>JAUIMM010000255.1:9715000-10915000 GCA_031769625.1 Taudactylus pleione | reverse complement strand
GATAGTTATTATTTAAGATATTGAGCAATACACTACTATACATTTTATGGTGTTGGATTAACATTGATATATTTACATTTATTTATAATTAGAAATAAAAATAATTATTTATGATGTATTAATTTTTATGTTAATAGATAGTAACATTTATTGAATTCTAATATAATATATATAGTGGAATGGAGTAGGAGATATATTGAGTTATCTACTAAATGATATTGTATTAACAGCATAGTTACTAAATTGTATCTAATTCAGGTTTTTCCAAGGGATACAATATATTCAGTCTGAACTAGGTCATTTTTTCTACCCTGTGATTGGCTTTTTAATATGTCAATCATGTCATTATTAAGACTGATAGGAGGATGTTGGTATTTAAGGAGTATCAGGAAATGGGTTCTGGTCTGCCTTTTGAAAAAGCACTGCGAAACGCGCGTCAGGCGTTTGATGTGCCAGTACTAATGTGTCTTAAAAATGTTGCCTTATAATATGTTGATGGAGATCGAAATTAGCTAAACATTGTCATTATATGTCCCACGTTATGTACGATACTAGTTGATTTGCTGTGGAGTTGTCAGCCGCACTACGCTGCAGAGTCAGTGCGGGCTCCAGCTGACTAGCTACTTTCCCTGCCAGTACACGAGGCAGAAGGAACAAGGGCTCTAGCTGACTAGCCGCTCACCCTGCCAGTATACGCGGCAGAGGGAGTGCGGGATCCAGCTGTAAAGCCGCTCGTGCTGCAAGTACACGCGGCAGCCTTTCATCATAATAGACTCGTTACATGAGTCCCGGATATTTAATAATAGGTAGCCATGCAGTACTTTTTGCATGTCCATATTATGGATTAATATAATATATTGATACTGTGGGAAGATCTTTATAAATGTCATACCTGTATAAATGTCATACCTGTATATCAGACTATAATAAATACTTTAAGAGAGCTTGTTAGCTCATGCATTATGCACTCCATACAGGTAGCTAATATATATGCGATACTGAGGGACATATAAACATTTAGGTGACCTATTTATGTATTATTAGAATTCATTTTCATACTTATTATTAGGCACCAATACATATTGATTATAGTCAACATATTTGGCATACCATTGAGTACCTACAATTAGAGCACACATGACTGAGCACCTATTAGTATTTTACATACTATTTTAAATCTGTTTTTTGTTGTATATTTTGTTGTGTTTTTACTCTTACCACTAAGAGGTTATTAAATTATTCTAATAAAGGTTATATTTTAAGTTGATTAATTGCAAGAATCAGTGCACTCATATGGGGATTCTTTTTTCTCTCTCGTGGTTTATGTAAGGTGTGAATCTGGGTGGCTTGGGCCAGGACTTCCTCACGTATTGCTGTGAGGAGGTAGAGGAGCTGCAGAGGATGATGAGCCCGAAGGCGAGAACAAGAATGAAATGTCTTTATTTTAAACATCAGGTTGGAATGATAATTGGAGATGATAATACTGAATGAATGAGCAGAATTGGATTAGGACCAATGATACTGGATTGAGAGCTGGATCGGTTTGAGACCGATGTTTATGATTCGAAGAACTTGATGGATTTGAATCCAATGTTGAAGAATTGATGAACTTGATCGGTTTGAGACCGATGTTGAAGAATTAAAGAACTTAATTGATATGAGTCGGATATTAATGAATTGATGAACTTGATCGGTTCGGACCAATGTTGATCAATTGGAGAACTTAATTGATAAGAGTCCGATGTTGATGAATTTAGGAACTTAACTGATATGAGTTCAATGTTGGAAGCATCGGATGAGACCGATGGTTGGAGGGATCGGCTGGAACCAATGGTGGCTGTAAGAACAAGTTTCAGTGGTAAAAACCAGACTGGTGTGCAAGATGGTATAGGAGACTTGTTTACCAGATATAGGAACTGGATATAATGGATTTTGACTGTTCAGATACAGAGTACCTGGGAGCTCAGCACTGAGCAGTAACCTGAGCCAAAATCACTCCAGGACTTGCAGCAACGAGACCCTACCACAAGGGTCTTGACCACAAGGGTCTTGAACATCGCGACCATCTTTTTGGCCGCTCGCATATGCTGTGGGTGGTCACCCACAGCTATGCGAGCGGCCAGGAGGCCGCTCCATGTTAAGGTAGGAGGGCACTGATTCAGAGCGAGCGCTCTGGTCAGAGCGTTCGGCTCTGAATCAGGCCCAGAGGCCAATCTGGAAATGGGATTTATATGGGAGGATCCCCAGGGATCAGCTGGACTGGGAGCAGCTCTCTGAGTGGGTAAGAGTGTCAGGTGACAGAGTCCAACATGGCTACGCCCATATTGTTATTTAGGAGGGAACTCTGTAGTACAGCTTGTGTGCCATCATGCTGGGAAGACACGCTGTGAGCAAGAGGCTGCGGAGAGCCATCTCCATGCTCAGTAACAGGACACTGAGCGGACGGGACAGAAGCAGCACAGACAGACCTCAGCACCAGCTGGGAGCGATGTGCAGCGTGAGCGGACCTCTGTGCTATCCTGGACATGTACCAGAGCGGTAAGAAAGTGGTTTTAATAGTCTGGAGCGTGGCAGTATAGAAATCTGCATACGGATGAATATATACATTTCTTTCCACGCAGTAATCTCACCCCTCCTTGGATTTACCTAATACATTCTTGCATTGAACACTTTCTGTACAAAATTATAAAGCACTGCATTATCCTTTCTTAACTCCCTCTGGCTATAATCAACTCATTATGCTGTAAATCATTAGTGACTCCAGGCAAAGAAAACTGTCAATATGTAGCATGTTATCCTTTTACTATGTGTCTGTGTGTGTATAATATATATACATATATATATATATATATATACATATATATATATATATATATATATATATATATATACAAAATGGAACAGTCCGGCACTCAGGACAATCAATCGGAAAAATATATATAAATGCCAAAAGTCATGGAGTCATGGGGGTTTATTTACTAAAGTAAGAGTTTTTAGAAATGGAGATGTTGCCCATAGCAACCAATCAGATCCTACTTAACATTTAATTACACTTTATAGAAGATAATAGCTAGAATCTGATTGGTTGCTATGGGCAAAATCTCTACTTCTAAAAATATCTCACTTTAGTAAATATACCCCATGGAATAGATGCCTAGTATCGTGTAAGACCTACTTTAAGCACGAAGTGCAGCAATTCCACAAGTGGACGGAAGACCACTGGAGAGAAGCTTCATACAGATCCCTGATATTTGTAGATGCAGGATCTTGGATGCAAATGAACCTATCCACCACATCCCAGAAATGCTCAATTGGGTCCATCTCTCCAGAATGCTCCTCGCCTCTAAAAAACTTGGGACCAATGACATGATGCATTATCCTGCTGGAATATTCCATCGTTGTGGGGGTAAGTGACGTCCATGAAGGGCAGCAAATGGTCATCAAGCAATGCATCATAGTGGTTACCGGTCAATGACGTGTTCAGACGGACCAGCGGACCCAACCTATTCCACATGCACAGACCCTACACCATTATGGAACCACCACCAGCCTGCACAATGCCTTGTTGACAAGTGGGGTCCATGGCCTTATGGCAGTGATTCCCAACCTCGGTCCTCAAGGCACACCAACAGTCCTGGTTTTAGTGATATCCATGCTTAAGCACAGATGGTTAAATCAAAATAACTGAAGTATTAATTAAGTCACCTGTGCTCAAGTATGGCTATCCTTAAAACCTGAACTGTTAGTGTGCCTTGAGGACCGTGGTTGGGAACCCCTGCCTTATGGAGTCTGTAGCACAACCGAAGCACTGACCTGCTGGATATGTGAATGCTACCTGCTGCATTGAATGTGGATGTGATTTGAACCAGTGTTGCTTGTCTATTACCATGGACAATTCTGGCCAGATGCCGCTGGTCACAATCATAAGCACCTGTGACTAGCCACTGTGCGGTGGCTGGTAATGCCTGCCATGAGGCATTCTCGGGACACACGTGACACAGTAGATGGAGGATTGTTGAATGTCTGCACAACTTCAGAAATGTCCAATACGTAGGGCACCCACTATCATGCCCTGTTCGATAATTTATGTCGCCTAGGCATGAGCAGCCTAGCTGGTGTTCAAACTGACTCAAAAGATACATTATCAGATTACAACTGATGCAGGTATGGGCTTTTCCAAGGATATACTCCTATATATAGATCTATGTTGTACATAAAATATGTGCATAACTTGGAGCTATATAACCATCAATACTTTTCCCGTTTCTGGAGATATTAATAGTTTTTCTAAAATATTTATCTTCCAATAACACATAGCAACTGTACCAAAAAACTCACTATTTTAATAGTATTTTTTAATCACAATTGAAGGTGGTCACTTAAGACTGTTACAGGTGAAGCAGAGCCTGTATCATGCTTCAACACATACTTCAATAAATACTGTACCTAGGCAGCTCACTAATAAGTTCAAGAACAAAATCATAAAAAGTGATTTTTATAGTCCATCCCTACGAATCATGTGTTATAAAGATGAAAGTTACAATGATGGTGTTGCGCTAATTGATGTTGTAATTAATCATAAGCAAATAGTTAGCATGGCAGAAAATAAATTCAAGACGCCAAATTAATGTATCTGACATAAATTTTATAAATATACAGTAAACATGTTAATAAAATAATGAATATAACATATAAAAAATACAATCTATATAATTAAGAAGTCTGTACAGACTAATTTAATGTCAATAGAGCAACTGTCTCACTTAGTAGTAGTCCTCTACTAAGTGAGACAGTTGCTCTATTGACATTGGACATTACTTTGTTTCCACGGAGAGCCACGAGCGCTATTCAATCATGCTGTGACGGTGCCCGCAGGTTGCAATAAAGACGGAGAAAGGTAATAGGCGGTCCCATGTTGACTTTATTATAGCCTTAGGATTTCCCCGTTTGAGGATAACCTTATCCATCAGCCTGTTGGTTGAGAGACACCATCAATTGCTACACCTGTTGGACAATACAGGTTGGATTAAAAGTGCGCTCCAATAGCGCGGAAACTGTTTTTTAACACTTTCTTATATTTTACATCTTTAGATCAATTTAGTGCTACCCCACGTTAAAGACCCGGATGTCAGAATAAAGGAGGTTTTAAGGACTCTCATTTGTGGATTTTGGTCCGGTGAGAAATGTCAGTTTTTTATATTGATCACAATTCACATGATCTTTCTTTTTTCAGTGAATCTGCTATTGCAGGTTTAAAATTAGGAATCAGTAGGTTCTTTTGCAAAGTATGTAGATTAGTCTGTACAGACTTCTTAATTATATAGATTGTATTTTTTATATGTTATATCCATTATTTTATTAACATGTTCACCTTTATATATATATATATATATATATATATATATATATATATAAAATTTATGTCAGGTACATTCATTTGGTGTCTTGAATTTATTTTCTGCCTTGCTAAGTATTTGCTTATGATTAATTACAATATCAATTAGCGCAACACCATCATTGTAGTTTTTGTTTATGATCATCAGAAGTTGATTTTTAATTGGGTTTACACAGACCCATAGGTGTTTGCAGCTGTGATATATGATTCAAATTTAGCTTTATTAGCGCCAGGCTGATACTTTTGGTTGGATAAAGATGAAAGTAACAATATGATCTTATAGACTTGAAAAATATGTTACCTGTGGCCTGTCCCTATCTGGAAAATACATTCTAAGGGATATTAGAGCCCATCATACCTGAAACTTTATAAAATTAGTTAATCTGAATAATAAGCGAGAAAGTGTGTATGTGTGTCTGTCTGTTTGTCCTTTATGCACAGCTAAAGTTTTGTACCTAGCTCCAGCAAATTTGGCATGGTGGTGTAGTTTGACCAGGATTAGGTTTTTGACTGTTTCAAGTTCGTTAGGTCCATGGAGGTCTATATGGTGCCCACTAAGTAGGCCGCGGAGTGTCTGATTGAACATTTTGGTTTAAGCAAGTTCGCTCAGGATGTCTTCTAGTGCCTAAAACTGCACTGATGTGAAGGCACAGGCTGATATGTACCAGTAGGGGGCAGGCAGAGCTCCAATGGAAGAGCAGTGAGTCGGAGGATCAACTGTCACACTGCACCTGCACTGACAGTCACTAATTTCCTACAAGCACATTTTCATATGCCATGCTCTCCAATGTTGGTCTGCAATGTAAGAAATTAAGGCTGTAAATGTACTTAAGGTCCATTTTTCAATTTGAGAAAGACCAGGTATCCCACATAGTGTAAAATATTTGCCAAGTCCAATATATAAAGTAGTATGTAATTCCAGCTGCACTGTGTTGCCTGGATAAGTGAATTTGGATAATTATAAAGCAATTCAATAGTAAGCAGAAGTGCAGCCAAGAGAACTGCTGTAATGGAGAGCCTGTAGGATTGATATAACTACCACCATACCCAAACTGTGTGGAGGAGGATGAGGACTGACTGGCCATCAGTCCAAGGACATTTTGTCTTGTCCTCCAAATAAGTGTCTGTGGTTTCTGAACTGGATTAGGACCCACTCCTGGCCTGCAATCTCTGCACACTGAAATGACCACAAAATGCTGCATATAGCACCTCTTTATGCAATCTCTAGTAGTAGATAAATCAAGTGGATTGGGTATCCTCCTCAGTAAGTTATATGTAAAGCTTTCTGTAGCTTAATTTCTGAAATCTGCCTTCTGGGAGTCATGCTTGACTTCTCCCTGTCATTCACCTACCATATTTTGCGCCTCAAACACTCTTGCCATTTTCATCTCTGTACCATTTACAGGATCCACTCCTTTCTTACCCTGGTAGCCAGTAAAACTATAATCCCCCCTTTGATTAATGTAACCTACTCTTTTCTGGTCTACCCACTTTCATCTTGCCCCTTTTCATCAGAAAACGGCATTCGCCACCAACTCATTCTGTCCAGAGGAGTGTCCTGCTTCCGTCATGTCTCTGCCCATCATGCTGAGCTCATTCTAGCTCAAGTTGCCATTCCCTGTCCAAGGCTACCTCTAGGGTATCTGACAAAACTTTAATGGGTACATTTACTAAAGTGAGAGTTTTTAGAAGTGGAGATGTTGCCCATAGCAACCAATTCGATTCTAGCTATTATTGTCTACAAGGTGCTATTTAAATGATAAGTAGAATCTGATTGGTTTCTATGGGCAACATCTCCACTTCTAAAAAAATCTCACTTTAGTAAATTTACCCCGGAGAGTCAGTCAGCAGACCTCTGATGTCAGGGAGTTGCAAAACCTTAACTTGATGCTGCCCTTTTTGACTGCAAGATGCTGCAGATTATCAGGTCCCTTATCCTTACCTCAGCATGTGTGTTTGATCTACTGTGTACCAGACCCTGCCTGTTCCTGATCATCTGTGACTCTGACCTGTTTGCCTGTTTCTCCAATAACAAACCTGGGCTTGTGATATAGACCTTCAGCTAGTCTCATTGGATCCTGAATCTTTACCGGGGTACCCCCATGGCTATCCCCATTGTGGCTGCATCACCCCACACTATCCCTATCCCCCAGCCCCATCGCTGCTCAGTCTATCTGTCCAGACCCCGCCATCACCCTGCCCATACTTACCTCGGAGCCTGGTCTCCTCTCCGAAGTCTGTCCCGTCTCCCTCAAAGTGGGAGCTGTTGTGGCACACACCCCAGCTTCCAATGCATGTTAATTGAGGAGATGAGACAGACCTTACACAATAATTACGTAGATGAATAATTGTGTAGCTGGTGTAATTATCGAAATTGCTCCCCTTGTACCTATGCAATTTTTCATGTTGTATGTACAAATGTGTCCTCTCTCATCTAGCTTCAATATGCCATGCAGCGTGATATGCCTGGTGTGAGTGAGCCGCCAGGTCCCATGCAACTCTTCTGGCATCGGGCATATTGTTTCTACAGAAAATGCACTTAATCTGCAATACGATGCATCAGGAGACTGTAATGATTCATTTGATATGTGACACTTGTATATGTATGTGTAGCTGAGAATCAGGGGTCTATTCATCATCCCTTAATTTCCACAAAAGTAGGTGAAAATTAAAATATTTGTAGAAGGGGCCATTAATCATCTGTGTAACTCAGGCGATATCACTGATATCTCCTGGTTACAAGTCTGCCCCGCTAATTTCCATTATGTAATTCATCAAGCTCCGAAAAAGCATTTTTTATGGAACTTGATGGTTTTACTGTATGCCATTGTGATATGGCACACAGCACCGAAATGTGTTTACAAGCTGCCTTTTACACGGAGGAGAGGAAGCAGACACCGGGGGAGGGGATGCGCTGCAGGCAGGGGCGGATTGGGCATTACATTTTGCGGGGAATATCCCGGTGGGCCGATTGGTTGTGGGGCCGCTTGTCATTTGAGGCCCCGCCCCCCCGATTCGCGTCACTCAGTCGGCTCCTATGTGTTTTACACAAGGAGCCCGGCTGCCTATCAGTACTGCCTGGCCGCGCGTCTGAGCCTCTCTCGCGAGAAGAGAGGCCAGCGTATAGTCGGTGTCAACAAGGAGGAGTGAGGTGAAGTGGCGCGGGACCGCGGGTGACAGCGTGGCTGCAGTGAGGGTAAGTTGCGGCGGGGATGGGGGGCCGGTCAGAGCAGTCTGTCAGCCTGATCACATCCTCTCCACTCTCCCCTCCCCAGGCTGTGAAGTGTCATGTTTAAGTTTCATTTCACAGCCTGGGGAGGGGGCAGAGTGGAGAGGAGACAATCGGGTTTGGCTGCAGTCTAGGGAGTGATAATCTGTCTGTGGAGGAGGGGGGGTCTGATATACTAGGGGTGGAGATGATGATCTGTCTGTGGGGGAGGGGGGTCTGCTGTATTAGGGGCGGGGGAGATGATGATCTGTCTGGGCAAGGGGGGGTCTGCTATACTAAGGGCTGGGGAGATGATCTGTCTGGGGATGGGGGTCTGCTAACTTAGGGGTGGGGGAGATGATCTGTCTGGGGGAGTGGGAGTCTGCTATACTAAGGGCGGGGGAGATGATGATCTGTCTGGGGATGGGGGTCTGCTACATTAGGGGTGGGGGAGATGATCTGTCTGGGGGAGGGGGGTCTGCTATACTAAGGGCGGGGGAAATGATGATCTGTCTGTGGAGACGAGGCGGTTTGATCTGTCTGGGGAGGGAGGGTATTCTGTGCTAAGGGGAGATGATCTGTGTGTGAGAAAGAAGGGCTATTCTGTGCTAGGGCAGGAGGATGCCACTGAGGAGACGCAGGATGATGGCGCTCGGGAGACACAGGAGGATGGCACTGTGGGTGGATGGTGCCGGAGTGAATTGGGGGTGGCACTGGAGAGGCGCAGGGTGATAGCGTTGAATAAACACACGAGAGGGGATAGGTTGGAGACACACCAAGGCGGTGGTGCTGGAGACACACATATAGGACGGTAGGAACGCTGATACTATTAGAAGAAAACACTGGGGCACAGTAATCTTCAGTAAGATAACAATTCTAATGAAACCATATTCTGATGTAAATGGAACCAAAGGAGCAAATATATTTTATTAATATAAAATTGTTTGATATGGGAAACCCACATTTATTATCTGGTTGAACCTCTGTTGCGTGATAATAACATTGGTTTTATTGGGACACATACAGACGGCTTCCAGACCATGGGATCTCGTGCATGAATAGCATATACCAACTCAAGACAGTGCCTGTCCAGGGAGGATCAATTTCAGAGATTCCCCGTTGCAGAGAAATCATATAGGTAAGAAAATACTCATTCACATGCTTGATGTTCTTAGTCACTGGAGAGAGGGACTGTGGGCATACCCATCAGCTCCTGGAGCGGTAGGCATGGCCCCAGTATGACTATGACTGAAACAGGGGGAGTGGCTTGCGGGCATGGTGTTTCGCATTAGGCCGCACCCCTTTTCACGAGGCCACACCCAATTTTTCAACGCGCACACCGAGGGCCACTTTCACAGATTTTTCCAGGGCCACTTTCAATTCCCAATCCGCCCCTGGCTACAGGGAGGGAGTAGACACCGGGGGAGAGGATGCAAAAAGTATCTATCTTTCCGGTACAGATACTTATGGAGAGGAGGAATTATGAATTCCTCTGGGAATTAGGAAGAGCTCCATGCGAGTTCTAAACCTAATTATATCCAAATAATTTTAAGCAGTCATGAATAGACCCCTAAAAACAGAACGTGGTGTGCTGTGGTCGTTGTATCGTAGCACTTCACATGCTGATTGAGAGATTAATTCACACACAGATATACAAGTGTGAGTTATCAAATGAATCAGCATAGTCTCCTGGTGTGCCCTAGTTGCATCACATTGCGACTTAGGCCCGTATTCAATTTGTAGTGAAAAGCCAGAATCAGCGAAAAAAATTTGCCAATAACGTCATTTCGCCAGGCAGAAAAGTATCGCCATATTCAATTGAAAGACTTTCCGCCTAGGTGGAAAGTCAATGCAATGTAATAGGCGGAAAAGTTTCGCTTATGAATAGCAGGCGGAAAAAAGTGCAGAATTGGGGTTTTGGGGTGCAACGTTGCGGGAACCCCCTTTCAGCCTTCAGACAGTCCCCCAAAGGTAAACTGCATCAAAACATTTTTTTTTTTAAAAACTTAAGAACACCCCAAAAAAATCACTTTGAATTTGGGGACGGGAAAAAAAATTTTGGATTACAAAGTTAAAAACTAGAATCGACTCCAGGGGGGTCCCCAAGTATGCCCCAGGTGTATTTTTCATTGCAGGTGCTTGCGGCAGGTGGATTTTTCACAATTTTTTAAACTTAACTTTACCAACTTTTAAATATGCTGGCCCCCATTTTCAAGTACCCCAAATTTGCTGGGATAAGTTATTTTCTGCACAAAAAACTCCTGAATACTATTCTTCACCACTTATACAAAAACGCTATTTAGCAGCTATTGAGCCCGTTTAAAAACACCAAATACCTTCAGCAAGCCAAATCGGGGGTAACCATAGCTAACCCCCATGTCAGAGCATCTTTTGGGGGTGTCAGGCTGATTTCCCCAAAACTGACATGACTTTCCACTTGTTTAAGTTTCGCCGGGTCCCGTTTTCGCGTACTTTCAAATTGAATACAGGGATACACGGGTCTGCTGAAATTGAATACGGCCTATTTGAAATATCCCCGTATTCAATTACATTGACTTTTCACCGATGCGAAAAGTCAATGTAAAAAACGAGGATCATTTTTCGCCAGCCTTTAGCAGGCGAGAAAAAAATGCAGAATTGGGGTTTAGGGGTGGAGGCTTAAAAAAATAGCCTGCACACTTGGGAATAGCCCCTTAAAACGAAATATGCAAAAGAAAGTAAAAAACAAAAAAAATCGAAACACCCCTAAAAAATCATTTAAAATATTGGGGAAAAAAAAAATAGGGTTTAAAAATAGCGAAATAGGTTCAAGGGTATTATGTAAGTATGCATCTGGTGTTTTCTAGAATAGGCTATTGGCGGCAGGTGCATTTTGACCGATTTTTAAAAAAATGTGTTTAGGGACTTAAAAAATATGCTAGTACCCATTGCATGTACCCCAAATTTGATGGGACTACTTTTAAAAACGAAAAAAAAAAGCTAAGTGCTGCATCACTTCTTGTCGGGAAAAAAACACCTGCCACGGCTATTTAAAAACCAGACTTTCTTCTGCAGGCAAAAATGGGGGTACCCATAGTGATCCCCCAGGTCTGGACATCTTTAGGGGGTCCTACAATTATTTCCTGAAAATTCCCGTATTTTTTTGCCGATCCAAGTTTCGCCTGTTTCCGTTTTCGCCTACTTTGGAATTGAATACGGGGAATAGCGGGCACGCGCGCGATACTTTTCTGCCTGGAAAACGGGAAGGAGGCGAAAAGTCCAGCAGGCGAAAAGTCTCAAATTGAGTACGGGCCTTAGACACATTTTCGGCATCGCGACCATCGGGGCTTACGACGAGACCCTAGGGTAGGGTCTCCCTTGTCGTAAGCCCCGGAGAGCTTCTGGCTCTGTCAGAGCCGGAAGCTCTCCACTGATATCACTAGAAATTGTGAATTGCACCAACTGGTTATTGTACCAATATGGTTCTGTAAGTAATACATTTGAATAGTATGGCTGTGAAAAACAGGGAATGGACATACTGCCCAAATACCAAGCACAATTTGGACAGAGCTCTCAAATCGTGTTGGTTACAATTAAATCAAAACAGTTGGGATGTATGGTATAATGTCTTTTTTTCAAAATACCTAGTAATCTTTTAGAAATATTATCTTAAAGAGTCAAGAGAATACAAATAAAATAAAAAATTACATATAAAAAAGGAACTATACTATATAATTGGTCAATATTAACATATGTCAGAGATATTTCAGGGGATACATATTTAAAAACTACAGCTTGGACTGTGCAATAAAAATTAGTGATAGCTGGCAACTGTGCCCAATAATAGTATTTTTAGGTGGGAATATATATAATAGGCCTTCTTCATTGTATCAGTCAGTGGGAGTCAGAAAAAACATTGAGAACATTTCCTATTATTTGCTTCCTTCTGCTATATGTACACATAAAACTATTTGCTTTTATTTTCTCTCTGTATTATAAAGATGCAATGTCTGCTGAAATCCATTTTTGTCAACATAAGCACAAAAGTGTATATATAGACATTGTCAGAATTTTAAAAACACTTTGAAAATGGCATATTTATTTAATATTAACTTTACTAATGATGCAACAGCAAGCTAGAGGTTTCCAGTATAGTGAAGTGATATGATGTGCACTAAGGGGCCTATTCATTAAACGTAAAAATTCAATGGAGATAATTAGCTTTAGAACTCTCATGGAGTTCTAGCTAATTATAGGTGGAATTCATCATTCCACCTCTCCATAAGTATCTATTCCGAAAAGCTGTCATTTTTGCGATGACAGCTTTTTGGGAAATAGATACTTTTCCCTCTCTACACTACCTTATCGCGTCTGGAAACAGTGCTGCTCATGCGCTGTTACATCTGTAAAACCAGTGCATGCGCAGCACTGCCTACAGATGCGGTAAGTTTCGTACCCCCCCACCCCCCTCCGCTCACCTTCCCCCCCCCGACTTACCTGTCCGCGCAGCAGCCTCTGGCTCCGTCCTGCTGGTGTGTCATGTGGTTTCCCAGCAGACCACATGACAGATTAGAAAAAAATATATATATTTTTTTCTTTTTCTAAACTTTCTTGTGCTCTGCTGGGGAGCACACATGACAGACCAGCCTCCGGAGCCTGAGGACGGAGCAGAGCGCCGGAGGGACTCGTCGGGGGACCTGCACACGTGGATACAGGTTAGTGGATTCTGCTATTCGCCACCTCACAGTGGCAAATAGTAACTGCATCAAATTCCGAAAATTGATAATTTTCGGAATTTGATGATTACCATAATTTCCACATCCCCATACTAATGTATGGGGAGTGTGGAAATTAACGCAGGGGGACTTAGCAAGGAGATATCTGTGATATCTCCTGTGTTAAGTCTGTTCATGAATACCAAAATAACGTTATTTAAGGAAAATGTCCTTAAAAACGTTATTTTAGTGTTGATGAATAGGCCCCTAAGCCTGTGGAAGAAATAATATTGTGATAACAGTAATAGTATAAAACTGAAAGGACATTTTTTTCAATAAAATAAAAAGGGGACAGCTAATTAGCCAAATACACTCTATAACATATATCTATTTACTTATTATTATTTATTACCAGTTACTTATATAGCACACACATATTCCGACTATAACACTCAACATACTCCAACTTTCTGCCAAATTGGTATATTTACTAAAGTGCAGGTATTTAGAAATGTAGATGTTGCCCATAGCAACTAATCAGATTCTACTTAACATTTACTTTATCTAGCACCTACTAGAAGATAACAGCTAGAATCTGATTGGTTGCTATGGGCAACATCTCCACTTCTAAAAAACATACTTTAGTAAATTTACCCCAAAAAGTCATTATCCACAGTAGGCTCAGCACTCTTCAAGCAGGGCACGACCTAACACAGAACCACCTGCACCCATTTATTCCTGTACCCACCAGTAGCGTATGCAGTCTGGGGGGGGGGGGGTCTGAGTACCCATAAACCCCCCCTGACAGACTGGAGTGCAGGCAACGTGTTCTTAAGCTCCACCCCCTCACTGCAATTTTGTCACAATTTGCGGGTCAATATGGAGGAGGCGGAGCCAATATGATTTAATTAGATATGAGTCATTTGGCTCCACCCCCTTCCGATTGACCGCGAATTGCGGCAATTTGCTGCGAGGAGGCGGAGCTTAAGAACATGGTGCAAGCCTGCTAGATCCTGTCTCTAAACAAAAAGTGTGGTGGTTGCTCAGATCAGCTTAATGACTTAGCACAGGTGCTTGTAAAGGGCGGGGTTTACACTGAACAAAGAAAAAAGGGATTTGCTCTTCAGCACACTGTAGTAAAATCAACAAAAAATACTTAAATCCTAGATAATAATAGAGATTCAGAGGTATTAGTTACATACATTTGCAAATATATGAATAAGCGCCAGGCCAATCATCAAGGCTCCTCTATACTAGCGTCCCTAACATTAAGGGGTTCACGTCCGAGAAGCAGGGTACCCCAAAAAATTCCAGCCAAGGACCATCCCCAGGGCATCACACGAAAAGGGGAAAAAAGGTGACAGTGAAGTGTAAAGGATATATGTGTAGGGATAAATCAATAAGTGTTGGCTTTGAAATGAAACAAACAAGATGTGATTTAACTGCAGACTTTCAGATTTAATTTGAGGGTAATTACATCCAAATCAGGTGAACGGTGTAGAAATTACAACGGTTTCTATATGTGCTTCCCACTTTTTAAGGGGCCAAAAGTAATGGTACAAACTAAACAATCCTTAATCTAACTTTCACCTTTTAATACTTTGTTGCAAATCCTTTGCAGGATTTGCAAACTAAACAATCCTTAAATTAACTTTCACTTTTTAATACTTTGTTGCAAATCCTTTGCAGGCAGCCTGAAGTCTGGAACGCATAGACATCACCAGACGCTGGGTTTCATCCCTGGTGATGCTCTGCCAGGCCTCTACTGCAAATGTCTTCAGTTCCTGCTTGTTCTTGGGGCATTTTCCTTCAGTTTTGTCTTCATCAAGTGAAATGCATGCTCAATTGGATTCAGGTCAGGGGATTGACTTGGCCATTGCATAACATTCCACTTTTTAGCCTTAAAAAACTCTTTGTTTGCTCTTGCAGTATGCTTCGGGTCATTGTCCATCTGCACTGTGAAGCACCGTCCAATGAGTTCTGAAGTATTTGACTGAATATGAGCATATATTGCCCGAAACACTTCAGAATTCATTCTGCTGCTTTTGTCAGCAGTCACATCATCAATAAATACAAGGGAACCAGTTCCATTGGCAGCCATACATGCCCACGCCATGACACTACCGCCACCATGCTTCACTGATGAGGTGGTATGTTTTGGATCATGAGCATTCCTTTCATTCTCTTCTCTTCCCATCACTTTGGTACAAGTTGATCTTTGTCTCATCTGTCCATAGGATGTTGTTCCAGAACTGTAATGGCTTTTTTAGATGTTGTTTGGCAAACTCTAATCTGGTCTTCCTGTTTTTGTGGCTCACCAATGGTTTGCATCTTGTGGTGAACCCTCTATATTCACTCTTGTGAAGTCTTCTCTTGATTGTTGACTTTGACACATATACATCTACCTCCAGGAGAGTGTTCTTGATTTGGCCAACTGTTGTGAAGGGGTTTTTCTTCACCAAGAAAATAATTCTTTTGTCATCCACCACAGTTGTTTTCCGTGGTCTTCCGGGTCTTTTGGTGTTGCTGAGCTCTCCGGTGCGTTCTTTCTTTTTAAGAATGTTCCAAACAGTTGATTTGGCCACACCTAATGTTTTTGCTATCTCTCTGATGGGTTTGTTTTGATTTTTCAGCCTAATGATGGCTTGCTTCACTGATAGGTACAGCTCTTTGGATCTCAATTTGAGAGTCGACAGCAACTGATTCCAAAGGCAAATGTCACACCTAGAATCAACTCCAGACCTTTTACCTGCTTAATTGATAATGAAATAACGAGGGAATAGCTCACGCCTGTCCATGAAGTAGCTTTTGAGTTGATAGTCCCATTACTTTTGGTCCCTTAAAAAGTGGGAGGCACATACTGAAACTGTTCACCCGATTTGGATGTAATTACCCTCAAATTAAATCTGAAAGTCTGCAGTTAAAGCACATCTTGTTTGTTTCATTTCAAAACCACTGTGCTGGTGAATAGAGGCCAAAATCTGAATCCCAATATTTATGGACCTGACTGTATGTATGTGTGTATGTATATATGTGTGTTTGTATGTACATATGTGTGTATATCATATATGTATATACAAATATATAAATATATATACAGATAAATATAGAACCCCCCCCATAAAAATCCTGCGTTTGCTCCTGCCCACTATCTCCTGTTACTGTTGCACAAAATACTCACAAACTATGAGGTCTAAGGGGTATATCTACTAACCAGCGAGTTAGATTTAAAATGGCACTACAAATAAATGCTAAGCAATTCCGATTTATCAATTCTACTGCGGTTCTAAATCTATTGTTTTTAAGTGTGTTACACATTACAAACTATTACATACAGCCTATAGTTTGGTAATGTTAGATATGATTTGGACTCCATAGTGCATTTGAGATGGCTATTTCATACAACTGTCTTTACAATTTAATTTCGAGCTGTATGAATATATAATCATGCCCACAACCACAGGGTGTGTGTAAGTAAGAATTGTGGGAGTAGACAAGTATGGTTTCATACACATTCCGAGAGTGAAATTTAGGGGTGAGCGGGTTCGGATTTCTGAAATCCGAACCCCCCCGAGCCCCCCCGTTCCGAGGCCGATCCGAGTCAGGCTCGACTTTTCCCGCCTGACTCGGATCTGAAATTGAGGCAAAACGTCATCATCCCGCATTCCGAGTCTCGCGGATTTTGGATTCTATATAAGGTACCCACTTCGGCGCCATTTTCTCACTCGGCTGTGGACAGTGAAGAGGGAGGGTGGGAGTTAGGGCTGGCTGGGCTGTGTAGTGTAGTGTTGTGCTGTGTAGTGTTGTGCTGTGCTGCGCTGTGCTGCTGTTGTCCATAGGGGCTATGTCCACTCCTCCAAAGTCCATAGGGGCTGGCTGTGTTGTGCTGTGCTGCTGTTGTCCATAGGGGCTGTGTCCACTCCTCCAAAGTCCATAGGGGCTTGCTGGACTGTGTTGTGCAGTCAGTTGTCCATAAGGGCCGTGTCCACTCCAAAGTCCTGTGCAGTGTCCCAGTCCTAAAGGGGTGCTGTAGTGTTGTCCAGGGGGTGCTCTGTCCATCAGGGGTGCTCCCCCCAAGTGCAAAAAATATATATATTTTTCTGTGTTTGTGAATTGTGTGCGCACTAGCCGCACGTGCATCAACCAAGTAGCGCCAAGCCTGCGCCTGTGTCCCATAAGTAAAGGGCCGGCTGGCTTGTCCATTAAAGGGTGCTATAACCCCCAAAGTGCACTCCAAACAAAATTAAAAAATATTTTCTTTTTATTGTGAATTGTGTGCACTGTGGCTGCACGTGCATCAACAAAGGAGCAGCGCCAAGCGTGCGCCTGTGTCCCATAAGTAAAGCGCCGGCTGGCTTGTCCATTAAAGGGTGCTGTAACCCCCAAAGTGCACTCCAAACGAAATAAAAAAATACTTTCTGTGTTTGTGAATTGTGTGCACTGTGGCTGCACGTGCATCAACATAGGAGCAGCGCCAAGAGTGCGCCTGTGTCCCATAAGTAAAGCGCCGGCTGGCTTGTCCATTAAAGGGTGCTGTAACCCCCAAAGTGCACTCCAAACGAAATAAAAAAATATTTTCTGTGTTTGTGAATTGTGTGCACTGTGGCTGCACGTGCATCAACAAAGGAGCAGCGCCAAGCGTGCGCCTGTGTCCCATAAGTAAAGGGCCGGCTGGCTTGTCCGTTAAAGGGTGCTGTAACCCCCAAAGTGCACTCCAAACAAAATAAAACATTTTTTTCTGTGTTTGTGATTTGTGTGCACTGTGGCTGCACATGCATCAACAAAGGAGCAGCGCCAAGCGTGCGCCTGTGTCCCATAAGTAAAGCGCCGGCTGGCTTGTCCATTAAAAGGTGCTGTAACCCCCAAAGTGCACTCCAAATGAAATAAAAAAATATTTTCTGTGTTTGTGAATTGTGTGCACTGTGGCTGCACGTGCATCAACAAAGGAGCAGTGCCAAGCCTGCGCCTGTGTCCCATAAGTAAAGGGCCAGCTGGCTTGTCCATTAAAGGGTGCTGTAACCCCCAAAGTGCGCTCCACAAAAAATAAAAAATTCTCCTTTTTTTTTCCTGTCTTTGTGAATTGTGTGGGCTGTAGCTGCACCTGCATCCTCAAAGCAGCAGCGACAAGCGTGCGTCTGTCTGTTAAAGGGTGGTGTAACCCCCAAAGTGGGCTCCAAGAAAAATAAAACATTTTCTTCTGTGTTTGTGAATTGTCTGCACTGTACGTGCATCCTCAAAGCAGCAGCGACAAGCATGCGTCTGTCTGTTAAAGGGTGGTGTAACCCCCAAAGTGGGCTCCAACCAAAATAAAATAATCTTCTTTTTTTCTGTTTGTGTGTGAAATGTATGCGCAGAAGCCGCACCTGCATCCTCAAAGCAGCAGCGCCAAGCGTGCGTCTGTCTGTTAAAGGGTAGTGTAACCCTCAAAGTGCGCTCCACAGAGAATAAAAAATTATTATTTTTTTTTCTTTCTTTGTGAATTGTGTGGGCTATAGCCGCACCTGCATCCTCAAAGCAGCAGCGACAAGCGTGCGCCTGTCTGTTAAAGAATGGTGTAACCCCCAAAGTGGGCTCCAACAAAAATAAAACATTTTCTTCTGTGTTTGTGAATTTTCTGCACTGTATGTGCATCCTCAAAGCAGCAGCGCCAAGCGTGCGTCTGTCTGTTAAAGGGTGGTGTAACCCTCAAAAGTGTGCTCCACAAAGAATAAAAAATTCTTCCTTTTTTTTCTGTCTTTGTGAATTGTGTGCACTGTAGCTGCACGTGCATCAACAAAGGAGCAGCGCCAAGCGTGCGCCTGTGTCCCATAAGTAAAGAGCCGGCTGGCTCATTTCTTAAAGGGTGGTGTAACCCACAAAGTGCACTAGTCTCCAACAAAAATAAATAATTATTTTCTGTGTTTGTGTGCGCCTTAGCCGCACGTATATATATCAATATAACATAAATTATAGGACCAAACTTTCTCCAATAAAAATAAAATATGGAAAGATCAAGAACCACTTCCTCCTAGTGCTGAAGCTGCTGCCACTAGTCATGACATAGACGATAACATGCCATCAACGTCGTCTGCCAAGGCCGATGCCCAATGTCATAGTAGAGGGCACATACAATCCCAAATGACAAAGTTCAGGAAAATGACCTTAAAAAAAACATTTAAATTATCTGAGGAGAAACGTAAACTTGCCAATATGCCATTTACGACACGGAGTGGCAAGGAACTTCTAAGGTCTTTCCCTATGTTCATGACTAGTGGTTCAGCTTCACATGACGATGGAAGCCCTCCTCCCGCTAAAAAAATCTAATGAGTTAAGCTGGCAAAAGCACAGCTAAGAACTGTGCGTACTAAGAAGATATCATAAATCCCCAAGGAGAGTCCAAGTGTGGTGGTGGTTGCGATGCCTGACCTTCCCAGCACTGGACGGGAAGAGGTGGCTCTTTCCACCATTTGCACGCCCCCTGCAAGTGCTGATAGGAGCACCCACAGTCCACTTGCTGATATGCAAATTGAAGATGTTACTGTTGAAGTACAACAGGATGAGGATACTGGTGTAGCTGGCGCTGAGGAGGAAGTTGGCGAGGAGGATTCTGATGGTGATGTGGTTTGTTTAAATCAGGCTCCGGGGGAGACAGTTGTTGTCCATGGGATGAAAAAGCCCATCACGGTCATGCCTGGGCAGAAGACCAAACATTCCACCTCTTTGGTCTGGCAATATTTCTATCCAAATCCGGACAACAACTGTCTTGCCATATGTACCATATGTAAAGGTGAAATAAGTAGGGGTAGGGACGTTAACCACCTAGGAACATCCTCACTTATACGGCACCTGCAGCGCGTTCAAAAAAAGTTACTGTCAAGTTCAGAAACTTTGGCTAAGACCGTAAGCAGTCCAGGGACACCTAAATCCTGTTGTCCTGTTGTATCCAAGCGCCTGCAAACCACACCATCAACTCCCTCCTCGTCTATTTCCTCCTTAGTCAGGATCAGATGTAATCCTGCAGGCCATGTCACTGGCATGACTGACTCTCCTATCCAGGATTCCTCCGGAGGATTCTGCATTGCTACGCCTACTGCTGCCGCTGCTGCTGTTGCTGCTGCTGGGAGTCGTTCATCATCCCAGAGAGGAAGTAGGAACACCACTACTTTTACTAAACAATTGACCCTCCAACAGTCCTTAGCGAGGAGGATGAAGTACGACAGCAGTCATCCTGAAGCAAAACGTATAACTGAGGCCCTGACTGCTATGTTGGTGTTAGACGTGCGTCCGGTATCTGCCATTAGTTCAGTGGGATTTAGACAATTGATGGAGGTAGTGTGTCCCCGGTTCCAAATCCCGTCTAGATTCCACTTCACTGGGCAGGCGATACCGAGACTGTACAGAAACGTCAGAAAAAGTGTCCTCAGTGTCCTGAAAAATGTGGTTGTACCCAATGTCCACTTAACCACGGACATGTGGACAAGTGGAACAGGGCAAACTAAGGACTATATGACTGTGACAGCCCACTGGGTAGAAGTATCACCTTACGCAGCAACAACAGCAGCGTCACCAGTAGCAGCATCTCAGAAACGCCAGTTCGTTCCAAGGCAGGCTACACTGTGTATCACCGGTTTCAGTAAGAGGCACACTGCCGACAAACTCTTAGAGTAACTGAGGGAAATCATCGCCCAGTGGCTTACCCCACTTAGACTCTCCTGGGGATTTGTGATATCTGACAACGCCACCAATATTGTGCGGCATTACATCTGGGCAAATTCCAGCACGTCCCATGTTTTACTCACACAATAAACTTGGTGGTGCAGAATTTTCTGAAAAGCGACAGGGGCGTGCAGGAGACACTTTGGGTGTCCCGAAAAATTTCTGCCCACTTTCGCCAGAAATTCAGTGACTGCGTGCCGAAGAGTGGAGCGCCAGCAAACACTCTTGAACCTGCCCCGCCATCACCTGAAGCAAGAGGTTGTGACGCGGTGGAACTCAACCCTCTATATGCTTCAGAGGATGGAGGAGCAGCAAAAGGCCATTCAAGCCTATACATCCACCTATGACATAGGCAAAGGAGGGGGTATGCACCTAACTCAAGCGCAGTGGAGAATGTTTTTCCGTGTTGTGCAAGGTTCTCCAGCCCTTCAAACTTGCCACATGTGAAGTCAGTTCAGACACTGCCAGCTTGAGTCAGGTCATTCCCCTCATCAGGCTATTGCAGAAGCAGCTGGAGAAAGTGAAGGAGGAGCTAAGATGGGGCGATTCTGCTCAGCATGTGGGACTTGTGGATGAAGCCCTTCATTCGCTTTGCCAGGATTCCAGGGTGGTCAATCTGTTGAAATCAGACCACTACATTTTAGCCATCGTGCTCAATCCTAGGTTTAAAGCCTATGTGGTGTCTCTCTTTCTGGCCAACACAAGCCTGCAGAGGTGCAAAGACCTGCTAGTGAAAACACTGTCAGGTGAAGCGGAACGTGACACGTCAACAGCTTCTTCATTTTCTCCCGCAACTGGGCCTGCCAGGAAAAAACTTAGGTATCCTAAGCAACCCGCTGGCGGTGATGCAGGGCATGCAGGACCAAGTTTGGACATCTGGTCCGGACTGAAGGACCTGGCAACAATTTCTGACATGTCTACTGTCACTGCATATGATACTGTCACCATTGACAGAATGGTGGAGGATTACATCGGTGACAGCATCCAAGTAGGCATGTCAGACAGTCCGTACCTGTACTGGCAGGAAAAAGAGGCAATTTGGAGGCCCCTGTACAAACTGGCTCTATTTTACCTGAGTTGCCCCCCTCCAGTGTGTACACCGAAAGAGTGTTTAGTGCAGCCGGGAACCTTGTCAGCGAAAGGCGTAGGAGGTTGCGTCCACAAAATGTGGAGAAGATGATGTTCATAAAAATGAATTATCAACTCTTCCAGGGAGACCATCCTCCAGAACGTACAGAGGGACCTGTGGTGGTGGATTCCAGCATGGGACGAATTAATACTCTGTGAGGATGAGGATGTACACAACACTGGGGATGAGGACGACATCTTGCCTCCGTAGAGCCAGTTTGTGCAGGGACACATTAATTGCCAGCTTGTTTTGTGGGGGCCCAAACGAACCAATCATTTCAGCCACAGTCATGTGGCAGACCCTGGCGCTGAAATGATTGGTTTGTTAAAGTGTGTATGTCCTGTTTATACAACATAAGGGTGGGTGGGAGGTCCCAAGGACAATTCCATCTTGCACCTCTTTTTTCTTCTTTGCATTATGTACTGTTTGGGGCCTATTTTTTCAAACTGCCATCCTGTCTGCCACTGCAGTGTCACTCCTAGATGGGCCACGTGTTTGTGGCGCCCACTCGTATCTCTTAACATAGTCATCCAGCTACCTCGGTGCAACCTTTTGGACATAAAAACACTATTGTGAGTTGTGAGGTGTTCAGAATAGACTGAAATGAGTGGAAATTAAGGTTATTGAGGTTAATAATAGCATAGGAGCAGAAAAACCAACAAATTCTGTGATTTTAGCTGTTTTTATGCTTTTTAAAAAAAAAAATACAGATCCAAAACACAAAACCCAGAACCCAAAACATGGATGGGTGGTTTTGGCAAAACCAATCCAGATCCAAAACACGAAGAAAGATCCAGATCCAAAACCAAAACATAAAACATGAAAAGTGGCCGTTGCACACCCCTAGTGAAAATGAGACTCAGGAGTATATTTACGTAGTGTTAGGTTGTAAAACCCGACACTCACGATCGTGTTTATGCCCAGAAAAGGTAGTGCTGCTACTAGCGACAATATCGGGCAAACACAAAAGCCCGACAATTTCGTGAATGAATCCGAGTCTTCATAAATAAACCTGTGTCTTTACATAAATAAAGCCGAATTTTACTACCCGACACTTCGTAAATGAATCCCCTAGTCTAGCAACATTTCAGAGCTACTGAGTCTAAACCACTTTTCACAAGAAAGGTTGAGTCTCATTTTCACTCTTCAATTTATATATTTATTTACATTTATGTATATTAATAGCTGGCAAAATTTTTGAGGATTTGTCTGCTTTGTTCACTTACTTCAGAAGAAGAGAGCAGACTATTGGCAGAGTGCTAGTAAGCAGTGGTGGATTTTACCCCCAGTAAAATTTACCACTCTTCCCTGAACCCCCAAGTCCCTGGCCCCACGACAGCACTGGTGGTTCCTACCTTCCTCCTGTGGTTGTTATAATAAAAGCAGAAGTAGCTTACCTTTGGCTGCACTTTCTGGTAATCACATTTCACATAGGCAGTCCCAGAGGAACGGGTTCTGCCTCCCTGGGATTGCCATTAGCAGATAGAGAGCTTCCAATGGGAAGCCTCTTCTGCTTTTATTATAGCAGCCTTATTTGGCATCTAGGGGCTCCAGCCCTTAACAGCCGATACCGTTTTTACTGTGCATGTTCAAGCCTTGTGTAGGTTCTTCCCTCATTCTTTATTCGGGTTGGGTATGAAATCCCATCTGTAGGGATGCCGCTGGTCAGAATACCATCAGCGTCATCCCAACAGACAGAATACCGACACCCATAGAGAACAGCGGTGAGTATTTTTCTAACTCCTATCCTAACCCTCCTGCCTCTGTGCCTAACCCTAACCTCCCCCCCTAGTGCCTAAACCTAACCTCCCCACACCCTAAACCTAACACTCCCTCATCATTGCCTAAACCTAACTTCCCCCTCACCCCCCCGTGCCTAAACCTAACATCCCCCTCCCCCTCCCCGCACCCTAATCTTAACACTCCCTCCCCAGTGCCTAACCCTAACCCCCCCAAGTGCCTAAACCTAACATCCCCCTCCCCCCACCCTAATCCTAACACTCCCTCCCCGATGCCTAACCCTAACCCCGCTACCTAACCCTAATCTCCCCTTAACACCACGATACTTACCTTCAGGATGCCGGTGGTCGGGATACTGGTGTCGGAATCCCGACCTGTCGGGATTTCGGCACTGGTATACAGACAGTCAGCATCCCGCATGCCAGGATGCCGACTACATCCCCTTTACTCTAGTGTGCTCAATGTATAGGGGCTAGGCAAGGACCGTGGCAAAGGGATGCTGCAGCCCAGGCAGCCCCACTACAGGAGGCAGATAAGAACACTGCAGCTAGTAATTAACCATTCTCAAAATGTTATACTGAATCCCAAGTACACTGCACAGTGAGCATTGTAGGCTAAGTTTTTTGCAGCACATGCTCAAGTAGGTAAACTCATGTCAACCCTGCAGTAAAGTAAAGGTGTAAACTACCACTTCACTTTTCACCCAGAGAAGCTCTTATTGGAGCAAAAGTCCCATCAAAAGGAGTATTGGTAATAAATTAATTTTCATCGAAGCGGGAAGCAGCAATAGGAAGTTACAGATTATGGGGTCCTCACTATCATCAGTGATGTCTTGGCCTGTGTCCATTTTTTTTTAAGAATAGATAAGTAGTGTTTCACATGTCACAAGAGTTAACACAAAAGCAGTAGGTGCTAAGACAAGCTGTGCCTGGGAAGGGTTGAACAGGCAGTTTGTTTAATGAAGGATTCATAGTAAAAACTGAGCTGTTACTGCTACAGATTGATCTGCTACTTATGTTCCTGAATAATGTCTGTCAACGGCAGAGAAAGCAGAGTCATTGCAGGCAAACTGGCTGGTGTATGTGTCCATTTACTGTTATACTGTATCCATCACAGCTTCTGACAATCTCAGTACAAGAAGACTGTGACACTAAGGTGCTCAGTAGGGTTCATTTCTTTACCTTGCCCTAAGGTGGAGCATTTAAAATGAACCTCAACAACAATTTAACAACTAGCTTTTTTCTGCCTGATGCAAGGTAGACAATGAAGCAAATTTTTGGTTGATTGATTGATTGGTTGTTATGGATTAGTGCAAATTTACAGATGAGACCTTTGGCAAAACAAACCTAAAACCTAAAATGCACAAACAAAATGGCCTAGGGTCTTATAAACATACATAGAATAAACAATTTTTGGTCTATTGTCTCAGACATGCACATACGCTAAAGGTCATTTAGGGGGTCCTGTATATTACTTAGACGTTCAAAATATAGACACGATAAAGTCGACATGTACAATCTGTAGACACCCAAAAGGTCAACATGGTCTACTGTATATGTTGACAGTCAATATGACAGTCTAGTTGGATGGATAAAGAAGACTTTATGTGAGGATCATCAGTTATGTTTATGTGAGCATTCATGTAAGCACCTTGTTGTTTGTTTACTTTATCACTCCTCAGTGACTATTCAATTAGTCAGAAGAGCACTTTCATACAGATATCATTTTGTACCTTTACTATGATCACGTGTATTTTTTATGTGAAAAAGTACATACTGTAATAGTACGTATTAGACCATCATTTGTTGGTTTTCTCTTTTTGTCATGATATACATCATTGGAATTTGCATTATGAGAAGAAAACGTCTGAGTGACAGAGAATTTAATAACATATGGCCCTTTATTCTATTTGGAACTGCTTATAGCGCATGTATAGTCTATATATTTTTCAAATTCTGTGCATTCATATGAGTTGGTGACTCATGTTTACAGATTGCTAGCTGCTTCCAGTTGTTACACCAAGGGGATTGATATTTATTGTTTGTTCTACACTTTCAATGAAATTAGATTAAAATATTGTACTGTTAATTCCAGATGCATTTATATCTTAAATAAACCATGTCAGTAAACCCTGGGAACACAAACTAATATGACTTCCAGATTCAATTTGACCTCTTACCAGGTAATTCAGGGCATTGCTTTTGAAACCTGCCATCCTACAGCACCAGGTTTCAGCCTCTTCAGACCAGTTATCGGATCTACTGCCCAGTCTGAAGGTACGGTAGGATAATAGGCCTCCCAGTGCCAGGAAGTCGATTCTCCTCATGCAGTTCAGTGTCAAAACTAGGCCTGCACTCACTCCTGAGGCCTTTGAAGCTTTCACGCCCAGAAAATCATCGAGGATGCCATGGCATACACTTCAGAACCCCACCGAGACAGGGCCACATGATCTAATTATCTTTGGTAAATAAAAATATATTTTGGCGGCCCTCAGTGGAATAAATCCTCATATTTATATGTTCTTATTGCATTTCATTTAAAGTTGGGACTGGAACTGGACTCTTGACATGCATAATCTTCATATTCTGAGATCTGGGAATTGTGGTGTCTTATTTGCCATACAAACAATAACAAATTTTATAAGCACAAAGTACAAATACTACATAGTATCTATAAATATACTAATTACAGGTTTTGCAATCACTCTGGTTACCAACAGAAGCTATTTGTTATTACGGTGGTGATCAATTAAATATTTAATGGAGAATAGAATACCATATATAACTGGCGTTTTTCACTGACTGTGGACCTGACTCAGAGTTAGTAACAGAGTAAGAAATAGCAAGTAATATTGTACCAGACAAGCCATGTTGCAATGTAAGGGGTACTAATATATACATTTATTTTGCATGTGGGCTAAATACTGCCTGCTTTTGCATGAAGCCCACAAATGCTGGACAGCTTTATTCTTACACTGTAATTTAGATATCAGTTTGGACACCGCCCCTCCCAAATCTAAATCTCTCTGCACATTTTACATCTGCCCCACCTGCAGTGTAACATGGTTTTACCAACATGCAGTTACTTGATTTTTCTTACTCTATTCCCAAATCTGAATCAGACCCTGTATCTCTCATAGATTTTCAGTGAGACAATTGAGAGATTTTGCTATATTTTCATCTTTAGAGAAACTACAGTACATACAAACTGAAACAATATTGACACTGACATTTACTATGTGACTATTCTTTCTTTGGAATATTTGACACGTTATCTTTTCTTGACCATTTTAGTCAAATAAGAATTAATATATATGTTACATTTGTCTGTCTTTACTTTGCTCATATATATTTTAAGTGAAAAATAATAAAACAACCCAAGTTATGCACATATACACACATACAGGCAGGGTTACACATAGAGATATACTGCACACATACATACAGACAGGGTTACATATAGAGACATATACACACACATACAGGCAGGGTTACATATAGAGACATACACACAGGCAGTGGCGTCACAAGGGGGGTGCGGGCCGCACCGGGTGTCACCCTCCAAGGGGGTGACACCAAAAGCTGCACAGTTCCCCTGCACACAGCTGTCCGCACACCCCCCACCACCACATAGCTGAGCTGCCCGCAGGGCCGCCGAGAGGGGAGCGGCCCTGAGGGCAGTAGCCGCTGCAAGTGGCTATTGGTTTGCCGCTCCCCTCTCGTCGGCCCAGACTGTCTGTGGACACAGAAGGGGGGAGGCTGTCTGGAAACACAAAAGGGGGGTTGGCTGTCTGGGGACATAGAAGGGGGGCTGACTGTCTGAGGACACAGAAGGGGGGGCAGGCTGTCTGGGGACACAGAAGGGGGGCTGGCTGTCTGGGGACACAGAAGGGGGGCTGGCTGTCTGAGGACACAGAAGGGGGGGCAGGCTGTCTGCAGACACAGAAGGGGGGCTGGATGGCTGGGGACAAGTGCTATTTTCTGTGTGGGGAGAAATTTTATTTATCTCTGTGAGGGAGCGATGTTATTAATCTCTGGGGAGCAATGTTATTTATCTCTGTGGGGGAGCAATGATATTTTTTCTATTGGGGAGCAATGCGGTTTTTTCCCTGTCGGGGGCGACTGATGGTGAACCTTGAAAATGTTTACAGGTCTTGCTGTCCCTAATCCTATGGATATGTTAATGTTATTAATTCATAACGCAGTCTTTTCATTTGAGACCACGCCTCTTATCGTGAAACCACATTTACTATCTTAAGCTTTTTGTGTGTGGGGGGGCGTATTTTGGATGTTCGCACTGGGAGCTCCAGCCCCTAGAAATGGCCTGCCGTTGTGGCTGCATGCAGGGGTAGCCTCTCTGGGCCAGTCCAATGTCTGGTCTGGACTGCTACTGTTGTGTTGTGTAGCTATGCCATCATAGTTAGTGCCCGCTATATCTCGCCGATGTGGAGCTACAGCTCTCACGAGATGATGATGTCATTATGTCCTGAGTCTCCCTCTCTCTCTGCTCCTGGCTCCGGCCGCAACTGGGAGACAAGTGACAGGCTGCAGGTTGTGTGGGTGGTGGCCACGGCAGTCGCTTGCTGGATAAGTGTGTAACACAGTGGTTATAGATATTGTAACAAAACATCTTGTTTGTCACCGCTATCCAGCAGTGTATTCTGGGTTAGTAGTGCAGCAAGTCTATTGTGTGTGTATGTATATATATATATAGACATATATACAGACATAGATGATAGATAAATAAAGATATTTATATGTATATCAGTATTCTCTCTACACTTAATTTCTCAGGTGTTTTGCCCAGCAAAATGCACCTGTCATCTGGCACTTTGATGTGGCCCAGAAATGGACACTGGGAAAACATGCAAGACTTATTGTCACAGTGCCAGGCAGTGTCAGACTGGAGGGCAGAGCAGATACCTCCCCCAGTGTAAAAGGAAGGGCGCTTTGTTGCCGGCAGGAACAGACGCCAGTGAACAGTGGGATTCCTGCGACCACTCTCTGCGTTTCAGGGGCCGTGTGGTGTGTTACTGGGCCTTCTCTGTAGTCAGTAAATGGTGCAGTTTCTGGGCTGCTAACTGTGTCCAAATAAAAATTGGTCAGTTTCTGGGCACTGTTAAAAAATCTATTTGTTTCCAAAAAGCCAGTGGGCAGTATATAGTCAGCTCTTAAAAAATCCTGACCTATGAGTGGGTGCTACTCACATGCTAGACACAACCCCAAAAAGGTGCAGCCATTCTCCCAACATCTCCAGGGGATCCCCGGGAGTTTGCTGTACAAGGGCCCAAGATTTCTCTTGGCAACCTTGTGTACCCACACTCCCCCCCTACATTTGCTGCTGCCACCACAATCCTGCCTGCACCCACCAGTCCGCTCTCCACTACCACCCCTACCGCACAATTGGGAAGGGTGTGGGTGGACAGGGGGCAGCTGTATTTTGGTCCAGTCCGTCAGACCGTCCTCCTTCTGTACTCATAATGCAGGGCATGACGTCATCACGCCCGTCTGGTGTGCCCAGCATTCTGAGAGGAGCACTGCAGAGTGAGTGCTGGACTGGTAAGAGGGGAGAGAGGACCTCATTCAGAGTTGGTCGTTGCGGCCACTCAGTCGTACGCCACCGATGTTCGCTAAACTACGCATGCGTAAAATTCGCAATGCGCGTGCACAAACTAGCTATTACGATCAGAAATTGCTCTCTCCTTGAACACAGCCAGGTAGTTAGTTTGAGTGACAGGATGAGGCGTTTGTGGGTGGTAACAGGGGAAGGTGCTTGTGAACGAGGGAGTCGAGATCCGAACTCAGGCGTGCCTGACTATGCAAACGACGTTTTATGAAAGTGCATAATTAACTAAGTAGTGTCATGGCACATGTGACATGGGAGGTTTTTACACTGACTAGATCGTAGTGCTTAAGAGAGGGTATGGTCAACCTTAAGCTCAACAAGCAGCTCCAATGGTTCCCGATGGTCTCGATTAATCCTTATATGCCCGGAGATGACGTGTAATGCGAACAAGAAGGGGGCGTATTTTTAGTCTTACGGCCGCATCCTCCCCTCACTCGTCCAGCTAACAATCCCATCTTAACGACGCAACTTGCAAGCACTTCATTTGCATATCCGTCCCCTTTTACCTTACGACCGTGCGACCGCAACGACCGACTCTGAATGAGGTCCAGAGTGTGGAGCTGCGCACCTTTGTCATGATTTTTTTTTTTTTGGTGGAGGGGGGGTGTCACCTTGAGTTACAGCACGGGTGACACCAACCCTAGTGACACTTCTGCACACAGGCATGGTTACACAGAGACCTACACACACATACAGACAGGGTTACATATAGAGACATACACACATACAGACAGGGCTTCATATAGAGACATACACATACAGACAGGCAGGGTTACAAAGAGATACACACACAGGCAGGGATATATATAGACATATACACACACATACAGGAGAGTTACATAAAGAAACATATACACACATACAGGCAGGGTTACATATAGACATATACACACACATACAGGCAGGATTACATATAGAATAGACATATACACACACATACAGGCAGGATTACATATAGACATATATTAACACAGGGTTACATGCAGAGACACACAGAAAGGTTACATATAGAGATATACATACACACACACATACACAGAGTAGAAGACATAAACAATGTGCTCCCCTCTAGTCTCACCCCCTCTCACCATGATGTGGAGCCTCCAGCAGTTCCCTCATCCTCCATGCTGCCTGAACTGAATAGATGAACAAGCTGATGTAGCCCCATCCCCCTGTTCAGGTCAGAGGAGCATGTGTGCTGGGCTCCTCCAATCAGGGCTCAGCACACACTTTTCTGACCCCCAGGTGTCTCACCATAGAGAAACAGCAGGAAATGGAGCTACAGTGAGTACTATGCACAATCATTGCTAGTTCACTGGAGTGGCCCTGGTGGTAGCAGGCAGGCACCAGACCCCGCAGGACCACCGGGCACTTGGTGGCCTCTTCAGTGTGGCACTCTATGTGACTGCATATCCGGTGTAATGGTCGGCCAGAACTGCACCTGGATGATTTACATATGTAGGCTTCCAGCAGCATGCCACACAGCTGTCCACCAGCAGCCAAGCCTTGTGACATAGGGGTGCTTCTCCTTCATCTGACTTACTATAGCCAACTTCAGCCCTGGCAAACTGAGGATGAAGCTACAGCTAAGACCCTACCCAACCACTTCCCATTGTAACCTACAGTATGTAGTACACCAAGGATGGATGCTTTGCCTCGCATTTTAGTAGGATGTACAGTCCATGCATGTATGGTTACATGAGTATCTTGTATCCTGATCTCCTATTATATATTTCACCACTTTGTTTCACATGTCCACATACTGCACTTATTGCCTACTGTAACCTATATAGTGCAGTGAGCATGGCTACCTCATCTGGTTTTCTTGTGGGTTGGATGAGCAATTGCATGGATCTGATCATTCTGTAAATAACTTTTGTTTGCTCTCTCACTTTAGTAGTCTGTAGTTCCTCCATTATGTGTCATCTCTTCAAGGCATTTTGTATTCTGCCCAGTGTAACCCATGTTGTGCGCCCAACATGGCTGCTTCATCTGATACATCTGTGGGTAGGATAAAAAAATCAGTGGCACTGAAGACTCAGTCGGTCTTTTGTATCATTTTCTTAGCATTTTGTACTGTACATCTTGTTGCTTTTTATATTGTGTAGAATTCTTATATTTTCTATATCACTTTTTGTATTCTATATTATTTTTAACCCACCCAATGTATTAATTGTAGCGCACTTCCTTCGTAATATGGTTTCTTTTATGCAATTTCAAAGCAATTTCAGTCTATTTGAACAAAAGCGCTATATATAATAATCACTATATATTATTTAATAATAAATAATCACTATTATAATTATTCATGACTCATATCTAAAAAATACATCTTAGGTTTTGGTGGTCTTTAAAAACTGGTATCTGGTTTCTAACTGCACCCAGTCCCTGCTGATGTTAAGAAAGCCCCATTGCAATATACTCATGCCTTGCTGAGCTTTACCAGCTAATCTCGCAATGACTGGTAAGCGAGATGTGATAGTCAGGCTGCACAGTGAATGAGTATGAAGCTGCATAAAAATTGATTGCAGAGCAATGGGTGACAATTTATTTATGTATTTAGCACACACAGCTCTAGCTCACCTATGCGATGAAGTAGAATATAGTAGAACCACATCATAAGAAAGCCCTCAGGGAAACATGATTTCAACATGGACAGGTCTTGCATGATTAGGATAACCACTACAGTATATCACTACAGCAATGTGTTAATGTCACTTCCAGAGCAATAGTAAAGAAATCATCTTTCATAAGCATTCTGCAATGAAGTGCTGGGAAAGCAGCTCTTCAACAAGTGTAAAGAGCAATGGGAGAACCAATGCAGAAGAGATGCTTCCATCATGTTTCTCAGATTAGTTACAGATCATATACAAATTAAATGATATATGCATTTAATATTCAAGCTCAATTAAAGTTCAGATTCTTCTAGTAGTAATGGTACCATGTAGTGATAGAAGGATCATACAGCTGAAGCATCCAGTGGGTAGCGAATATTTTTGTAACTGAGGAAGAGGTGTAACTTCATCCCAGTTGACGGAGGGGGCCCCTCTCTGCCCAGCAGTGGAACTACAGAAGACATTGTACCAGCACCAGGCAATAGAGGAGATGCTCAGAGGCAAACAGGACTGAGCCATGGGGTCCCAGTGCTAGAAGGTGGCTCCTTGATCCTCACTCCTTTTATCTCAGCCAGACTAGAAGTGGAGGCAGGCATTAGTATGCACATCCATTATAGAAACGAGCAACATTTTCTAAACTGAATATGTACCAGCTTATGTATCTGACCACAATATTTTTCATATTTCATAAGCAGGATTTAACCTTAAAGGCCCCCATACATCAGAGATTGATTGCAGCAATCGTGCAATTTGCAATCGATTGTGTATAAAAATCCTTCCCTTTTTCAATCGATTGCAGATTGCAGAATTGCCACAATCGATTGAAAAAGGGAAAGATTTTTATACACAATCGATTGCAAATTGTACAATTGCTGCAATCAATCTCTGATGTATGGGGGACTTTAGTATTCCTAGTCATAAATCAACCCCACTTCAAACAGAATTAATTAACTGTTTCACACCAGATCTATTCATAGACTCTAAATCCAGAGAAATGTTAATTTGCAAAAACAGTTTACAAAGCAAGCGGAAATCATAGTTTGTATCGCTAGAACCTCACACGCTTCAACCAAACAATCTGTTTTGCTGCAAAATTCTATTTGCATTAAATTTTGCCACAAATTTGCTCATCTGTAGTCCATTCCCATTTAAAAATGTGATATTAAGTGCGGTAATTGAAAGGGAGTATACAGCTTGCAAGCTAAGCCTTGTGGTAACTCTGCAAACGATTGAAAAAGGGAAAGATTTTTATACACAATCGATTGCAAATTGCACGATTGCTGCAATCAATTGCTGATGTATGGGGACCTTTACTTGTCTCGAGGGCAGTCTCTCTTATAAGAACTTTATCTGGTCACAATACTTGGGACTGCTCACGCCATAACACTTTTCTTTTTATACACTTTGTATTCACTTGAAAAATAGAATACATTATTCTATAAAAGAGTGAAAATGTTGTTGCAAATGAGTCTATAAGGACTCATTTCCATCAACATATTCACTCTTTTAAAATGAAAGCGACATGGTTTTTATACAACTAGGGCTGATAAATAGTTTAGTGCAAGTTAGATTACATACCTCTCAACTGTACCAATTTCAGCGGGACAATCCCATTTTACAGGCACTGTCCCACCCATGGGCTGCAGTGTCCTGCAGGCAGGGTGAGGTTGGGGAGGACACTCTCACAACGCTGCTCTGCATAGCTGAGCAGTGGTGACTGGATCTATACTTTGCCGGCTCTGGAAGAGGCTGGGGGCTGTCCAGAAGCTCCCAGAGTGCCGGGCAAGCCCCCAGCATGACAAAAACGGGGTGTTTCTCATTTTCTGCATTTAACGTGAGGCCCTGCCCCGCAAGTGTCCCTCTCCCCAGGGTTCAAAAGTTGGGAGGTATGAGATTAATTGACACATCTTGCGTAGGTTGGAGCGCATGCATATACCAATGATCCAGAGTCATGCAACTCTGTAGCATCGCCATTTCATAGGAAGGGACGTAACAGACTGGTAACTGGGCATAGAAGGTGTGTTGAAGAAGTTGCAGGCTATGCAGAGTTAGGTAAATGTGTTAAACTAAGCTTCTTTATTAGACACTGTGTCAGTGTTAGAAGTATTGTGTCAGGATCCTGCCAAAGAAAAAAAAAAAAAACACAATGTGCTCCACATGATTTGATCCTCTAAACTGCAGGCCAGAGTCCTTGCCAGTTGAGCCACAGCACTTGCTGTAGGTTCAGTCCTCTGTTTAGTATTCTTAAACATCTTGCATTCTGCTGGCTCCCCGCCCACTTCCTGGTTACAGCCAATATCCTGCAGGCTTTTGGTATTTAAGACAAGTAGTAGTCAGTACACTCAACACTGGTTATTTTGTCTGTTGATCTGTGAGACACCTGTCCTGCATTCTGCTGTTCTGACTGATTCCTGTTAATGACCCAGAATGTTCTGACCTGCTTTTGATCTCCCACTGTCCTGACCTTGGCCTGTTTACCAACAACACTCTCTGTCTGCTGCATGCCCCAAACTTGTGCCATGATTTGTTTACTGTTGATTCTGCTGCCTGCCTTGATCTCTGACACAGCTACAAACTTCAGCACACCAGTCTGTGTCCTGCCCAATTCTATTCCAGTCATGTTCGGTACTTAACTGGGTGTCAGCAGCAAAGTCCAAACTTCCTTGCATGGGTCCCTGGTGAAGACCTGGGACTCCAAGCTAGGTAGTGCCATACCGAACTCTGGTGAGTTATATATAACAGTGAGTAGTACAAATCAATTTAAAAAAAGGTGAATATTAAAATCAAGCCCTTGTTCCAATTAAAATCCTCCAACCATAGGGCACAGATAAACTTTATCTTGGCACCGTTTTACATGGTGCCAAGATTCTAGGAAACTATACTCCAGCCTCGACTGCAAGAACTGTTAGAAAGTGTGGTCCAATTACTACTGTGAGCCATTGCTGTATGCACCCGGCATTAATGTGTATACTAATGGTAGTAGGGGAGGGGAAGAGGTCACAAATCTGAAATGTTGGTTTGTGTGTAAGATGTTCTCCACTTTACAATATATTTTACCTGTCTTTTCCTCACTCAAATAGTACATACAGTAGCTCTATCACTCTATCCCCATTATTTATTTTATTAATGTTGCTGGCACTGATGTTTAGCCAATACCCAACTATAACATTTCATGGGTCTATCCACAGAAGATGCTGTAAAGGAAACTTGGCCACTGTATGCTCCCACTTAAAACTAGCCACTCAATAATCAATATGGCCACGCTCATGGGAAGACAAATCAAATGAGATTTGTCTCCTTAGGCTGAGTTTCTGAATACCTTTGGCTGCATTGCAGTGTTTCAATGTGATCAGAAAATGACAGCACGCACAGGTTAATTGCAGTCATTCTCTGACTACATTTTCTACCATGCATGATAATATTCATAACGATTTTAATAGAATCATTATTTTGATTAGTGTTGCTTTGGGCAAAATGACTTTATAGGGGCACACAGTTAAAAGATGAAGCTCAGACCATGCACATTTATTTATACATTTTTTTCAATGCTGTCTGCCTTAATCTATTCTTCAGATTTTTATTTTAATTGCACAAAGCTTCGTATATAACATTAAAAACAGTTTGAAGGATAGTAATGTTCAGTATACGTTGTATATTTGTTGGTAATTTTTTACAATCTCTTCTAAAGTGAAAATGCTACAGATTGGAGCAAAAACAGTATTGGGTCCTGTCAACCCTTATATCCCAGAATGCCTAGCTTCATCTTCTGCTTGGCTGCTCAGTCTGAAGTGCACCTGCTTGCTTATTCATGCAAAATGAAAGTTTTACCCAAGCCAGAATCTCACTGCCCTCTCCATCTGAACTGCCATTAATCTACTACTCCCTTATATCAATTAGATACTCTCTTATTCTTAATTACTGGGGGCGTGGGGGTAGAATGACTGTATGCAAGCTATGAAAATCATGATGTTATCACATTATAAAACATAGACAATGAAATAAAGAGCAACTTTTCATTCAGCAGTCCACTCATTGCAGCCAATTTAACCTATACGTGACCGCTAACACTCACATAAAATGATTTATAAGAAAAAAGTGTCACTCCAAGACTCACATAATAACAGTAAATATACATGTCCAAAATAAACTTGTGTCCATTTTTGTGTATATACATACACCTCAGTGGTATCATCAAAATTGCAGTACCTTCAAATAGATCACATCTTCCAGATCTCCAAGCTGGTGCACAGGTGTATTCATTACTAGAGTAACATTTAAAAGGGGTCCTGAGGAACGAGTCTGAGAAACACTGAAATATTCTTCAAAGTGGAAACAAAAGTGATATAATACTAAAAAAAAAAACACACACACACCTACGAGGGGTGTACAATAAGTTTCTGGATGTGCAATGCATAGGTAGAGTAGACACAATCTGACTGGTTGTGAACTGTAATATCTGACTAAAGTTCTTCTGAAATTTCAGTGCACAGAACCATATATAAGCAGCACTGCACACCAAAGAAGTCAGCTTGTTCACTTCCTTCACAAACACGTTATGGACAGAGGACACTGGAGAGTCATGATCTTCTATGACTACAAAAGTGGTCTGCGATCGCAGGGGAGTTTTGACTGAATACGAGTTGCTTTTGTGGAGGAAGCACCATCCAGAACCACTGCATTTGAGTGGTTTGCAGAATTTCGGCGTGAGAGACGGTCCCTGGAAGATGAGGAGTACTGCGGCCAACCTGTGTCTGCCATCACCATGGACAATGTTGCTGCCATGCGGGCGATATTTGAAGTATACGCCAGGGTGACCAATGTCCATTAACAGAAGGAGTTAGGCATCTCATTGAGATCTATCTGCTCGATACTCCACAAAAAGCTTTGCCTGAGCAAGGTTTCTGCACACTTGGTGCCCCATCAGTTGGCTAGAGAGCAGAAATGCTGGCTAGGTTTGATGGCAGTCGCTCATACTACTCTGTCTGGGAGATCATCAGTGGCGAATAATCCTGGATCTACACTACCGATTCCAAGACCTGACAACAGTCGACCCAGTAGACCACAGTTGGAGGTGTACCACCACAAACGCAGCGTTGCTGTTTTTGTGGCCAAGACTGGACATGTAGCTACCGTACCACGTGAGCAGCTGCATATGTCACTGGGGAATGGTATTCCAACCAAAGCCTGCCACAGGTGCCGGAAGCCATTTCCAGGTGCAATCCAAGAACTCGCATTCATGGTGCCTTTCTCCATCACAACAATGCACCTGCCCACAAGTCCAGGAAAGTAGTGGATTTTCTGGCCCAGGAACGCAACCAGAAGCTTAGTCACCCACCGTACAGTCCAGACTTGGCCCCCTGCGACTACTTTGTGTACCCGCAAATCAAGCGCAAGATGTGTGGGATTTTTTTTGAGTCACTGGAAGCTGCAGTGGAGACCTTCATCCAGCATGTAGAAGACATATCTGCTTCACCAAGTGGTTTGAGAGCATGCAACCTTGCATAGACTTCTACTTTGAAAAAAATTTATGTTTACTTTGTTATACTTTTTGTTATACTTTTTATGTATCCAGAAACTTATTGTACACCCCACGTACATACATCCTACAAAAACTTTAGAACAAGCTAACTCTTCTAAAGAAACCCCACAGACAAGTAAATTGTGCCAGTACTGTGTGTCAATCATCACACCACATGATGCAAAAACAAAGAGAAAATTGTTGTAAACGTCATTTACACTACTGTACTGTACTAATGCTCAATGATTGGTATCACTCCTAAGATATGTAAAAATAATCCAGATATAGATAATATATAATGAAAAAGAGCAGATATAGTGTAACACCCTTTATATAATGATGATCACAAACGCCAAGTGGGTGTTTCTGACTGGTCAAATCAGATGCGATCATATCAGGAAAAGCCAGCCATGGTCGCATCTGATGCGACCATGCCAGACAAATGGTTCGTATACACCCATGGTTCTGCCCCCAGTGTGTCGCGATCATTGTTGGCCACAGTGATAGGTCATTCCAGTGGCACCCACCCAGCGGGTGCAGAGCAGCCATTACTGCAAAAGAAGAACCGTGGCTTCTCTCCTGCTGTACCATGATCATTGTGGTCAGTGATTGGACAACCCAGAGGCACCCACACAAGGAGTGCATTTATCAGTGCATGACCGCACACGCAAGAGTGGTATATCTATTGCATATTTATATGTACTAGTACATATATGCCCACCACATGGACACACTTGCCCTCCACTCTGTCTGGCCACGCCTCTCCGCTTTGTCATGGCTCCGTCCCACCCCCTTAACTCTGTGCCGTCCATACAGTAACGATTTTAGTTTTTCAAAACTATAAAACTATTTTTTCAAAAATGTTCCCAAAATTGTTGATATTTTTTACCTTGATTTTACAGTTTTTGTTAAAAAAAGATCCTGAAATAGATTTAAATACAATAGCGGGTACAGATTACCCGGGACCGGGCTTCCTGAGGGGCCCGGCGGGGGCCCGGGTCCGGCGCTGCCCCCCCCGCACAGCAGCCCAGCGCACAGCGTGTGCTGAGCTGCAGTGGGAGTCTGCTCGTGGCTGCTGAGCAGTCTCCTATGCCTGTGGAGGGGAGCGATCACACTGATCGTGCCCCCCCCCCCCGGCTTTGAGCAGGGCTGAGGGGGCTCAGAGCGCCCCCCCTCCCCAGTGTGCAGTGCTGCTTCGCGGCGCTGCAAAGCTTTTTTTTTTTAGAAGGGGGCGAGGCCACGCCTTCCGCAATTAGGCCACGTTCTCCTGTTACCCGGGCTCGCCGTGGCTCTTCGCAGGCCTGCCTATGGTCGCCAGCTGAGACTGTCATCCAACTTAGACCCTGATTCTGAGTCCCTTGTAATACTGATGTTCAAAGACTTGAGCGAACTTTTGCTACTGCACATGTGAGAAAATCCCTAAAAGAAAACTTGTACGGCGCATGCATTACATTGTGTGAACTCACAGAGTCACAGAAGTGACTGAGATGCACATTTATTGGCTGCTCCTAGATGGTGACTGGGAGGTGGCTATGAAGATGCACAGGGAAGTACCATCCTATGGGCATGTTATAGGAGTGTTGCAGAACTGGTTGCAAACTCAGGAGCTTAATCACCAACATTGGAGGACATACTCTAATGGATATTCTGCACCTAGCATGGGATGGGGCAAGTTTCAATAGTGCGATCCATGATAGCGTCTAAGTACGCACCAAGTGGGATTTCAGCATTTAAAGACGCTCAAAGATGGTGTCTTAGTCCTTGCACAATCAGATGCACAGCAGTACACCAGGGAAGGGCTTGTTCCGGTATAAGCATGACGTAACATACACAAGACTTTCAGAAGATGCACACACGGATGTGGCAGTGTCCTTAGACTATGAACGCTAAAGCTTAGATCACCATGCCCACTGTCTACCCCTTACCTTGGATTGTTACTGGAACAGCTTTGTATCACTGATAGCTCCCATATCCTGCCTGTATCCCTTCTCTGGAACCTGGTGAGCATATTTCCATTTGTCTGCCTCCAACTGTGTCCTATCCCAGCTAAAGACCTGGGAGCATCCGAGTACTTATGAGCATATAGCACTCTATGGGAATGGCGGCTTCCTATAGGTGAAGACCTTATCTTTACTGGTATTGTCATAACAAATAGTGGCTGTTCAATTCCAGAGTGGTGTTGACAATATGCAAAAAAAATATGCTCAAGTTTTCAAGCATTAAACACTTATTACATCCATATAATTGAAATATAAAGACTTGGCTATATATTAATGTTTCACAAATAAACCTTAAACTAACCACAAATGAAACAAGTAAATTCATTGTGTATACATTGTATACTATATAGACCTTGTCCTAAGACATCCTGTTGTAAAAAACAATTTGCTGCTAGCAGATACATTAAATATATCCCTTCCATTATGACGCTTTGGGTGTATGAGAGGTGAATAATTATTCTGGCGTGTGATGTTTTGGCACTTCAAGGGAGTGAGTTATTGCAGCTCTGACAGAAGTGAAGCATAAACTAGAGGGATATGAGGTGGCAGCTGGCACTTATGGCGTGAGGGATTAAATCAGCAGTGCCAGCCTCTTTCTCCTCGCATCAGACACAAACATGCAAACTACTTTTACACATATTCCCGGGGCATATCTCTTCAAACCTTGTGATCATAACATAGCAGTGGCATAGCTCTGCGGGCAGGTTTGCCACAAAAGACAAGAGCTGGCTTTGTAGCACCCAGCTAACTGCAAGAGAACCCCTAGACATAGTGTAAAAAAAGTAGCCCAATGACAAGAACAGTATATTATCTATAGAATTTTGTTTTGTGCAGTCTTCACACTATTCACAATACACTTTATAAACAAAACTGAACATTGTGGAAATAAAAATATAAAATAGCAGGGTCATTTCATGTCAGGCTGACCATCTTCAATTTTGATAGAATTTTACATGAAGGTTTACGCAGGGGTGTATTATCTATAATGGGGGCCCACACCGCACACCCTGCACCCATATTTTCTAATACTCACCTCTCCGCGTCGGCTGTCACAGTCCTGCATAAAACGCGTGGAAAATGTCCGCTGCTGTCATTTTTCCGGCGTTTTGCGCATACGCAGTGGGGAAATAGATGAGAAAATGGCAGTCCACTGCCGGCCTCCGGGGAGAGAGGAGGGGGCCCAGGACGAGGAACGCACATGGGCCCCCTCCTCTCTAATACGCCCCTGGGTCAGACTAACTTTGGGAACATTTTAGTTCACAATATGCAATAATAGAAAAACTATGGCCCCCAAAGTGGGGGTGGATGCAACTGTCACCAACCCCGCAGTGCAGAGTCAGCAGGTGGGTACGATCTTTGAAATTGGTCCACTTGACATGGAATGATCCAGATCCAATTGTTTCCATGATGTGAAGCATGTTTATGTAATCGCATAAAGTGTATTTATTGCCAAACTGTCACAAAGTTATAATCAACAACATAACAAAACCTTGACATAAGATTTCCTCAATAACCAATAAACTAGACAATATTGAATATACATGGCCATAGTAAAGTTTTCTCTGTAAAGAGCTGTCTGCAGTTCTAATAGGAGGAATGAAACCAAAATTTAGTAATTATATTATTTAAGGCATGGGGAGGAGGTTTTCATGAAAAAAAAAATTTACTTCCAAAATCGTACAAGGTAAATTGCATAGAAAGTTACTAAGTTACTTTCAAATGCAAAAATTAAGAGAAATCTAAAGGTACATTTAAAATTTTATTTTTCCTTTTTGAAATTACTGAAACAGAAACTGAACTTTTTTTCAGTGCCTGAATGTATACTGGAATGAGAATCAGAGTCCCAACTGTCATCTTGAGAGAAGATAAACTGATTGATTGGCATAAGAAAAGAGGTGGTTTAAACCTCTAGGATAGGGGCTGGTTTGGGTGCTGGTCACTGTTTAGTAGCCCATAGCAGTGTAGGAGTGTGTTTTATGCAGTTGGGATTTGGCTAAACAGGTGTGAGTCTGTGTACATACACACACAGACTCACACCTATATATACACAAACACACAGGCTCACAACTATATACACACACACATACATACACATACTCTCACCTATATACACACACAGACTCACACCTATATAGTATACACACACACATACATAGACTCACACCTAAATACATACACACACATACATACACAGACACACCTTAATACACACACATACATACACAGAGACACACATCTATATACACACATAAATACATAAACATATACATATATGTTATTGGTATGCATGTGTGTATGTATATATGTATATAGGTCTGTATATATGTATATAGGTATACAGACCTATATACATATATACATACACACATGCATACACACACCTATATACATACATACATACACAGGGACACATTCAGACACACACCTATATCCACACACACATACATACATAGCATACACACAGATACACAGGGACACACACCTATATACACACACATACATATACAGACTCACACCGATATACATACACAGACTCACACCTATATACATATACATACATACACAGACCAACGGTATATACATACATGCATACACACACACAAGCACACACACACATATATACATACATACACACACACAGGGACGCACACCTATATACACACACACACATACATACACATACACCTATATACATACTAACACCTATATCCACACATACATACACACACACCTATATACACACACCTATATACACACACACATACATTACATACACAGACTCACACCTATACATACATACAGACACACACATACATAGACAGACACACACCTACACACACACACATACATATAAAGTTTCCTCACCAAGTAATGTGACAGCAGCTCCTCGTGTAGTCTGGAGGGGGCAGAGCTCCTTCCGTGATTGACAGGCTGGAACTCCCAGGTTAGGAGAAGACCCGAGAAGAAGGAAGAGGTGGCCACCATACTGCCTGCATGTTCCACTGAATTCAGATACATGACAGGAAAGTAGTTCTGATATGACCCCTTGAACCCCCCCCCCCCCACCCCCTGACACGAACCTGCCCTGCAGTCTCTGCAGTCAGTGACAGGGAACACAGGCAGTCTCCGTCCTCAGCACACAGTGACACAGACAGCACACACACATACTGACAGCCCAGGGGCCACGACAGAGAGACTGGCAGCCTGGAGTCAATGCAGGCAGGACAGGTACCGGCGGCTGTTGGCTGATTAGACCACCAGCCACACCAGTGCAGTGTAAAAGAAGGATGTCTCTCTTTCAGGAACAACCTTCTTTTTTGTTTGGTAAACTCAGCGGCTTCCTTCCTATGCTTTTTGATAACGCCTCCTCAGAAGGAAGCAAAACTAGTCAGTGGTACCTGCCACTTACCTTGCCGGACATTCTTCCAAGTCGATGGTTCAACTTTAACAAGTGGTTATTGGTTTGCTGTATGCAGAGTTAAAGTAATTTCCATCAGGTCTGAGCTAGCAGCTAAAAACAAAGGCCGTCACAAGCTGACTGAATTATTGCCTCCGGAGCTGCAGAAACTGGGAACATCAGGTTGCTTGCTTGCAAACCAGGACTCTTCATTCCATCGCTACAAAACACAGCTATTATACCAAAACCTCCATTGTCACAGACATGAAAGTCTGATTACTCAGGACTGAAAGACTCTATATAAGTCCAGTGAGAACTGTGATCTTGATATAAATATTTTAAGATTGATTTACTTTTTATACTGACCAGTCAGTAATTTATACATTTACATAAGGTCTTTTATTCTTGGTCTTCATTAAGACCTATTGTCTATGCGTGATTTTGTATTATTTATTATTTGTTGTTTTTCATGTATATACATCATTTCTGAATAGATACTAGATTGGCGTCTTGGTTCTTTATTTCTGACATGTCAAGTTTTTTATATATGTATGAACATTAGCACAACACCATTTAAGTGTTTTGTAGTGTAAAATTGCCACGGGCTACAGAGCACAAGCTGGAGGCAGCGAGGTGGATGACATGGCTGGCTTGAAGCAACTGATCACAGACGTGACTTGGACAAGGGTGTGAAAGTGCTGTGGGTTGTGGAGAGATAGGCCACGGCTGCTGAAGTCGCTGCTCCGGGTGATACCAATAGCAAGGACGTGAGCAGGTGAAACAACAGCAGGATAAACCAGGACAACTTCTGAATCAGGACAACAGGTTCAGGAACAGAACCCAGGAACTGCAGAGCAAGGTAAGACCGGCTAAAACTCAGGCAAAACAAAGGGACAAACACATACTCTGGAAGTCAGACAATATCACCGGCAGGAAGTGTTGGGATGGCTGAAATTTATCAGAAGCAGGAACCAATCAGCGCAATCCCTGCAGAGAGCCTCCCTAATCACATAATAGTATGCAGCTGATCTTTGCACACAAACTGACTGTCTGTGTGCAGCTTATTGCTGCATTCCTGCCTGAGTTCCAGCTAACAACAAGAGCCAGAACTGGAATCAAGGCATGATGCAGTGTCCCAGTCACCTAATACAGCCGGACCTGCCACCAAGGATCATAACAGTTTGTTGTTGTTTTTGTGTTAGCTTTATTGCAGCGGGAAAGAACGGCAGGTCAGTTGTTCGTATGCAATTGTTTAGTTGAGGTGTGGTCCCTTCGTTGACTGGTAGTTGGCTGTACCACCCAATCAGGTGGGTAGTCAAAGTAGAAGGTATAATTGTGTTTGTGCACTCTGGGCAGTATACGTCTGCTATGACTGTTATTTGTTATGATTGGGCAATTCAGATTGGATGATTTTTGTCCATCCTTTCTTTCTCACCATACATCCTTAAATTAATAATTTCAATATTACATTCAATAAATAGCTAACAGTTTCTCTGCCAAAATCTACATCTCAGTGCCTTTATTTACTTTCCTGTTTAAGGTTAAGTGATTGACTCACATGACACACCTGATCCGATAGAAGGATTAATGTTTGTTACAGCATTAGTGGGAATAATTGTCTCTTAAACTATGGGGCCCTGTGCATGTTATTTCCAAAGTTCTTCTGCTTTGTTGAAATTAGGGTACTGTCAGAGTCTTATTTCCCCTTAAAAACCTGCAGCAAAACCATTTTATCAAGAATGCTTCAAACTTCAAAACTGGAGAAAAAGATATTCTCTCGCTTTTATTAAAGCTACTGTCATCTCATCTGCTTTCATGTGTACAGTTACAGTACCAAATCCAGACTGTCCAGACGATCTTTTTGTCTATGGAACACTAACCCGCTGCTCTCTATTAGTGTTTCCATATAAGCATACCGACTGTGTTAAAGTTCAACATCTCTGATTGCTCACTTACCGATTTGAGCTTCTGAACTTATTGGGTAAATAACTTGTCCTACTCAGATATATAACATTTATTAAGCTTGTATCACCTGTCTTTTCATATTATAAATATATGTGTAATTGCAATGCATAATTGTCTGTAAGAGTTCTGTAAAAGAAAATGTGAGTATCCTCTTCAGGTCAGGTTGATTTAGTTGTTAATTAATTTGTAAAAATGTAGCAGACAATGTGTCCTTGATAAAATTGGAAACGATGGGAGATATAAAATACTGGACGTTTTAGTGCACTGCATAACTATCCTGTCCCTGTCTTAAAACAGAAAGGTTGTTGTGCAGCTAACTATAACAAGGAGCGCTCCTTGTTATAGATAACACTAACTGTAGATCATTCAAAGGAGTATATCAGAATTACTCAGTAGGAGCTGCATTACTTTGTATATTTTAAGAAGGAGAAATATATGTTTTTTTATTATACTATTTAAAATATAAGCGCCTGAATATTAATAATTAAATAGTATTTGTTGTGCAGCTAATTCTGCTACATCCTACCTGGTAGTGTGCATCTGAAAAATTATGATAAAGCTATTGCCTAAAGCCTCCCAAGTTATAATTCTAACCCTATGCTTTAAGGCATAACATATGCAATTGCTCGCTAGCAAGGGATAGCTGGATCGTATTGAAAATCCACCCGCATCCTCATCTGAACATCAATTAATCTGCACCCTAGGAATTTCTGCTTTGTATTTTTCTCACAATGGATACTGAACTCCCCTCTGAAAAGCAACTAAAGACAACAGAAAAAAAAACAAAAACAAATAAAAATTATACAAAATGCTGATCTGCTCCTCCCTGCGAGCATGAATATGGTGCACAAAAGATTATCATTCTCAGCTTAGCAACAAACTAATTAAAGAAAGTGTTCACTGCTGGAGATCCGAACATTTACCTCCAAGTAAACTCACTTTATATTTGCACAACAGACAGAGAAATTTGGATCACCCCTATTTGAAAAAAAATCTTCTCGCTACTATAAGTGCTATTGTCTTCAAAGGCTGAACCCAAGGCAAGGCATTGTGCGAAAACACTAGAAGCATAAGTAAATGCACCAAAGCGATATAGCTGCCATTATATGAATACAATATCGAGAAACACTTTTATACTAGGTACAATAGGCTCCAGGACAGTGGTGTCACTGGGTCGGTGACACCGAGTGCACCAAATAGATCACCAGTGCGTGTGCCCGAAATGTGGGCGTGGTCTTGCAGAAACAAGTGTGGCCTTGGGGAACAACCACTGTTTCATCAATCTGGTGGCTTGCCTGGCACTCCCGGAGATGCTGGGCTGCCCCCAGAGATTCGCCATGCACTGAGGGCTCCTCCTCAGTGACCGGTGCAGTGCTCAGTTCCCGATTGACTGAAGAGGAGCCAGCATTTTGTCACCCCCTCGGAGGGCGACCTAGTGACGCCACTGCTCCAGAACACACACCCCACACATATGGTGCAAGCTAATAGGAAATACAACGCTACACCTTAAACTTTACATGGCCACACGTTTACAATAAAATTCTATTTTGTAATCAATTTTAAAGTTAATGTATAGAAAATATAAAGAGTAAAAAGCTATATTAAAAATCACCCACAGGAAATCTGATACTAAGTCGGGAACTCATAACAAGTGAAAGATGCAATGTAAAAAGCATATAGTAAATATGCCAACAGCAACAGAAAAAAAAGAAATGTTAAGAATATTATTAATAATAATAATAATAATAACAACAACAACAATCAATATAAAAGAAGTTTATGAAGGCTCAGACTGTAACAGACTAAATGGAGGCCAGAATGTACTTGAATGATTGCACTAATCTCAAGGAGGAAGAGAGTTTAAATGTACAGTAGATGAAATCAATAGGGTAGAGTAATATTTGCAGCAGTGTAATTACCTCAGGGACAGTTGGTCATGAAGAGAAATTAGCACCTGTTTTTCTGTTCAAAAGACAATTAGTCATTTAGTCCAGGGATGTTTGTGAGGGACTATGACCAGTCTCTGATTTGCCTTTAAAGTTACAAAGGGATCCATTGAACAGAAACGTATATTTGATCAAGGAAATATTGAGTAAATAAACTTTATTTTCCATTAATTTCTTAGAAATGGGACGGAGTTCCTGGTCTAAAAGCATTATTTGAAATAAGATTGAAATTTGACAGCATTAGGAAGAACCTAGCCATAGAATGCATCAGATGCGTGGTTGTGAGCATCACATCAGTGGTTCTCATTCACCCATATTGCATCCTTTTTAGCTAGGTGCACCCCTGTGATATTAATCAATATGATTTGGCAACGGGTATCCTCTAAGGGAAAAAACTATATTAACTTGTTAAGCGTTAAACAAAGATTAATTTTTCAGTCTTGCCATAAACTACTCTTGCAACTCTGTGGAACCGTTCCAAACAGTAAAAGGCATATATCAACGTTCTTAGATCAGAGGCAAAACTAGGGTCCATGGTATCCAGGACGAATTAAAATGGTGACTTGAAAATTGTTAATTAAAATTCTGGCTGGATTCTTAGGGGTATATTTACTAAAGTGAGAGTTTTTAGAAATGGAGATGTTGCCCATAGCAACCAATCAGATTCTAATTAACATTTATTTAGCACCGTCTAGAAGATAATAGCTAGAATCTGATTGGTTGCCATGGGCAATATCTCCATTTCTAAAAACTCTCACTTTAGTAAATAAACCCCTTATAGTCTATAGATACTCAAATAAACATACATTCTAAACACAAAATTAGAGAAAAGTGAGAAAGGTACAACATGTATACTGTATGACAGCAATGAATACCATGTGCACATATACAATGTTGTTGAATAGAAATTTGAAGTGAATGCCCGGGGTCTGGGGGCCGCCTAGGCCATCCTAAAGCTTTTGATAGTGTGAAATAAATTTTAGAAACTTTTTTACCACTGCCAGCAGAGACTCAAATGTTACTTGTTTTTCTTTTTAAGTGACCTATCTGTTTTTATCAGTCTGTCACCCTCCTTAACATTCTAGTGACCGCAATATAATACAGATAGTATTTTAGTTACTGCCATACAAAACAGAGGGCCTGATTCACTACGGATCGCTATTGCGATCGCAGCTGCAAGTACGCACGCAGCACTGCTGCTAAAATATGCTAATGAATGTTATCGCAATTCCATCGCACAGCCAGCATAGAGACACCCACTGCTGCCCACTACCGCTATCTCACATCCGTAATACCTTGCAGTCCTGGGTATACATTGGTAACATCAGCCCCTTACACAGAATTACAGCAGGTCTGACCTTACTCAGACATTGCTAACCTCGTTGTACGCAGTGAGTACTCAAGCTGCGTATGTCATCACAGTGAATAATTTATGCACGCCCAAGCAACAACTTTCAACGGCCAGACACACCTGTTTCACCAACCACCCCCCCCATCACCGCCCCCAAATGCTCACTACCTGTCAATCATTCTGTGATGGCTCTACGTGATCTACGTGATCGTAGTGCGATCTCAGTGATGCCTTCGTGCACGCGCACTGCAATGCATACGCATGCGCAGCATGCAACAATCTGCCGTCTGCGTATGCAGTTGTGATCCATGGTGAATCAGGCCCAGAGACACATTATAGAGAGCATCCTAGTGAGCAATATAAAATACAGAGAACATCTGATTGTCCACCATAAAATATAGAGATCATTTAAGTGATTTGTGATAGCACCTAATTCATAATTATGTGGGTCCCAGGATCCCATTATTTTAAACATTTGGGGTCCTACATCACATTTTCTTGGGTCTTTCATAATTTACCTTCCCACATGCCCTTTATATGCCATCAAACCCCTCCAGATTCTCCTTATATACCATCAAAACCTTGTTAATTTTCCTTATATGCCATTAGATCCCTACATGTGCCACATGCCATCTTGGAAATCACTCCCTGGTCAACAGGTGGATCTACTGACATATTCACCAATCCAAGCAGCATTGGGAGCAGGCATATGTGTGTGCCAATATGCCTGTCCAACGAAAAGGGCTGATGCTCACAATGTCACTCAGACAATGACAAGGAGCCAGTTGGCTACTAGGATGAAAGTTTGAAGGAGGGTAGGGGATTTCAGAGGCAGCCACAGGTTTTATGGGACCCTAGACAAAAAACTAAAAGGGGTCCCATAAAACAATGTCCCTATAGCTCATACACTGTAATTCCCATATTTCATCACTGTTCTCTGAAACCATTCCTCACCCACCTCACTCCCTGACCCCATTCCTCACCCACCTTACTCCCTGACCCAATTCCTCACCCAATGAAATACCTCTCACCTACCACCCTTCATTGGCAGTCACCATGACTTACCCACAGTAACTTCTCTTTGGGGATCCATTCATCATCACTAAATGGCCCGTTACACATGCGGAAATGCTAGTTTCCACATATTTTAGGTAACAGGCCATTCATCATCAGGGGTCTGATAGGACAACTTGATAATCAGCAACTCTGGAAACTTAAAGTTTTCGGAATTTGCCTGTGAGAACAAACGCCTCCTGTGGGAAGGAGTTCCAGGGATGTGAAGGGGGATTCCTTTGCCGCTTCCTCACTGCCTCCCCTGCGGCTTTACGCATGCGTGACCTCGGTCACACATGCGCAGAAGTCGGCCACTGGGGAGGTAAGTAACGCAGCTGCTTCTGTAGCAGTGTTACTAATCGCGGGGACAGCAGTTTTTCAGAGCAGCTGTCCCTGCACCGGAGCAATGCTGAATTATATAAGTATCCCCCGCGGCGAGGTGGATACTTAATCATCGGAGGCCGCCCGGTCCAAGATGATGAATAGACCTCTGACTAACCATCACTTCCTGGCACTATAACTCACCCATCACCACTCCTTTTCCAACATCTGTCAAAAAATAAAGAAAACACACACAATTTTTTGTTCATAAATTAAACTATCCTACCTCTATATGACACTCCTCCTGCAGTCTGTATTTCGTTAATGCTGTGTTTTTCAGCTAGTGGTTGTTGCTGTATTCTTATACTGGCCTGGACACAATTAGGCATTTCTAATAGGGGTTTCCAAAAAGCAAAATTAAACATGTAAAAATAATATAATAATTATAATGTAGTGAACATGGCCAGATAATAATTGCCCTTGTCTCTCTACTGGGCATGTGTGAGCTGATGAGGCAAAGTGATAACTCTTAACCCTGTACCCATACTGCGTGTATACATATATATATATATATATATATATTATATATATGTATATACATATATATATTAGGGGTGAGCGGTTCGGATTTCTGAAATCCGAACCCCCCCGAGCCCCCCCGATCTGAGGCCGATCCGAGTCAGGCTCGACTTTTCCCGCCTGACTCAGATCTGAAATCGAGGCAAAACTTCATCATCCCGCCTTCCGGGTCTCGCGGGTTTTGGATCCTATATAAGGTACCCGTGTCGGCGCCATTTTCTCACTCGGCTGTGGACAGTGAAGAGTGAGGGTGGGAGTTAGGGCTGGCTGGGCTGTGTAGTGTAGTGTAGTGTAGTGCAGAGTAGTGTTGTGCTGTGCTGCACTGTGCTGCTGTTGTCCATAGGGGCTGTGTCCACTACTTCAAAGTCCATAGGGGCTGGCTGTGTTGTGCTGTGCTGCTGTTCTCCATAGGGGCTGTGTCCACTACTTCAAAGTCCATAGGGGCTGGCTGGACTGTGTTGTGCAGTCAGTTGTCCATAGGGGCTGTGTCCACTCCAAAGTCCTGTGCAGTGTCCCAGTCCTAAAGGGGTGCTGTAGTGTTGTCCAGGGGGTGCTCTGTCCATCAGGGGTGCTCCCCCCAAGTGCTAAAAAAAAAATATTTTTTCTGTGTTTGTGAATTGTGTGCGCAGTAGCCGCACATGCATCAACAAAGTAGTGCCAAGCGTGCGCCTGTGTCATAAGTAAAGGGCCGGCTGGCTTGACCGTTAAAGGGTGCTGTAACCCCCAAAGTACCCTCCAAACCAAATAAAGAAATACTTTCTGTGTTTGTGAATTGTGTGCGCAGTAGCCGCACGTGCATCAACAAAGTAGTGCCAAGCGTGCGCCTGTGTCATAAGTAAAGGGCCGGCTGGCTTGACCGTTAAAGGGTGCTGTAACCCCCAAAGTACCCTCCAAACCAAATAAAGAAATATTTTCTGTGTTTGTGAATTGTGTGCGCAGTAGCCGCACGTGCATCAACAAAGTAGTGCCAAGCGTGCGCCTGTGTCATAAGTAAAGGGCCGGCTGGCTTGACCGTTAAAGGGTGCTGTAACCCCCAAAGTACACTCCAAATCAAATAAAAAAATATTTTCTGTGTTTGTGAATTGTGTGCACTGTGGCTGCACGTGCATCAACAAAGGAGCAGCGCCAAGCGTGCGCCTGTGTCCCATAAGTAAAGAGCCGGCTGGCTCTTTTCTTAAAGGGTGGTGTAACCCACAAAGTGCACTACTCTCCAGCAAAAATAAAAAAATATTTTCTGTGTTTGTGTGCGCCTTAGCCGCACGTATATATCAATATAACATAAATGGAGGACCAAACTTTCTCCGATAAAAATAAAATAGGGAAAGATCAAGAACCACTTCCTCCTAGTGCTGTTGCTGCTGCTGGGAGTTGTTCATCATCCCAGAGAGGAAGTAGGAACACCACTACTTTTACTAAACAATTGACCCTCCAACAGTCCCTAGCGATGAGGATGAAGCACGACAGCAGTCATCCTGAAGCAAAACGTATAACTGAGGCCTTGACTGCTATGTTGGTGTTAGACGTGCATCCGGTATCCGCCATTAGTGCAGTGGGATTTAGACAATTGATGGAGGTAGTGTGTCCCCGGTTCCAAATCCCGTCTAGATTCCACCTGCATCCTCAAAGCAGCAGCGACAAGCGTGCATCTGTCTGTTAAAGGGTGGTGTAACCCTCAAAGTGCGCTCCACAAACAATAAAAAAATTCTTCTTTTTTTTTCTGTCTTTGAGAAATGTGTGGGCTGTAGCCGCACCTGCATCCTTAAAGCAGCAGCGACAAGCGTGCGTCTGTCTGTTAAAAGGTGGTGTAACCCTCAAAGTGCGCTCCACAAACAATAAAAAAATTATTCTTTTTTTTTCTGTCTTTGTGAATTGTGTGGGCTGTAGCCGCACTTGCATCCTCAAAGCAGCAGCGACAAGCGTGCGTCTGTCTGTTAAAGGGTGGTGTAACCCTCAAAGTGCTCCAAAATATAAAAAACTATTTTTTTTATGTGTTTGTGACTTGTGTGCGATGTAGCCGCACGTGCATCAACACAGTAGCAGCGCCAAGCGTGCGCCTGTGTCATAAGTCAAGGGCCGGTTTGGACATCTGGTCCAGACTGAAGGACGTGCCAACAATTTCTGACAAGTCTACTGTCACTGCATATGATACTGTCCTCAAAGCAGCAGCGACAAGCGTGCGTCTGTCTGTTAAAGGGTGGTGTAACCCTCAAAGTGCGCTCCACAAACAATAAAAATATTCTTCTTTTTTTTTCTGTCTTTGTGAAATGTGTGGGCTGTAGCCGCACCTGCATCCTTAAAGCAGCAGTGACAAGCGTGCGTCTGTCTGTTAAAGGATTACATCGGTGACAGCATCCAAGTAGGCATGTCAGTCAGTCCTTACCTGTACTGGCAGGAAAAAGAAGCAATTTGGAGGTCCCTGTACAAACTGGCTCTATTTTACCTGAATTGCCCTCCCTCCAGTGTGTACTCCGAAAGAGTGTTTAGTGCAGCCGGGAACCTTGTCAGCGAAAGGCGTAGGAGGTTGCTTCCACAAAATGTGGAGAAGATGATGTTCATAAAATGAATTATCAACTCTTCCAGGGAGACCAGCCTCCAGAACGTACAGAGGGACCTGTAGTTGTGGATTCCAGCGGGGACGAATTAGTACTCTGTGAGGATGAGGATGTACACAACACTGAAGAGGGTGAGGAATCGGTGGATGAGGAGGATGAGGACGACATCTTGCCTTCGTAGAGCCAGTTTGTGCAGGGACAGATTAATTGCCAGCTTGTTTTGTGGGGGCCCAAACGAACCAATCATTTCAGCCACAGTTGTGTGGCAGACCCTGGCACTGAAATGTTTGGTTTGTTAAAGTGTGCATGTCCTGTTTATACAACATAAGGGTGGGTGGGAGGGCCCAAGGAAAATTCCATCTTGCACCTATTTTTTTTCTTTGAATTATGTACTGTTTGGGGCCTCGTTTTTCAAACTGCCATCCTGTCTGCCACTGCAGTGTCACTCCTAGATGGACCACGTGTTTGTGCCGCCCACTCGTATCTCTTAGCATAGTCATCCAGCTACCTCGGTGCAACCTTTTGGATATAAAAACACTATTGTGAGGTGTTCAGAATAGACTGGAAATGAGTGGAAATTAAGGTTATTGAGGTTAATAAGGAGCAGAAAAACCCACAAATTCTGTGATTTTAGCTGTTTTTATGCTTTTTTAAAAAAAAATACAGATACAAAACACAAAACCCAGAACCCAAAACACGGAAGGGTGGTTTTGGCAAAACCAATCCAGATCCAAAACACGAAGAAAGATCCAGATCCAAAACCAAAACACAAAACATGAAAAGTGGCCGGTGCACACCCCTAATATATATATATATATATATATATACATACATGTAGAGGGGCACTCGTGGTTCAAAGGTATAGTGCTGGGGTACCTTCATTGTAATAATACGGAGATCCAATGTCCATATAAACGAAACAGGTGGCACTCCAACAGACGTCTTTGGTGAAAACATTTTAATTACCAATGTTTTAAGGCCCCAGTGGACTGATGAAAAGGCCGCTGGGGCCTTGAAACATTGGTAATTAGTTTTTTCACCAAAGAAGTCAGTTGGAGTGCCACCTGTTCCGTTTTCTATGGACATTGGATCTCTCTCTCTCTCTCTTATATATATATATATATATATATATATATTCTTTTGGACCCCTCTGTCCCTGTCCAGCTCCTTCCGCCGGGGCCTGTGTGCACCTGTGTGACCTACAGGTCACGCATGCGCACTAGTGTCACTGCTCCAAAAGGAGCAGTGAAAAGATTCACTGCTCTGAGTTAGTATGTCAATTATCGGGGACCGCTCGGAGCAGTGAGACAAGTGCACATGCTTGACCCACAGGTCACGCATGCGCACAAGAGCCCCTACGTCCAGCGGAAGGAGCCGGACAGGGGTGGAGGGATCCGAAAGGATCCCTCTTCGCAACCCGGACCTCCTTCCCATAGGGAAGGAATGGGTTGTGATAAACAAGCGCGAGCAAACCCCATCTGAAAATGGCGAATGCTCCCACAATCAAGCTTCGATAATATTGTATTTTCGGAGCTTCATGAATTCTGTCCCCATACTAGTGTATGGGGACAGCTGGGAGAGGACGGTAAGGAGGAGATATCTGTGATACTGTATCTCCTATTTTACCTATTGATGAATGGACTGATAACTTAATTTCTACAATTTGTAGAAATTAAGTGATGATGAAAAGACCCCTGAAAATTAAAATATTCTCAGCGAGATGGATACATAACAATCGCGGCAGTGCATCGATTATTAGTTCATAGACCCCTTAGTCCCCACAGGTCCCTGTTTAAATCCTATAAAGATGATACAGATGTGTGATGTGTGTGTGTGGGGGTTAAACTCTAAGCAAAAGGGGGAGGGGCAAGGTTCAGAACGGGGGCCAAAAGTGTCCCCTGCGGGCTCGCTTCACTCGTCACGCTTCGGGCACAGTGGCTCGCCAGGGGTTTATATAGTAACACTGGTAGCTGACTGGCCCTGCCATAGCGGTCACATGGTTGGGACGTCAGAGGTCCTTTCTCTAACTTGGATCTAGCAACAACCGCTGCTCCCTTCCTCTTCTTACTTTGTACAGGAGCCACTTCAGTCACTGACAGGTGTCATCCCAGAGACACCTGTCCAGCAGAGGATCACAGACCACGCTCAGCAGCAGGTCCCTGGCAGAAGAGCAGAGGTAATTTTCCCACTTGGATTTAGCATCTACTATGAACATTCTGGTAGGTCCGGGTGGGGTATACTGCTTTGGCCAGCGGTGCACCCTCTGCCGGGCCTGTTACGGTGCCCCGCTCGCCCAGCCCTAGTTACGCCTCTGTCACTATTAAGGTGTCTATAATGGGTGGCAGTAAGTACTATCCTGTATCACAGTGAATACCACTGTTATTTAACATTCCTATATACTACATAGGCTTTTTGCTGGCAGTCTAACAGTGTGATGAAATGAGTGATCATTCACATTCTTGTGCATATGCAGCAGACGTCTGTGCATTTGTTTAGTGATGTGACCCAGGAAAAAATTTAGCACAGCCTCTCCATAATCATGTAAATAACACTATTCTGAGGTAAACTGAAGTCTCTCATTGTCCCCTCAGAAGTCTATAACGAAGAACATTCATCTGTGCTAAATAGGTTGAATTAATAATAGAATGAAGGGCTGCGATAAACAAGGTTCATATCGGAAAAAGTTATACAATTTTGCATGAATGCACTTATTTTATGGGGAAGAACATATATTTGCAGGTCAAAATGGTTATGTTCGTGATGGTGCAAAATATTGCCTCTTTTGATGGAAGACTGTTGCTTGATGATTGCAGGTTAGGAGCATTAGACGGGACAGAATTTACTGGCAAACATAGCTACAATGTGAACAACAAGAAATTGGTATTATTCCCTGTTGGTGCTACCATGCGAAATAGGTAGAACGTATGTTCAGAGATGGTGACTCGACCGTTTAGAGGATCTGATTCAGAGATGTACACTATTCCGCAAAGCAGCTGTGTATGGGAATGCAGTTTTGATGGCATTAGCATACATCTCTAAAACAGGCTCAGAATATGGAGCACTTACTTTGATAAGTTGAGCTGGCGCTAAGTCCTAGGCTTGCAGCTGTCATCCACAGGTATAGAGAAAAGAGAAATGGGCGGAGGGCTGTGAACATGGGTGCAGTGGATGGTGGTGTTCCTGACTCAGAGCTCCACCCTCTGATTATTCTCTCTCCCGATTGTCTTCTTGATTGACCCTGCCTCCTGTTCGTGATTAATCACCTGTTCTACCCCTTCAGAATACTTCCATGTGCTAAACCAGTTAGTGCTATTTACAATCTAAGGGGTCAATCCAATTAGGTTCGAAGGGTGCGATGTGCCGTTGCAATGGCGTTTAAATGCCGGCAACTTCACCGCATCTCGCACCCTTCGCTACCCGACCTGAGCCTGGATTTGCATAAATTTGCTCGGAGCCCTATAGGGCTGCGAGCAATATGAGGCGACTCCGAGCTGCCGTAAAGTATGGCCACTGCTGTGATGACTCGCACACACACGAGATCATAGCACCTAATACGATTGACCCCAATTTCTGCTAAAATAACCCAGCTGTTGCCTAACCTGTGTAACAGACTTTTGGAGTTGATAAACATACTTGCTTTTGCCTTTTCTTCTAGAATATGTAGGATCTGTCAGGGGTACAGGGTCTGCAGACCTTCAACAAAGGCATAGGTACAATATGTCCTTGAAGCATGGAATTAGCATTGTTTGAAAACATAACAAAAGAGACTAGTTTATTATCCTATAACAAGTAGGTTATAGAACTCTAAACAAATCCTGAAAACCATAAAAAGGCTGTAAAAGTTTTCCTTCTAATGGCAAATTCAGCAAGCTTGTCACAAGGATGGAACTGAATAACTACTGGCAGAAGTCCTAGGCAGCAGACCAAGGTTTTTAATGCATTCTTAACCCATGCTCTGCACATCCCAGGGGTCACAAGGCAGCCTCTGGTCTGGCATCATCAGTTATTTAGTCTATTTAGTAATTTATATGGAAGATATCCAAAATAAACCTCTCTCCAATAAGCAGATTTGTAATGTTTCTACATATTGCCTCTGGAAAAGATTACTGTCTTTGTATGCTAATTAACCAACTCTGTTCCAGAACCATTAAAAACTAGGACTCAAGCCCACATAATCCTAGTTGTGATAGTAGACATTGTTGAAAAACATCTAGCCCATAGCAAATCGACCAGATTTTGGGGCCTATTCATCATACCTAAACTCTCTCTGGAGGTAATTAGGTTTAGAACTCGCATGGAGTTCGACCTAATTACCGGAGGAATTCATTATTCCTCCTCCCCATAACTATTAGGGGTGAGCGGGTTCGGATTTCTGAAATCCGAACCCCCCCGAGCCCCCCCGATCCGAGGCAGATCCGAGTCAGGCTCGACTTTTCCCGCCTGACTCGGATCTGAAATCGAGGCAAAACGTCATCATCCCGCCTTCCGAGTCTCGCGGGTTTTGGAACCTATATAAGGTACCCGCGTCGGCGCCATTTTCTCACTCGGCTGTGGACAGTGAAGAGGGAGGGTGGGAGTTAGGGCTGGCTGGGCTGTGTAGTGTAGTGTAGTGCAGAGTAGTGTTGTGCTGTGCTGCGCTGTGCTGCTGTTGTCCACTACTTCAAAGTCCATAGGGGCTGGCTGTGTTGTGCTGTGCTGCTGTTGCTAATAGGGGCTGTGTCCACTACTTCAAAGTCCATAGGGGCTGGCTGGACTGTGTTGTGCAGTCAGTTCTCCATAGGGGCTGTGTCCACTCCAAAGTCCTGTGCAGTGTCCCAGTCCTAAAGGGGTGCTGTAGTGTTGTCCAGGGGGTGCTCTGTCCATCAGGGGTGCTCCCCCCAAGTGCTAAAAAAATTATATTTTTTCTGTGTTTGTGAATTGTGTGCGCAGTAGCCGCACGTGCATCAACAAAGTAGTGCCAAGCGTGCGCCTGTGTCATAAGTAAAGGGCCGGCTGGCTTGACCGTTAAAGGGTGCTGTAACCCCCAAAGTACACTCCAGTCCAAACCAAAAAAAAAATTATTTTCTGTGTTTGTGAATTGTGTGCGCAGTAGCCGCACGTGCATCAACAAAGTAGTGCCAAGCGTGCGCCTGTGTCATAAGTAAAGGGCCGGCTGGCTTGACCGTTAAAGGGTGCTGTAACCCCCAAAGTACACTCCAGTCCAAACCAAAAAAAAAAATATTTTCTGTGTTTGTGAATTGTGTGCGCAGTAGCTGCACGTGCATCAACAAAGTAGTGCCAAGCGTGCGCCTGTGTCATAAGTAAAGGGCCGGCTGGCTTGACCGTTAAAGGGTGCTGTAACCCCCAAAGTACACTCCAAACCAAAAAAAGAAATATTTTCTGTGGTTGTGACTTGTGTGCACTGTGGCTGCACGTGCATCAACAAAGGAGCAGCGCCAAGCGTGCGCCTGTGTCCCATAAGTAAAGAGCCGGCTGGCTCATTTCTTAAAGGGTGGTGTAACCCACAAAGTGCACTACTCTCCAGCAAAAATAAAAAAATATTTTCTGTGTGTGTGTGTGCGCTTTAGCCGCACGTATATATCAATATAACATAAATGGAGGACCAAACTTTCTCCGATAAAAATAAAATAGGGAAAGATCAAGAACCACTTCCTCCTAGTGCTATTGCTGCTGCTGGGAGTTGTTCATCATCCCAGAGAGGAAGTAGGAACATCACTACTTTTACTAAACAATTGACCCTCCAACAGTCCCTAGCGATGAGGATGAAGCACGACAGCAGTCATCCTGAAGCAAAACGTATAACTGAGGCCTTGACTGCTATGTTGGTGTTAGACGTGCGTCCGGTATCCGCCATTAGTGCAGTGGGATTTAGACAATTGATGGAGGTAGTGTGTCCCCGGTTCCAAATCCCGTCTAGATTCCACCTGCATCCTCAAAGCAGCAGCGACAAGCGTGCGTCTGTCTGTTAAAGGGTGGTGACACCCTCAAAGTGTGCTACACAAACAATAAAAATATTGTTCTTTTTTTTTCGGTCTTTGTCAAATGTGTGGGCTGTAGCCGCACCTGCATCCTTAAAGCAGCAGCGACAAGCGTGTGTCTTTCTGTTAAAGGGTGGTGACACCCTCAAAGTGTGCTACACAAACAATTAAAATATTGTTCTTTTTTTTTCTGTCTTTGTGAAATGTGTGGGCTGTAGCCGCACCTGCATCCTTAAAGCAGCAGCGACAAGCGTGCGTCTGTCTGTTAAAGGGTGGTGACACCCTCAAAGTGTGCTACACAAACAATAAAAATATTGTTCTTTTTTTTCTGTCTTTGTGAATTGTGTGTGCTGTAGCCGCACTTGCATCCTCAAAGCAGCAGCGACAAGCGTGCGTCTGTCTGTTAAAGGGTGGTGTAACTCTCAAAGTGCTCCAAAAAATAAAAAACTATTTTTTTAATGTGTTTGTGACTTGTGTGCGATGTAGCCGCACTTGCATCCTCAAAGCAGCAGCGACAAGCGTGCGTCTGTCTGTTAAAGGGTGGTGACACTCTCAAAGTGTGCTACACAAACAATTAAAATATTCTTCTTTTTTCTGTCTTTGTGAATTGTGTGGGCTGTAGCCGCACCTGCATCCTTAAAGCAGCAGCGACAAGCGTGCGTCTGTCTGTTAAAGGGTGGTGACACCCTCAAAGTGTGCTACACAAACAATTAAAATATTGTTCTTTTTTTTCGGTCTTTGTGAAATGTGTGGGCTGTAGCCGCACCTGCATCCTTAAAGCAGCAGCGACAAGCGTGCGTCTGTCTGTTAAAGGGTGGTGACACCCTCAAAGTGTGCTACACAAACAATAAAAATATTCTTCTTTTTTCTGTCTTTGTGAAATGTGTGGGCTGTAGCCGCACTTGCATCCTCAAAGCAGCAGCGACAAGCGTGCGTCTGTCTGTTAAAGGGTGGTGTAACCCTCAAAGTGCGCTCCACAAACAATAAAAATATTCTTTTTTTTTTTTCTGTCTTTGTGAATTGTGTGGGCTGTAGCCGCACTTGCATCCTCAAAGCAGCAGCGACAAGCGTACGTCTGTCTGTTAAAGGATTACGTCAGTGACAGCATCCAAGTAGGCATGTCAGACAGTCCGTACCTGTACTGGCAGGAAAAAGAAGCAATTTGGAGGTCCCTGTACAAACTGGCTCTATTTTACCTGATTTGCCCCCCCTCCAGTGTGTACTCCGAAAGAGTGTTTAGTGTAGCCGGGAACCTTGTCAGCGAAAGGCGTAGGAGGTTGCTTCCACAAAATGTGGAGAAGATGATGTTCATAAAATGAATTATCAACTCTTCCAGGGAGACCAGCCTCCAGAACGTACAGAGGGACCTGTGGTTCCAGCGGGGACGAATTAATACTCTGTGAGGATGAGGATGTACACACTGAAGAGGGTGAGGAATCGGTGGATGAGGAGGATGAGGATGACATCTTGCCTCCGTAGAGCCAGTTTGTGCAGGGACACATTAATTGCCAGCTTGTTTTGTGGGGGCCCAAACGAACCAATCATTTCAGCCACAGTTGTGTGGCAGACCCTGGCGCTGAAATGATTGGTTTGTTAAAGTGTGCATGTCCTGTTTATACAACATAAGGGTGGGTGGGAGTGCCCAAGGACAATTCCATCTTGCACCTCTTTTTTTTCTTTGCATTATGTACAGTTTGGGGCCTAGTTTTTCAAACTGCCATCCTGTCTGCCACTGCAGTTTCACGCCTAGATGGGTCACGTGTTTGTGCCGCCCACTCGTGTCGCTTAGCATAGTCATCCAGCTACCTTGGTGCAACCTTTTGGACATAAAAACACTATTGTGAGGTGTGAGGTGTTCAGAATAGACTGGAAATGAGTGGAAATTAAGGTTATTGAGGTTAATAATAGCATAGGAGCAGAAAAACCTACAAATTCTGTGATTTTAGCTGTTTTTATGCTTTTTTTCAAAAAAATACAGATCCAAAACACAAAACCCAGAACCCAAAACACGGAAGGGTGGTTTTGGCAAAACCAATCCAGATCCAAAACACGAAGAAAGATCCAGATCCAAAACCAAAACACAAAACACGAAAAGTGGCCGGTGCACACCCCTAATAACTATCTATTCCGAAAAGCTGTCATTTCTGCGATAACAGCTTTTCAGGAAATAGATAGTTATCCCTATCTACACTACCATACCACAGCTGGAATCAGGAAATGGAAACATTCGTAAAACCAGTGCATGCACAGCACTACCTACAGCTGCTGTCATTTTGTGTCCCCCCCCCAACACCCCTCCACTCACCTCTCCCCTGTCCCCGCACTTACCTGCCCGCTGCAGCGCCTCCGGCTACGGTGGCTGGTCTGTCACGTGTACTCCCAGCTGACCACAGTAGTTTAGAAAAAAATATATATATTTTTTCTAAACTGTATTGTGTTCTGCTGGGAGAACACTTGTCAGAGCAGCCTCCGCAGCCAGAGGACGGACCAGAGCGCTGGAGGGAGACGCCGGGGGACCTGCACACGCTGACACAGGCAGGTGTTACCTGCTATTCGCCATCTCACAGTGGCGGATAGTATCAATCAAATTCCGAAAATACATAATTTTTGGAATTTGATGAATAGCATAATTTCCATATTCCCATACTAATGTATGAGGAGTGTGGAATTTAACGCAAGGGGACTTAACCAGGCGATATCAGTGATATCTCCTGTGCTAAGTATGTTCATGAATACTAAAATAACATTAATTAAGGAAAATTACCTTAAAAACTTTATTTTAGTGTTGATGAATAGGCCCCAGAATCACTTATTCGTAAATGGTTAAACAGATTAAGGTAAACATCTGATTGTTTTGCTAATTTAAGTGATGTCAGGTCGATATGCTGTTTCGTAACAACATATTGCCTACATCGCTCAGTGCGTACCGGCGATTGCGCGCTCCCATGGTTGCTAGTGACGGGCACCAGGTTTGATGTGCTGCAGAGGCCAGTGCACTGTTAATGAATGATGTAACGGTGATCGTTCTGTCGTTCATTAAAGTCATCCAGTGTGGATACTTAATCACTGTTCAAGGGCATTCATTCCGATGTCGGAATAAATACCCGTCGCTCCAGTGTGTACCCAGCCTTAAGGCCCCCATACATCAGCAATCTGTAAACCACAATTGAACAATTTGAAGATTTGTTGCCCGATTTTAGGATTTCCCAATCTAGCAATCTGCACCCATACATTCCAAATCTTTTTCAGTGATTTGCAGATCATTTTCAGTAAACACAGATCTGCCAATCTTGAAAGGCCCACCATTTTACTAGTAACTGTCTGCAAATCTACTGATCAAGGCCCTGATTCAGAGCCGGACGCTCTGACCAGAGCGCTCGCTCTGAATCAGGGCCCACCTCCATAACTATGGAGCGTCCTCCTGGACGCTCGTATAGCTGTGGGTCACAGCTATATCAACAGCACACCCCCTTTGATAAGACACAACGAGCGAAGGAAAGTCCTTCGCTCATCGCGTCTCGGGCATGCGCATGACGGAGCTCCCTCCGTCGTGCGCATGCGCAGTGCACACCATCGACCCACTTGCGAGCGGACAGCCGCTCGCGAGTGGGTTTGAATGAGGCCCCAAGTCCATACACTAGCAATCTACAGTCCCAATCGATCTGTGAAATCCAATATGTTGATATCTGATTTAACAATTCCAATCACTTTTTGGTTGCAATCTGTGAACTGCCCATACATTGCAGATTTTTATACACAATCGATTGCAAATTGCAGAATTGCCACAATCGATTGGTGATGTATGGGGGCCTTTAGACACTTTATTTTAAATGTCTATGTACTGTTTGTTTTATAGTCTGTACTTCCACAAGACAGTTTAATTTGAAGTAATTTTGCTGCCTAAAGAGGCTTTTCAGCATTACCCACACTTCGGATCTAGGGCCTGATTCAGAGCCGGACGCTGTGACAAGAGTGCTCGCTCTGAATCAGGGCCGTCCTACCTATTATTGGAGCGGCCTCCTGACCACCCACCCACAGCTTATGCGAGCGGCCAAAAAGATGGTCACGATGGTGAAGACCATCGCGACCATCGGGCTTGCGACGAGACCCTGCGGTAGGGTCTCACTGCCGCAAGCCCAGGAGTGCTTTTGGCTCTATCAGAGCCAAAAGCGCTCCCACTAACATCACTAGTGATGTCAGTGGGGCCGGACCTAGATGGTAGGCGTTCCCATGGGAACACCTCCGTCTGGGCAGCCATGCCCCCGGCACGCCCACCAAAGGGGGCATGCTGTCAATCACCATCGACAGCACGTCCCCTTTGGTGCGAGACCCATAATGATAGCTTGGCCGTCGTTATTCAGGTCTCGCGCATGCGCACGACGGAGCCGCCTCCATCGTGCGCATGCGCACATGGGCACCATCGACCCGCTTGTGAGCGCTCAGCGCTCGCGAGCAGGTCAGAATCAGACCCCTAATTTACTGTAGATGTCACTTCCCACATCCCAAATTCCTTTTTTTTAGCAACTAGGTGGCACTTTTATGGCTTAATATTTATACTTTTATGGCTTAGCCTGTAATCAGTAAGGACATACCTACTCTTCTGAAGCCTCTTCTGAAGCCTCCCATACCTACGTTCTGAAGCCTCCCTGATAAGAGGGAAGGGATGAGGTGAGGATCCTGACAAGCGGGATGCCGTCTGCCGTAACGAAACTGGATCAGAACCTTTATATACCCCTGCCTATACCTTCTAAATATCCTTCCTATAAACCTCTAAGAATAATGCTAACTTGCGTACGCAGTCTGACCGCAAATAAAGACAGGAGTGGAATCTGTGGTTCCAATGCACAAGTATTATTCAGGTAAAAGTACAGTCAGTTACACGCAATTGATACATACACAATTTAGGTGTAAAAGGAAATATTACAGACCCAAGTACAGTATACATACGCTGCGCCTCCGGACCCAGAGATAGACCTCAGACTAGAGACCCTCAGTTCATACAACCTTCAGCATGGACTAAAAAACCAGTATACAAGCACACATATTTATCCCCCTCAGACTAATACAGGACAAAGGGAAAGTTTCTTGCTGATATCATTGGTTCCCAGAGGAGAAGCATATGTTACAGTACATTTAACAGGCTGGTTCAAATTGACTCTCCCTGCCTCTAACAGCAGGGGAATCTTTCTAGTAACACCTTCTGTACATTTCAACAGTTTAAACATTTTGTTGCTTGTAGGTTCTGCGATCCATAACTTGAGTTTGCATGATGCGTTCTATCCACTGATAATACCAGAATGCTGTAAAAAGCGTACGCATCAGAACAAGACCAAACACAACTTGCTTATCATGTATAATACCTTAGTTATCAAAAACCTTTATTTCTCAGCGTTGAAACTAACTTAACCAACTTAGATCATACATTTTGATGCTTATGGAACCTTATGAGTGAATATGAAATGTGTCGGTATTCAGGGTTTGGGATAAAGACATATTTAATGTGTGTATGAAGATGAGTGCATTTGTCTCTAACATTTTAGCATGCTGGGCCAGATAGTTCTACATGTCCTGTCAACAGGCCCTCCTACCTTTCCTGTGTTCAAAGGGAAAAACCTATTTTGTTCTCCTAGACTCTTGTGTGGAATGCAAATGTATTATCACCTCAAGCAGTGAAATTTGGGGCCATCCTGTCTAGGATTCGGACAAATCCAATTGTGTATATCAATGCCTGGATTATATTACAATTGCCACAACTTTACTTTATCTGCATCCAGGGATTCCCAATTTGTATGTAAAACTACCCATTGTCTATTTCTATTTACTTTTACTCAGAAAGCTTGTTTTTCCAGTTGCCCTTGGTAGATTAAAATTGCCATCTGTTCTTAGCTCCTGAATTGTAAGTTGAAATGATGTTGGTCATAAAATGGCATCTTGCAGATTCTTGTTTCTAAAATGGAGTCTAGCTGCCATTTGCAAGATGGCATCACGCACGCTTCAATTTTAAACTGGGGGGGAGTTAGCGTTAGGCTCCTGGCAGGGGGAGGTTAGGGTTAGGCTCCAGACGGGGGGGTTGGGTTCAGGCACAATCGGGGGGGTGGAGGGGTTAGGGTTAGGCGCTAAGGGGGGAGGATTAGGGTTAGGCACTAAGGGGGCAGGGTTAGGTTTATGCACTTACCGGGAGGGTTAGGGTGCGGAGTAGGGAGCATTAGTATTAGGGTACAGGACAGGAGGGTTAGGGGATAAATAGGACAGGGGAGCATTACTTACCGTTCCCCTGTCGGGATTTGAACCATCGGGATGCTGCTGTCAGTGTACCGATTCCAGAGGTAAATCTCCAGGACTCACAAAAGAGCAGCCAATTTTCTGACAAAGGCATGTGTGTATAGTGTATCTGTCTGCAATGTGGGAAGGGATATGCCATAATGATTGAAATTGCGCCATTAAGCCCTGCCCACATCAGTGAACATAGAGTTGGCAGGAGCGCAATGACACAATCAGTGTTATCATATGCCCTGTCCAGACTCCAAGTCTACTAGCACCCTGGGCGAGAAATGTTGGAGCCCCCCCCATACTTTTTTTAACTGAACAAAATTAATATATTTCCTATCTTTTAATAAAATAAATTGCTCCGCAGGGAAAAAACATTGATGCAGGAAAAGAAAACACACAATGGGGGTCATTCAGACCCGCTCGCGAGCGCAGGACGCTTGCAAGCGGGTCGATGTTGCCCCACTGCGCATGTGCACGACGGAGGGAGCTCCGTCGTGCGCATGCGCGAGACCCGGATAGCGTGCTGTCGATGTTGATTGACAGCCTCGAGGGGGCGTGCTGTCGATGTTGATTGACAGCACGCTCCCTTTGGTGGGCGTGCCGGGGGCGAGGCTGCCAGACGGAGGCGTTCCCATGGGAACGCCTACCGTCTGAAGCCGGCCCCACTGACATCACTAGTGATGTCAGTGGGAGTGATTTTGGCTCTGATAGAGCCAAAATCACTCCAGGGCTTGCGGCAGCGAGACCCTACCGCAGGGTCTCCGTCGCAAGCCCGATGGTCACGATGGTCTTGACCATCGCGACCATCATGATGGACGCTCCATTTTCATGGAGGAGGGCCCTGATTCAGAGCGAGTGCTCTGTTCAGAGCGTTCGGCTCTGAATCAGGCCCATTGTCCTCTAAATTCAAATGTATGTATTATTTACTGATCATGGAGCATATCTGAAATATAGATGTGACCTAGTTGGGTTGGTCACATCTGTATTTCACCTTACAAAACACACACTCCACCTGCTCACTGTGGTCACACACAGCGCTCCTCAGATCATACTTGCCAACACTCCCTGATTGTCAGGGAGACGCCCTGAAATAGTAGCAATCTCCCTGACTCCCTGAAGAGCTTAGCAATCTCCCTGATTCCACCTTACCCCCATTAGCTGTTATACATAATGGATATATACATTTAAATTGTATCATCAGTATAATGTCCCTGCATTGGTTATAAGGCACAATGATCCCTATGGCTTCATGTATTTTATGAAAATCAACAAATAGATCTTACTAACTGCTTTGGGGCTCATTTACATGTGGATGTAAGTAAATTATATGGCACGCCTCTCAGATGTAGCAGCATACCTCCCAACTGTCCCGAATCCAGCGGGACAGTCCCGTTTTTCTGGGGCTGTCCCACCGTGGGCTGCAGCGTCCCGTGGTGGGGGGGAAGTTTGGGAGAGCACTATGCAGAGCAGCGGGTGTGCAGGAGGAGAACAGATGCCGTGCGCATGTGCACGGCATCTGTTCTCATGTGTTAGGACTGCCTGGGGGCTGCTCAGCATCGCGGAGAGTGCTGGGCATGCCCCCATAGTGACGAAAACAGGGGAAACCGCGAGGCTCCGCCCCGGTTTTAGTAGACCACAAGCCACGCCCCCTTTTTCCCTGCGCGACCTGTCCCTCCTTGGGAGGATGAAAAGTTGGGAGGTATGTAACAGTACAGTCCACTTTACCATCACGCTCATAGGTACTGCTTTCACAATCTCCCTAAAAATGTTTTTTTTTTAAAGTAGGCAGGTATGTCTCAGCCACCCCCACCTAGACTCAGGGCCAGATTCAGAGCCGGACGCTATTTGCGCTCGCTGGTTCAGAAAAAGGGGCTGGATATTTAAATAGAGCGCTCACTCTTTGCGGTCTGTTGACGCCTCTATGTCTGAACGAGCGAACGAAACATGCGCTCACTATTTTTTTAAAAACGCCCCCTGGCCGCTCGCATCATACGTCATCTCCGCTATTTATTAGATTAATCGAGTACATCGAAAGGCGTATGAACTGCTCGCAGTGCTTGTGGTAGCATTTTCCTACCGCAATCATGCGAGCAGCTCAGGCTAAAAGACAACCAAGTGACGTGGTCGATGATGCTGCTTTGTTAATTATTCACACCCTTAAAATGCCCGTTTTGACCGTTTGGCACGCCTGTGTTCAGATCTCCACTCCCCGTTTTCAAGCACCTTCCCCTGTTACTACCCACAAGCGCCTCATCCTGTCACTCAAATTAGCAGGCATTCGCTATTTTGTGAATACACAATTTCCGACCGCAATGACTGGTTCGCGCATGCGTATTACAACCCATACGCATGCGCAGTTGTGCGAACATAACTCGGAGCGAACGAGCGGCCGCTTACGAGCGGCTCTGAATCAGGCCCTCAGTTCAGCAAATAACTCATACTACTCCTTCCTTGCATATTACCGCCTCTGCTCTGGCTTTGACACTGGCTATCCCCCCTACCCCACCCTGTCTCACAGCACCTGCTGTCACTCACTGTCCACTGTCTGTCTGCATGCTGAGTGACTAGCTCCTACCATGATCTACAAGTACCACCTCCAAACACTTCACTGTTTTACTCAGGGGCAGGCACTGGCAGGCTGTGAGTGTGATGCTGCGCACTCTCTGAGTCATGGTCACCGGGCCGGCGGTTTGTCTCCTCTACTCGGCTTTGCCGGTCATCGTTTCCTCAGTCTGGGGTCACGACACAGGCGTCCACCCAGTGCTTCAGAGTCCGCACGCTCACGCTGGTCCGGTGGCCAGTGGCCGCCTGCCCACCCGCTAGCAGCAGCCAGTTACTACCATGCTGCTCTGCCAATGATAGAGAGCCTAGCCATGTCGTCCACCGCCGCTGCCTGCTGGAGTCAGAGACTGTGTGGGCAGGGATGGTGTGTGACATCACACCCGGCCCGCCCAGTCCAGCATTTCCCAATCTTGGAGGGACTGGTGGTATAGTATAGGGCGGCCATAGCACCGTGGGTGTGTCCTAAAGCAAAGCGGGGTGGGCAGCCGGAATTCTTAGAAACAGCCAGAGAGTGACAGGGCCGGCCAGGGAAAATGGCGGTGGAAAATCGGCACGCCCACTTTAGGTGGCGCCCTTGTGTGACCACTCAGGTGGAACATGCCTAGAGCCGGCCCTGTCCCTGTCCAAACTACAGTACTTCAGCTGCTGCCATATTGATGAGCTAAACCATGTGCATATACAAATGAATTGGGGCAATGCAGCATTTGTTAGTGGAAATTCTAGGTCCAGCATGGGGCAGGGTGCCCAACCATAGCAAGGGCACTCTCACGCGAACCGTAGGCATGGCCAGGGGAATAGGAGGGCCCCCTTTTCAAAATTCTTGGGGGTGCGCCCAGCACTTCTGTACATGCTGGGCTGCCCCCAAGCTCTTACCTCACTGTGAATAGATGCCGTGGGCATCCATTCACTGGCGGTGAGCGCTGCACTGAAACAACCTGCTGGACACTTCGGCCAGCGGGTGGGGATGGCACATGGCAGGTTATTTTAGCGAGGCACCGATAGGGCGCTGCCATAAGGGCAGGGCGCATTCTGCCCTTTTGAAATCAGGCAGGGCCTCTAAAACAACCTAGTGAGAACACTATTTTTCCAATCTTTGAGATGATCATCAGTGTGCTATAGCCAGCCAAAAAAAAATTGAAGTAACTTAAATTTTACTGATATTGTTTGCTCGGGTATTTAATCAAGATAGTTTTTGCCATAGTGTTTACTACTGATAATGTGTAAAATTGCCCATTTGTTCTTATTACAGGTGAAAGCATTTAGCAGACATCTACTGTAATTTTCTTCACAAACCGTTCAATCTGATGCACCAGGGAAGAGCACGCTCTTAAGAAAGGTCAATATCTTACTAAGATTGCTATCATGGAGTTAATGGGTTGTCTTTCGTGCATTGACCTACATAGAACAGGCAGAGAAGTAAGGTGCAAGCATTGTACAGCTGAGCAAAGCGCTGCCTGCACTGAATGGCAAGCAATATAGGAAAACTACTTGGAAACAAAATAAAAACACATTTTACACTCTGAAGCAATAAATAAAATGTTACATTCAAGCGTTAAATGAAAAGATATATATATATACTGTATATATACATACACACACAGTAGTGTGCAAAACTTTTAGGCAGGTGTGAAAAAAATGAAAAGTAAGAATGCTTTCAAAAATAGAAGTGTTGATAGTTTATTTTTATCAATTAACAGAATGTAAAGTAAATGAACACAAGAGAAATCTAAATCAAATCAATATTTGGTGTGACCACCCTTTGCCTTCAAAACAGCATCAATTCTTCTAGGTACACTTGCACACAGTTTTTGAAGGAACTCGGCAGGGAGGTTGTTCCAAACATCTTGGAGAACTAACCGCAGATCTTCTGTGGATATAGGCTTGCTCAAATCCTTCTGTCTCTTCATGTAATCCCAGACAGATTCGATGATGTTGAGATAAGGGCTCTGTGGGGGCCATATCATCACTTCCAGGACTCCTTGTTTTTCTTGACACTGAAGATAGATGTTAATGACATTGGCTGTATGTTTGGGGTTGTTGTCCTGCTGCAGAATAAATTGTGAGCCAATCAGATGCCTCGCTAATGGTATTGCATGATGGATAAGTACCTGCCTTTATTTCTCAACATTGAGGACACCATTAATCCTGACCAAATCCCCAACTCTATTTAATAAACTGCAGCCCCAAACTTGCAAGGAACCTCCACCATGCTTCACTGTTGCCTACAGACACTCAATATTGTACCGCTCTCCAGCCCTTCGGCGAACAAACTGCCTTCTGTTACAGCCAAATATTTGAAATTTTGACTCATCAGTCCAGAGCACCTGCTGCCATTTTTCTTTACCCCAGTTCCTATGTGTTCGTGCATAATTGAGTCGCTTGGCTTTGTTTCCAAGGATGCTGGCTTTTTGACCGCAAGACCACTTCTGGACAAACATCTCCGAACAGTAGATGGGTGTACCTGGAGCCCACTGGTTTCTGGCAGTTCTGAGGTGATGGCACTGCTGGACATCTTCCGATTTTTAAGGGAAGTAAGCATGAACAAACCTTAATTTGATGCACAGAGTTTCCTTCGCTGACCACTGCGTCTATGGTCCTCAACTTTTCTCGTTTCTTTGTGCTTCTTCAATAGAGCTTGAACAGCACATCTTGAAACCACAGTCTGCCTCAAAATCTTTGCCTGGGAGAGACCTTGCTGATGGAGTATAACTACCTTGTGTCTTGTGGCTGTGCTCAGTCTTGCCATGGTGTATGACCTGTGACATGAAACTGTCTACCACAACCTCACCTTTGTAGCAGAGTTTGGCTGTTCCTCACCCAGTTTTAAGCCCCTTGCACAGTTGTTTCTATTTCAGTTAATGACTATGTTTCAACCTACATATGAAAATGATGATCATTATAACCTGTTTGGTATGATTTGTTAATCGTACACCTGACTATAATCCTACAAAATCCCTGACTTTGTGCACGTGTACCTAGAAGAATTGATGCTGTTTTGAAGACAAAGGGTGGTCACACCAAATATTGATTTGATTTAGATTTCTCTTCTGTTCATTCACTTTGAATTTTGTTAATTGATAAAAATAAACTATAACACTTCTATTTTTGAAAGCATTCTTACTTTGCAACATTATTTCCACACCTGCCCAAGCTTGTTCCACAGTACTGTTTATATATGTGTGTGCATTTTTACAAAGCCTTCTAAGTACACTACAGGGAACACTGGCAATTACCAAATGTGGGGGAGGAGTGGGCAAGGCCGGCTCTAGGGGTGTTTGACCAGTGCAGCCGAACAGAGGCGTCACCCATAGAGGGCGCACACTTCCCCAACATCCCGATTTCAGCGGGACAGTACTGTCCTGATGTTCCACCCGTGGGATGAAGTGGCCCACGGGTGGTCAAATCGGGAGGTTGGGGACTTGCGTCGGTGCCAGACCTCAGAGTCTGAATGGATGATGTGCCCATGCACGCGAATTCGATTTAGTGATGGGAGAGGGCAGGGGGAAGCCCAGCTAGTGAGGCTCTCCCCCAGCCTATTGTTATTTGGAAGCGTGCCATGCGGGCATGCCTCCAAATACCGTCATGTAGGGGACGTGGCCTATGGTAATTAGGCCACGTCCCCAATTTCCGGCGATGTTCGGGCGCACTGTAGACAGCCAGCACAGGGTGCCCCAACCCCTGGAGCTGGCCCTGGGAGTGGGCGGAGCCAGGGTTGTCTTAACAGCAGTGTGGGCCCTGGGCAAAGCAATGCACTATGGCCCCCTACCCACCCATTCATGGGACAAAAATGTAAATGGTCAATAAAATTAAACAATCCTGCATGCCCAACAGACCTCCCACACATGCAGAGACTCTCTCTGACTGGGACGGAGGTGAGTACTCGTCACCGGGGGGAGGGGAGGTGGAGTGGGGGAGGTTAGATCAGAATACAGTGCACCATCGGCCGGCTTATAAAAATATCACAAATTTACCAACTGGCCGTGGCTGCAGGGGCCCCTACAAGTTTTGGGCAACTGCCCAACAAGCCCAATGGAAGAGATGGCCCTGGGCGGAGCTTCAGCCGGCTGCAGTGACTGATTGGACGAGAGACATCTGTCGCTGCAGTTTTCGGCTGAAATAAGGATTCAGATGGCGTTATATAAGGTAAGCCTTTAAGGATTGTTTTTCTGCTACCTGAATTGCATAAAATGTTAAACGCTGTAGAGAGCAATGGCTTGATCTCTACAGTGCGAATTTGTAGGAGTCAGGCATTAAGGGAGAAGATATTTACTTTATGTCCTCCGTTAAGCCTTTCCTATATAGCTGGGATACTTAGATCATGCGGAAATGTTGCATGATTTAAGTAAAATTTTGCTTGCTGAATAGATGCCAAAGAGTGCAGATGATTATTGCCCTGTGGTCGGAGAGCTCCCCATTCCCCTTAAAGACGAGTTACAATCAGACCCTCCACCGGGCCCCATCTGGTTAAAAGAAATTGATGTGATCTACCACTAACTGAAATTCAGCATTCATATGTTTTTGTTATGCAGTCCTATCAGCAAAAACACGCTGATAAGATTATGAAACTACAATAGGATCATCCAAAATCAAGAACTGTTTATCACCAGTGAGCACACATTGTTCAAGTCAAAGAACATCTGTTTTTGTTTTTGTGGATCCTGACATCTCTTATTTCTTGAAAAAATATTGTCAACAAAATTTGTATACATGTTTAAAAGGTATATCTACAGTTAAGGAAAACAAAAACAGCATTAATGTAGGAGAGGTTTTAAAAGCTGTAATTATATAGGACTAACATATTCCACACCGTGGAGCTTCATACAGACAAATGGCCAGCGGAGCTTACAATCTAACTTTCAAACTTCCGGCACAAACACTCACACATCAAGACTGATTTCAGTAAAAAGCCAATTAACCTACAGCCACATCTTTTGGAAAGAAACCGAAACACCAAGAGGAAAATTAAAATGTAGCAGACATGAAAATTACCCACTTGGTTATACAATAAGCCTATACTGTAGCACCATAACTAAAATAAGTCAATGCCACCCTGCACAATTAAAACCAACGTATTTTGCATTAAGTATAGAATGAGTAACTATGGAATAGCTGCTTGTCTGGAGCTGCCTCCAGAGCGATTATAATCACAATTTCTCTAACAAACTAACTCCTAACAATGGTCCTCTGAGGATAAATTTGATATTGTTATATCCAGCCACTAAACCAATAAGGAGCACACCAATTTACCAGGTAAGGTTAAACATACAGCAGTGATTGCCAGGGGTGCTGGAGGGCAGAAGTGTTGGGAGGGGGCAGCTGCCGTTCCACAGGGCACACAATTCCCAGCAACTTTTATCACCTGAAAAATGAAAAAATAGCAGTGAATAGCAAGCAGAGAATGACAGATGTTATCGAGAGAGCAGAAGAGGGATCAGACTTATCTGTGGTGCCAGATGTTAGAATATCAGCCACCCGCTCCTCCACCCCCACTATATCTCTTACTATTTCAAGTGATTTCAGCCCTGGCACATAAAGAAGGCACGAGGAAAGGACAGAGGGAAAACCAAGGAACGGTTTCATTGCTGGCTGAAGAGGTTTCACTGATTTAAAACTGACACCGTCACCTCTGATTTCCACATCAGCCAGTGACAGCCACAAAAAGGATTATCCTCTGCAAATGAGCGCTGCGGCAGGGAAGACTCGGTGCGTCCTGCAGCACAGTAAGAATTTTTATCGCTAATTTGGAGTAAGGACACTTAAATCTGGCCCCCAGCAAACTCCTGTGTATTAACCAGGATTATTGCAATCTGTGACAGAAAAGATCTTCAAAGGGTTTCTTGTAACATGCAGACAGATGTGCTCAGTTCACAGATGTCTATGGGATGAAATAGGATGAATATACTCAGAAAAGGCTGAAAAGTTTGCAATAGTCCTCTATACAATCTTATGTACTGAATGTTATATTTAAACAATGTTGTTTGTTTTACAATGCATCAAGGAAATTCTACAGTATATTACACTTGTCCGACACACTTTACAATGCATGTATCTAGAAATATAATATGCCCTTAACAAAAGCAGTAAGAGATATTTCCATGGCAAAATAACCAATTTACACTAGAAAACAGCGCTAGATATATCCTAGAAAACTGCACCAGATTTTTACTGTCATATGTTACCAAAACTGCTTGTAGTGTTACAAGACAGAGCTTTTCCAATCTATATAATATAAAGTTTAAATGATTGCTCTTTATCTAGCGCTTGATCATCAAACAAGATGAAATCACCAGCTGGCTATAAATTTCCAAGCACAAAAACACAACTTAGTTGCCCATAAAAAGAGATGAATCTGTGTAAATGGGGAGCCATTAGCAGCAAGGATTGTCACTGCGGAGGTAATAAAACCGTGACGGTTTTAATGGGGCCACCATAAAGCCTGATCTGGACTTGTAAATCTTTTAGCAAGGGTTCCATTTGTATAACAAAGCCGGATTTACTGCAGCTCTGTCAATTTTAGCTGAATTTAGGACTTATCTAGAAAATCCTGGGGGACGATTCATTGTGATCATGAAAAGAATTGAGAGGTTTCAATGGAAGTAGGAGGAATCGAAGACTGTCGGTGACCAAGGGAAGATATAGGATCAGTAAAACCTGTCATATCGAGGTAAAGGACAGAGAGATGGAAACAATAAAAACAGAAACGCTTAGAGAGGACTATCAGAAAGGGGCCACTAGTATACAAAAATAAAGAAGCAAGACAGCGGGAGGAAAAAGAAAGCTCATTGGTCGGCGTAAACTAGAAACACAGATACAGGACAGAAGGAAATACATAAATTAATAACACAGGCTATGTTATCCTCACTAGAAGATAGGGCAAGACAAAAAAATGACAAAGACCTGCATTTGAGAAGTATCTAAATTTCTAAACTATGCATATTGAGGATCAATAAAGGTAAGAGCATTCCACCTGAAATCCAAAACTTTCTCTACCAGAATGTGGCAACCATGTATAAGGAAGCATCTGAATAAATTATCCTATATTACAATAAACTCACTTTTTTTGGTGACACAACAAGACTGCTACATGGAAGGTTTACGTTACTGAAAGAAGAATGACTTTATGGCAATAGATTTTAAATTATTTGTTACAAAACATTTGGTGTGCAATGCTCTCGGAGAATATATGGCTGCTACACGTTATGTTAGCTGTGCTCCTGGTAGAGTAGTCTGGCTGAACTAGGGTAGGTAGCACAGACCAAGAGGTGGCACATGAGCAAATGCTAATTCAGAGTCCAACAACAGACAAGGTTCAAGTTCAAAAAGCGTAGTTGTGATGCTGGAATAAAAATAAAATAAAAATTCTACAGGACAGAACTGTAAACAAGGAAACTCGTTTTTTTTAGGAGCTCAGATTTCAGTAAAATTGACAGACTACTTGACACATCTTCCTGGCATTATAGAAAACATGCTGCATTTAAGTGAAAATGGCACCACATTAGTGTCATTTGCTACACAGCCTCTGGTCTATATTGCACTGGAGCAGTATAGGACACCTGTCTCCTGTTAGGTTATTATGCTGGAGCAATGCAGGACACCTGAACTCCTGAAAGGTATGACTGGAAACCCAGCAACTACCCTGTGTTGCTATGCTTGAGTATAGAACACCTCTGACCTGATTCAGAGTTGCATGCAAAGCAGCTGCATCTGCCATTTTTTGCACTGCACATGGGTGTGAGGGCTTCCGAAGCTTAGATATGCATCTCTGCATATCTGTGGGCTTTTCAGAGGTAAAGATATGCAGTGCCTTATCGGGGCTTCCTTGAGCAGATAATGTCATGATGTTGCACAGAGGGGGTGGGGACGCCAGCACCAGGAAGTGCAGCACAGCCTGGAGCATTCTCCAGAAGCAAAGGCCAAAGGGCAGTGATGGTGCCACACACAGAGTCCAGCGCTATTTGAATGCCAGGACCTGGAAGACCAAGTAAAGGACCGCTGGGCCACCAGGGACAACATTCAATCATGTCGGCATGTCATCCGTGTGGACAGGACGAATGTTAAAAAGGCCACTGTTAACATGCTCAGCATTTCGAAATTTCAACCACGTTGACATTCTCATGTAAACGGTCAGCCCTATGCGTGCCAATATGAGAACTGTAGACCTAACATACCACACCCATGCTGCAGCAGTACAGAGAACACGCTATCTGCTCTCTGGAAACCAGCATTTGTCGTACGGTACACACTGGCAAATTAGGGTGAGATTGGCATGGTAGATGAGAAATTTTAGAAAAACTGATAAAATGGTAAAAATTACAGCACAAATATCCATTAAAAAAGGTAAACACAGAAGGAAATATGACTGTAGAAATTGGATGGAATCAACAAAACTTAAAAGAAAATATAAATTCACACACAATGGGTCTAAGAAGAACAATTGAATTTATAACACAAGCACTTATTTGATATTCATCAGCTGTAGCAATAAGAAGTCTGTAAATCTTACCTAAGCTTAGTGAACATGTCCTTTTCAATATTCCCACTGGAAAATACAAGATACGAGAGGAGCGAACAAACTACAAATGTAATTACGCTGAAACTCACTTCAAGAACAATTATGTTTTGTTCGTTAAAGATTTGCAAGGGACTTTCAGTAATGAAGACTCTTCCTTTCCCTGCAAATTCTGAGATGTAGTGGAGGGAAAGACTGTGTCCAAAACTGGCTCACCCCACATGTTTTACTTATAGGAATGGTAATGAAATAGAAGAACCTGGGGGGGAACGAATGACATTACTGTGGTAAACAAGTTGATGTGCAGAATATACACAATAACAAATACCAGCTATATGAACCAAAAGAAAGCAAAGCCAGGTTCTTACCATGAACAATACACCAACTGTACCCCTTGTACTCCCTAAAAAATAAAGGTAAAGGAATGTCTACAGCCCTTGGACTTAAGTATTAAGCAGCAGTGTGTAAAAGTCGCCTCTTCCCATTGTGTTTGAGTCCAAAATTTAAAAGGGCAATGCTTTTAATAACTATTAAAAGCATTGTCCTTTTCAATAAAGTACAGTATATAAAGTAGTAAATAAACTCCAAGTCTATACTTACTATAGCCCGGTTATTCATGTCAGGGCTTCAGAAGGAGTAAGGACCTCATTCAGAGCCGGTCGCACAGAGCGTGCGGTCGGTCTGAATGAGGGGAGGACCTCTTGAATTTTCAAGACGTCCTCCTTTGCGGTGGTAAGGCTGTGGGTTAACACCCACAGCCTTTCGACCGCCTAAGGTGATGGTCGCGATGGTGAAGACCATCGCGACCATCGCGGCTTACGACGAGACCCTAGGGTAGGGTCTCCCTTGTCGTAAGCCCTGGAGAGCTTTCGGCTCTGTCTGAGCCGGAAGCTCTCCACTGACATCACTAGTGATGTCAGTGGGGCCGCCCCAAACGGTAGGCGTTCCCATGCCCGCCTTCCAAACGGGGCGAGCTGTCAATCAACATCGACAGCTTGCCCCTTTGGATCGAGACCCGCTACGACCGGCGCTGTCGGTCGTAGCGGGTCTCACGCATGCTCTGTGGGGGGCCATCGACCCGGTCCGAGTGCATCGGCGCTAACGACCAGGTCTGAATGACCCCCTAAGTGCTTTGGAGATGGGATGTATTCTGACAACCGTTTAACATCAACAATTTTGCAAAATGTCTTCAAAAACTTTGGGCCCCAAATCATGACCAGAGTCCAGCTGACACTTTTATTATACTCTGTAGTGTTACTATATTTATAGGCTGCAAAATATGAGTTATCTGTACCAACATAGGGCTTGATTCAAAGTGGTTGCATCTGAATTTATTTTGCACCACAAATGAGTCAGAGGAGTAGATATGCATCTCAGTGGATATGCAGGCTATTCGGAGTAGCATACAAGTCAGCTGGATCTCCATTTGTGTCTGGGTGGTAATCGGACATTTGCACTTAAGTGTGACGTGGGCATGGAGACGAAACTGCAGTCTAATGAGAAGGTGAGCATACACACAGATACAACTGATTATAGGCTACTTTTTTGCAACAAGGACAGGACTGGTGCAAATGCATGCTAATAATGGTGACGACTGCTCTGGAAGTATAGTGGCCATACAGATGCCCCCGACTCTGAACACAGGCGGAAATACGCATCTATTTTCAAATCTGCAACGCAGCTGCAGGTGTGGCCAAGACTCTGAATAATCCATATTGTATTTATTTTCTTACCTAAAACTATTTGTCTTACAATAAATATGGAGCGCAAGCATATTTGGTAACAATATTTCCTTCTCAATGTCATTCATTACTGTATCCAGGGGCGGATTTCCCGCTAGGCAACAAAGGCACCTGCTTAGGGCCCGGCGGGTCCCAGGGGGCCCGTGGCCAAGGTTGTGTGCGGTGCATATCCGGCGGATCACAGGCTCTGCCGAAAATGTCACAGGGTGCGCCGCACTGGCTGGCTGAAGACTCTGGCTGCTGTCTTAATGGTGCACTGACAGACTTCCGGGTACACTGTCGGCTCCAGGGGGCGCACGCTGCTCTCTTCTGCTGTGCTATGCATGTGATGCCATAACGCAAGGGCGTATGACGTCACACGCCTGGAGAGAGGAGCCAGCCGCCCGCATCGGGACTAGAAGTGATAGGAGGATGAGCATCAAGGTGCGTGCTGTCGGCTGTTATTAAATTGTATAGGAGATGGGGGCCTGCTATTATAATAGGGAGGGGGAGAGTGGGCAGCTGGGTGCGCTAAACAACTGGCTGCTACTAAACTTTATAGGAGATGGGGGCCTGCTATTATATAGGGGAGGGTGGGAAGCTGGGTGGCGCTGTAGAACTGGCTGCTACTAAACTTTATAGGAGATGGGGGCCTGCTATTATATAGGGGAGGGTGGGCAGCTGGGTGCACTGAATAACTGGCTGCTACTAAACTTTATAGGAGATGGGGGCCTGCTATTATAATAGGGAGGGGGAGAGTGGGCAGCTGGGTGGCGCTGTAGAACTGGCTGCTATTAAACTTTATAGGAGATGGGAGCATGCTATTATATAGGGGAGGGTGGGCAGCTGGGTGGCGCTGAATACCTGGCTGCTGTTAAACTGTATAGGAGATGGGGGTCTGCTATTATATGGGGGAGGGTGGATGGCGCTGCATACCTGGCTGCTATTAGGGAACCCATCCCTTAATACTTATTGTTACACCCAGGGTCCAGGACCATCAGTGACCATTGCCTGCTACAATCACTGAAAACACGGCCATGGGTGTAACAATAAGTAATAAGGGATGAATGCCACTGCCTGCTACAATCAGCAGGGCCGACTCGAGAGCCGTTCTTGTGGAGAAGCCGAAAGAAGGCACCATGCAGCTGCCGTGATATATATGGTGGAGCGCTGCTATGCCCAGGTCTCCATGTCCTCCAGAATCTGCGACCACATTGCAGGAATCATGGCTGAGTCTGCCTTTTTGCAAATTCCTGCCCCTGGGCTCTCCTGGGTAGCTCAGATGCAGGCTGTGTGTGACCTATAGGCATCGATGTGATGTCTTACGTCATACTGCCGCTCGCTGTCCAGCCCGCACTCACAGTGGAGATGCAGCCAGTGACTAATTACTGAGGCTGCTGCTGTGTGCCGGGGTCACGGTGGGGTGAAGGCTAGTAGGGGACCCGATGACTGGTCACTGAGCCTATGGGTCACTAGGGAGCTTCTCTTGCAACTTTCCCTGCAGCTCTGTGAGAAGAGGTCACTCAGTTTTCTGGGATGGGTGGGGGACAAAGAATTAATGTATGTTTTTTTTCCTTTGGGGGCAATAAATTAATGTAAAGTATGTTTTATTTTATTTTTTCTGTGGGGACAATTAATTATGTGTGTGTGTGTTTAATATCCGTTGCCAGACAATGTGTGTGTGTTTTTGTTTCCCATGGTGGACAATGTGTGTGTGTTTTTGTTTCCCGTGGTGGACAATGTGTGTGTGTTTTTGTTTCCCATGGTGGACAATGTGTGTGTGTTTTTGTTTCCCATGGTGGACAATGTGTGTGTGTGTTTTTGTTTCCCATGGTGGACAATGTGTGTGTATGTTTTTGTTTCCCATGGTGGACAATGTGTGTGTGTTTTTGTTTCCCAAGGTGGACACTGTGTGTGTGTTTTTGTTTCCCATGATGGACAATGTGTGTGTGTTTTTGTTTCCCATGGTGGACAATGAGTGTGTTTCTGTTTCCCATGGTGGACAATGTGTGTGTGTTTTTGTTTCCCGTGGTGGACAATGTGTGTGTGTTTTTGTTTCCCATGGTGGACAATGTGTGTGTGTTTTTGTTTCCCATGGTGGACAATGTGTGTGTATGTTTTTGTTTCCCATGGTGGACAATGTGTGTGTGTTTTTGTTTCCCATGATGGACAATGTGTGTGTGTTTTTGTTTCCCATGGTGGACAATGAGTGTGTTTCTGTTTCCCATGGTGGACAATGTGTGTGTGTTTTTGTTTCCCGTGGTGGACAATGTGTGTGTGTTTTTGTTTCCCGTGGTGGACAATGTGTGTGTGTGTTTTTGTTTCCCATGGTGGACAATGTGTGTGTATTTTTGTTTCCCATGGTGGACAATGTGTGTGTGTTTTTTTCCCTGTGACGGACAATGTGTGTGTGTTTTTTTTTCCCTGTGATGGACAATGTGTGCGTGGTTTTTTTCCCTGTGACGGACAATGTGTGTGTGTTTTTGTTTCCCGTGGTGGACAATGTGTGTGTTTTTGTTTACCAGTGACGGACAATGTGTGTGTGTTTTTGTCTACCAGTGATGGACAATGTGTGCGTGGTTTTTTTTCCCTGTGACGGACAATGTGTGTGTGTTTTTGTTTATCAGTGACGGACAATGTGTGTGTGTTTTTGTTTACCAGTGACGGACAATGTGTGTGTGTTTTTGTTTCCTGTGGTGGACAATGTGTGTGTGTTTTTGTTTACCAGTGACGGACAATGTGTGTGTGTTTTTGTCTACCAGTGATGGACAATGTGTGCGTGGTTTTTTTCCCTGTGACTGACAATGTGTGTGTGTTTTTGTTTCCTGTGGTGGACAATGTATGTGTGTTTTTGTTTATCAGTGACGGACAATGTGTGTGTGTTTTTGTTTACCAGTGACGGACAATGTGTGTGTGTTTTTGTTTCCTATGGTGGACAATGTGTGTGTGTTTTTGTTTCCTGTGGTGGACAATGTGTGTGTGTTTTTGTTTATCAGTGACGGACAATGTGTGTGTGTTTTTGTTTACCAGTGACGCACAATGTGTGTGTGTTTTTGTTTCCAGTGGTGGACATTCTGTGTGTATTTGTTTCCCGTGGTGGACATTGTGTGTGGTTTTTTTTCCTGAGACGAACAATGTGTTTTGACTTTGACTCTGTATTTCTTTACTTGTCTTCTGTGGAATTATTTATTAAATTAAAAACTAGGGAATATATTTTTAAGTTAATAAGGTATTATGAAAATAGCTGAATGTGGGTGAGGGGCAGGGGTGCCACAATCAGGGGGGGGGGGGCTCTGATATATAAAGCGGTCGCTAATGGCCCTGGGTGTAACAATAAGTATTAAGGGATGGGTGCCTGCTACAATCAGTGAGTAGGGAAGGGGGGATGATAACACGGTCACTAATAGGTGTAATACTAATAATAAGTATTATACGGGGATGAATGCCTGCTACAATCAGTGAGGGGGGGAGGGGGAGACACTGATGTATAAAGCAGTCACTAATGGGTGTAATATTAAGTATTATAATGGATGGGTGCCTGCTACAATCAGTGAGGGGGGGTCACTGATTCAAATGTGGTAACTGAGTGGTATAATAGTGGAAATTAGAATAATATGGTGCAATGGAATCGGTATGATATGCAGGCTGTCGGGATGCCTCCTGTCAGAATACCGACAGTGGCATCCTGATGGTTAATATCCAGACAGGGGTCGGGTAAGTATGCTTACCCCTCCCTTCTGGTAGTCTAACCCTCCCCACCCCGTACCCTAATCATCCCTGTTAGTTCCTGAACCTAAGCCCCCCTCCTTCGGGCCTAAAGCAAGCCCTCCCCCCTTATTGCCTAAACCTAACCCCCCCAGTGGTGTCTAACCCTAATCCTCCTCCCTAGGGGTGCCTAGCCCTAACCCCCCCTAAAACCTAACACTAACCCCGCTAACTGCCCTAACCCTCCCCCCCCCAGAGCTAAGCGGACGGGCACCCGGACTTACCTCGTTCGGGCATCCGTCTGCTTTACGGCATCGGGTTTAAGATAGGCATCGGTATTTCGACGCCTATCTTAACTCCCTTGTCGGGATATCAGCGTCGGCATTTAGCTGACTACATCCCGGTGCAATCAGTGTAGGTGGGACAATAATATAATGCAATCAGTGAGTGGGGGTACTTTATAATAATAGTAATTAGGGGGGATGGGGGTCTGGTACAATCAGTGAAGAGGGGACAGTAATATAATAAAGTCAGTGAGTTAGGGTGTAATAATGGGAATTAGAAGGTTAGGGGATATGGTGCAATTAGTGAATGGGGAAAGTAATATAATAGAGTCTGTGAGTGAGGGCTAATCTAATGTAGGTGGGCTGCGAGCCCTAAGTACAGTAAGTAAATGATCAATTTCCATGAAGCCTGGCTCTGATTAGTTTGTGAATCTTATTGTCTAGCCTGGTCTATACCTATGATAAATGCAAATGTGAATTCTTGCTGTTTTATCTCTACTATTTTGGAAAGAGCAGACTGAATAGGATAGCTATGGGCCAGGGCTCTTTATTTTTACATACATTGATTGCACTTTCTGTGATATCAGGGTTTAAAAGTTGAAGTAAATTATATTGTATTATATTTGTACTGTGTTTTTAGGTTTAAAACTTTAAAAGGTTGTATATATGGAGGAAAAACGACAAATAAAATAGGGGGCATGAATCAGAAACAAAAATATAGTGCTATGGCTTGTTTGAGGGAGAGGGGCCCAAAACCGGTGTCTTGACTAGGGCCCTATGAGGTCTAAATCCGCCTCTGACTGTATCTGTCATCTTTCCTTTCTCAAATGTGCTCCTTTCTCCAGCTCAACTATGTGTATAATGCATTTTATAAGGTTAGCATTCAATAATCTGTTATTGGACACAGCTGGACATGTCACATGCTGCATGACCTGGGAATTGCTGGCATAAAGTACACATGCTGGATTGTACAGAATCAGCTCTGTCCACTCACACACTGTTCTCTGTGGTGCCACTAGCAGCAGATGTGATATCTGAGTTAAAAAGTAATATTGATTGGAAATGCAGAATGCAGATCAGTGTTACACAATCTGATAATGCTCTATGTACTCCGAAACTTTACGAAAACTTGATATGAGAGTGACATATTAGAAGTGGTATTATAGGTTTTCAGCAGTATAAACTGTAAATACTCTGATAGTTGAATTTACTATAATAATGCAACAACTATATTTAATATACATTTTTAATAATAAATTCCATTGCTAAAAACATGCTTTACCCTCAGCTAATTCTTGATAAAGAGAAGCAATATTCTAAAACTAGTAATACGGACCTGGCATATGCCGGGTCACCCAGCCAAACTACCAAACTGCTGTGCTTAGGGGCATATGTATCAAAGCTTGATGTGAGATAAAATTGTGAGGTATATATATCACCAACCAATCAGCTTCTAACTTACATTTTGCAGGCTGTATTTAAAACATGACAGTTTGGAGCTGATTGGTTGGTGATATATATTTCACAATTTTATCTCACATTAAGCTTTGATACATATGCTCCTAAGTCTCTGTTGGCTCCCACTGCACATATCTGATTTAGGGCAGACCTTGTAGAATTATTATATCTATTAGCTCTCAATGTTAGTGTGACCGTTACTGGAAGAATCGTCACATTTTCCAATTACTTTATTATACAGCTGTGCTGTGTATTTGTAGTATTTGACATTGTCATTAGGTTAACCATAAGGATAAAACTGTTGGTAGGTGGAACAGTTTGTGATTCATAGGTAATGAAATGCTGTGGGATTCCATGTATCCCATGTGTAACTTGGGAGCTCAGATTTGAATGTCTAAGGGGTAAATTTACTAAAGTGAGAGTTCTATTTAAGAAGTGATGTTGCCCATAGCAACCAATCAGATTCCAGGTATTATCATCTAGAAGGTGCTAGATAAATGAGAAGTAGAATCTGATTGGTTGCTATGGGCAACATCACTTATTAAATAGAACTCCCATCTTAGTAAATTTACCCCTAAGGGTGGATTGCTGTCAGCTTTTTGCTCTAAGCAGCAGCAGATTCCCACAGGAGCCATTGTCATAAACCTCTTATGGAGATTTTCAAGCACTAACAATACAATGCAAAGATATATTATATAGCACAAATAAATATATGTGATAAATATTAAACAACATAAAAAACGATCTATAATATAGATATTGAAAATGAAATGTAAGAAGAGATGAAAATTTACTGTAGAACACAAACAAAAGGGAGCCATCAGGAGACAGCTCAGGGCCAGGAAAGACATGATTTTCATGGTTATAATGACTGTATATGCAGTAATAATGTTTATATGGCTTGTATCCTCCTATCATCTCCATTGTTTTGAATTATTAATCTTTCGCCCTTCTTTAAGAGATGCTATAAACATAAGAAATAAAGAATGCTGTTAAGGAGCTGCGGAACCCTTCTGGCACCTTAGAAATAGCAGATAATAATACTATAACAGTATAGTATAATTAGTAGTATAACAGTATAAGAGATCATAGTAGTAAGATTCTCTATGGGTAAAGAGGGAGAGTAAATTAGTTCTGAGGTTCCAACAAATGCTAATATAACACAGGTTATCTGAGCAGGAAAATCTTACTTATTTTTACTAGCAGTTGATAAGGGTTACAATTAAAAAACACAAACAGCAAATGTACAGCCGCACACTGCACAATGGTACTTTTTACCTGCTTCTTCCTCCTCTCTGCATCCCTGGTTATTTTGATCCAAGAGCAGCTGATATAAAAGAGCTCACATCATCCACATATGCCAATTTCAGTAAAACATTAAAAAAAAAAACAAGGGGTAGTTGGGGGACTGTGTGGGCATAAATTTGTACTACTTGATCAGGATTTCATGTTAGAAGTAAAAACAGCTGATAACATGGTTGGAGACATGGGAGAAATCTTACATGAAGCAGCCAGAGACACAGTTTATGGCGTTAGAGCAGTGAAAGTGAATGTGCCCAGTTTTGAGACGTGGAGAGGAAAAGGATGAAATTAGAGAAAGTGTGGAAAGGCTGCACTTTTTATTGCATTTTGATACAGTTTCCGGGACCATGGGAACAAATTAATTTGATTTCAATTCATTCTTATGGGAAATCAATTTTCATTTAATATTTTTTGGTTAACACTCCAGTTTTGAAGAATGAATTAAGAGTGCCAAGCAAAGCATTGCTGTATATAAAATAATGTATGCTCAAGCATGGAAGTATAATTTACTGAATGCTCATATATGTATAGATACACATCTATATTTGTATATTATTGTGAATTCATAGAAATTTAAATTAAATGGGAAATATTAAAATTTATGAGCCACTAAAGTAAAAAATTTATTTTTGTCTGCACCACTCTCTGATGTAATTAACATACCCCTGCACCCAATATCTCCTTTGGGAAGCCAAGCTGGGGAAGTATTGCTCATATTTATTTTACTTATTTATTAACAGTTTCTTATATAGCACAGCATATTCCATTGCGCTTTACAATTGTAAACATTAATAGAACAAAACTGGGTAATAACAGACAGATATAGGTAGGAAGGCCTCATATATTCTGTAATTTCAACAGATTCTGTTGCATCAATGTAACTAGACCACTTGTATAGTTGAAGGAAGGAAAGTTAGGCTGTGATGACTATTGAATATATATATTTTTTAATTATTTGTATTCAAACTACCTCATCCTAAAGTGCTGATATCAGGGTTTTCTGAACAGGACTCTATCATAATATGCAGTTTCTTTATGTTCTCCTGTTTGTATGGGTTTCCTCTGGGTATTCCAGTTTTCTCCCACACACCAAAGACATACTGGTAGGTTATTTAATCTATATGTTTGTGTACCTGTATTATAGGGAATCTTGATTGTAACTCCATTGGGCAAAGACTGTTGTAAATGAGTCATTATTCTCTGTAAAGTGTTGCATAAAATGTAAATGCTATATAATTAACTGTTAATAAATTTCATTTTAAATGCAGACTTATACCCCTTTCAGACATCTCGAGAATCCCGGGAATTTGGCCTGCCTCGGCCAAATTCCCTGGTACCCGAGTCTGTCTGAAAGGTGCCTACCCGGGAACATGTTCCCGGGTAGCCGCCCATGCAATCGACCAGGGTTTTTCCCGGGACTTAAGTCCCGGGAAATTACTCCGCTTCTTTCTGAATGGTGCTACCCGGGAATTTACTACTCCCGGGCAGCACCGCGCATGTTTTAACATTGACAGCGCAGAGCGTCCTCATTACAATGAGTTGACAGCACTGTGCGCTGCTGCTCATTACAGTGAGTTGACAGCACTCTGCGCTGCTGTTCATTACAATGAGTTGGCAGTGCAGAGCGTCCTATAGGACGCTCTGCGCTGCTGCTCATCACCCCCCGCACCGGTGGCTGTGGCGCTGACAAATGAGTCAGCGACCATGGCCGGGTCCTCACACCGGCGCTGGAGACCGCTGGTGGTTTGCAGCCACAACAGGCCGCTCGCACTCCCGCTGGACCACCAGGGTAGATAGGAGTTATTATATTATAGATAGGAGTTATTATATTACCTATTTAATAGGCTGCACTTTGATTGGATGGCTGCCTGCTGCATGATGATGACATCATCAGCGGCAGCTGGAGAGGGGATAGGTTAGGAAGAGCAGAGGAGAGGCAGGTAATATTTAAAACTAAAAAACCTGGCTTATGTCTGAAAGGGTCTACCTGGGAATTTCCCGGGTAGACACTGTAGTGTGAAAGGGGGGTCTCGACCAAATACCTGGGAATTTGCACAGGAGAAATTCCCGGGTCTGAGCAGGAAATTTCCCGGGTTGTATGTCTGAAACGGGTATTAGGGGCATATTCAATTGCAGATGAGGTTTCAAAAATCTCGAGCTGCGGCTTTTTTCCCGCAGACACGTTTGGTATTCATTTGGGTGCATGACTTATTTTTTCACATGGCGCTCAATTTTTATTTTTTGAGCACCTTCTGAGCAAGTGAAATTTTTCCTAGAATTTTTATTTTAAGGAAAAATTGTCAGGACTTGCTTCAGAACCCCTTGGGCACCCCCTATAATGAGCAATTGGAAGTAATTAGTCCACAGTACTCATGTTCTGGCAGTGCTGTCCTCCTCTTCTGCTTCCCTGATATGCAAGTCGTCTTCCTCTATCTTCTACAGCAGTGTGTGTGACCCGTCAGTGTGTGAGACTCCCTGTCAGTAGTTTGTTTAAAACCTGCTTGTGTATGAGACCCCCTGCCATGGTGTGTGTCCTGTGTGTGTAAGACCCCTGTCGCTGTGTGTCCCCTGTGTGCGTGAGACCCCTGTCATGGTGTGTGTCCCCAGTGTGTGTAAGACCCCTGTCATGCTGAGTGTCCCTTATGTGCGTGAGACCCCTGTTATGGTGTGTGTGTCCTGTGGGTGTGTGAGACCCCCCATGTCAGTCTGAGCATGCGGCAGCAGGGCACAGTAGAGAGAGGAGCAGCTGGAACACAGATAAGTGCCCAGGTGTCAGTGGCCGCATCTTCCCCGTAAGATCTTCCCACGCAAAAAATTTTGTAACCATTTTTCTTAATTGAATACTGCGTGTAAGATAGAGTAAAGCATTCAGTGAAACACTTTGAAACACAGAAATCCACACATTGTCCTGGGTTCATATTTAGAAATAATATGTATGTGGGTATTTGGTACAGTGGGCCTGATTCAGCTTTGGGAATAGAGTGAGAAAGAGCACGTAACTGTGAACCAGGACAAACCATGTTGCAATGCAAGGGATGCCAATACATACATTTTATTTTGCATGTAGGGTAAATACTGACTGCTTTTGCATGTAGCCCACAAATACTGCTTTATCTTTACACCTCAATTTAGATGTCAGTTTGGACTGGGGATGTGCTGCGGACCATTTTTGCTGGATTTGGTTCTGATTCGTCGTTCGGCTTTGTATTTGCCAAACCAGCTGTAACTGGTTTTGGATTTGGATTTTTTTTACAAAAATTTACAAAAAAAGCTGAAATTCACATAATTTGGGCTTTTTTTTTGTTCCTAGAGTATTATTAACCCCAATGACATTAATTTCAAGTAATTTACAGTCAATTTAGGCCACCTCACAGCTCACAATATTGTTTTCACCATTATTGGTCAAAGGCTGCAGTGAGCTGGCTGGTTACTGAGCAACAGACACCGTAGTTTAAAGCACATCTATGAAACATACTCTCACTGCCACTCACTACTGAATCACAGTACTTGTGTGTTATGGACACACAGAGGGCTTAGACCCAAGGAGTCACGGTGCTTGTATACACAGATGGCTATTGCCCAAGGATTCATGGTGCTTATACACACAGAGGGGAAAAAGTCTGGTGCTGGTTTTGGATAATACAGAGGGACCCTACGCATTATTTCCCCCTGTATTTCCAGAACCAGGACCAGATCAGAGTCCAGTGCTGGTTGTGCAGAATACGGGGGACCCCCTACGTCGTTTTCCCCCCGTATTTTGGCAACCAGGGCTGGTTCTGACTAGCCCGGTGCTGGTTGTGCTTAAGTACAGGGGGACCCCTACGTCGTTGTCCACCGTATTTTGCACAACCAGCACTGGGTCACTAAAAGCCGTGGCTGGTTGCTTTTTGGGGGGAGGGGTCACACCATTCTTTTTTTACACAGGTTTATTAATTATTATTAGACTCAGATGCACGGATGGAGATCCGTCCATGCATCGGTGTCTTCATGCATGCAGCACGGAACTCCTTGTTCCATGCCTGCAAGCATTGTATCCGGGCTCGGCGCTTTATGTAGAGCTGAACTCTCGTGAGAATCCGACGTCAGGAGGACGACATTCGGCCTCGCAGTGGGATCCGAGTCAGACGGGAACACCCAAGCCGTGGCTCGAAGGGACTCGGATCCCCGATGTTCGGAGCGGTTTGGATTCCACAGAATCAGAACTGCTCATCCCTAGTTTGGACACACTCCTCCCAAATCTAAATCTCTCTGCACATTTTACATCTGCCCCACCTGCAGTGCAGCATGGTTCCACCAAGATGATCAGTTACATGCTGTTTCTCACTCTATTCCCAAACCTGAATCAGGCCCCGTGTGCAAAGATCGCATTACAGCATGACAGGCATACATTCTCCTACAGCAGAACTTACACCTCCTGTTGTAAACTGCTTTCCCCATTCCAAATTTTTTAATGTATAATAAGAAGCACAGTGCTATGGTGCTAGTGTATTGAGTAAGCAATGCATGGAATTCCAGGCCTTCCAGTGCATATTAGCCATGTTTAATTTAGAAGTTAAAATAATACATGAAATCAAAAACAGAATCCCTCTTCCAGACAATGCAGGCCCACTCACTCATTTATGTTCTTTAGAATGTATGTCCCTCCTCTGATCTCAGATGTACAAATAGTTGGTCAGTCGGACATGCCAAATTGTCCAGCATGTCCAATAGATCCGATAATTGGTCGCCCACATCTGGCAGTGCATGCGCTGCCGCGGCCTACAGTTTGAGATTTTTCCTGTTCCTTCACAGGGGAAGAAACACAGATATCAGGCTAAATGTAATGTAACGGGGTCCGAGTTTTTAGTGCAGGACAAACTCACACCTTCTCGCACAAGATACGAGTTTGTCCCTAAACTCGCAAATGTAATACTGTAGAGTGCGAGAGTTCCAGTGTAAAACTGCGGGTAAACTCGCACCTTGCAATGCGACTTTCATTACAAGGTGAGAGTTACACAGAAGTATGCACAGATCAGTGTGTAAATAAGCTATAAAACTGTAAAAATAAATAAAATAAAAAAACTAAATTTACTGTAGTAACCTAGCGGTTCCCACCATTGAACCACTCATTGGCTGAGGGAGGTGAAGGCTTGCCCCTCTCAGCCAATGAACTTTAGGCCAATGAATTTCTATGGGAAATGCAGCGGCTCAGCAGTCATCCGCGATCTACCATCCTTAGAGGACGGTACTTATGTACGTGGGTCAACGTTTTTTCATTTTTTTATTTTAGGAAGACTAAGGATGCCTACTTGGACCGCAGAGGACCGGAACCAAGAGGTAGGTGAGTATGGCATTTTTTTTCACAGGTCCCAATCTGGTTTCTACTAGACTAGAGACAAGGTAAGTATGCAGTGTGAGTGCAGATGAGTGAATGAGTGAGCGCATGTGTAATAAAATAATAAAACCTTCGGTGTCTGTGCTCTGTCTTTTTCTTTTATATGTTTTTTGCAGGTGAATTAGAGGTACCTCTGTCATGCTTACATTTTCAGGATCCTCAACCAGAGGGCTTGGAGCCTGGGCCCTGGGGAAAGGAGATAGCAGGAGATGGGGGGCTTGTATATATGTCTTCCTCATCCACTAGCACCAGATCTTGATGAGACCTGATCAAAGGCGCAGAGTCTAACTTACCGGGAGGTGTTCGCCAGTGACCCCTCCAATTGTGATTTGGGCTTAGCTGCCACTGCAAGCAGGTTGCGGCCCTTTGGTCACGTATCCGGTACTAGTGGGTAATAAACAAAAACACAGGAAGACAAAGGAGGGGTGCTGGGAGAGTATAGTAGCTCTGATCTCAGGGAGCGTCACAGTCACAGGTAATGAACAAGTGTACTGGGATCCAGAAGCAGATATCAGTAACAGATGCACTGGGGATCCAGACACAGATATCAGTTATTGGTGCACTGGGGATCCAGATGCAGATATCAGTAAAAGATGCACTGGCGGTTAGTAAATGCACTAGGGATCCAGACGTAGATAGAGCTCTAATCCAAAGCGCTGGTCTCCATTACAGGGTGGTGTATATAGTAGCCTCAAGCAGGGAGAGACTGGAACAAAAGACAAAATAAACTCGAGAGGAGATATGAAACACTTGTAACTCGGGACGTGGGTAACACTGGAAGACACACTGGAATTTACTTCGAAAAAATTCAGCACGGACCAACATGGAGCCTGGAACGAAACCACAGCGAACCAACACTGAAGTAGCAAAGTTGTTCGGGCAACTTCCTGTTACACGGAGCCCGGCTAAGTACTCAACGGTAGCAGTCCATTGGTGGACCATGACAGCTGGAAGCCAACGATGCTACCACAGGACAAAAGCAGTCAGGTAATATGGACTGTCATGGCTGCGTTCATGACAGCAACTGCAGGTACCAAGTCAAAGCGCAACCCAGGAAAGTCCTAGCGGACCCCAGGAGTAATCCTCAGCGCCTCACTCGCCGCTGCACCTGACGTCTGATCACCTGGGAGATCAGGGGAAGTCAGCGCTATGGTGAGTAACGGCAGCAACTTGTGGTTTTCTAGGTCGCCTGTAAAGTACAATATTATTTTTTCTCTGTTTTACACAATCAACCTGGCACCCACTGCCAATGGGTGTCGGGGATAGCCCTCGGTTATCAGCCCAGGCTTTGGCTGCATTGTACAGGGGGAACACCTTTATTGGGGGGTCCCCACCTCCCAAGGGATCCCTGACCTGGGCTGACTAGCATGGGGTGATACTGCTTTGGCCAGGGGAAGCGGATCCCAGGGCTGTGGCATTACATCCCTGCTAGAAAGAGTCCAGTGCTGGGTGTGGATAATTTAAGGAACCCCTACTCTATTTGTCCCCTGTATTTCCACAACATGGATTGGCTCACTGAGCCTGGTGCTGGTTGATGAAAATACGGGGGACCCCCTATGTCTTTTTCCCCCTGTATTTTCACAAACAGATGAAAAAATCTAAGTCAGCTTGGCACTAGTCAGATTCTATATATAAAAATGTATAAATATGAAGAATAGCTGCATACACCTAAGGGTCTGTGAGGAACCCAAAAAAACGAGATTACCTAAGTAGTCTCAGACAAGCAACAGAAGAATGTTGGTGTTGCGCTTAAAATATCCAACTCAAATATTAAATTAATTAATAACTGGGCATGGCAGAAAATAGAGTCAAGACACCAAATATATGATTAAGAAATCTCTCTTTATATATTATTTAGCATTTGCAACAATATTACAATCACAAATATTTAAAAATACTTCTCTAAAAGAAGTCTATACAGACTAGTCTGAGTAATATGTAGAAAAAACAACAGCTGCAATATTCCTATTATATTTATAAAAAAGATCCCTGCTGGGAATCATATATACATTTAAATCATATGAAAAAACGTCCAAAGACACAGTGATGTCACCGGGCAATAATAATATTAATCCATCATCTCTGACCTCCAGGTCTTTACACAGGATAAATATATATTTGAAGTCCCCCGTATGAAGCGAGGTGAGGCTTCTAGTGTAATCAACTCTAGGACTTAAAACAATGTAGCACTTGCTGGTCTTTGTGGAATTAGTCGAATGGGCTGCTAATGTGGTTGCTCCCAATTTGGAACTGATGACACACTGAGCCACAGCCCCAATGGGTTCAGAGGCTGTAATAAAGTCAACTTGTGACCGCCTTCACCTGTCCCTGTGTTAATCCAAGTCCAGCGTCACCAAGCCGAGTATGGTAATTGTATTGCAGCCGGCTTTCAAATATTCGGAGATTTGGTTGTTTAAACCAAAGTCCGGTGAATAAGAACACAAAGTAGCAGCTTGTAGCAATATGTAGCAGTTAATGATGATCCGCTGACGCGTTTCGCTTCCGGTCCAGGAAGCTTTTATCAAAGAGCTCCACAAAATATCACAATAGTAATAACCATAAATGATATTTGCAACAACCTAAAATATCCCAAATACATTGTAGAACTAGCTTGACTATGACATGTCCACAACATTGGCAACCCAATGTACTCCATAATGCCAATGTGCTCCATAATGCCAATGTATTACGTAATTCTGAGCCTATACAACTATTTCCAGCTAATTTGCTACAACATTGAATCTTTTTTTCTGAGAAAAAGAAAACTTTTGAGCTGGTTAATGTAAGTACAAATGCAGTGCTCTAAAGATACTGATGAACATTTTAGGCTACTACCTGCAGAAACAATGTAAGTTAATAGCCAAAAATATTTCTGCTGAAGATCAGACAACACTCATAGCACATTGAATTACCCTCCAATAAAAAAAATACATTCACCCTGTAGAATGTTAAACGAGAAGATTTTTTTTACTCTTTCTTCTACTTCTTAAACCATGTGGCTTTAAATCATTTTATAGTGGCAGGGCAGCCTCGAAAATCAATTTTTAATTCTGCATTTGTTTATTTAACTAATCCTGTGCGGGCTATATGTAAGCCCTTGGGATCTGTCGCTGTCAGTACACACTCTCCACGCAGCTAGTCATCAGCTTAATACAGCGTGATTTCACTTCCCCCAAAGGTACAGGCGATCCTATTACAATCCCTCCTTATTAATGGGAGTACAGACAGCGAGATACTTCATTATCTGATCCAGGTTGTTTATAGTTAAATAAAACTAAACTGGCTCAGTGCAGCTATGGAATAAATCCCATTAATGACAGTGCAGAAATACACAATCAAACCCTTTATGACATATTTACCGCTATCTGCCTTCAACTGCTATCGAGCGGAACATGGCAGAGGATTATGGGACTTTTGGAAGAGTGCCGTCAAGGTTTGGAAGTTAGAGAAAGTCATCTCACGTAGCAGAGAGGTTATATGCATTCACATGAGAAGTCAGTGTAAGGAATAAAAATAAATTGGGAAACACATTTCTAGTCCTGGAAGCCATGGAGTACATTACAAATAATAACACTCAACAGTTGATGCGCCCGTGCACGTTAGGTCCGACGTGCACATGTGTATCAACGTACAGGCATGATTTTTATCAGTACTTGATTTTATTATACAGATTATCCTTAGCATTACCTTTTCTTTTCACCTTTACTATTGTACTCTTTGAGATGTCCTTGCTTTTTCTCTCTCTGTATGTGGCTTGTGAATCCCGGTGTGCCTTTTTTTGTTTCTTCTACGTTATATACTTTTGGTTGTGAATAATGTTGTGATATTATCATTGGCTGAATATCAGGTGTGTCTTTGTTTTCATCATGAGGTGGTAAGAGATGAGTAAGTAGGACAAATAACAGAAGTGTTGGAAAACTGTAGATGTGTGTTATGCCGGAATGCTCTGGAAGTGACATCACTGTCACTGGTGGGAGGAGTCAGAGGTCATAACAACTGTCATTGCATTACAACATAAATTAAAATTGTTATCAGCAGTCTATTTTATTATATAGATAGCTGCTAATAATGGATATATTACTGGTCATTAATGGCTTTATAATTTTACTTTTACTCATAGTCACTGTTGGCATTTTTCTATGTGTCTATTTGTGGGCATCCCTTTGGGGACTTTTGCTATTAATGAGCATCTTCCTTGGTCATAACTATCACTAAGGACATCATACTACAGTAAGTATTACTGTGCCTATTGGCATTACTACTACTGGGCATCATACTGGATATTATTGTCAATCTGGGCATTATCATGGTCACAGTAACAAACTTATGTAACATTGCTTGGCTTTATCACTAGAATATTTAAAGTTTTATCAATATAAAGTATTATAAATGGTCTTGCTGGGTATAAACACTGGATCTTACTGTATGGACATTACCAAAGGTATATCACAATGCTGGATACTGGCAGAATAACTATTGATTTATCTGTGCCATTTATAACTAGACGATAACTTGCATATTGTATATTGCTGGTATATGACATCTTGAAGGGCATTATCACTGTAATGTTAATAATATGCATTCTTCCCTGAGCACTGCAATCAGGCCAAAGATAATAACCTTTGTAATCTAGTTACGAGCTGCAGATTTGTGACTTTACTACTGTGCACAGCTGCCTAGTCATATAACCTGTTCACTGCAAAGGATGGACCCACTTGTTCTCGACTGTGATGGGGGAGGGTGAATATAATTTATTAATTTGTTTAATTCCCTTCTCTGTTCTGACAACTAGTAGTTAGAGTGTGTGGCATATAAAAAATGAAAATAAAAAATAATGGGGATGATCATCTTGCACTTAGAAAGATGGGGGCAACTTTCAATCTAGGTGCCTCCATGGATCAGTGTGGGATGGTGAAAAATTTCATGCAACCTGGTTTCTATAAATTCAGGGAAACCAACATTTGAAAGAGGTCCACTCTTTCAAGTGATTGGGCCCATTAGTACTGCCTGGTAATCAGCAGACAATATTGCCCTGCACCATGGAAAACAAATGTTTCCCATATATGGGAAGGAGGGCACAATGTGCCATATGACACCTACAGATGTAAGAGAATGCATAGGATCTAGCATCGGCTGGAAAAGGACACAGGGAGCCAGCACAGAAAGGAGATGAAATAGAAAAGGGTAGGGAAGCTGCAGATATAGAGTACTTACCTTTGCCTTGTTACATGTGCAGAGGAGGACCGGAGGAGGAGTGTCCTTAGACGCTGCAAGCCAATGGAGTAAAGCGCTGGAAATATAGTGGGTGCCAGCGTGGATCATAACATAAATGCACCAGCAATTAGTTATTTACATTTTAAGCATAAAAAAATATGTGTACAGTACCCACTCTTGATTGCCGGTTGTAACAGTCTGGGTATTCTGTAGATCTGGTTCGGGAGCCTTGGACTGAAAGGAGTTGCAGATGTAACTGTTGTGCATGAGTATAACCAGCATTACAGATACACTAGTGACAATGTAGGAACCACAGAATTGTGATATGCATGGATACTGAACTGGAAATGGAGTGATCAGATCAGGTCCACTGGGCGACCCCTCACCTAGTGACCTGTGAAAGCCACCAAGACCAGGGATACACTCCAGAAACCAGGGTGAACTCCAGGACTCAGAACAATATAGTACTGGTAGATAGTAAGGGTGAGCAGGTTCGGATTTCTGAAATCCGAACCCCCCCGAGCCCCCCCGATCCGAGGCCGATCCGAGTCAGGCTCGACTTTTCCCGCCTGACTCGGATCTGAAATCGAGGCAAAACGTCATCATCCTGCCTTCCGGGTCTCGCGGGTTTTGGATTCTATATCAGGTACTCGCGTCGGCGCCATTTTCTCACTTGGCTGTGGACAGTGAAGAGGGAGGGTGGGAGTTAGGGCTGGCTGGGCTGTGTAGTGTTGTGCTGTGCTGCTGTTGTCCATAGGGGCTGTGTCCACTCCTCCAAAGTCCATAGGGGCTGGCTGTGTTGTGCTCTGCTGCTGTTGTCCATAGGGGCTGTGTCCACTCCTCCAAAGTCCATAGGGGCTGGCTGTGTTGTGCTGTGCTGCTGTTGTCCATAGGGCACTCCAAAGTCCTGTGCAGTGTCCCAGTCCTAAAGGGGTGCTGTAGTGTTGTACAGGGGGTGCCCTGTCCATCAGGAGTGCTCCCCCCAAGTTAAAAAAAATATATATTTTTTCTGTGTTTGTGAATTGAGTGCGCAATAGCCGCACGTGCATCAACAAAGTAGTGCCAAGCGTGCGTCTGTGTCATAAGTAAATGGCCGACTGGCTTGACCATTAAAGGGTGCTGTAACCCCCAAAGTGCACTCCCAAAAAAATACAAAAATATATTTTTTTGTGTTTGTGAATTGTGTGCGCAGTAGCCGCACGTGCATCAACAAAGTAGCGCCAAGCATGCGCCTGTGTCGTAGGTAAAGGGCCGGCTAGCTTAACCGTTAAAGGGTGCTGTAACCCCCAAAGTGCACTCCAAAAAAAATAAAAACATATCTTTTTTTGTGTTTGTGAATTGTGTGCGCAGTAGCCGCACGTGCATCCTCAAAGTAGTGCCAAGCATGCGCCTGTGTCATAAGTAAAGGGCCGGCTGGCTTGACCGCTAAAGGGTGTTGTAACCCCCAAAGTGCACTCCAAACAAAATAAAAAAATGCTTTCTGTGTTTGTGAATTGTGTGCACTGTGGCTGCACGTGCATCAACAAAGGAGCAGCGCCAAGCGTGCGCCTGTGTCCCATAAGTAAAGGGCCGGCTGGCTTGTCTGTTAAAGGGTGCTGTAACCCCCAAAGGGCACTCCAAACAAAATAAAAAAAAATATTTTTTTGTATTTGTGAATTGTGTGCGCAGCAGCCGCACGTGCATCAACAAAGTAGCGCCAAGCATGCGCCTGTGTCATAGGTAAAGGGCCGGCTAGCTTGACCATTAAAGGGTGCTGTAACCCCCAAAGTTCACTCCAAACAAAATAAAAAAATATTTTCTATGTTTGTGAATTGCGTGCACTGTGGCTGCACGTGCATCAACAAAGGAGCAGCGCCAAGCGTGCGTCTGTCTGTTAAAGGATGGTGTAACCCCCAAAGTTCACTCCAAACAAAATAAAAAAATATTTTCTGTGTTTGTGAATTGTCTGCACTGTACGTGCATCCTCAAAGCAGCAGCGCCAAGCGTGCGTCTGTCTGTTAAAGGGTGCTGTAACCCCCAAAATGCGCTCCACAAAGAATAAAAAATTCTTCTTTTTTTTCTATCTTTGTGAATTGTGTGGGCTGTAGCTGCACGTGCATCAACAAAGGAGCAGCGCGAAGCGTGCGCCTGTGTCCCATAGGTAAAGAGCTGGCTGGCTCATTTCTTAAAGGGTGGTTTAACCCACAAAGTGCACTAGTCTCCAACAAAAATAAAAAATTATTTTCTGTGTTTGTGTGTGCCTTAGCCGCACGTCTATATCAATATAACATAAATCGAGTACCAAACTTTCTCCGATAAAAATAAAATAGGGAAAGATCAAGAACCACTTCCTCCTAGTGCTGAAGCTGCTGCCACTAGTCATGACATAGACGATAACATGCCATCAACGTTGTCTGCCAAGGCCGATTCCCAATGTCATAGTAGAGGGCACATACAATCCCAAATGACAAAGTTAAGGAAAATGACCTTGAAAAAAACATTTAAATCATCTGAAGAGAAACGTAAACTTGCCAATATGCCATTTACGACACGGAGTGGCAAGGAACGGCTAAGGTCTTTCCCTATGTTCATGACTAGTGGTTCAGCTTCACAGGATGATGGAAGCCCTCTTCCCACTAAAAAAATCAAATGAGTTAAGCTGGCAAAAGCACAGCGAAGAACTGTGCATTCTAAGAAGATATCACAAATCCCCAAGGACAGTCCAAGTGTGGTGGCGGTTGCGATGCCTGACCTTCCCAGCACTGGATGGGAACAGGTGGCTCTTTCCACCATTTGCATGCCCCCTGCAAGTGCTGAAAGGAGCACCCACAGTCCACTTGCTGATATGCAAATTGAAGATGTCACTGTTGAAGTACAACAGGATGAGGATACTGGTGTAGCTGGCGTTGAGGAGGAAGTTGGCGAGGAGGATTCTGATGGTGATGTGGATGGTTTAAATCAGGCTCCAGGGGAGACAGTTGTTGTCCGTGGGATGAAAAAGCCCATCACGGTCATGCCTGGGCAGAAGACCAAACATTCCACCTCTTTGGTCTGGCAATATTTCTATCCAAATCCGGACAACAACTGTCTTGCCATATGTACCATATGTAAAGGTGAAATAAGTAGGGGTTAACCACCTAGGAACATCCTCCCTTATACGGCACCTGCAGCGCGTTCATAAAAAGTTACTGTCAAGTTCAGAAACTTTGGCTAAGACCGTAAGCAGTCCACGGACACTTAAATCCCATTGTCCTGTTGTATCCAAGCACCTGCAAACCACACCGTCAACTCCCTCCTCGTCAATTTCCTCCTTAGTCAGGATCGGAAGTAGTCCTGCAGGCCATGTCACTGGCATGACTTACTCTCCTATCCGGGATTCCTCCGGAGGATCCTGTATTGCTACGCCTCCTGCTGCTGCTGTTGCTGCTACTGGGAGTCGTTCATCATCCCAGAGAGGAAGTAGGAACACCACTACTTTTACTTAACAATTGACCCTCCAACAGTCCTTAGCGAGGAGGATGAAGTACGACAGCAGTCATCCTGAAGCAAAATGTATAACTGAGGCCTTGACTGCTATGTTGGTGTTAGACGTGCGTCCGGTATCCGCCATTAGTGCAGTGGGATTTAGACAATTGATTTAGGTAGTGTGTCCCCGGTTCCAAATCCCGTCTAGATTCCACTTCACTAGGCAGGCGATACAAAGACTGTACAGAAACATCAGAAAAAGTGTCCTCAGTGTCCTGAAAAATGCGGTTGTACCCAATGTCCACTTAACCACGGACATGTGGACAAGTGGAACAGGGCAGACTAAGGACTATATGACTGTGACAGCCCACTGGGTAGATGTATCACTTTACGCAGCAACAACAGCAGCGTCACCAGTAGCAGCATCTCAGAAACGCCAGCTCGTTCCAAGGCAGGCTACGCTGTGTATCACCAGTTTCAGTAAGGGGCACACCGCCGACAACCTCTTAGAGAAACTGAGGGAAATCATCACCCAGTGGCTTACCCCACTTAGACTCTCCTGGGGATTTGTGATATCTGACAATGCCACCAATATTGTGCGGGCATTACATCTGGGCAAATTCCAGCATGTCCCATGTTTTGCTCACACAATAAACGTGGTGGTGCAGAATTTTCTGAAAAGCGACAGGGGCATGCAGGAGATGCTTTGGGTGGCCCGAAAAATTTCTGGCCTCTTTCGCCATTCAGCGACTGCGTGCTGAAGACTGGAGTGCCAGCAAATACTCTTGAACCTGCCCAGCCATCACCTGAAGCAAGAGGTTGTGACGCGGTGGAACTCAACCCTCTGTATGCTTCAGCGGATGGAGGAGCAGCAAAAGGCCATTCAAGCCTATACATCCACCTATGACATAGGCAAAGGAGGGGGTATGCACCTGACTCAAGCGCAGTGGAGAATGATTTCTGTGTTGTGCAAGGTTCTCCAGCCCTTCGAACTTGCCACACGTGAAGTCAGTTCAGACACTGCCAGCTTGAGTCAGGTCATTCCCCTCATCAGGCTTTTGCAGAAGCAGTTGGAGAAAGTGAAGGAGGAGCTAAGAAGGAGCGATTCCGCTCGGCATGTGGCACTAGGGGGGGTGGGGTTAGGTGTAGGCACCGGAGAAGGGGTCTTAGGTTTAGGGTGTGGGGAGGGGGAGGTTATGTTTAGGCACTAAGAAGGGGGGGTTAGGTTTAGGCACCGGGGAGGGAGGGTTAGGGGCAGGGCCGGTTCTAGACATTGTAGAGCTCATGGTGAAAGTTTTCAGTTATGCCCCCCCATTCCCCCCCAAAAAAAATATTTTTTTAGATGGCGTTCCTCTGCTCGTGCTGAAAGCGCGAGCGCTTCCGGAAAGGGGGTGTGTCCTTGTGGAACACCCACAATTCATCATACTGTGGGGCGTGCCCAGCACTTACGAAGGTGCTTGGCTTTCCCCAAGCTCTCCCCTCGTGGCGAATAATTGCCATGTGCAGTAATGCACCTTACACAGTATGTCTTACACAGTAATGTCCTTTATAACACATTATGCCACACGCAGTAATGCCCTGTATAACACATTATGCCACACGCAGTAAAAACCTGTATAACACATTATGCCACATGCAGTAATGCCCTTTATAACACATTATGCCACACACAGTAATGGCCTTTATAACACATTATGCTACATGCAGTAATGCCCTGTATAATACATTGTGCCACACACAGTAATTCTCTTTATAATACATTATCCCCAATTCAAATTACACAACACAGTATTCATGTTATGACACAGTGGTGGCCCTTTTACACAATGCCCAAATTAGTGCCCCTTTTACACAAGGCCCACAGTAGTAGTGCCCCTAATTCAATACCCACAGTAGTAGTGCCCTTTATACAATGCTTACAGCAGTGGCATCCCTTACACAATGGCCCCGGTAGTGGTGCCCCCCATGCAGTGCCCTCAGTAGTGCCCGCAGTGGTAATACCCCCATTGGTAATGCCCACAGTGTTAATGACCCCATTGGTAATGTCCACTATAGTAGTGCCCCCAATAGTAGTACCCACAGTAGTAATGCCCCCTATAGTAGTGCCCACAATTGTAATACCCACATTAGTAGTGCCCCCAGTAGTAATGCCCCCTATAGTGGTGTCCACAGTAAGAATGCCCACTATAGTAATGCCCCCAGTAGTCATGCCCCATTAGTAGTGCCCCCAATAGTAATGCCTCCATTAGTAGTACCTCCAGTAGTATGCCCACTATAGTAATGCCCCCAGTACTAATGCCCTCCTATAAAAGTGCCTCCAGTAGTAATGCCCCATTAGTAATGCCCCCTATAGTCATGCCCCAGTAGTAATTTCCCCTATAGCCATGCCCCCAGTAGTAATGCCCCCTATAGTAATGTCCCCTATAGCCATGCCCCCAGTGCTGGTGCTTCTGAAAAAAGAAATAAAATTAAAATACAAACACAATACTTACTTTAAGCCCCGCTTCTGCGTCTACTGCCGTCTGGTCCGACCGCGGCTCCACCACGGATATATGGGAGAGACGTCATGACGTCCCTCCCATAGTGCTCTCTGTGGGAGCCGGAGCTCAGGAGTGAGCTCCGGCTTTCGGCTGCCGCTGCAGGGAGGGAGCCAGGTGCCCGCTGATAACAAATATCAGTGGGCGCCTGGCAAATGGAGCCTCCCTGCGATGACTAGCGTGGAAAGGGGACCGGCGCTGTTTTTTTTTTCTCTGGGATTATTTTTCTCCTCTCTAGGGGACTCAGTGGCGCCCTCTACGGGCCGGCGCTCTGGGCAACGGCCCTGTTAGCCCACCCCTACAACTGCCACTGGTTAGGGGTTAGAGTAGGGGTAGGGAAAATTCTCACCATTACTTGCTATGGGTGTCGGGATTCTGGCTGTTGGGACGCCACTGTCGGTATTGTGACCAGCGGCATCTCGACAGCCGGGATATCATACCCATTCCCTTATGACACTCAATGGGACATTCATGGAAACTTGAGAAATGGAAAAAGGTGGTGTTCCTTATAGCAACCAATCACAATATATTTTTTGTAGTGCAGTTTAAAATTAAGGTAAATATCTTATTGATTTCTGCGGAAATACCATTTTTTTTCCTTTACACTACAGTAATTCATAATTTTTGCCATCTGAGTCAAAGGTCTGGAGAGCGTCACAAGTCACAGAACAGTGTTTGTCGTCACTCCCTGTGTTGCAAGTTCAGTTGGTAACACCCCTTCACAGCCTTATATATGTAACGTTAGACACTAGAATTTTATTATTTAAATAGTGTACTCTTACACTGGAATTCTGTAATTAACCTGTCTCCTTGATTGTGCCAAATTAGCTGTTGAGCTCCTGTTTCCAGTGCACTTTGTCACTAAATTTGTTTGCAGTTATCTATATCTAGAGAGGGTTCATGTGCTCAAAATGTTGCAAACTTGGTGGTTCTATCAGTGAGCATCAAAGGATGTACGAAGACGGTGTTCAATGTGCAAAACTGGGACAGTGTGTCAGTTCTGTCTAGCAAAACTAGAAAAAAAATTACATCAATTTAATAATCCGGGGTTCATCTTAATCAAAGTTTTTCTTACTCTCACCGGTAGCCTGTTGCCATTGAAGGGTTCCAGTAATATGCACAGTCAGCTATTTGAGATATGATCAGGGGAAGATTTAGCAAAGGCTGTCAGTGAGGAGGGGAAACTATTAACTCGAACATTTCCAAGTCAAATTAACTTAATTCCAGAATGCGTCAGTTATACTGAACTCTCGTCTTATATAGTTACTAATTATTGAGATATTTTGTTTTGCCAGGAATGAAGAGTGAGCTCACATAGGGAGACTAAGCAAAGCAGTTTACACACAAACAACTTAGACAGACATGCGCATTCATGTTACATTCGTGTTACATTCGTGTTACATTCGTGTTGCACTTATTATAGTATGATGATTGTGTTGTTTTGTTTTCTGAGTAGTTAAATACTCTGTGATCCTCAGAATATTGTGGCTGAATTTCACTCCTGTTTTCCCAACTTTTATAGTTGACCAAAAACATCCGCTCCACTTCTGGATCACTATCTATACTTATAATAAAGTTGTAATGGTTGTCTCTGTACATAGATTTTTTTTGGAGAAATGTACAGCCATGGCTAAAAGTTTTGAGAATGACCCAAGTATTAGTTTTCTCAAAGTTTGCTGCTTCAGTGTTTTTAGACCTTTTTGTCAGATGTATACTGAAGTAAAATTACAAGCATTTCATATGTGCAAAGGCTTTTATTGACAATTACATTGTTTATACAGAGAGTCAATATTTGCAGTGTTGATCCTTCTTTTTCAAGAACTCTGCAATTCATCCTGGCATGCTGTCAATCAACTTCTGGGCCACATACTGACTGATGGCCGTCCATTCTTGCCTAATCAATGCTTGGAGTTTGTCAGAATTTGTGGGTCTTTGTTTGTCCATCCGCCTCTTGAGGATTGACCACAAATTCTCAATGGGATTAAGGTCTGGGGAGTTTCCTGGCCTTGGACTCAAAATTTGTTTTGTTCCACTTATCACTTTTGCCTTATGGCAAGGTCCTCCATCATGCAGGAAAAGGCATTGTTCATCACCAAACTGTTCTTGGATGGTTGGGAGAAGTTGCTCTTTGAGGATGTTTTGGTACCATTCTTTATTCATGGCTGTGTTCTTAGGAAAAATTGTCAGTGAGCCCACAGGACTGATGGTAGCGCTCACCTTTCCTTCTCCGGACAAGCGTTTTTCCAGATGCCCCCAACAATCTGAAAGGGGATTCATCAGAGAAAATAACTTTACCTCAGTCTTCAGCAGTCCAATCCCTGTACCTTTTGCAGAATATCAGTCTGTCCCTGATGTTTTTCCTGGAGAGAAGTGGCTTCTTTGCTGCCCTCCTACAAAAGTCTTTGCCTTACTGTACGTGAAGATGCACTCACACCTGCCTGCTGCCATTCCTGAGCAAGCTCTGCACTGGTGGTGCCCCGATCCTGCAGCTGAATCAACTTTAGGAGACGTCCTGGTGCTTCCTGGACATTCTTGGGTGCCTTGATGCATTCTTCACAACTATTGACCCTTTCTCCTTGAAGTTCTTGAAGATCCGATAAATGGTTGATTTAGATGCAATCTTACTAGCAGCAATATCCTTGCCTGTGAAGCCCTTTTTGTGCAAAGCAATGATGACTACACAGGTTTCATTGCAGGTAACCATGGTTAACAGAGGAAGAACAATGATTTCAAGCTCCACCCTCCTTTTAAAGCTTCCAGTCTGTTACTCTAACTCAATCAGCATGACAGAGTGATCTCCAGTCTTGTCCTCATCAACACTCTCACCTGTGTTAATGAGAGAATCACTGACATGATGTCAGCTGGTCCTTTTGTGGCAGGGCTGAAATGCAGTGGAAATGTTGTTTTTGGGATTAAGGTCATTGTCAAGGCAAAGAGGGACTTTTCAATTAATTGCAATTCATCTGATCACTCTTCATGACGTTCTGGAGTATATGTAAATTGCCATAAAAACTGAAGCAGCAGACTTTGTGAAACTGAAAACCAATACTTGTATCATTCTCAAAACTTTTGGCCATGGCTGTACTCCTTGGGATTGTGTATGGACTATGGAGACAATTTTTTTGGGAGGGGGAATTTTTGCTTGTCTGTCTGTTCATTCAGGCATCACGCAAAAACTACAGGATGAAATTTTGATTGCATTTTCAATATTATATAGCTTTGTCACCTAGAAACAAACTGTGGTATGTATTATCTCACTGCGACATCAGGGAGAGGAGCAATAAAGGAAAAACCAGATGACACTTGGCACGTCGTGAGTGTGCAGGTTCTTCAAGCCAAATATGACTAGATATATAAAAATATATTTTATTAAGACAAATATACTTTTAGGGACTGTTCATGAACTATGGAGACAAAATGTTTTTATCAAAATTTGCACAGGCTCTTCAAGGCCAAAATGACTCATATATACATTTATTGCACACCCTGAACACAGATATATATGCATGCATATAGCAATACATATATATATATATATATATATATATATATCTCAATATCTGTTTCGCTGAAAAATCAAACTATATATTAAGCACTAGTCAGGAAGCTTATCTTGACTCATGAAGTTGAAGTATACATGTCAATACAGTAGATTGCACACAATGAAATTCAGCTCAGATGATCTTCACCTGTTGCTCTGCAACCACTGAAGGACATTTCCAACGGTTGTATATAAATCCACTAGGCTGAGTTTTGCTCTTCATATATAAAGTATCAAATTCTATGACAATGTGCACTATATTTTTCATTTTATTTTTTTGTATATACCAAACGAACAAATACACGACATCCAAGAAGCGTCAGAACCACCCATTTCTTTATCTCTTGTCCTATAAATATTAAAATGCCTACGTTTTCTTATTTTCTTTTATATTCTTGTTCTCATCCTACTTATCAAATTGCTCTTTCAATAATTATTTCTCTGGAACCACCTACAGTCCTCTTCACTTCCTCTCTCAGTTGGAGTACTGCAAGGTTCAGTCCATGTCCTCTGCTTTTCTCAATCTACACTACATCTCTTGGAAAAGTTATCAGTTCTTTCAGATTTCAGTATCATCTGCAAGCAGATGATACTCACATCTACCTATCCTCCCCAGATTTCTTACCATCTATGTTGGTCCGCGTTACTGAATGTCTTTCTGTCATTTGATTTTGGGTGTCAGCTCTCCACCTCAAACTTAATCTTTTCAAAACAGAATTTAAAAAAAATGTCATCAGCCTATAGTAGAAATCTACCTGATATTTTTGTTAGCATTTTTTATAACACTACAGTCAACCCTACCCCTCAAACTTACTGCCTAGGTGTCATCCTTAACTTATAACTGTCCGTTGTTCCCCACATTTAATCTGTTTCCAAATCCTGTTACATACGTCTAAAAAACATATCCAGAATGTGCCCATATCTTACACAAGACCCTGCAAAAAGTCTAATTCATGCACTCATTATCTCCCACATTGATTTTTGCAATAGTCTCCTTACTGGTCTTCCCCAAAACACACTTTTACCCCCTATAATCTATTTTGAATGCAGCTATGAAGATGATGTTTCTTGCAAATTCATCTTCTGCTCCTCTCTCTCAGTACCTCCATTGGTTACTGGTATTCTACCGAATTTAATCTAAAATACTTCCACTTACACCTAAGGTTATTAACCAAATTACACGAACATATTTCTCCTTGCTTATCTCAAAATATCCCCATCACTCTGCGCAAGATCTGCATCTCTCATCCACTCTCATTTCCTGCTTCCATTCAGTTACAGGACTTTTTTGGGCGGCACCCACTCAGTGGAATGCCCTCTCTCATGCTACAAGACTTTCCTCTAGCTGCCAAACCTTCAAGCGGTCCCAGAAAACTCACCTCTTCAGACAAGCTTATCAAATTCCAGAACCACCCAGGTAACCTCCATAAGTTATTCTACCCAAGTACATCCCCTTTACACAGTCCACACCGCTTTACATATTTCCTCTTTATTCAGTGTACACTCACACATCCCACTGACCCTATTTCAGCACTGCTTTGTGACTGGATCCATACAGACCGCCAAGAACCTCTGCAGTCTGGCTGGAGATAGAGGGTCTCATTCAGACCCGCTCACAAGCGCCTGAACGCTCGCAAGCGGATCAATGTTTGGCTGTGCCAAACTGCGCGTGTGCAAGCCCTGGAGCGAGAGAGAAATTCTCTCACTCCGGGGCTCACTACAAAAGGGGCGGCTATCGATGTTGATCGACAGCTCACCCCGTTTTGGAGGCGTGGCAGGGGGGTTGTTTCACAAATGGAGGTGTTCCCATGCGGGCGGCCCCACTGACATCACCAGTGAAGTCAGTGGGAGAGCTTCCGGCTCTATTAGAGCCGAAAGCTCTCTGGGGCTTGCGGCAGACGAGATCCTACAACAAGGGTCTCGTCGCAAGCCCCGATGGTCGCGATGGTCTTGACCATTGCGACCATCATCCTGGCCGCTCGTTAAGGCTGTGGGTGGTAACCTAGTGAACGGCCAGGAGGCCGGATCATTTTTTAGATGCGGCCGCCCTCATTCAGAGCGAGCACTCGCATTTTGCGAGCGGCTCTGAATGAGGTCCAGAGAGTCCAGAGTTATAGTAAACCAAGTCCATGAGAGTAAAATTTTGAGAAAAATGCATCTCAAAGTTGAAGAATTGTAATTAATTAACCATTGACATTTATTTGTTTTTGATGCTTCAATAACGTAGTGATATGTTTAATTTATACCATTTTATAAAATATATTTCAATTGTACCATGGCAGTGTTAGTATAATATGGGAAATAATTGGACTTTTTATATATGATCTTCCTATTGATAAAATCTGGCATTCAATGTATTTACTGCACTATGTGTATTGTCATACATACACAGTACATTACTTTTCTCATAATGGTCCTTGGCACAGGACTTAAATGTCCTTGTTTTATCTCATATTTATCTGATGCCTTTGATAAACTTTTTTTTTTTTAAAAAGGAAACAATTACTCAAACTGTGTTTTTGTAAAGTATATCCAGCAACTCTAATTAAAAAACAATTCCACAAAAGTGGTTTTAAAAATTAGCTACTCCAAAGCCACCTGTATTATGTATATCACATTTCTGTGTGTCAGATCTATTATAAAGACAACAGTGCACATTGTGTGTATGTGACGGAATTGATGAGATTCCCATCAGCGGCAGTCCGACAGGAGCAGAGTGGGATGCAGCGGAATCCCGACAGCGCTGGAAATCCCGATCGTGGATAGGTAAGTATCCACTAACCTAACCCCCCTAACCCTAACCCTCCTTAGGGGTGCCTAACCCTAACTTCCCCCCCAAGTGCCTAACCCTAATCCCCCCTCTAAGTGCCTAACCCTAACCACCCCCTTCCCCGCTACCTAAATCTAAGTCCCCCGGGGGGGGTGCCTAACCCTAAGTCCCCCCCCGGGGGTGCCTAACCCTAACCCTCCCTCCCCATAGCCTAACCCTAACCCTCCCGGGGGGGTGCCTAACCCTAAGTCCCCCCCGGGAGCCCTAAACCTAACCCTCCACCCCTGCGGCTGTCCGCTCGCGGCGCCCGGCATCACTATGATCGTGATGCCGGGCGCCGGTCTCCCGGTGTCGGGGAAATGCGGGCGTCTACATCTAGACGCCCGGCATTTCACCCTTGCCGGGATAAGACAGACGGGAAGCCGGCTGCCGGTGTATAGGCAGTCGGCTTCCTGATTGCTTCCCGTATGTGACAGATCCAAGATAAATGACAAGAGACTATTCTAAGGGCAGTGGCTAAATATTCTAGAACTTGTTTAAAACTGCTTCTCCAACCAGGCCATCGACTTGTCTTTAAAGATCAAAATTCACTTTGTACTTTAGACAGACTAAAGACTTGAGCTTAATGGATACACTATACAGCATTTCTTAACAGTTTTCCATGAGAAGTGCAAACATAAAACACAGTACTGTTCATTGTTCAATTAAAAAACAAAAATATCTATACTTATAATTGACCAAAATCTTCCGCTCCACCTCTGGATATCTATTTATACTTATAATAAGGTTGTAATACAATATAATATTATATATATATATATATATATATATATATATATATATATATATATATATACTGCACACCCTGAATGCAAACATTACTATATGTATGCATATATAAATACATTGATATATATATATATATATATATATCTCAAGATCTATTCAGCAGGAAAAGCCAACCATGTATTAAGCACTAATCAGGCAGCTTATCTTGACACATGAAGTTGCAGTATACAAGTGAATCCAGTAGATGGCGCACCAAGACAAATACCACATATCATAGAGTCGCTGCTCATGGTAGGTTAAGTAGCAACAGATTTGGGGTCTACAAGATAGTGCAGCTGGACTTTGAGTGCACAGCATTGCATTGAAAGTTGGTATTCCGATCATGCTTCTGCTGAACTTGACTCTGCCCAAGTTATGTAATGGAACCCGGCTTAAAGTCAATTGAGACACATATTATAACGGGATCTGGTGCAGGCGACACTGTGTTTATACCACGTATACCCTTTATCCTCAACAATTTTCCCTTTCAATTCAAGCATCTGCAGTTTCCTATAAGCGTCTGCTTTGCTATGATGATCAACAAGTCGTAGGGATAAACGCTCAGGGCTGCAGGTGTAAATCTCAGTCCAGCTGCTTCTCCCATGGGCAGCTTTACGTGGCTTGCTCATTGTGATCAATGTCTACAATATCAAATATACATCACAATATTTGATGCCAATACTGTCGGGATCGGTATGAATGACCGCCGGACCTAAGCCTGGCGGTTCAAATCCCGACGCTGGAACCTCGGCAGCAGTGACAATCCCAATCGGTAAGTAGAGGACTATCCCTAACCCTTTCCCTCCTTAACCCTAACCCTCCCTTAGGGGTGCCTAACTCTAATCCCCCCCCCTAGTGCCGAACCCTAACCCCCTCTGTAAGTGCCCAAACCTAACCCCCCCGCCCCGCAGCCTAAACCTAACCCTCCCGGGGGGGCCTAACCTCCCTCTGGGGGTGCCTAAATCTAGCCCCCCATCCCCGCAGCCTCACCCTAACCCTGCCGGGGGGGTGCCTAACCCCATCCTGAAACCTCCCCCTCCGCAGCTGTCCGCACCTGCAACCCAGTTTACCTTTGTTTGGTATGCCAGGCGTCGGGCTCCCCTGTAGGGATAATGACAATTGTCGGGATTTCGACACCTATCTTTAGTCCCCTGTCGGGATTACACAGTCGGGAAGCCAGCGGTCGGCATTTCCCCTACTGTCTTTGTAACAGAAGTTCAGCTGAGAAATAACAGACATCCACGCGAGCGAAGCTGTGGGCAAACACTAGTTATAAATTATGCAACTGAATCTTGTACAGGAAACATTTTATAGTTTCCTTTAACATCTTTAAGAACAGTGTAAGCAAATCACAATCTTCATGATCACATTGCAAACAAGTTAAATTCCCAAATTTCAAACCATTTTCAATTGTATAATCATCTCTAATATTGGCTCTTTGCAGGGGCATACTAAGAACACCCAGAAGTGGATCCCTGCACTCCACCCCCAGATGAAATGTGCCTCCCGTGGGGTGCTCCAGATCCCTATGCTTCACCCATGGCGCCATCTTTCCAGTTATAAATTAAGAAAAATGGCACATCAGCACAAAAGAGCAAAGACTTTGCTAGCTCCTGTGTGGCATCATCTTTCTGAATACACCACTAACAAGATGGCGCCACGCAAAAAGCATAGGGAGCTGGCGCACAGCACAGAGGCACAGTGGTTGTTCCTGAGTGCAGAGCCCACCTGAACCCATGATAGATACACCTCTGGCACACTGGTACTTTCTGCTGACAGTGGGTCTGATTCTAAGTCGGACGGATCTCTTAGCACAGATGCAAACGACAAGTGTTTGCATACAGTACATGTGCAAATGCAAAGTTATGCATTTTTGCATATGCCCGTCCTATTTTGAGTTGAACAAAACTTGGCTGGAAACAGGGCATTTTGGGACAAGAATAGGGCTGTGGCAAAGCGACTGCACATAACCACCCTGATTTCTTGGAGTGTCATGGGAGTTTTGTGGGCGTGTATCTAAAGCTCCATGTAAATCTGAGGTGGTGTGAATGGGGAAGGGAAACCTGTTTCTAACAGATCTCCTGCACCCAGCATGGGGCTGCTGCAAGTGCAGACACTAACGATGATGGTTGGGGCGACCGGCATAAAATGAATGGGCACCATGGGTTTCCCCTTGCACATGCACGAACCCTGCATTAGTTGAACAGATTTTTGCATTTTTATAAACTAGTAAATCTGGCTTCCGTGGCAGCTTGCCTGCAACTACAGCAACTTTGCGTGCAACTCAGGATCAGCCCCAACATGTATAAGCCACAGGAACACTGAGGTTATCGTTCCTTCTGCCTGCACATTGCTGGGTTCTCCAACATGGATACAATATACAAAAACTCAGTGCAAAAGTCCCCTTTGTGTCACTACACTTTTGCATATAGAGCAGGTGCACAGTACAGTATAATTCCTGTTTGTATGACAGGTCCACGTTAAAGGAAAATATTTACATTGTACTTTTTTTTTTTCAATAGATTGTGTGCTGTTTGCACTTACACCAATGTAAGAAGTTTCATATGGCAGAAGAAACCTGTGCTGTTTTCTCTACAGTAGCAGTAGATTTGTTAATAATGTAGAGGTTAATAAGATATTGAAAGACTGTGCAGGGGATAATCACCTTCCCAGCACAGCCATTTAATGAGAAAATTGACAGTTCAGCCTTGATGAATCCATGGGGTTTATTGTCTGCGTAAGCCCAGAGCAGCTCTCTGATTAGCAGAGGAAGGTCACAGATTTCCAATATGTGGAGTATATGAGATTTCCGAGGATAGGATCAGCAAACAGACGCTATACAGTTCTATGTGCATTTCAACTGCGCAAACACAGTCCACTCTTTATTATTTATTTACTACGTTAAGCTACTTGGCTCAAAAGTAGATAGATAGAAGCACTGAGATTGCAAGGTTAAAAGAGAATCAACCCCATTATGTTATCCCAATATGAAGATGAAATGTGACAGGCAAGTATACAGGTAGAATGATAGAGAGAAAAGGAGAAGAAAAAGAACAATTTGTCAGAAAACAATGGACAATAAAAACATATGAATGTAGTCTAAACATAACAAAAAATGCAAAGAAACTGAAAAAAAAAACATTAACAAAAGGCTGCAAATATACAGTAAATGAAGGTATAACATTTTTCTGAAAAATTAATTTTTATCACAATAGAGTAGATGAGACACTGACCTTGAGAAAGAATACAATAATTCTACATTGACGGGAACCATCCACAAAGCTCTCTCTACACCATACAGCAGTACATATTCCAGCCAGATTTTTAACAAAATTCTATATGTAGTAGAATCAAGAATAAAGTACATCAACAATCACTAAGTATACAGTACAGTACATCATTGAGACAGAATTATCCACACAGTGCTAACTAAAGTGTACAGCACTAAGGGGCCAGTTTCATAATCTGGCCCCTCTAATTAACAACACTTATTGACGTTATTGGTGATGATCAGAGATGTTAGTTCGATAGAGCTTCTCAATAATGTCTTGCTGGGACAGAGAGCATTGGATAAGATACCTTCACAGGTAAGAAATTCAGGAGCTCATTCTGACCCGCTCGCTAAGATGCTGCTGCTGATGGTATGCAGTGTGTATGCATTGTGCGCATGCGTATGTATCGCTATGCACATACCTTAGCAAAAGTAGAAAATGCATTCACTCGCTGTGCATAGACAGCCCAGCAGAGGGAGTGACATGAGAAGCCGTTTGTAGGTGGTAACAGGGGCTGTCCATTGAAAACGGGGGAGTGGAGGTGCAAACGCAGGCATGCCTGAGCATCTCAACGGCGTTTACTGGATCCCAGCGCTGGTGCATTCTCTTCTACATCTAAAATGAAGTGGGCCGGGAAGTGGCGGTATGTCATACCGCCGTATACCGCCCCACTTCGACCACTGGCCCATAAACCAAGCATGTTGATATTACGACCATGTTCACAAAATATACCACACCCATAGAAAACAACGTATGAATAAACTGGAACAACAAATGCATTGTAGCTGACAGTTCAATTTTCTAGGTAAAGGTTAGGGATTGTATTAAGATGTGTATTAAGAGATACAACCAGGTTACATTCAGTGTGAGATTTAATACAAAGTTATGTTATGTTACTGCCAAAAATCCACCCCTGGGACTGTGATCTTCTCAGTATCATTACACTTAGTAGAAATAAACCTACTGTATACAACTAGATTCTATTACTGATCTGATAGCCTTTGGCAATCTGCTAACTGCAAACACAGATTAAAGTTTAGAAATAACACTGGATACTCAGCTGTTAGGAGATTAAAATTAACCTAGAAAGAATGGGCATCCACTTTGTCTGTTTATACATAACAAATTACATCATTGTATACAGTCTATGGGGCAATAACAATATATTGTCATTAATTACTGGTATAGGAATTATATTTGTATTATTTATGTGTTTCACCATGTTGGAATTTTAATTTAAAATAAATAAATATACTGGGGGTACCTGCAACTAACTCTGATTATCATCCACCAACAGGGTTTAGAGCACAGGTGGGCAACAAGTGGCCCTTACACCAACAGTGGCCTAGCAAGCCTTCACCTGCTGCTACCAGCCTCTTCCAGCGTTATGTAGATCCCTGTCTGCTACTTAAAAAAGGCCTGTGCACAGTTGAAGTTTAAGTGTCACAGAGCATAACATAACACTAAGGACCTGATTCAGACCAGCTCGCTAAGGCGCAATCGCTCGCTCTGAGCGATTTTTTCCCATCTGCGCATGCGTATAATTCGCAGTGCGCTTGTGCAAGCCATTTGTTGCGATCTGATTTTGGTAGCTCGTAAGCCACTATCAGGCCGCTACTTTGAGTGACAGATAGTGCCGTTTGTGGGTGGTAACAGGGGAAGGTGCTTGTAAACGGGGGAGTGGATGTGCGAACGCAGGCGTGTCTGGCCGCCAAAACACCGTTTAAAGGACGTGCATAATTAGCAAAGTAGCGTCATTGTACACATCACCTTCATGTATTTCAGCCAGCGCTGATCGCTGTGCTTGCGGCAGGCTAAGGCAACCCCATTCGATGGTCTCGATTAATCCTTCATTTCCCGGAGATGACGTGTGTGGCGAGTGGCAAGGTGGCGTCTTCAGACATTTGCGAGCGCACTTTGCCGTAGCTCACTAAAACATAGTGGGCATCCTTACGCGACGCTGTGTGAGCGCTTCATTTAAATATCTGGCCCCTTTTTGCCAGCGAGCAATTGCATCTAGCGAGCAGCTCTGAATCAGGTCCTAGGTCAGATCACAGGAGGATGAGATTGTTTTTACTGTTTCATCGCATTTATGAAACAAATTTGTTGCCTTTCTGCATTATCTTGCTACGTATCCTCAGTGCTATTTTTCAGCAGGGACAAGCAGGAACTCGGGGCCTGATTCAGAGCCGGACGCTCTGACCAGAGCGCTCGCTCTGAATCAGTGCCCTCCTACCTAAAAACGGAGCGGCCTCCTGGCCGCTCGCATAGCTGTGGGTGACCACCCACAGCATATGCGAGCGGCCAAAAAGATGGTCGCGATGGTCAAGACCATCGCGACCATCAGGCTTGCGACGAGACCCTGCAGTAGGGTCTCGGTGACCGCAAGCCCTGGAGTGATTTTGGCTCTATCAGAGCCAAAATCACTCCAACTGACACTAGTGATGTCAGTGGGGCCGGACCCAGACGGTAGGCGTTCCCATGGGAACACCTCCGTCTGGCAGCCACGCCCCCGGCACGCCCACCAAAGGGGGCGTGCTATCAGTCACCATCGACAGCACACCCCCTTTGGTGCGAGACCCAGAGCGACAGCTTGGCTGCTGCTGTCCGGGTCTTCGACGGAGCTCCGTCGTGCGCATGCGCATTGGGGTAACATCGACCCGCTTGCGAGCGTCCTGTGCTCGCGAGCGGGTCTGAATGACACCCTTGGTTCCTGAACCTCTCATTAACTATGACGTAATGTCCTGGGCCAAAATGTATTTTCCACAAGATAAGTTTTATTTTAAAGTCCCTTTTGAGTGCCTTATTTTCTAAATACTATATATATATATTATATACTGTATATACAGTATATGTATATATAATATACAGTATATACAATTGTTTTCTATAGCTCCACCCACAGTTTCTGAACCTATTTTTTTTTTCCCAGAAAAATAACCCTGCATATACACATTCACTATTTCCATCTTATTTAGCTCTATGGGAGTGAATTATTCCTAAAATTAAAATTATGATACACTGCATTATCTAATAAGCTAAAATGTTTTTTTCATTTAAAACAAAAGGTCATTTCAGAGAGTTATTTAATTTAATGTCTGGTTTCTGTTGCATTTTAGAGAATGTTGTCTCATTTATTTTCATTCACATAGTCTGAGCTAGACTGGGGCTTTAAAGCAAACATTTGCATGCAAAAAGCACAAGCCCACATCTATTTGCATCTAATATCACAGGGAGCACAATTATTCTCTGGGAGAATCAGGATTGCATCTGTTTGATGGCACCACTACATACTCTGAAGAGAACACAGTGGCAGTGCAGGAGGATGAGATGCTTTGGGTTGTGATGGAGTTGTGCAGGGGACATGTTCAATAGCCTGACAGCTGGGATTCCGGCGGTCAGAAGCCCAAAGTTTTTGGTACGCGAGTATATTTTTTGGCGCCCCCAGGCATATTGTTGCGCGTGCCCAAACAAATTAAGGGGCCGTGGTCTCATGGAAAAAGCCATAACCATGACACACACCCCTTTCTCGTCACTCTGGGAACAGTGCTTTCCATTCCATATGCACCTTAATGCAGTCCCCCCAGTAGTGCCCCTTATCCAGTACCCTCAGTATGCAATGTCCCCCAGTAGTGGTCTCCCTTATGCAACCCCCAAGTAGTGCTCCTTATACATTGACCCCAGTAGTGGTCGCCCTTCTGCAGGCCCCCAGTAGTGATCCCCCCATATGCAGTGCCCCTTATACAGTGCCCCCAGTAGTTGTTCCCCCTGTGCAGTACCCCTTGTGCCCCAGGAGTGGTCCCCATTATGCAGTCCCCCAGTAGTGCCCCTTATAAAGTGCACACATAAGTAGTCCTCCCTATGCAGTGCCCCCTGTAGTGGTCCACCCTATGCAGTGCCCCTTGTGCCCCAGGAGAGGCCCCCCTTATGCAGGACTCCAGTAGTGCCCCCAGCAGTGATTCCCCCTATGCAGTTCCCCTTATACAGTGCCCCCAGTAGTTTTCCCCCCTGTTCAATACCCCTTGTGCCCCAGGAGTGGTCCCCCTTATGCAGTCCTCCAGTAGTAGTCCCCCCTATGCAGTGCCCCTTGTGCCCCAGGAGAGGTCCCTCTTATGCTGGACTCCAGTAGTGCCCCCAGTAGTGATCCCCCCTATGCAGTGCCCCCAGTAGTGGTCCCCCCTGTGCAGTGCCCCTTATATAGTGCCCCTAGTTTAGTCCCCCCCCATGCAGTGCCCCCAATAGTGGTACCCCTTATGCAGTGCCCTTTAAATAGTGGCCCAAGTTGTAGTTCCCCCTATGCAGTACCCCCAGTATTGCCCTTTATATAGTGCCCCCAGTAGTGGTCCCCTGTAAGTGTGCCCCAGTAGTAATGCCCCCATTAGTGTGCCCCCAGTAGTAATGCCCTGATAGTGTGCCCCCAGTAGCAATGCCCCCATTAGTGTGCCCCCAGTAGTAATGCCCCTGTTAGTGTGCCCCCAGTAGTAATGCCCCTGTTAGTGTGCCCCCAGTAGTAATGCCCCTGTTAGTGTGCCCCTAGTAGTAATGCCCCGTTAGTGTGCCTCCAGTAGTAATGCCCCCGTTAGTGTGCCCCCAGTAGTAATGCCCCTGTTAGTGTGCCCCTAGTAATAATGCCCCCTGTTAATGTGCCCCCAGTAGTAATGCCCCCGTTAGTGTGCCCCCAGGACTGAGCTCCAGCTGTCGCGGCTGGGGGGGTGGGGGGAGTGTGGCGGAGGCGACGAAGGGGGGGTGGGGAAAGGAGGAGTCTGGCGGCGGCGCTAGGGTGCGGGAAGGACTGTGGCACTGGGGACCACCACCCACAGTGCCCTCTGCTGGCTGGAGCTCTACCTGGCGCTCTACAAAGCTGCGTAGTTTGTGTAACGGGTGGGCCGGCCCTGAGTGCGGGGACGACGAGGTTAGGTTTAGGCACTAGTGGGGGAGATTAGCTTTAGGCACTGGGGAGGGAGGGTTAGGATACTTACCTACAGCCGTCAGGATGGTAACCTAGTCGGGATGCCAGCGTCAGGATTCTAACCGCCGGGATCCTGAACGCCGGCATTACTTAACCAACCCACAGAGGTGAGGAAATGTATTGCTACAGGGGAAAGGGGACTGTGTTGCTACATGGAATGGCCACAAACCTGGTGTTGGTGCACTTGTGTCTATAGGGACCTTTTAACAATGCTTCAAGGCCTTTTCCACTAGTCAAAATGTATGTATTTTAAAGAAAACAGTTATTGTAGCACCTTTAATGAGTGCAAGCTCCCAATGTGGCCCTTGGACTAGAAGAGGTTGTGTGCAACCCTTATTTAGGATACTAAATGTGGCTACATTTTGCAAATGTCTGTGTGAGAGGATAAAGGACTGAAGAAGAGATTTCCCAACCAGGCCTGACAATTTGATATCTCTGCGCAACAAGGTCCAGATTCAGGGTACAGAGCATCAGCTGGAGAAGTCTCACGGTGTGAGTAGGCCTCACCTAACCCCTAATCAGAAGCCATTATTACCCTTGTTAGTAGAAGAACCTGGAGCTGATTCTGAGCCACATGCAAAGTGGCTGTTGTTGCAGCCAAACGCTGGATTTATATTTACTACCGTATGCCAAGGCAACAATCTATAGGACTAATGAGAGGGTCTGTGCATCTACAAGAAGAAGCTCCTGCCGTCCATTGATTTTACAGCAGCAATTCATATTGGCACTTGCACCAACCTCATGCTATGTGCAAGAGATCCATCAGCAACAGGCTTCCCTTCCCCATATGCATGACTTCAAAGCTTTAGATACACACCCATGACACTGCATTAGCTAGGAATGCCCTGATTGGCTCAGTTCCTACCTTCAGAAGATGCAATCTTAAGAACCACTGTTCTCTAAGCCAGAGATGCATGTGCCTCCCCTATAAATGGGTGCCTGTGCATAGTAATAGGCACATGTCATGACTTGCTCTGCAGACCTATACTTGAAATGAAATTTATCAACATCATTTATTGGTAAAGTATCAAAATACTAATGCAAATCAAAAAAATACAAGTTGCACATAAAACAAAACAAAGACAGACAAGTTTGATAAAGGAGATACAGATGTGAGGGTATTGCTCGTGCGAGTTACAGTACAGATGGAATTGGCAATGCTAGGAGCTAGTGGGATTTGGAGTGGACATAGGACTTAAGCTGGCAGAACATGTTGAGGGAGTAACATCATAAGTAGATAAGATAGACTATAGTGAAGAGGTGGGTTTTGAGAGAATGAAAGATTGAAGGTTAGAGAAGCCTAGAAGGCTGGGGAAGTGTGGACAGGTGGAGTAAGGTGTTCCATATGTGGGGAACAGCACAGGAGTAGTCTTGGATTTGAGAGTGAAAGAGGGTCACTAGAAAGATGCAGACAGTCGAGGGTGAGAGAAAGTGAATCTTGTGACATAGGGCCTGATTCAGAGATGATGCAATGTTGATGATGGACATGGTGAAGCGACTTTTTGCTACTGCATATGAGTCAAAGCCGAACAGCACACATGCTTCAATGGATTAGCGATGGAAGTTACAGAGAGGATTTATTTGTAAAGTGAGAGACAGGTAGTCAGCATTTTGGGCAAGGTAATGGATGGTGGCTAGAAAAACGCAGGCATGTGAGGACCTTTTTCTAGGTGTGTTCTAGAGAGCTTTTGCAGCTGAAGAGGCCCCAGCATCTTAGGACAGCCACTTTGTCTGAGAAAGCATAGGCTTTCTCAGAAGTTCAGCCTATGTTTCTGCTTTTGTGAATTTGAAGCAGATGCGAGATGCTGGAGGTGGGTGTCTCAGTGCACAAAACATCAGCTAAGTCATTAGCATATTATCACAAGTCCAGACTAAACAGATGCTCGGCACAAGCCAAGTCACATGGGACCTTGTGCACCAAGGAAGGCAGTTTGACGTGACTGCAACAATAGTGTATGAGGACACATCTGTACACAAGTCAATCAAGTAGTTTAAGCAAGAGATGTTTTCATAACATTAGGAGAGATGAAAGTAAGTCTGAAGATGGATGGAAGGGAAAGCTCCAATGAAGAGGAACTGGTTGAAGAGATGAGCAAGGTACAAGCAAGTAGGGTGTGACAAGGGTTGGAAGGGAACAGAAATGAGGGTATAGATTGAGGGGTAAGAGGAAAAGAAAAGGGTGAAGACCTAGTCTTCAGGAAAAACTGAAGGTGGCTGGCTTAGTAGAAAAAAAGATGGGTGCAGAAAGTTTGAGCTAGGAGATTGCTCGATAGAAGGGGTCGATTTTGTCTGTTAAGTAGGTGGCAATGTCATGAGTAATGGTGGAAAAAGCTGAGGTTGGAACCTAGTTGATATAGACAGGTTTGGTGGACTTATGGATATTATGGATCTAAAGTCAGTTTGTTTGGTAGAATAGTAAGAGGACAGTTTTAGAGATGAGTGGGTTCAGATTTACTTGGATTTACTCGGATCTCAAAACAGCATTTTATTGGCTATCGGCTATCACGTGTATTGGATATCCAATAAAATAAATCCGAACTGGATCAGGGTAGGAGCAATGTGGGTAGGAGGGTAGTTGCAGTTAGTGTAGAATAGAATGTTATGAGAGGGCAGAGGGAATATAAAAAAAGGCAAGGATACAGCAGAGATGTTAGAGACAAGGGAGGTAGACATAAGTACGAGGATGGTGGAAAAATGTGTGACTGGAGGAATGATGCGAGAGAATTTCATAATAGAGCAATTGGATAAAGGTAGCTGTCTCAACCACTGTAGGGCAGAGGAGGTGCAGAAGTAATTAAGGAGCTCACTAAGCTAGAGTGAAAGAGAGAGTAGGTGATAACAACATAAATGTGAAAGTGTAATGGTAGTTCGTAAACCATGGTGAATAACAGAAGATGAACAGAGTTAAGAGCGAGTGTGAGGGAAGTAGCTCAGATTTGTTAAAAGTTCAGATTTGTTGCACCATTCCACAGAATAGCAATTTGTGCAGCATTTTGTAGAATTTATTGTTTATGAAAAGCACAGTCAATTTATGTGGTGTGGATGAAGAAGGAAACACTCATGGTGAAATGTAAGAAATTGCACTGCCAAATGAGGAATACAATGACTATGCTTAGTAACAGATGTTGCTTATGTCTACTTGCTTGTTTTTCTGTACTCTGTACATTAGTATGTAACACCTATTAATCAGTTGTAGGCCCTGTACATATACTGTATACAATTAAAATTACTTTGTTGGATGTAGCCCATGTACGGCTGGTGTGTATGCACCAAAACAATGTTATATATTGATTCTGAGATTCAGCTTTACAGTAAGCATCTGCCACATGTCTAATGAAACTGTCTTAAAACCACAATGGCACAAAACCCAGTCAGATCTTACATGAGCTTGATTTTCCATATCAATCCTAAAAAGGGTTAAACATTTCCATGTCTGTACTGCTCCCTAACCAGCATAAATTGAAAGCCCACTTTAGCAAAATGCACCAGTTCAAAGCAGATATTTCTTTTGGTGCTGCAATACAGAAGAAATTTAGGATTTTGATGACACTGCCACGCGCTATTACACTTGTTACAGGTTAGTGACCAAGGCTCCATCATTTTAAATTCTATTCCAAAGTCATTTTAACCTAACAAAGCAAAGCAGCTGGTGCCTGCCTGGTAATAGATGGGGGGAGGAGAGATGAGCTGCATGCTAAGTACATACTGCTGTATAAAACTGTGAAGGGCTACTCAATATTGGGCAGTCTTCTAGTACACAAGTATCTAAAATAGTGTAAAATTCGGATCCATGCCTTACTTAACCCCTTCCCAATTGCTGTCTGTATATTTATATCAATGATGGCTGTCAATGAATCCAGCCCATGTTAGTTTATATTAACTGGTAATGATGGTCACACTTTATAGTGCATGGCACCTTACCCATCGCCATAACTTCCAACTTTTGCATTATTATAATCAGGGCAACATACACAGCCATGTCGCATCTGGGTGTCTCCAACACTTTCAAAGTGTTGGGCTGCAAACAGGCTGCATCCCTACAAAACACCTCTTCATTGCCATTGGTATGCTCAGAGTTGAGGGGCATCTGTTAGTGGGTCATACCTTACAACTGTCCTGGAATCAGTTGAAAAGTCCTCAAGTTACCTCAATCAGGACAGTTGGCAGATATACAAACCCCTAGGTCAATAACATACATGTATTCTGGTCATCAGGAACCTTTACTTACAGATCCTGACAAACTTCAAATATATTTTATAATTATTTATTAAACTTTACATGTATAGCTACAGCATTATGCTTTACAATTTACAATGCTATCACAAACCAGCTTCTAATTGTATTTCACTGTGCTTTATTTGCTGCTCTTTAAGGAAGATCTCACAATATGTATTTAAAGTAGACCTTAGCATAAAAAATATTAATACATATTTTAAGATTCTGTGTAGAAAACATCTTGTGATTCATACAGATATAAGTGTATTACATAAGTCTCATCTTTCTGTTGCATCAATGTCAATGTTTGCTGATTAGGCACAGCATTGGGAAGTATACACTGACCTCAAAGGAAATAAGAATCTTATTTCATGTAGAAAAAAAAAAGAGGAGTGGTAGGAAATAAATGGTAAGACCGCATATGTATTGATAAGTATTAATGTAGACTTGGGATGCTGGATAACCTGCCATATAAACATGTCAGTTTCTGATTGATTTTATTACTTACAAGGAAAAGAAAGATTGTGTTCTCCAGCCTACCAGAAATCATTTGTAATCAGTTTTTCCTCTTTAGTCCCACTTTAATAACTGAGCCAGTATATACAGACAACCAAATGGGAACAGTATTAATATTTTAACACAATATAGGACAAACAGTGTACTCCCTTTTAAATAGTTAGACTCACAGCCTTCAAATTATACCTGGTCTTCCTGTAGAAAAACTGATTCAGAGCATGGCGATAAAAATGCTCTGTAGAACTACTGAACTAGGACATCAATATAATGGGCAGATAGTTATGTGGTGTAAATAGTAAATAAATACATATAGCTGCCTAATTTTTTTTAAAATAATTTCCAATGATACTTTGTTGCAGTGAGTATATGCACATCAGCCAATATACTTGAAGTCTCAATGGAGAACTAAAATACCAAACAAGTTTACAAATTATGATTGTACCTTGCTATCTTGCATTTTAAATACTCCATAATCAATATCAAGAACTGCACACTACATATAGAACAGGTTCAGTCTATACATATTGTGAATCTGTTACAAAAAAAAAAAGTTGTGGCCTAGTATTTGGTATCAAATATTAGGGTGCAATTCAATTAGACCCAATATTTTTTTCGGTTGCATGTTTTTTGTTTTTTTTGTTTTGTTATAAAGCAAAGAAAATAAGAAATGGTAAGAACTGCACACAACATTTAGAGCAGGTTAATTCTATAAAAGTGGTGTATCTGTTACAAAAAAAAAAAGTTGAGGTCTAGTATTCTGTATCAAATATTAGGGAGGAATTCAATTAGATCTGATATTTTTTCAGTTGCATGTTTTTTGTGTTTTGTTACAAAACAAAGAAAATAAGAAATGGTAAGGACTGCACACAACATTTAGATCAGGTTAATTCTATAAAAATGGTGCATCTGTTATAAGAAAAAAGTTGAGGTCTAGTATTGGGTGTAGTAGGTAATACCGCTGGCCGCAAATCCCGACAGCGGAAGCCCGGTAGTGGTGAAGATCCCGATCGCTAATAAGGTAAATATAACTAACCCTATTTTCCACCCTAACCCTCCCTTAGAGGTGCCTATCCCTAACCTCCCCCCCAAGTGCCTAACCCTAACCTCCCCCCCAAGTGCCTAAACCTAACCCCCCCATCCCAGCAGCATAAACCTAAGTCTCCCGGGGGATGTTAACCCTGACCCCCCCCGGGGGTGCCTAATCCTAACCCCCCCTTCCCCTGACCTAAACCTAACCCTCCCAGGGGGGGTGCCTAACCCGAAGTCCCCCAGGGAGCCCTAAAACCTAACCCTTCCACCCCCCGTGGCTATCTGCGCCCAGCTTGCCTTCGTCCGGTGTGCCGGTAGTTGGGCTCTTGGCGTAGGTCTAGTGACAGGTGTTGGGTTTTTCGACACCTGTCATTAGTGCCTTGCCGGGATTTGACAGTCGGGAAGCCGGCGGTTGGCATTTAGACTGTCGGCTTCCTGACTACATCCCCTGGTATTTGGTATCAAATATTATGGAGAAATTCAGTTAGACCCGATATTTTTTCGGTTGCATGTGTTTTGTATTTCTTTGTTAACGCCCAATTCAACTGGGTCCCTTTTTTTCCACCCGAAAAAATATTTTTTGGGTGGCGAAAACACACGGACCTATGTATTTTTCCTGGCCATGGTAACGGGCTGGTTATTGGGCACTTTCTTTCACATGCCTCAGGCAAGTGAAAAAAAAATGAACGACAATTGCTGGCTCCCTGTCAGCAGCCCAGCACAAACTGCTGTGTGCTGGGCTGCAGTGGGAATAGGGAGACTGCTGCCAGTGAGCAGCAGCAGCAGTCTCCTCTCTATGGGGGTGGAGGGTGCGATCACACTGCTTGCGGGCCCCCTGGATTTGACCGAGGCTGAGAGACTCACAGACCTCTTGAGCGGGCAGCACCATTTTTACCCTGTTAATTTTCGAATTTGGGGCTAATTAAATTTGCCCGGGGGATCAATTAGCTGGTGGTAAAGTACCACGGCTAATTAAATTTCCCCCTTAGTGTTACATTTTTTATGACAGTGTCATATTAAGAAATTCATTATTTATTTGGTTTTCTTTTGTGACTGATGCAACAATTTTAAGCAATAAACCAAATACAAGAATTTAATTGTATAGTAAGTCAATATAGAAAAATCTGTCTCGTCTGTAGCATACCCACATTCAGGCCAAGCCCTAGAAATTATTTCGCCTATGTGATTGGGAGATTGCACCGCCCACCTCTTCCCCATTTTATCACTTTTCTACCTCTTTTGGTTGTACTGTACGTTGTCTGATTGTTCTACAAAACGTGTACTGCTTGATTTTTTGTATGCAGTTACTGTTGATGTCACTCTGTATTCTGTCTGTCAAAATCCAATATGAATTAGATTACAAAGAAAATCACATGGATTGCTTGCTTAGAGTTTCCAAACTCCCAACACCAGTTCTGAACCATTTTGTTCCATGTTGAGGCACAAGCAAACAGATTCATTGGTGTTTTTGGCTGATTGTGATTAGAGATGAGCGTTTCAGATTCTGTGAAATCCAAAAACACCCAAATTTTGGAGTTCCAAGTTGAACCCGAGGGGTGGATCAGTTTCTCCCAGCAAATATGGGTCTCAAAACAAGGCAAAACATCATTATCCCAGATATGTCGGATCTCACGTGTTTTGGATTGCATATAAGTCTCTCCCTGTGATATTCCTTCTACTTTCTATTCATCTCGGAAGCAGCTCCGGCTTTGTGGGTGAAAAGAAAGTACTGCACAGATCAGTGTGATCTGTGCAGGCTTTGTTATATGTAAAATTAGAAGAAATTGTTAAAAAATAGTTAAAAAATTTGTGGGGTCCCCCTACAAATCAATAACCAGCCCTGGACCTCTGATCCTGGTCTGGTATTGGAAAATAGGGGGGAAATATAATGTGTAGATCCCCCAAGTCGAGACCCCCCGCAAAACAATTGGGGTCTCCACTCCCAAAGGACGACTGGTCCTGGGCTGTTGAGTGCGGGGATAATGGTAAATAAAGAGTTAATACTATTGTTCTTTTACAGGTGGCCTACAAGCCTGCCCCCACATGATGGCACTTGTGGAACAACAAGTGCCAGCATACCTGGACATTAAGGGGCCGCTGAAGATTGTAGTCTACCTGTAAAAAAATATTTTAAAATAAACTTGCTGAATATTGTATATATTTATTAAAAAACACTCCCCCACACTCCTTCTTCCACCAATTCATTACTTACAAAATGTAGGGATCATGTCCACTTCATTCCATGTACCATCCAGACACTTCTAAATGAATTAGAAAGAAAAAAAAAAGTGAACGGGCCTGCTTCACAGCGTGCAGCAGACCTGCGGCACAGTAGTGTGGCTGGGTCACTGCCAGTGATTGGCTTAGAGAATGGGAACGGTTACTATGGCAGTGTCTGCTCTCAGCCAATCTGTCCTGGGCTAACCAATTTGAAGCAAGTTAATATTATGGCAGTGGGAAGCAGACCTGCGGCACAGTAGTGTGGCTGGGTCACTGCTAGTGATTGGCTTAGAGAATGGGAACAGTTACTATGGCAGTGTCCGCTCTCAGCCAATCTGTCCTGGGCTAACCAATTTGGAGCGAGTTAATATTATGGCACTGGGAATTCATGCTGTGTGTCTCCCAGCTATAGTGTTATCTGGTTATTGGAAAATAGAAGGAACTCCACTTTGTTTTTTACTCCTGTTTTCCAATACCAGACCAGGCTCAGAAGTCCCAGTCTGATTTTTCTTTTTTATTGGAGGTGGGGGGAAAGGGGTTAATGCATTTTCTTTATTTAACTGTTTTGCTGATAATAGCAGCAACTAAACTGGCAGCTTTGAAGAAGTATGTTGGTAATATATTATATTTTCTACTAGGCTTTTATTTTTAGGCTATTAGTTCTTAATTATGAAAACATTCTATAGGGTCATATAGTTTATACTACTGTATATACTATGTTGTGCCACTATGTTTCATAGATGAGCTGTATTCTTTTAAACTGCCATGTGTGTGTGCAGAGGAGTAGCGTGGAACCATGGCGCCCGGAGAAAGTGCATGTCATACCGCCACCTCCCTGTACTGAACTGTGCCAGTGGGGTATGGCAAGCCTGTAGCAAACAGTGGCAGTATCACGATGGGCACTGAGGTACTATTGGAGGAATGGAATGCTTCGGTGAGGCACTGTCTGACATTAAGGGATAGGTCCTTTGGCACTGCTTTATTAATGTATAGCACCTAAGAACTGACTTTTATCTCCTTTGAATCATTGTTATTAGTCAATAGAGGAGATTGTAATATCTATTCTGATAATTTAACTTAAATTGACAAAATATATGTGCAAGAGTGAAATGCCACAGGGTGCACAGCTTATTACTGCAATTACTGCCACAAGTAGCTTTCACTGGAGTAGGAACACCTATGGGAAGCTCCCTTCTCAGCTATGCTCCTACTTCGCAAATATACATTGCACATATATTAATGTGAGTACTACTAATCATGTTCTTTCTACCACCATTATTATTATTTCAGGTCTTCTAACAGTTTTTAAAAGACCTTTCAAATAACACTTTGTGGTCATGCCTGGGAACACCTCATTACTTTAAATAGCAAAGCAGTGACTTTGTTTAATCTAATACTTTATAATTGAAGTTTAGGACTTTACCTCAGATGTGTCACTTTTAAGTCCATTGAAGCACAATGAATGAATGAGGAGTGAAGGAGGGAGGGGATCAAAGAGGAGAGGGGAGAGGAAAGTGCCATCAGAGAGGGGAGGTGACAGAAGCCAATAAGAAAAGGAGAGGGTAGTGACAGAAGCCAATAAGAAAAGGTCGAGAAGAGGAGTGGTGACAGAAGCCAATAAGAAAGGAGAGGGGAAGGGCAAAGAGTTGATCAGAGAGGGGTGGTGACAGAAGCCAATAAGAAAAGGTCGAGAAGAGGAGTGGTGACAGAAGCCAATAAGAAAGGAGAGGGGAAGGGCAAAGAGTTGATCAGAGAGGGGTGGTGACAGAAGCCAATAAGAAAGGAGTGGACAGGGGCAAAGAGCCAAAAACAGGGTAGAGAGGGGAGGGAATTAAAGAGGTGAAAAGTGAATGTAATCAATCTGACAGAAATGGGGAAGTGACAGAAGATGATCATAGAGGAGGGAGGGCCGGAGGGGAGGCAATCTGGGCAGCATGAGGGAGCATGAAATGTAGAAGCAGATCTCATATCCGTAATTTATTTAGGATATAGAGCAAACAAACCGAGATAAAACTAACAGGTGGCCGTCATACTGAGTAGCGCCCATTAATTCACTACTCCCCTGTGTGTGTGCCACTGCTCTGTGGCTCAGTTTAGCCAGCCCGCTCACTGCAACCTTTGGCCAATATTGAAGAATACAATATTGTGAGCTGCGACGTTGAAAAACATTGGAAATGAATGCTATTGATGTTATTAATACTGTAGGAACAAAAACAGGCCCAAATTACATGATTTTATAATTTTTTAAAGAAATCCAGATACCAAAACACTTGAGGATGTTTTTGCCAAAACCAAAACACAAAGATGATTTACAACCAAAGCATGGGGGTCTGCGCACATCTCTAATACAAATATGTGTTGTGCATTGCTAATATTTCTTTATTGCAAAAAGTAAAAATAACATGTATTTATTTTAAACAGTTTCCATCGAGTCTGTCAGGCTGTCTGTAGTGCAGGTTCCAGCCATGCTTCTACAGGAAAACCCTGTCTGGAAAGGGTTAATAGTTGCTTATGAAACAGTTTCAGTACACACTGTGTCTTGATTTACATTCCTTTCAGGGTTTTTAAGATCTACCACATCATACTGTATAATAACAGCGCAGTAATTGTTTTGGAGGATCCTTCCTGGCACTTAATTATGCCGCTGTCACACGCTGGCCTCTGTCTCACACAATAACCTTGCCATGGCAGTACAGCCAGGCAAGAAAATAAACAAAGGGATTCAGGCTGACATGACCAGAAGTGCCAAATGTGAGACCTCCAAAGCTTTCATGGAAAGGCACTGCTTTCAGTACTTGTGTCACTCCTTCGGAAGTGCAGTAAAGATATGACAGGTCTATCTGTGCAAGGATCAAAGAGCACTCATTCAAATGATTGATTTCAAGAAAAATGTACTTCTGCAAACAAAGAGTACTATGTCCATTCGGATGCTACCAGCTTAAAAATGTGTGAGGACTTATTTAGACAAATTATTGTTTTACCAGAGTTGGAATGTATTAATGCATTTTACTGTTCAAGTCTGGAATTCATTTGGTTACATGTTTGAATAGTTTTAATATGTACATTTTGTATAGTATAGGGGATTTACATGTTAGACATTTTAAAGTTTTATGCTATCCCATGATACAGGCTAAGAACAAACCCCCAACCAATTTTCCTGCTGTCGTATATATTTTTGTAACGCTGACCTGACAATGCCCCCAATGACTAATACACAAGTTATGCTGCTAAACTAAGCATCCAAGATACTGTATCGCAAAAGGATTATCACTGTATTGCGAAAGGATCATCACACAGTAATAAGACTGATAGGAGTCTGGGAGATGAGCGAACAATTTGGGACAGATACAGCAAACAGTTTTGCTTTGTAAAAGCTATGTAATGCAAAGCAGCAATTATACAATTCCATTTTCATCAGTTAGTAATTATGTTAAACTGTAGGTAGATGAAGCCCATACAATGCCAGGCACCTCACTGCACCAGGTGGGAAGAGAGGTGATAAACTTCACAGTTAAAGTAATCTCCCTTTTTCTCAAGTTCTCAAATGAGTCGTGTTTTCTTGCACACACAATTTCTGGGTAAAGGTGATAAACTAGATGGCACATTTATTAAAAGACTATTGGGGAGATATATTAATCCTTATAAAGAGGACAGGGGGAGAAGTTACCTATATCAACCAATCAGTTTCTACCTAACTCTAAAGACTGTGGGCCTGATTCAGCAAGGATCGCTATTAATTTCCAGTCATTTCCAGTCAGACCACCTCAGAACAGTGGCGTCACAAGGGGGGTGCAGGCCGCACCCGGGTGTCACCTCTCAGTGACTAGAGCCGGATGCTGCACTGTAGCATTACATGCAGCACTTGGCTCCTGTCACAGTGAAGGAGTCGGCACCGCACACGGGACAGTCCGCACTTCCACCACCCCTGAGTGATAAAAATGCAGAATGGGGGTTCGGCTGCGAGGCCACGCCCCTGCTGACAAGGCCACGCCTCCATTTTGTCGGTGTGTGGCAAGGCCGCGCGCACGCTAGCCCTCCCCGCACCAGGTGTCAGTGCAGGGAGGGACGCCACTGCCTCACAATATTGTTTTCACCCATAACGGCCAAAGGCTGCAGCGAGCCGATTGCCTAAACTAAGCGATAGAACAGCAGCACAAACAAATTGCAGTTTAAATAAGAATATAACACATCTATACTTCTAGTTGAAGTCGATAATTATTTTATGATTTGATACTATTCTGAATCTGTAGGAAAAGTGGACTATACGCCTGGATGAGAAGCTGGTGATGGATGGAGTGCAATATACAAAAGAATATGAACACCCCAGTAAAGTACAGTTATATACATTGCCTTCAAAAACAAACAATCCTGGCAAAGAACATAATGAAAAGTTGAACACAATAGAATTGTCCTTGGGCCATTCCATACACCCTTATATTGTATATTTAAAAGGACATGCAGTTTCACAAACCAAGCACTTCACAGCATTCACCAAGAGTATAATTTGAAGACTAGGAATGTGGGATATCTCTGACAATAAAGAGTAGCTAGTGGTTATACACATTATTACTATTCTGTGAGCGCTGACCGACACACAGTTCCCTCACTTAACGGCAGGGACTGACACTTTTTTGCCTGAAGCCCTTGGTTTGTTTGGGCTCCCACAAAACAAGCTACCAATGGGCTTAAGGTGGGTACCAGAGTTGTCTACCATCTCTATAGCTAGAAGACGTCATTATCATCCTCACAAACACCCTCATCTATTAGCTCATCCACACTGTAATCCACAGTTACAGAAGTCTCTGTACTTTGTCGTAATTGGTGGCAAAGGTCTTCCTCATTTTTAGGAAATAGTCTCCTGTGCCGATCATTCAAAAGGTTCCCGGCTGTGCTAAACACTTTTGTGAGGGTGGGCAGCTTAAATAAAGTAACGTTAGTGGTTCCAAATTACCTTATTTTCTCCCAGTATTTAAAGGGACTGTGTGACATGCTAAAATGTACATTGTCATTAAAATAATCCTCCACTATTCTATTGATGCTTATTGTATCGCTGAGCAGACTGATCCTCATCCCCAGTGGGTCTCTTGGAAAAGGCCAGAAACTTAAGCAGATGTCATCTTGTCATGTGCCACTTGAGCTGATAATTTGCTTGCAAGGAGCTCTTTGCATCTCTTAAGGGCTCTGTCAGTTGGAAAGAAAGACATTACAGATGACCTGGGATCAAAAATGTTGTGATCCAATTTCAAGATTTTGCAAACCCTTTGATTCTGGTGAAACAAATAAAGAACTTGATCTACAAGTTCAACATACTTAGCCTATCATTTTGTTTCATCTCCTTCTTCAGTTTCTCTAGCTGCTTTTCCAGTAGTTTAATTAAGGGAGACTAGTAGTGTCAGAACACACATGATTGGTTACAATTTAAATTGGTTTCAGTAGCTTGCATAAAAATAGGAGTATTCTCCACTGTGCTAAACTAAGGTAGAATGCCCACCCTCATCCTGTCCCTCTCAGGACTGTTGCTAGGAGATGTGGATGACACGCTACTTCCCTGTGAAGTCCTCCTACCTGACTGATCCATCATCTATAAAATGACCGGATTGGTTCCTTTTTCTTTCCTGATTTCTGGTTGCTCAGATGCTGGTGATAGCGTCAAGTACGTGCCTTCCGAATCTTGTGGGTGGAATTTCATGCTCCTACAGTATGTATTCCAGTTCTCGTGTCCAGCGTGTATTGCAGTCTCAGCTGCTTTCCTGCGTCTGTGTTGATACCTGCTTTAAACATCACAGCAGTCTAAACCGCACTACTACATTTGTCTTTTGTTGTGCACATCCCCATAGATTCAGCCGCACATCAGCATCTGTGTGGACTTTCAGCATCTACTTCACAGCACTGTATCTGGGTAGACCCAACTATTAGACTTTGCTGCAGCCTCAGTTACTCTTCAGTGTCTGTATGGACTTTCGGATTCAAGGCTGTGACGTGGTCACCAGACTACCACCTCGCCAAGTTTCAATCAGCCCTCAAGGCTGTGACACCTCACCAAGTAACATCAGTCGTCAAGGCTACAACTTGGTCACCAGACCACCACCTCACCAAGTATCAATCAGCTCTCAAGGCTGCGACGTGGTCACCAGACCACCACCTTGCCAAGTTTCGATCAGCCCTCAAGGCTGGGTCATGGTCACCAGACCACCACCTCGCCAAGTATCAATCAGCCCTTGAGGGTGCGACACCTCGCCAAGTAACATCAGTCCTCAAGACTGCAACTTGGTCACCAGATAGAAACCTTGTCAAACATCTACCAGCCCTCAAGGCTGCGACTTGGTCCCCAGACCACAACCTTGCCAAGTAACATCAGTCCTCAAGACTGCAACTTGATTACCAGACCACAACCTTGCTAAAACATCAACCAAGCCTCAAGGCTGCAACTGGTCCACCAGCCTCACTCCTGACATGGACTATCTTCTCCGTAGTCCCCATCACTTCATAGAATCCTCAGCACTGTTGTTTCAACTTTGGGCTACCCAGTCTCACTCCTGACAAGGACTTCCTTTCAGTTGTTCCTATTGCTTCATATAATTCTCAGCACTATTGCCTAAAGTCTAAAGTGAATCTTCTCCTAGATTCATAACACTCTGCAATCTTCTACTCACAGTTGCTGAATGCCTAAAATGTCCAGAAATTATTCAAGCCACAGACAGCATCTCCTACACGCACCTGTCATTTAAAAAAAAAAATCTGAACCACCAAGTTCATTGTGTGCAGAAAACATGGCACATGTTCAAAATCACCCAGTTGTAATGCTCATACAATGTAAAATTATCGTAAAAGACAAATCCTGAGGGAAATCCTAATGGCATAAGCCATTTTGCTATCACATCCCTGAGTTTTTCAAACAGGTTGACACCAGTATGCCTTTTAGTGAATCCAGTGATATAGAGACTAGCCTGCCTGTGATTGAGCTGGCGTTTTGTGTTAGATACTGATGTTGAAGGTGATACACCCACCCAGTCGGCTGTCACAGTCATGAAATGTTTAGTTTAACCAGTACCGCTTGTCCACATTTCTATAGTTAAGTGATTACTTGGCACTATGGCATTTTCTAGGCGAAGAATAGTTTTTTTTTAACATCCTTTTACAGGTGAAGGTCTGCTGTTCTGGTGAAATGGAATTGAGATGGAATTTAGTAGCGGGGACACAACCTCAACTGTCTAAATCAGATGCATTCATGGTGGCTATTGGATGCAAATCTAATGCTAGCATAGCCATCATGGCTTCAGTGATTCGCGGTGCAACTTGATGGCAGCTTCCTCTTGCAAATGATTGTTTCAGTCAACTGTTGTTTTAAATTACTAGTCTTTTTGATCCCCTTCTCTGATGAAGATTCACCCCCAGCAGCCCTATCTCACAAGTGTTCTTCTTGAAAATCCTGGACAGGGGAGGAGCCTTTGCAAATTGGATGCAGGAGGACTATGTCTCATCATTAATGAGTAGATTGATGATGAAGGAGTTGGTGGTGGAGACTGCATGTAATGGGATCTATCCATGCTGCTGGTAACTGATTCTTGTTATTATTTTAAAGGATTTTTCAGATGACTAGATGGTTAAAGTCTATTTAGTTTGGCCTCACAAGTGGTCCAGATGGCTTGACACATGTTGTCAGGATCTGGGAAAAATAATTCCACATGAAAGAGTTTGCTTTTTTGGTTTTATGCCCAGATTTAAAAACGGCATTCTACTTATCACTAGGGATGTGCAGGCTCGGATAGGTTCAAGTTTGCACGCCAAGTTCGGATTTTTCCCTCCAAAAAAACGGAACTCAGAAAGAGGCTAAACGTCATCTTGCATGGACAAACATCATCATTCCTGCAAAACTCGTGCAAACTCGAACCTATCCGAGCCTGCACATCCCTACTTATCACTGACAAGAACTGCTGCCATTTATAGCTGACTTACTTTGACACAAACAACATCCTGGTCCTAAATTTTATTAACTTGTCCAACACATTCATCAACATCCACATCAACGTCAGATACACAAATATCCCCCTCATCCTGTTGCACTCTCATAGTAGCAACCTCAATTGCTATGTGTCACCATTATTACTTACAGATTACAGAAGATGACTGACTCTGCTTTTCCCCAGCTTCCTCAATAGGCTTTTTAGGGCATGAAATAGCAGTAGCAGGACCTCCACTTGCAAAGAAAGTTTTTTGGCAGTAAATTCTCCATTTATTGTAAGAGGTGATGTTCCTCAAAAGCTGTGAGATCAGACTCTGGGAAGATTACATTTTTCTTCATTCTGGGATCCGTGCTTGGTAGAAAGAACTAAGCTGGGATTCAGATTCACTCGGAAGCCCTAAGTTTGGGTGTGTTCGGTTTCCGGCAAAACTGAATGGCTCATCTCAAATTATAAGAAACAATACATGTGAAAAGTATGAAATGGAAAAGCTTATACCTAAGTCCATATTCTGGACCATAACTAGGACCTGACTCTAAAGAAGATGAGTAAGCAAAATCTGGTGTTGGCAACCTTAACAATCAATGAAGAGGATAACTAAGAAGTGTAATAATAAGTCTTTTGAAGTATGTATGATGATGACAGTTCTCAATTTGAAGATAATGATGATAAGAGTACTAGTACCAAACAATGAGAAGAAAATAATGTGGGTAGTTTGCCTGGCTAATTTATTAATTTTCTAATTTATCATCATCTTACACAAGAAATACTGGGCCTGATCCGCTATTTCATTGTTTTCACAAATGTCAGCTGTTGTTTGTACTGCACATGCATCAGATTTGCCATGCGCATACATCCTGATGGTCTTGCGATGGCATTTGCAAAGTGATTGATATACAGGGACCATTTGATGGTGGCAATGGGTGAGGGGGATACTGCGCAAATGCAGAAGTGTTGCAACCATTTCGAGGGCGTGTCACAGCTTGCGACTGTGATGCTATTTGCAGTCAAAATGGCCCTGGCGTCTTAGTTCCGTCATCCATATTACCTCTGTTCCTCTAGTAGCTTTTATAGGACCCCTGGCAGTATACTCTGTGGCAATGACAGATTATTTCTAAGGGTTGAGCCTTTCCTCTATTAGCTGATAGCTATCTTTATTAATCTGGCAGCTTTTTCAGCAAGACTGGCAGCTTTTTGAGTACAGATCTCTATGTCAAGTGTGCATCTCTCCCTGTGAGATTTGCAGCTCTAATGGATATATAGGGACTGATTAATTAGGGATCGCTATTGCGATCGCAGCTGCGATTATGCACACAGTTCTGCTGCGAAAATATGCTAATGTTTGCAGCTGCACAGCCGGCATAGATACCCACTACCGCTTTCTTACATCCGTAAGACCTTGCAGTCCTGCGTAAACATCGGTTACAACGGCAGATCTGACCTGTCTCAGAAATGGCAACTCTCGTTGCACGCAGTAAATACTCAAGATGCGTATGCCGTTGCAGTGGCTAATTCATGCACGCCCATGTAATGGCATTCAAACGGACAGGCACGCCTGCATTTCTATGACCACTCCCCCGTCACCACCCTCAAATGCCTACTACCTGTCACTCAATCTGCGATGGCTTTCTTTCTGCATGATAGCAGTGCTATCGCAATCATGACCTGCGCACTGGTGCATACGCATGTGTAGTACGCACCATCGGCCAATTGCGTACATGGTTGCAATTGCGATCTGTGATGAATCAGGTGCATAGTCCTTATGTCCTACTGTCTCTGTATACTGTGGGTGCCCTCTGTGTCTTTACATGGCTCTGCAACACGTGTCCTCACTTTACATAGTCCCCTAATGATCTTCTTTGACCCTGACAGACTCAGTAGTGGTGACTGCACTGCTTTCTGTGCTTTTGCAGCTTTGGCTGGCAATGGCCGGGCTGGTATAGAGCAGTGGCTTCCAAAAACTGTTAGGACAAATTATTTTGTGCATTTAGTAACTTTCACTTTACACATTTTTCAGATTTTGTTTGTTGGTGAAAAATCTTTATTGAGTTATTGTAAAACTTCACTGGGTCCAGGAAACTGGGGTTAGTTACATTTGAACTAGAGTGGATGATAACTTGCTCAACCTTATTGCCAAAGCTGATTGTTTTAACAGACTTAGGGCCATATCCAATTATACACGATAAAGCAAATAGTTAACATCGGTGAACTTTTCGCACACTTTTGGTGCAAAATTTTTGCTCTTTTGTCTATGCGCGCTCCCGCTTTCCACACTATCCTATTACAAAAGATGCGATGCGCCATTCACATGAAAACGGTCAGTGATGTAATCTGCAAAAAGTAAAACAGATTTTGGGGAAATCTGTCTGTACCCCATAAAAAAGCTAACTTAGGAAATCACTTTAGAAGTGTATTAGTGGACCTAATAAAAGTATTTTGTGTTCTTAAATTATGTCAAATGGCCGTAATATGCAATTTTGTGTAATAGTGAAAAAATGCTATTTGACAAAATAAATGCTGCAGTTAAATTAGGGGTACAAGTATGTTTTTGTGTCATAAAAGTGCACTTTTAAATTTTTCTACAAATACACCTAGTGCTGCAATGTTTAAAACACATGTCCCATCCATAGAGCCCCCACTTTTTTCACAAATACACGACTTTTCGGGTATAATTGGATATGGCCCTTAAACACTACAACAAACTGTTCCATAAGGCTATATTTTCTAGGTGAGAAAACAACTGTTTTTGCTTTGAAGCATTGTTCCTATTTATGGTTTTGTACTATTTTCAATAAAAGCAGATACAGAGTCCAGCATAGGGAAAGCTTGGTATGCACATATTTCCATAAAAAGGCAGTGGTAAGGATAACCGCACCAGAATTCACCCACATCACTGTATCAACGTATTCAATTACCAAAGTGAGAGAAATTATCAAAGGCATGAGGTGGATTGGTGAATCACATGTTCAATGAACAATATTCCAGTCAGAGTGGACTCCTGACCGGTTCTGTGTAGCGGCAGCGTAAGATACAGAGAGTGGCGCACAATATAATTTCAATCAGTGAAGTGTGAGATCACTTAATTTGCAGTAGGATTATTTTCCTTTGCATTATGTTGCAATGGTATTATTTACACCTGGCTTGACTGCACTTCTTGTTGCATTCTCATCTCTCAGTAATTTACCTTCCCTTCGTTAATATGCAAATTGTCTAAATTGGGTGCATAGAAGATTGGATTTCTGGCAACAGTTGGTCCGAGCATGAGAACAGGCCAAAAAATCTGCATATAAATGGTGCTGAGAAAGAAGGGAACCGATTACAGTTGAGTACAAAGAAGATGGAATGTCTAAATTACAATCTTAACCATCTGTTTTACCAATATAAAAAACGCTACCGTAGTATTTTTTTAATCACCTAGGGCCTGATTCAGAGATGCACACTATTGCAGACATGACTGCGTATTTATGCTAATGCCATGGCTGGTGGTATTCGTACAGATGCCTACTGGTGTCCGATCTGGCTCTTGTAATCCCTTGTCAGCACCCAGAAATGCTCACCAAATTGTGGGCATTTCTCTACCTGTGTCTAAATTAGTTCTGCGCCTCATGGGCAGTAACCATCGGGCCACATGTTCAGTCAGAAAACATCAGCGTGCGTGTGGCAGACATTATGTGCACCTCTGACCCGGCCCTTACTGTTTGTATCCCTGATTGTCACTCTTTTTAGATTATGAAAGTCTTAATTTTCTGTCCCATTTACATAATTTAATAGTCAATTGATAAAATAAAATCATTATCAATGACCCAGCAAAAATTCCAAAACCCCACCCATTTCAGATCCCCCAAATCTGGACTGCTAGAGACCTGATGTGTAGATGTGTGTATGTGACAGATTCACATGTCATTTATTACTCTTCCAAAATTGTCACTGTTACATTTCTTCCTCTCTGGCAGCTTTTTCACACAGTGGTCTTTTAATAGCCAATCTAGGGAAAGCAATTCTTTTGTTTTGAAAAAGAATTTACAAATTTTAATATGAAAGCAGGCATCATGGGTGCTAAATATACATTTATCAGTTACCAGTCTCATTTGAGAGCTCTTGTAATTTTCTATCTCATTTTGACGTAATTAACAAGGTTTAAAATGTTATATTTTTTAATAAAAAAATTTATTAATGTATTAATTTATATTTAGATAGCACTTTTGAAACCATTGAAAACATACATACACAAAATATATTGTGTATAATTTTATTTTATAATCTACTTCTGTTCCCCTGACCTCTCCCATTCCATCCTCACTCACACCTCCAACAGTCGCTCTTTCATTTCTTCCTTGATGTCTCAGCGCTTTCTTAAACATAATATGTCCGGATGGTAAGTTTACAATAAAAAGGTCAATGGTAAATGGATCAACACCAGAAGGGCGACAGTCAATAGGTCATCACGGTCATTAGGTCGAAAGGTAATTGGTCGAAAGTGACTTACAGTAGGTCAACAAGGTTAAAAGGTCAACATGGTTAAAGGGTCGACATTCAACATTCAAAAGGTCTACACACTAAAGGTTGACACTTTTTTAAATGATTTTTAGGGTTAGGCTTAGGCTAAAATAACAAACAAAATCATGGGTCAACCTTTTAAATGTCGTCCTTTTAACCCTGTCAACCTAAGTCACTGTCAACCAATTACTTTTCTACCTAATGACCCTGTCAACTTTCTGCTGTAGACCCATTGCCACACCTCTCTCTTTCTGTTGCTAATACTACCCACTCTCTCGAGTCCACAGCCTAGGGGACATCCTTCACTCCTGCCTCTCCTCCCCTGCCCACTCTTGTGATCTCACAATCCTAATGTATTTACCTTTGCAACATCTCCCATATCAGGGCCTTCTAAACCCCGATGACAATCAAATCTCTTAAGCCAGGTACACATTACCCATCTGCCAATGCGACGCCCAATTGAATGATTTATCGGACAATCAGTACACACTGCACGATCTGGTGTCCGACCATCCAATACGTCGTTCACCTGCACCAATTACCCTCTTGGCATTAGCAGCTGGGCCACTGCCGTGCATGCACGGCCAACGGAATAACCCCTATATCGCCGCACGAGAGTGCGCATAGTGCATACACACTAGACGATCTGGATGATATGTCAGTCTAATTAACCATATTGCTCAAGAAGCGTCCAGTGAGTACACAGCATTATTCATCCACTTGTCATTTCCCACCTTAACTATTTAAAAACTTACTCTCTGGTATTACTTTATCCCACTTCTCCAGTTTTAAACCTATCCTCAGTGCTGCTGCACATCTCATCTTCCTATCTCACACCTCTGACATCCACGAACCCATCTCAGTACACACTCCTATTGGCCCCTTCCGCTCTTCCTCTGACTGTAGACTTTCTGCGTTTATCACCCCATCCCACTTCCATATCCAAGACTTTTTCTGAGCTGTTCCCCTCTTTTGGGACAACCTCAACCTTTCATATAAGACACTCTACTAACCTGCAGAGCGTCAAATGTGCTTTGAAAATATACCTATCTTTCATATCATTGTCATCCATATATATTCCTAACTCATGCCCTCTGTCCTCTGTTGTTATCTCTTCCTAATTTTATCACTCAGTTTTCCCCCACTTTCTTAGACAGTAAGCTCTCACGGGCAGGGATCTCCACTCTCTGGTTCTCACCCTGCACTTTGCATGTCTCCAATGTGCCCACAATAAGCAGCTCTGATCTGGTCTGCCTGGGCACTGGGTCACTGGCTACTATTGTACCTCTTTTTCAGTTGTATAAAGTTCACAATGGTACTATATTTTATATATGTTTTATTTGTGTTCTTTACTGTATTTTACCTGTGCGGTGCCATGGACACTTTGTGGCACCAAATAAATCATTATTAATATTAATAATAGATCATAGAAGCAATTAAGGTTGGGGTGGGCAAAATATGGCCAGCGCACCAATCCTTTCCGGCCCGCAGTCTCTCACCACTGCACAATGACCAGCGGCCCAACAAGTTGTTTGTCATTGCGCTACAGTACTGTACCTCTGAAGTGCGGCTGCAGCTGAGAATAGTGGGGTGCAGCAATATGCTCCCGGCTGCAAAGTCCATGGTGTACTGCAGCGTGACCATCTCCCAGCTCCCCCTATCAGAGCCATGGCATGAGAGCATGCCCCTGAAGTTCAGTAACGTAGCAGAAGTGCAGAGCAACAGAGACAGCCTCACCAGAAAGATTTTCAGAAAGTGACCCAGCTGTAAAATCCCTTCTAATAGTAATATTATTTACAACATTAACATTAGATGGTGTTTTGCACTTTTTTTTCCTTCTTACTGACTTATGTTTTTTACGTTTGAATCCTCTTGTGCTATATTTTTAGGCATTTGCATTTATTTTTACCTGTCTCTATTATCATTTATCATATGTGAATAATTAAAATATAATTAATTTGAAGAAAAACCTGTAAAGGGGTAGGTGAGGGGAGGGGGTGTTTACAGCAAAAAAAATACTAGCATATAAAAGGGCTGATTCTGACTTTGCCACTATTGTGTATAGTGTTAGGAACTGTGGCCCTGATTCAGAACCGGAACTGAAAGACGAGACCCTTGTGGTAGGGTATCGTGGCCGCAAGCCCCAGAGAGCTCCTGGCTCTAATAGACCCGGAAGCTCTCCCACTGACATCACTGGTGATGTCAGTGGGGCCGCCCACAAACGGCTGGCGTTCGCATGGGAACGCCTCCGTTTGTGGAGCCACCCTCACGCCACACCTCCAAAACAGTGTGAGCTGTCGATCAAAATCGACAGCAGCCCCCTTTTGGTGCGAGACCCGGAGTGATGGAGCGCCCGTCGCTAGCCGGGTCTCGTGCATGCGCACGTCGGAGCCGACTCCGGTGTGCACATGCTCAGTGGCCTAACATCGACCCGCTCGCGAGCGCCTAGCGCTCACGAGCGGGTCTGAATCAGGCCCTGTGTTTGTTGTGGACCAGGAGTAGACACCAGAACAGGTTTAACCTGAAAGGTGGGTTGTTTAATGTGAATGTTGGTAGACATGAACAATAAGATAAACTAAAGTCCAGTGATAACAAACTGATATATGTGGCAGGAGGGGACTGTAGTGAGCGGGAATAAACAAATGTCCAGATCAGTGACAGAGATGAATGATATGAATCCAAATAGACTGTAAGGGGTAAATTTACTAAGATGGGAGTTCTATTAAGAAGTGATGTTGCCCATAGCAACCAATCAGATTCCAGGTATTATCTTCTAGAAGGTGCTATATATATGAGAAGTAGAATCTAATTGATTGCTATGGGCAACATCACTTCTTAATAGAACTCCCATCTTAGTAAATGTACCCCTAAGAGTGAAGTGCATATCCTGGTATGCTGAATAGTGGCTGAGAGAGATATCCGGAAGTGCTGTGATGATGGCTGAAAGGAAAATCCGGTAATGCTGTGATGATGGCTGAAAGGGAAATCCGGTAATGCTGTGATGATGGCTGCGCAGGAATGGGTTAACTGAGGAGACAGGTTCAGGCAGGAGTGGGTCTGGTGGAAGGTGCAGGCCGATCTCCAGTGGAGTGCAAGGCAAGGTAGAGCGGTGCAGGCTATGCAGGGAGCCGGAGGTTGACAAGGAGCTAGGGCAAGCAACGGAGCACAAGGTTAAGGTTCAGGAATGCAGAGAGCTCTCTCTCACAGCTGACGCTGTGAACACGTTGCACTGGCTCCAAACACCCTTAAGTACCCAGTAACAGAACGTAATAGGCCAGAGAGAGCAGGTGAACCACAGACGATTGGCCTGCTATGTCACATGGCCAAAGACAACATGGTGGCGCCCAGACACCCGTGACACGGAGACACCTCTAGACTTACCCTTGCCAGGATGACCCAACGATGGCAGACCTCTGCGTACACGCAATGCCAGTCTCCACATGACAGCTCCTCCACCAGAAGGACTGCGCCACAGCGCCCTCACCAGTAAGGATCGCAAACCTCCACGCCGCGAAAACCCTGGTCGTGACATATAGCTGCAGATGTCTGCTTACTATATATAATGACAGAATCCACCCATGTATACTAAATATTATGAGGAAACCTATCCTGCCCACTTTTCTTACATCCGCAGCCGCCATCATTAGTATCATGACTTACACCAGCCTCATGCTGGGTGCAAAAGATCTGGGTCTGGCAGAAAGGCAGAGGAGTGGCTTTCCATTTAAAAAAATGGGAAAGCTTTCTGGACTGCACACCCTGAATATATATATATAATGGGAGGTGCTACCTGATGAGACTAATTGCAGGCACAGAAACAGACAAATCTCAGGTGCACAACTCCAAATTTTTGCAATCAATAGAGGTTTTTAGCATAATCTTGGCCAAGGTTATGGGCCTACTCACCATATCCAGGTAACCTCTTTAGGGTAGGTCCCTAACATACTACAATTCAAATCCAGAGCGCAGGACACCCCCAAACTAGCCCAGCTAAGCCACCCCAGGGCACCGCCATATTAAGAAAAGTGCAGTGTGAAAGAGATAGTTAGGAGCAGCTGCAGCTGCATATAAAGAATGAAAATAAAAAGTGAGGTATATATATAATAAACAAACAAACAGTGAAGGGTTAAAATTAGGGGTGTGCACCGGCCACTTTTCGTGTTTTGTGTTTTGGTTTTGGATCTGGATCTTTCTTCGTGTTTTGGATCTGGATTGGTTTTGCCAAAACCACCCTTCCGTGTTTTGGGTTCTGGGTTTTGTGTTTTGGATCTGTATTTTTTTGAAAAAAAGCATAAAAACAGCTAAAATCACAGAATTTGTAGGTTTTTCTGCTCCTATGCTATTATTAACCTCAATAACCTTAATTTCCACTCATTTCCAGTCTATTCTGAACACCTCACACCTCACAATAGTGTTTTTATGTCCAAAAGGTTGCACCGAGGTAGCTGGATGACTATGCTAAGCGACACGAGTGGGCGGCACAAACACGTGACCCATCTAGGAGTGACACTGCAGTGGCAGGCAGGATGGCAGTTAGAAAAACTAGGCCCCAAACTGTACATAATGCAAAGAAAAAAAGAGGTGCAAGATGGAATTGTCCTTGGGCCCTCCCACCCACCCTTATGTTGTATAAACAGGACATGCACACTTTAACAAATCAATCATTTCAGCGCCAGGGTCTGCCACACAACTGTGGCTGAAATGATTGGTTCGTTTGGGCCCCCACAAAACAAGCTGGCAATTAATGTGTCCCTGCACAAACTGGCTCTACGGAGGCAAGATGTCATCCTCATCCTCCTCATCCACCGATTCCTCACCCTCTTCAGTGTGTACATCCTCATCCTCACAAAGTATTAACTCGTCCCCACTTGAATCCACCACCACAGGTCCCTCTGTACCTTCTGGAGGCTGGTCTCCCTGGAAGAGCTGATAATTAATTTTGATGAACATCATCTTCTCCACATTCTGTGGAAGCAACCTCCTACGCCTTTCGCTGACAAGGTTCCCGGCTGCACTAAACACTCTTTCGGAGTACACACTGGAGGGGGGGCAACTCAGGTAAAATAGAGCCAGTTTGTACAGGGGCCTCCAAATTGCCTCTTTTTCCTGCCAGTACAGGTATGGACTGTCTGACATGCCTACTTGGATGCTGTCACCGATGTAATCCTCCACCATTCTGTCAATGGTGACAGTATCATATGCAGTGACAGTAGACATGTCAGAAATTGTTGCCAGGTCCTTCAGTCCGGACCAGATGTCCAAACTTGGTCCTGCCTGCCCTGCATCACCGCCAGCGGGTTGCTTAGGATACCTAAGTTTTTTCCTGGCAGCCCCAGTTGCGGGAGAAAATGAAGAAGGAGCCGTTGACGTGTCACGTTCCGCTTCAGCTGACAGTGTGTTCACCAGCAGGTCTTTGCACCTCTGCAGGCTTGTGTCGGCCGGAAAGAGAGACACCACATAGGCTTTAAACCTAGGATCGAGCACGGTGGCCAAAATGTAGTGGTCTGATTTCAACAGATTGACCACCCTGGAATCCTGGCAAAGCGAATGAAGGGCTTCATCCACAAGTCCCACATGCCGAGCGGAATCGCTCCGTCTTAGCTCCTCCTTCACTTTCTCCAGCTGCTTCTGCAAAAGCCTGATGAGGGGAATGACCTGACTCAAGCTGGCAGTGTCTGAACTGACTTCACGTGTGGCAAGTTCGAAGGGCTGAAGAACCTTGCACAACACGGAAATCATTCTCCACTGCGCTTGAGTCAGGTGCATACCCCCTCCTTTGCCTATGTCATAGGTGGATGTATAGGCTTGTATGGCCTTTTGCTGCTCCTCCATCCTCTGAAGCATATAGAGGGTTGAGTTCCACCGCGTCACAACCTCTTGCTTCAGGTGATGGCGGGGCAGGTTCAAGAGTGTTTGCTGGCGCTCCAGTCTTCGGCACGCAGTCGCTGAATGGCGAAAGTGGCCAGAAATTTTTCGGGCCACCCAAAGCGTCTCCTGCACGCCCCTGTCGCTTTTCAGAAAATTCTGCACCACCAAGTTTATTGTGTGAGCAAAACATGGGACGTGCTGGAATTTGCCCAGATGTAATGCCCGCACAATATTGGTGGCGTTGTCAGATATCACAAATCCCCAGGAGAGTCTAAGTGGGGTAAGCCACTGGGCGATGATTTCCCTCAGTTTCTCTAAGAGGTTGTCGGCGGTGTGCCTCTTACTGAAACCGGTGATACACAGCGTAGCCTGCCTTGTAACGAGCTGGCGTTTCTGAGATGCTGCTACTGGTGACGCTGCTGCTGTTGCTGCGTAAGGTGATACATCTACCCAGTGGGCTGTCACAGTCATATAGTCCTTAGTCTGCCCTGTTCCACTTGTCCACATGTCCGTGGTTAAGTGGACATTGTGTACAACGGCATTTTTCAGGACACTGAGGACACTTTTTCTGACGTTTCTGTACAGTCTCGGTATCGCCTGCCTAGTGAAGTGGAATCTAGACGGGATTTGGAACCGGGGACACACTACCTCCATCAATTGTCTAAATCCCACTGCACTAATGGCGGATACCGGATGCACGTCTAACACCAACATAGCAGTCAAGGCCTCAGTTATACGTTTTGCTTCAGGATGACTGCTGTCGTACTTCATCCTCCTCGCTAAGGACTGTTGGAGGGTCAATTGTTTAGTAAAAGTAGTGGTGTTCCTACTTCCTCTCTGGGATGATGAACGACTCCCAGCAGCAGCAGCAACAGCAGCAGCGGCAGCAGTAGGCGTAGCAATGCAGGATCCTCCGGAGGAATCCCGGATAGGAGAGTCAGTCATGCCAGTGATATGGCCTGCAGGACTACTTCCGATCCTGACTAAGGAGGAAATTGACGAGGAGGGAGTTGACGGTGTGGTTTGCAGGCGCTTGGATACAACAGGACAACGGGATTTAGGTGTCCCTGGACTGCTTACGGTCTGAGCCAAAGTTTCTGAACTTGACAGTAACTTTTTATGAACGCGCTGCAGGTGCCGTATAAGGGAGGATGTTCCTAGGTGGTTGACGTCCCTACCCCTACTTATTTCACCTTTACATATGGTACATATGGCAAGACAGTTGTTGTCCGGATTTGGATAGAAATATTGCCAGACCAAAGAGGTGGAATGTTTGGTCTTCTGCCCAGGCATGACCGTGATGGGCTTTTTCATCCCACGGACAACAACTGTCTCCCCCGGAGCCTGATTTAAACAAACCACATCACCATCAGAATCCTCCTCGCCAACTTCCTCCTCAGCGCCAGCTACACCAGTATCCTCATCCTGTTGTACTTCAACAGTGACATCTTCAATTTGCATATCAGCAAGTGGACTGTGGGTGCTCCTTTCAGCACTTGCAGGGGGCGTGCAAATGGTGGAAAGAGCCACCTCTTCCCGTCCAGTGCTGGGAAGGTCAGGCATCGCAACCACCACCACACTTGGACTCTCTTTGGGGATTTGTGATATCTTCTTAGAAAGCACAGTTCTTCGCTGTGCTTTTGCCAGCTTAACTCTTTTGATTTTTTTAGTGGGAGGAGTGCTTCCATCGTCATGTGAAGCTGAACCACTAGTCATGAACATACTAGGGATCGACCTTAGCCGTTCCTTGCCACTCCGTGTCGTAAATGGCATATTGGCAAGTTTACGTTTCTCTTCAGCTGATTTAAATGTCTTTTTCAAGGTCATTTTCCTGAACTTTGCCATTTGGGATTGTATGTGCCCTCTACTATGACATTGGGCATCGGCCTTGGCAGACGACGTTGATGGCATGTTATCGTCTATGTCATGACTAGTGGCAGCAGCTTCAGCACTAGGAGGAAGTGGTTCTTGATCTTTCTCTATTTTATTTTTATCGGAGAAAGTTTGGTCCTCCATTTATGTTATATCGATTTGATATATACGTGCGGCTAAACACAGAAAATAAATTTTTTTTTGGTTCGGACTGGAGTGTACTTTGTGGGTTACAGCACCCTTTAACGGTCAAGCCAGCCGGCCCTTTACTTATGACACAGGCGCACTCTTGGCACTACTTTGTTGATGCACGTGCGGCTACTGCGCACACAATTCACAAACACAGAAAATAATTTTTTTTTGGTTTGGACTGGAGTGTACTTTGGGGGTTACAGCACCCTTTAACGGTCAAGCCAGCCGGCCCTTTACTTATGACACAGGCGCACGCTTGGCACTACTTTGTTGATGCACGTGCGGCTACTGCGCACACAATTCACAAACACAGAAAATAATTTTTTTTTGGTTTGGACTGGAGTGTACTTTCGGGGGTTACAGCACCCTTTAACGGTCAAGCCAGCCGGCCCTTTACTTATGACACAGGCGCACGCTTGGCACTACTTTGTTGATGCACGTGCGGCTACTGCGCACACAATTCACAAACACAGAAAATAATTTTTTTTTAGGTTTGGACTGGAGTGTACTTTCGGGGGTTACAGCACCCTTAACGGTCAAGCCAGCCGGCCCTTTACTTATGACACAGGCGCACGCTTGGCACTACTTTGTTGATGCACGTGCGGCTACTGCGCACACAATTCACAAACACAGAAAATAATTTTTTTTTTGGTTTGGACTGGAGTGTACTTTCGGGGGTTACAGCACCCTTAACGGTCAAGCCAGCCGGCCCTTTACTTATGACACAGGCGCACGCTTGGCACTACTTTGTTGATGCACGTGCGGCTACTGCGCACACAATTCACAAACACAGAAAATAATTTTTTTTTTGGTTTGGACTGGAGTGTACTTTCGGGAGTTACAGCACCCTTAACGGTCAAGCCAGCCGGCCCTTTACTTATGACACAGGCGCACGCTTGGCACTACTTTGTTGATGCACGTGCGGCTACTGCGCACACAATTCACAAACACAGAAAATAATTTTTTTTTGGTTTGGACTGGAGTGTACTTTCAGGGGTTACAGCACCCTTTAACGGTCAAGCCAGCCGGCCCTTTACTTATGACACAGGCGCACGCTTGGCACTACTTTGTTGATGCACGTGCGGCTACTGCGCACACAATTCACAAACACAGAAAATAATTTTTTTTTGGTTTGGACTGGAGTGTACTTTCGGGGGTTACAGCACCCTTTAACGGTCAAGCCAGCCGGCCCTTTACTTATGACACAGGCGCACTCTTGGCACTACTTTGTTGATGCACGTGCGGCTACTGCGCACACAATTCACAAACACAGAAAATAATTTTTTTTTAGGTTTGGACTGGAGTGTACTTTCGGGGGTTACAGCACCCTTAACGGTCAAGCCAGCCGGCCCTTTACTTATGACACAGGCGCACGCTTGGCACTACTTTGTTGATGCACGTGCGGCTACTGCGCACACAATTCACAAACACAGAAAATAATTTTTTTTTGGTTTGGACTGGAGTGTACTTTCGGGGGTTACAGCACCCTTTAACGGTCAAGCCAGCCGGCCCTTTACTTATGACACAGGCGCACGCTTGGCACTACTTTGTTGATGCACGTGCGGCTACTGCGCACACAATTCACAAACACAGAAAATAATTTTTTTTTAGGTTTGGACTGGAGTGTACTTTCGGGGGTTACAGCACCCTTAACGGTCAAGCCAGCCGGCCCTTTACTTATGACACAGGCGCACGCTTGGCACTACTTTGTTGATGCACGTGCGGCTACTGCGCACACAATTCACAAACACAGAAAATAATTTTTTTTAGGTTTGGACTGGAGTGTACTTTCAGGGGTTACAGCACCCTTTAACGGTCAAGCCAGCCGGCCCTTTACTTATGACACAGGCGCACGCTTGGCACTACTTTGTTGATGCACGTGCGGCTACTGCGCACACAATTCACAAACACAGAAAATAATTTTTTTTTGGTTTGGACTGGAGTGTACTTTCGGGGGTTACAGCACCCTTTAACGGTCAAGCCAGCCGGCCCTTTACTTATGACACAGGGGCACTCTTGGCACTACTTTGTTGATGCACGTGCGGCTACTGCGCACACAATTCACAAACACAGAAAATAATTTTTTTTTAGGTTTGGACTGGAGTGTACTTTCGGGGGTTACAGCACCCTTAACGGTCAAGCCAGCCGGCCCTTTACTTATGACACAGGCGCACGCTTGGCACTACTTTGTTGATGCACGTGCGGCTACTGCGCACACAATTCACAAACACAGAAAATAATTTTTTTTTGGTTTGGACTGGAGTGTACTTTCGGGGGTTACAGCACCCTTTAACGGTCAAGCCAGCCGGCCCTTTACTTATGACACAGGCGCACGCTTGGCACTACTTTGTTGATGCACGTGCGGCTACTGCGCACACAATTCACAAACACAGAAAATAATTTTTTTTTAGGTTTGGACTGGAGTGTACTTTCGGGGGTTACAGCACCCTTAACGGTCAAGCCAGCCGGCCCTTTACTTATGACACAGGCGCACGCTTGGCACTACTTTGTTGATGCACGTGCGGCTACTGCGCACACAATTCACAAACACAGAAAATAATTTTTTTTTGGTTTGGACTGGAGTGTACTTTCGGGGGTTACAGCACCCTTAACGGTCAAGCCAGCCGGCCCTTTACTTATGACACAGGCGCACGCTTGGCACTACTTTGTTGATGCACGTGCGGCTACTGCGCACACAATTCACAAACACAGAAAATATATTATTTTTTTAGCACTTGGGGGGAGCACCCCTGATGGACAGAGCACCCCCTGGACAACACTACAGCACCCCTTTAGGACTGGGACACTGCACAGGACTTTGGAACTGACTGCACAACACAGTCCAGCCAGCCCCTATGGACTTTGAAGTAGTGGACACAGCCCCTATTAACAACAGCAGCACAGCACAACACAGCCAGCCCCTATGGACTTTGAAGTAGTGGACAACAGCAGCACTACACTACACTACACTACACAGCACTAACTCCCACCCTCCCTCTTCACTGTCCACAGCCGAGTGAGAAAATGGCGCCGACGCGGGTACCTTATATAGGATCCAAAACCCGCGAGACTCGGAAGGCGGGATGATGACGTTTTGCCTCGATGTCAGATCCGAGTCAGGCGGGAAAAGTCGAGCCTGACTCGGATCGGACTCGGATCGGGGGGGCTCGGGGGGGTTCGGATTTCAGAAATCCGAACCCGCTCACCCCTAGTTAAAATGTGTTATAAAAGAAAAATGTGTTATAATGCGATGCCCTGAAACAGATCAACAAAGGCAATCCAGGGGGACCAACGCCCCAAAAATAAACCAAAGTTGCACTACAGTAAATAAAACTTGTAGGACTTACCTAGAATTGTGCCTAATACTAGTGTGCATATTCATTACAAGACTCCATGCTTTTAAACCAACAAGGTAGGGGTGCTAATCCAGACTGAGGGCGTCTCCTTTCCCTCAGGTGTGCAATAAAGCACATTAAATGGAGTATATGGGAAAGATTTCTGGACTGCACGCCCTGAATATATATATATACATATATATATATATATATACAGTCAGGTCCATAAATATTGGGACATTGACAGAATTTTCATATTTTGTCCTCTATTCACCACCACAATGGCTTTGAAATGAAACAAACAAGATGTGATTTAACTGCAGACTTTCAGATTTAATTTAAGGGTAATTACATCCAAATCAGGTGAACGGTGTAGGAATTACAACGGTTTCTATATGTGCCTCCCAATTTTTAAGGGGCCAAAAGTAATGGGACAAGCTAAACAATCCTAAATCTAACTTTCACTTTTTAATACTTTGTTGCAAATCCTTTGCAGGCAATTACAGCCTGAAGTCTGGAACGCATAGACATCACCAGACGCTGGGTTTCATCCCTGGTGATGCTCTGCCAGGCCTCCACTGCAAATGTCTTTAGTTCCTGTTTGTTCTTGGGGCATTTTCCCTTCAGTTTTGTCTTCATCAAGTGAAATGCATGCTCAATCGGATTCAGGTCGGGGGATTGACTTGGCCATTGCATAACATTCCACTTTTTAGCCTTCAAAAACTCTTTGGTTGCTTTTGCAGTATGCTTCGGGTCATTGTCCATCTGCATTGTGAAGCGCTGTCCATTGAGTTCTGAAGCATTTGACTGAATATGAGCATATAATATTGCCCAAAACACTTCAGAATTCATTCTGCTGCTTTTGTCAGTAGTCACATCATCAATAAATACAAGGGAACCAGTTCCATTGGCAGCCATACATGCCCACGCCATGACACTACCACCACCATGCTTCACTGATGAGTTGGTATGTTTTGGATCATGAGCAGTTCCTTTCCTTCTCTTCTCTTCCCATCACTCTGGTACAAGATGATCTTTGTCTCATCTGTCAATAGGATGTTGTTCCAGAACTGTAATGGCTTTTTTAGATGTTGTTTGGCAAACTCTAATCTGGTCTTTCTGTTTTTGTGGCTCACCAATGGTTTGCATCTTGTGGTGAACCCTCTATATTCACTCGTGAAGTCTTCTCTTGATTGTTGACTTTGACACATATACATCTACCTCCTGGAGAGTGTTCTTGATTTGGCCAACTGTTGTGAAGGGGTTTTTCTTCACCAGGGAAATAATTATTTTGTCATCCACCACAGTTGTTTTCCATGGTCTTCCGGGTCTTTTGGTGTTGCTGAGCTCTCCGGTGCGTTCTTTCTTCTTAAGAATGTTCCAAACAGTTGATTTGGCCACACCTAATGTTTTTGCTATCTCTCTGATGGGTTTGTTTTGATTTTTCAGCCTAATGATGGCTTGCTTCACTGATAGTGACAGCTCTTTGGATCTCATATTGAGAGTTGACAGCAACTGATTCCTAATGCAAATGTCACACCTAGAATCAACTCCAGACCTTTTACCTGCTTAATTGATAATGAAATAATGAGGGAATAGCCCACACCTGTCCATGAAATAACTTTTTAGTTGATAGTCCCATTACTTTTGGCCCCTTAAAAAGTGGGAGGCACATATTGAAACTGTTGTAATTCCTACACCATTCACCCAATTTGGATGTAATTACCCTCAAATTAAATCTGAAAGTCTGCAGTTAAAGCACATCTTGTTTGTTTCATTTCAAAACCATTGTGGTGATGAATAGAGGCCAAAATCTGAAAATTCTGTCAATGTCCCAATATTTATGGACCTGACTGTATATATAATGGGAGGTGCTACCTGATGAGACTAATTGCAGGCACGAAAACAGACAAATCTCAGGTGCACAACTCCAAATTATTAATAATATATAAATGCAATAACATTTTGCAATCAATAGAGGTTTTTAGCATAATCTTGGCCAAGGTTATGGGCCTACCCACCATATCCAGGTAACCTCTTTAGGGTAGGTCCCTAACATACTATGATTCAAATCCAGAGCGCACAACACCCCCAAACTAGCCCAGCTAAGCCGCCCCAAGTGGCAGGTGTCAGAAGGGCCCCAAGCAGTTACTCACCAGGCCCCAAGCACCCACCTATACTGCCTTGTGAATAATCCAGCTCTGGTTACTAGGTTATAGTACTGATTTAGTATAATCAATCCAGTTATTTCATATACACTTATCAGTTCAGTAATCCACAGCCATTACATTAATATGATTGCAAGGCAACTCTTAGTGACATTGAAAATGGTGCCGTTTCCTTGTACAGAAAATTGGGCTTTTACATTGAGAAATAAGACCTACTTAAACCCATATATTAAAATCAACTGATTTGTTGTTAAGCCAGCACCTTGAATGTTCCTCCTGATCCTGTGCTCCACTAGGAGCTATATTTCTTACTGCTAGATGCATCTTCAGGGATTGAAAAATCCTGGGCACCAGGTCACCATGGTGACCAGGTGTAAAATTTTACACCTGGCGACAGGATTTGCAGAGACCCCGACCCATCAGTAATGACAGTGGGGTTGTGTTTAGAAATAAAACTCTGCTCCGTCCACTCCTCACTGCCTATTGCATCCAGCGATAGCCAAGCAACTGAAGACCCACTCCTGTTTTGTCATTTGAGTAGGTGCTGTTTCAAAATTTGCACGTGACCTGCAGGAGTCTGGGAAAGCTGCAACATTGTCAAGAGTATTGGCACCTGGCAGCTCTCCTCACAAGTTAAGCGCCGCTTTGATGCAGTCCCCACCTGCCTCTACCCTCCATTCTTCCATCGCAAGCCAGGCTAGCTCCGGGATTCCTGAGCGGAGAGGACAGTGCTGGGCTTCACAGAATATTCTCTCATAAACACAGCCGTGCAGAGTTCCAGGAAGGCTGTAGCCACAGAGACCTACTGTGCAGAGAGGAGAGCTGCTGTGTGACTGTCACTCACACCAAATGCTGCTGGCTGCCCTTCCACAATTGCTGGACTGTGTGGGCTGGTTTGTCAGTAAGCTCTCTGGAAAGCTCATACTGCAGGTGCTCTTACTGCATAGCATGGTTGTACATTTGCCACCAACAGCAGGGGCAGAGCAGGCTGGGATTGCTGACTGAAACCAGCTCTCAAGACTCCTTGATAGACCATGTAAGCAGGGCCAGAAACAGAAGTCTTGGGGCTCCACCCCACTTTGCGGAGTTGCTGCGAAGGGGGGTGGGGGTGCTGCGAGAGGGAAGTTGAACAACAGGGGAGGAAGCAGATGTGAGAGGAGGAATAGGAAGCAAGCAGGATGGGTGAGGTGCTGGAGCTGGGTGCAGGGGCATGCGGGCCAAGGAGGAGCACTGGCCCCTGTGTGTCACAGTGACCCATTGTTTGACTTGGGATGGTGGGGAAGGGTGTGTAATAGCACAGGAGCAGTTTTAATAGGTGCTGCTTCCCCATTTGTTTGTCCCTGATATACGGGACCTCTGCTCCTCGGGGCCCGGTATGGATGTTCCCTTTATCCCCTCTGTCATCGGGCCTGCATGCAAGAAACCTTCACCAGGATGAGGTCCACAGAATCTCCTCCCCAGTGTTCCTGCAGCTCTAATTCAGGTACATGACCACCTATGAAGAGTCAATGAGACCTAGCCAGGTCTTTGTGCTGGTATCTCAGATCCCAGCCCATGCAGGAGATGCAGAGACAGCAGCCTTGCTTCCCTCTACACATTTTAATTATAATTATAAACATTGACACATTTTGGATGCACTGTAGTGTGATATACTATGTTTTGGGTGCATTGTGGTTTGGTATACTATGTGTTAGATGTACAGTGGTGTGGCATACTATGCAATGGGACACTATGGTGTGACCTATTATATATTGGGGCACTGTGGTGTGGCATACAATGTATTGGGGGCACAGTGTTGTGGCATACTATGTATTGGAGGCACTGCAAAGTCCAAAGATTTTAGTTACTTAGCAGCGAGATTTAAAGTGGCATTTTTTTAGGGCAAAATTAACTTGGTTTTGCCTAAAAAAAAAAAGTTTTCCGAAATCTTCCTGCAATTTGCAGGCTATTACATACAGGGCCTGATTCAGACCTGCTCGCAAGATGCGGCCGCTCGCTCCCAGCGTATTCAAATCCAGCGCACGCCCGGCAAGGCAGGTGATCGCATGGCAAGGCATCAGCATGCCCACTATGTCTTGGCGAGCGATTACTTTGTGTATGCAGACGCCCACCAGCCATTCATTAGATGCCCACTTGCGCACGTCATCTCCAAGAAGTGCATGAAAACACTGGTACATCGAGCACCATCGGATGTGCTCACAACACTTGAGGTTGACTATACCTGGCCGCAAGCACTGCGAGCACTTCAGTGTATAATTCAACCAGGTGACGTGTACTATGACATTGCCTGTTAATTATGCATGCCTCTGAAACGGCGTATAGATGCTCAGGCACACCTACGTTTGCAACTCGACTCCCCCGTTTTCCCAGTGGCCTGCCCGTTACCACCCACAAACGGCCTCTCCTGTCACTCATTCCACTGGGCTGTCTTAGCAGGGCGAGTGAGCGCATCCCGATCGCTCATACCAGTTTGCGCACATACACTGCAAAGTGTACGCATGCGCACATTAGCAAACATTGCCAGCAACGAGCGATCGCTTGCTAGCAAACGGGTCTGAATCAGGTCCATAGCCCATTTTATGTATTCACATAGAAACTTATCATACTTGCCTCGTCCTTTCGACCTGGGTCCGTGATTTGCGGCATTATAATCCCTGACCTGCAAACTTCACTAGGACCACCCACTGTTCAGTTTGGTCATTTCCCTGACATTCCAGGAGTAGGTAAATATGACTTTATGTTAAAGACTAGTTATCCTAAGGGGATGTAGTCACAATGGCATGGGATGTTGGCGCTTAGAATACCGTTGCCGAAATCCCGACACCTGTCACAATCCCGGCGCCGGCAGCCCGAAGGTAAGTAGCGGGGTGATAGGGAGGGTTAGGGCCCAGTGGTTCCCAAAGTTTTTTTAAATCACAGCGCCCTAGTGCATCAGAATTGTTTTCACGGCACCCCTACGCCAAAAGTTTGTTATTGAAAAATTCCGAAAAAAATGTAGTGAAGTAGTAAAGTGAAGTAAATTGTGCTTACCTGTCATCCTTAGGTTCATTTATGTAGTGGGCTACAGGTTTTTGCTTCTGTTTGTCCACATATTTATATTACATTGGCCATAAATAAATTGATTAGGTGCTGGACCACCAACCTGAGGCACCCCTGCAGGTGTCCCGAGGCACCCCAGGGTGCTGCGGCACAGTTTGGGAACCACTGGTGTAGGCACTAGGGGGAGGGTTAGACTGGCATTCTGGAAAAGTTGGTGATGTCACTGGAATTTCCCTTCACAATGCTAAGTATCCAGCACTGGATAATGAGCCTGATTCATTACAGATTGCAACTGCGATCACCTATGTAGATAGGAATCCATTGCAGTGAGTGACAGGCTGTGAGCATTTGGGGGTGGTGACGGGGGAGTGGTTGGAGAAACGCAGGCCTGTCGATCCGTTTGAACGTCATTACATGAGCGTGCATAAATTAGCCACTGCGATGGCATACGCAGCTTGAGTACTCACTAGGTGCGACAAGGTTAGCATTATCTGAGTAAGGTCAGACCTGCTGTAATTGTGCATGAGGAGCCGATGTTAATCGATGTATATGCAGAACTGCAAGGTATTACGGATGTGAGATAGCGGTAGTGGGCATCTCTATGCTGTCTGTGCGGCATTGCAGTAGCAGTCATTAGCATACTTTCGCAGCGGGTCTGCTTGCGTAATCAAAGCTGCGATCGCAATAGCGATCAGTAATGAATCAGGCCAAATGTTTGCATTTAAAATAAGTCTATGTTCCAGAAAACACGAGAAAAAAACACATTATTGGCCTTGATACTTAAGCATGAGTCTTTGTACATACAAAGTCGTAGATCGAATTTGAAGGTGCAGTATCAAAAATGTCAGGCTTGGGTGAAGTGCTGGTTTTAAATATAGGGGGACCCCTACACAATTTTTTCCCCCTATATTTAAAACCAGAACTGGCCCTGCAGCCAGGTGCTGGTTCCTAAATTACGGGGGAACCCTACTCATTTTGTTCCCAACCAGGACTGGCTGACCAGTTTGGGGCTAGTTATGGCTGTACTATACTGTACATTAAATCTCAAATTTTAGTAAATTTGCAAACTGCATCTTTTTCATGAAAAGTACTTGCGAGTTTGCCCGATGGTGAGAAGATTCGAGTTTGCTATCTCACCCAAGTTTTACGAGTGAGATTAAAGAACTCTCTCCCAAACTCACCAGAGTTTGCCTTTAGTAAATTTGCGAGATGAAAAACATGCCAAAACTCACAGAGATTGTCATCTCGACCAAACTCGAATCTAAATTTACCCTTTAGTGTAACTTGGCTTATCACAGAGGGAATGTATGAGCACATCATGCCTGGGATAAAATCTTCTCTATTGTTTGTAACAGGATTTGCCCTCCCTAGTAAATGAGCAGCTTTACACAAACACATTGAGAAATATGAAATTAGATTATACATTGAAAATATCAATGTAGCTGCAGTTTAATTTCTCAGGAAGAAACGAAGGGAAGAGATTTTACATCCGCACACATGAATCTATTATATGTATATACCCCGTATATTTAATACCCATATATTTATCGGGGGTGCTGCCAACAAATGAATTGTAATATTTACTTATATTTACAAATGCACAAGACAAGAACATTTTGTCTTAAATGTGGCACACAGTATTCAATTCTTATTTAAATAAAATTCAAATCTTTATTAGATATTCATTAAAAGTGTCCCATTTTGGCACCATGACCATTGAAATACATTTTAAAATTAAGGAAAAGTAATTGTGTGTAAAGTTGGAAATGTGTGATAAAATCGTTGTTTGTTATATATTAATGTTCCAATTCTGCAGAGTTATGTACTACACAAACAGTGATAGACAAATAGTACAACTGAATCAAAATGGTTATGTATAACCCCTATTTTCCAGACCAATCGTTATATTGTTAGTAAATATCAATTATTCTAGGTTAGTTGCTATTCCAGAGACGTATATTATATACGTTATAGTTGGTATCACTACCGTTTACTTTATCCTTTTCTGATGATACTACTGTCCATTTCATCATGTTAAATCGCTATTGCGGTGATACAGGATAAGTGTACTCTGTTCTCTTAATACACGTACATATGTTATGTCTTTGTTATAGATGGGCACAATTCTGGTCCCATAATAATGTTATTTATCTATTCCATTATTCACGCACAAAGATGATGATATGTATCAGTTACACTCGTCACACACATAGGTAATATAATATTATGTGACCTTTCTTATTGAATGATTGGTCGTGTACAATTGATAATGGGTTGGTCTTATACACTTCGGTCTGGGGTCTGTACAGCGAGCTGTATGTGCCTCACTTAATTGTTTGTGATGTTGTAATCTTAACCTGATATATATATAATAGTGGGGGTGGTAATATGAGATCCACCGATGAGTAACACGTTCAATGAAACCAGAGTCTTTTTGCTATACAACCTACAGTAGTCTAATTGACATTAGTAACATTGTTGCAAAATATATCTCCTTGAAGTACACAAACTACAGCTGTAATCCTGACTGAATGAGAGCCACAGTGATAGAGCTCTTAAATAGCTACAGAGAGAGATTTAATGCCCTAAGGGGGGGTATTCAATATGTGAGCAATAAGTCTGTGCTGGACTTTTCGCTCCATATCGGAGGTTTGAGGAGGATAAAGTATCGGGCACGCGCCCGCTTCATCCCCGTATTCAATTTGAAAGCTGCGAAAACAGGACCCAGCGGAAAGGTATGTATCAGATAAAAATTCTGGAATTTTCGGGAAAGTATACAGGGACCCCCCTAATGATGTCCTGACATTGGGGATCATTATGGGTACCCCCATTTTGGCCTGCGGAAGGTAAGTATGGTTTTTAAATAGCCGCGACAGGTGTTTTTTTCCCGACAGGGAAGAAGGGGTGAAGAAGAGCACTTTGCTTTTTTTTTTTTACAAAAAAAAAATAGGTGCATCAAATTTGAGGTACATGAAAATGGGTGCAAGCCTATTTTTAAGTCCCTAAGGTGCATTTTTAAAAGTCTTCAAAAATGCACCTGCCGCTACCACCCGCATTCTTTAAAACACGTGCCGCATACTTGGGAACCCCCCCTGAATTTATTTCCTAAGGTTAAAATTTGTTCCCAATATTTTTTTTTTTAACCTCAAAATTGAACTATTTTTTTTTACTTTTTTTTTACACAGATCGTTTTAAGGGTCTATTCCCAGGGGTGCAGGCTATTTTTTTTAAGCCTGCACCCCTAAACCCTAATTCTGCACTTTTTTTCACCAGCAAAAGGCAGGCAAAAAATTATCCCCGTTTTTTAAAATTGACTTTTCGCACCAGCGAAAAGTCAATGTAATTGAATACGGGGATATTGGAAATAAGCGAAAATGACGTCATCGGCGATAACGGACTTTTCACCCCAATATTGAATATGGCCCTAATTTATTAATAAGTGATGAGAGAGACAGTATAGATGGAATATATTATGAAATAATCCATAGATACATTGCATATTAATGGAAGAACTATCAAAATCCATAATTTATGCTGAATCATTTCACCATATTTACAGACCCCAGTTGGAAATGTATAAGACCAGCCCAGTATCATTTGTATACGACCAATCATTCAATAAGAAAGGTTGCATAATATTACCTATGTGTGTGACTAGTAAGGAATCTATATTTGAACCTCAATATACCCCTGCCTGTACCTTCTAATATCCTACCTATAAACCTCTAAGGATGACGCTAATTTGCGTATGCAGTCATACAGTAAATAAAGACTTCAGACCTGGAATCTGTGGTTCCAAAGCACAAGTATTATTCAAGTAAAAGTACAGTCAGTTACACGCTATTGATCCAGACACAATTCGGCGCAAAGGAATTATACAGACCCAAGTACAGTATACATACGCAGTGCTTCCGGACCAGATGTTAGGCATCAGCAAGAAATCCCTCGTCTATCAGCATTCAGCACGAAGACTACAGACCCAGCGCTTGAGCACACATATTTATACCCCCCAGGAATAGACAAAACAATAGAGAAGTTTGTTGCTGATGTCATTGGTTCCCAAGGGGGATACATCTGTTACAGAGCGTTTAACAGGCTGATTCAAATAGACCCATCCTAGTCTCTAACAACTGGGGGTCTCTGGATTCCCGCCCCATGCAACATCCTAACAGTTGTTCATATTATATGCATTTTGTTGCTTGAAGTCTCTGCGGTCCATAAGTTGAGAATGCATGAGGCGATCTCCACACCGACGATACCGGAATACTGTGGAAAGAGTACGCATCAGTACAAAACCAAACACGGCTTACTTAGCATGTATAAAACCTTAGTTACCAAATAATCTTTATTTCACAGCATTTATACTAAGTGAACAAACTTAAATCTTATACCTTAAAGCTTATGTAACCTTGTATGTGTAACATGTGAGTATACGGGGTTTGATATAAAGACGCTAGTTAACTGGGGACAGATGCGTGCGCATTTAGCTACTAAACAGAGTTTTCATATAGGATCTTATGCATTCGCTATTATGCGACTAGTTAACAGCGCAGTTGTGCGTATTAATGTGTATATGAGAAATGGTGAAAGATGCAATCACATGGTGCTATTAGTAATATTGCCATATGTACTTAAATGTGAGTTTATCTAAAATGGCGCTTGGGCGGCCATTCACAAAATGGCGTCTTGCGATCTCATTTCCAAGATGGCGTCTTGAGGCCAGTCGCAAGATGGCGTCGCTGCGATCCAATTTTAAGCTGATCTTGTCTCAGCCAATAATCTAGGTTCGACACTAGAGTAACTGATATATAACATCATCTTTATGCGTGAATAATGGAACAGATAAATAACATTATTATGGGACCAGAATAACAGACATAACATATGTACGTATATTATGAGAAGGGGTTGCTATACACGAAATAAAACAGAGTACGCTTATCCTGTATCAACGCAATAGCGATTGAACATGATGAAATATAGTATCATTAGAAAAGTAAACGGGAGTGATAACAACTATAGCGTATATAATATACAATACATCTCCGGAATGCACCCTGCCCTTTTAGTGGGGTATCACTAAAAGGGCAGGGTGCATTTTTTTTAAATCAGGCAGTGTGCGGCGCCCCGCTAAAACAGCCTAGTGGGAACACTACCTTCGTTCTGCTGGCAAGGAAACATGTTAAAGGTTGCAACTGTCAGCTACACTGTGGTAGTGCTGATATTGGTCCAACTCAGCATCCTGGCGTGGAGCTTCACTGAGCACTGCTGCTAACATCACATGTAATACTGGCCACTACATGCTGCCTGAAGAGCTTGCTGCTCACCTGCAATAAGCATATGGTATGCGGCACCTAAACCCCTGCTGAGGGATTACTGCCCTCACTGCACTGCTGGTCCCGACGGTCCCTGAAGGAGCAGATGTATAACAGCACAGAGGACTACCATCTCCACTATCTTTGGGGTAAGGTATCCAATAACTATATTTGCTTTGCTGGTTAAGCCACTGCATTGAGACTGACTGAATAGAACTGGGAGTCTCTACAATCAATGGTCTAAGGGCCTGATTCAGAGGCGCTTGCAAAAAGCGAGCGCTCGCTCTGAATCAGGGCAGACGCTTTTTTTTTTTACCCGGCCTCCTGGCCACTCGCTATGCTGTGGGTGACCACCCACAGCTTTTGCGAGCGGCCAGATGATGGTCGCGACCATCGGGCTTGCAACGAGACCCTTGTGGTAGGGTCTCGTTCCCGCAAGCCCCAGTGAGCTTCCTGCTCTAATAGAGCAGGAAGCTCACTACTGACATCACGGGTGATGTCAGTAGGGCCGCCCACAAACGGCAGGCGTTCCTTCAGGAACGCCTCCATTTGGTCAGCCACCCCCCCTCCCTGCCTACAAAACAGGGCGAGCTGTCGATCAACATCGAAAGCCTCCCCATGTTGTTGCGAGCCCCAGAGCAAGTGATTTCTCACTCGCTGCGGGCTCGCACATGCGCACTACCGCTTGCGAGCGCTATGCGCTTGTGAGCGGGTCTGAATCAGGCCCAAAGTGCACATTTGTAATTTGTGTGCATATTAAAATTACTCTCCTAAGAGCATTGAGAGTGATCTTTTTCACTGAGTATACCAATGGTGATTGATACCTAATTCATCTCGATATTATCTGCGCTGCGCGACTAAATATATTAAGCGAAATATTATGGGCAAGGCCGTGTTCAATGATTATGTATTTTATATATGCAGTTTTATGTTATTGCTTGTGATAAGATGCTTTTTATTGACCAACTCCCGGGAGTTATAGGGCCTGATTCAGACCCACTCGCGAGCGGCTGTCCGCTCACAAGTGGGTCGATGTTCTGGACTGAGCATGCGCACGACAGAGGGAGCTCCGTCGTGCGCATGCGCCAGACGCGACGAGCGAAGGAAAGTCCTTCGCTCGTTGTGTCTGATCAAAGGGGGCGTGCTGTCGATGTTGATTGACAGCACGCCCCCTTTGGTAGTCGTGCCGGGGGCGTGCCTCCCTGACGGGGGCATTCCCATGGGACCGCCTCCCGTCAGAAGCCGGCCCACTGACATCACTAGTGATGTCAGTGGGAGTGATTTTGGCTCTGATAGAGCCAAAATCACTCCGGAGCTTGCGGTTGAAAACCTCAACCGCAGGCTCCGGCTCGCAGTTTCGATGGTCGCGATGGTCAAGACCATCGCGGCCATCAAACTGCACGCTCGTATAGCCTGTGGGTGGTGACCCACAGCTATACGAGCGTCCAGGAGGACGCTCCATTTTCATGGAGGCCAGCCCTCATTCAGAGCGTGCGCTCTGCTCAGAGCGTACGGCTCTGAATGAGGGCCATAATGTGTTAATTGAATTAAACTTCTCAATTTTATTTGAATATGGTAGGAGTGAGCGGGTGTATCAGCGCCACCTAGATTTGGCATTTATCTTTCCATAGAGAATTGGCATAGCTCTTCTAGGTGTGCTGATATTATCACACCCTTGTAATTGATTATTAATCTGTCTGGCGCCTTAACATTTGTATTTAAGATGGCTTTTGTATCTGATCATAATGTGCAGATGAAGATTTGATGATTGTTGCAGATTAATCATTTGCACTCAGCATTAGTCCAGATACTACTGACTCCCAGTTCTGAGGTTGTAGGTTCAATTCCCACTATGGCCCTAACTGTGTGGAGTTTGTATATTCTCCCTGTGCTTGTGTGGGCTTCCTCCGGGTGCTCCGGTTTCCTCCCACACTCAAAAAATATACTGGTAGGTTAATTGACAGCTTGATGAGGGTTTGCAGCTTGATGTGGATATGCACAAAGTGTGGATAAACTAAGTGTGCTTTCTGAACAGTTAAAAAACCAGTTCTATCCTGCATGAAACTGGACTAATCATCTTTCTTCTATTTTCATCTCTCAGGAATGTACATGTTCCAACCAGTATTTTCAACCTATGCATTTCCAACTGGATGTAGTTATGAGACCAGCGGCCACAAGGTCACAATCCCAACTGCTGAATGCCAGCAAAGGATTCACGATAGGCGTTGAACTATGCCTATCATAATCCCGACGCTGGAATCCTGGAGGACGCATACCCGAACGAGGTAAGTATGCCGTGAGGGGGATGGTTAGGTTTAGGGTAAGGTAGTTAGTGGGGTTAGTATTAGGCAACCCTAGGGGGTAGGGTTAGGCACCCACAGGGAGAGGTTAAGGTTAGGCACCCCCCGGGAGGGTTAGGTTTAGGGAGCGGTACGGGGGGGGGTTAGGGTTAGGCACCCCCGTGGGGAGATTAGGATAAGGCACTAGGGGGGAGGTTAGGGTTAGGCACCACTAAGAGAGGGTTAGGGGTAGGGGGGGAACATGGGAGGTTAGGGTACTTACTTGCCTCTGTCAAGATCTTCATCCTGTCAGGCAGCCACTGTCGGGATTTGAGCCGCCAGCATTTTAATCCCATTCCATTTCCATCCTATGCTGTTCATCTGTTTTTAAACATATGTGCATCTTCCAACCAGCATTTTCAACCTATGCATTTCCAACCTATGCTGTTCATGTTTTTAAACGAATGTGCATGTGTTGAGTTGGGTATGAAATGCCGATGGCTGGGAAGCCGTCTGAGAAAATGCCGACGCTACAAGCCCGAACGCTGAAAATCCAGACTGGGGCTGGTAAGTACCCTAACCCTCCCTTAGTGGTGCCTAACCTTAACCTCCACCTGGTGGTGCCTAGCCCTAACCTCCCCCCGGGGGTGCCTAAATCTAACCCCCCCTCCCCGCACCATAAACCTAACCCTCCTGGGGTGGTGCCTAGCCCTACCCTCCCCCAGTGGTGCCTAAACCCAACCTCCCCCTCTCCCCGCACCCTAAACCTAACCCTTCCAGGGTGGTGCCTGTCCCTAAGTCCTCCCGGGGGTCCCTAAACCTAATCTTCCCACTAAGCGCTAACACTGCCTGGCTTACTTTCGTTCGGGAAGTCGTCTGTCTAGATTTCAGCGTTGGAATTTCGACGTGAATTTAGTCCCACGACGGTACTTAGACGCCAGGATTTAGACAGACGGCCTCCCACCTATCCGCATTTTGACTGTATCCCCATCTTACAACCAGCATTTTAAACCTATGCTGTTCATCTATTTTTAAACGTATGTGCTTTTTTTTATGACTTGCTAGTAATAGTCATTACCTGTGTTTGTGATGGGGTTCACTGCAGAATAGTTTATAGTGCCATACTTCCTATTTACTTAAACTCACAGTGCAATGTAAGTCCATTGATCAATCTGCATTACGATCAGCTGACCAATTGGCTCAGATATAGGCCAGTGTCTTAATCAGCAATGCTATTTCTTAATAATCAGTCTTATGCTGGGTATACACTATACAATTATCTGTCCAATCTGGCTGGTTGAAATGAAAATCTGGTAATGTATGGGAGCAAATGACAATTGACCATTTGCTCACAAACACTGGAAAACAGAGAAAAATGGTTGTTCAGACAAATTGGTTAAAACTCACAATTTGAACAATTTTTTTTGTCCTTTTTTCAGTGTTTAAAACCATATGATCAACTGTCATTTTCTTCCCTACATTACCATGTTTTCATTCCAACCAGCCAGATTGGACAGATATCTGACAAATAATTGTATAGTGTATGCCCAGCATTAAGGGCAGCTTGATGTGGATATGCACGAAGTGTGGATAAACTAATACCCCTTTTACACAAGAGCAAAAACCTGGGTTTTTGCTGGGTCTACCCGGGTTGCAGCTCAGTGTAAAAGGGTCCCTGAAAAATAACCCGGGTGAAGTGACCTGGTAATCCAACCGAGGTAGCTACCAGGGTTGGATCCACAACGCACTACAAATTCAGCTAACCTCATAAACATTACGTGCCTCCCTTCACCCTCCAAGTCACTAAAATGTGCCGTACGGAATGCTTGCTCTGTCTGCAACAAACCAGCATCCATCCATGTCCTCTTTATTTCAACTAACCTCAACCTTCTGGCAATAACAGAAACATGGCTCACACAATCAGACACCGTCTCCCCTGCTGCACTTTCACATGGTAACCTACACTTCTCACACACTTTCAGGCCTGGTAATTGTAAAGGAGGTGGGGTAGGAATATTACTGTCCCAATCATTCACATACACAGTTCTCCCACAGGTACCTTCAATCAGATTTACATAATTTGAAGTACATTCTGTGAGGCCTTTCACCCCTTTCTCTCTGCGAGTTGCTGCTATCTATCGCCCATCTGGGCCATCCCAACAATTTCTAGAACATTTTTCTGCCTGGCTCCCTCACTTCCTATCCTCAGACATCTCCACCAACATTATCGGTGATTTCAATATCCCCATTCACAGTCTAAAATCTCCTCATGCCTCCAAACTATTTAACCTCCTCTCTTGGCCTCTCCCAATGGACTGACTCTTTTACTCATCAGGAGGGCCAATGCCTTGATCTTGTATTCACCAGACTATGCTCAGTTTCTGATTTCACTAATGCTCCTTTCCCTCTATCAGATCACAACCTTATCACCTGCACACTCTTATCCATTACATCAACCTCAATGTCATTAAAATCAACCAAGCCTCTTCAAACCCGCAGAAATATTAATGCTTTTAATTTCCAACAACTATCCACCTCTCCACAACAACTACTCTCACCAATTTCTACATTCACTTCTCCTGAGACTGCTGCATCACACCTTAACCAGATTCTAGAAAAGCCATCAATGAAGTAGTTCTGTAACATTCTGTGTAGTTCCTCCTCCCTACCTCTGCCCTTGCCTTTGGGGATGAGGTCCCATCTGCCCTTGCCTACGGACATGAGGTCCCGTCTGCCCTTGCCTTCGGGCATGAGGTTTCATCTACTGTTCTGAGTGCCGTGGTGTCAGTTGCTAGTCCTTGTGCTGCTCTCTCTATTTTTTATTTCAGGGTCAGCCAGTTGTCTGAGGTTCCTGCCCAGCTGGGGCTGTCTGAGGCTCCCACCCAGCCGAGTCTGTCCAAGGTTCCTGCCCAGCCGGGTCCATCTGAGGTTCCTGCCCAGTCATGACCGTCCGAGGCTTCTACCCAGCTATCTAAGATTCCAGATCTGCCAATGTCACCTGCCCAACCAGGGTCATCTGAGTCTGCTACCCTTCCAGAGTCATCTGAGGTTCAATTTCAATCCCCTAATTGTCCAGTTAATACCTGGCCATCTATTTGCTTCGATGGGGATATTGGCCAGTTTAGCACATTAGTGCACCAATGCATCAGATACTTTCAAGAACCAACCTCAGGTTCTGTCACTCCAGCTTGGATAGTGGGTTATCTTCTTCTAGCCTTCAGAGGGGAAGCCTTGGAGTGGGCCAATCCAATAATGGAATCAAAAGATCCAATTCTTCAAGATCCCCTAGCCTTATGTGATGTGGTATTTCAAAAGTTTGGTTTACCTGCTAATCAGTCCTCTGGGTGTCCTTTAGCAGTCCAATCTTCCAAGTGTCCAACTTCTCCTATAAAATCTCCCACATGCTACAGTTCTAAGCCTGCAGAGCCTGTACATCATTCACAAATTTCTATGGAAATCGGGTATACTTCACTATATTTTTCTTCTGACCATTTGGTGGATTCAGATTCAGCAAAAATGCTACCTGGTCCAGATGTTACCCGAGGAAGTAAGTAGTTGTTGCAAACTATGGATTTGGACTCTGACTCAGAGTGAATTTGTGAATGATTCTGCTCTTGTACTTGGGGGTCCCGTATTACCAAGTCACGTCTTCTCCTCTGAAGAAATCTCGACATCCTTAAAGGGGTCTAAAGGTTCTTGGAAGAGAAAGAAAAAACTTGTGGAGCGTCTGGAATCCGCTCCTTAAGGAGGGGGTACTGTCACGGTCTGTGTAGTTCCTCCTCCCTACCTCTGGTGTCACTCTTGCCTGAGGCCTATCTAGTCTATTCCATTCTGGCTAGTCTTGATTACCCTAATCAAGTGGGTTGCACCTGGGAACTAGCTTTATATTCCCTCTGAACTGAGCAATCAGTGCCAGGTCATCTAGTCTACCTCTATGACTGTGCTCCAGGTTCAAAGATATCCTCTGCTTGTTTACTACCTTGGATCTTGGCTCGCTTCTACCAAGTTTTCTTCTGCTTCCTGTGTAAGTGATCCTGGACATTATTATTATTACATTCCACCAACTTACCTGGACTTTGTTTATCTGTATATCAGTTAGTCTGGACTTTTTATTTCTTCATCAGTATTATATTACATTGCACCAACTTACCTGGACTTGTTTAATTGCATATCAGTTACCCTGGACTTAGTTGCTATCAGCAATTACCATGTTTGCTTCACATCAGGATCTATTTATCCAGTGCACTGCTACCTTGGACTTCTGTATTTAACTTTGCATATCCAGTCTGGTTCCATCCGGTCCTGCCAGTTTACCTGTTTTCAGGGGCGTATCTACCCATTGGCCAGGATGGCACTCGCCAAAGGGGGGGCGCCGCCCAGCAGTGCCACCAGTAGCCAAGGGGTGGACAAGTCCCCGGCCCCACAAGTGTAGGGCAGACCGCAGTGATAGCAGTCTGTCCTACACAGTTTGCAAACACACAGCCGCCAGCGGTAGGAGAAGAGCGGCCGGGACTCAGAGCGGACAGTGGCGGTCGCGTCAGGAGCGGGGATCAGGTAAGTAGAATTTTTGTTCTTTGTGTGTGTGTTTGTGTGTGTAAGCATGGCACTACAGGGGGGGGCACTGCAATAGGGGGTGCCCACTACTGGGGGGCACTGTATAGGAGTGGCCACTACTGGGGGCAATTTATGGGGGTGGCCACTACTGGGAGCACTGTATAGGGGTGGCCACTACTGGGGGCAATTTAGGGGGTGGGTGGCCACTACTGGGGGCACTGTATAGGGGTGGCCAATACTGGGGGCAATTTAGGGGGGTGGCCACTACTGGGGGCACTGTATAGGGGGGGATTACTACTGGGGTGCACTGTTTAGGGGGGCTACTACTGGGGGCACTGTATTGGGGGGCTACTACTGGGAGCACTGTATAGGGAGGGCTACTACTGGGGGCAATGCAGCATAGGGGGATTACTACTGGGGGAGTACTATTGGGGGCACTGCATAGGGGGGGGCACCAGATCATTACATTGCCAGGGGCGCTTGGATCACTAGATACACCCCTGCCTGTGTTCATAGACTCCCTGTTAATAGTTCCATTCCGAACCCAGTGATTATCCTTCTGCATTGCTCTGTTCAAACCTGACCATTTCAGCATTCATGAGTAAACCTTGTTGTTTAATAAATTATTATTTCAGTACATCTGATGGCTGTACTAACCTTATTTTGAGTACTTCATGCACACGCACACACAAAGAACCCTGGATTGTGACAAGTTCCAGCTACCCATCACACTCCATGTAGACCTAGACATCAACCATGGCATTCTAAATTAACAAGGCATCTACAAAAATGCTCACATAAAGTAGAACGTCAGTGAAATAAGTCTTACTCCAAGTGACTTCCTTACATATAAGGCTATATACAACTCTTACCGTAATGCTCTGAATGCTGCCAAACATATTTATTTCCAATCTCTAATCTCTGCTCAAGTCTCTAACCCCAAGTGACTTTTTAATACATTTAAATAGCTTCTTACCCCTCCCTCACCCAACCCACCTGCTACTATCTGTACACAATACCTTGCTTTCTATTTCAAGGACAAGATTGATAATATCCAAAATGAAATGGTATGCTCTTCCTCAGCCAGTGACCTGCTCAATTCCCTACCTGAACCCTCTGGCACATTCTCTTCATTTGACCCCACAAATGAAGATGAGGTATCTACACTATTCTCATCCTCCAACTCTACTACCTCTCCTTTTGATCCTATTCCCTCACAAATCAGTAAAGCTCTGTCTCCTTTGCTCATCCCAACCCTAACTAAAATCTGTTATCTCTCTCTCTCTACTGGCATCTTACCATCTCTGTTCAAGCATGCAGTGATTACTCCCATTCTGAAGAAACAAAATTCTGACCCTAACACACTCTCTAATTACCGTCCCATCTCCCAAGCTACTTAAGAGACTTGTCTACACCCGCCTCACACACTATCTTAGCTCACGCAACTTATTGGACCCACTGCAGTGTGGCTTTTGGTTCCCAACACTCCACAGAGACAGCACTGACTAAGGTAGTGAATGATCTGGTCACTGTTAAGGCTAAAGGCCATTACTCAGTTCTAATTCTTCTAGATCTCTCTGCTGCTTTTGACACTGTTGAACCCTCTCTTCTCTTAGAAACACTACAATCCCTAGGTCTTAAGGACACAGCTCTTTCTTGGTTCTCATCCTAACTATCTAATTGCTCTAATATTCTTAGTTTTTCTGATTCTGTCTCCTCTTTGCTACCTTTATCAGTTGGAGTACCGCAAAGTTCAGTCTTAGGTCCTCTGCTTTTCTCAGTCTATACCACCTGAATTTCAGTACCATCTGTATGTGGATGATACTCAAATCTACCTATCCTCCCCAGATTTGTCACCATCTGCATAGTTCTGTGTCACTGAATGTCTTTCTGCCATTTCATCTTGAATGTCATCTCGCCACCTCAAACTTAATATTTCTAAAACTGAATTAATTATATTTCCACCGGCCAACAAGTTACCAACCTGATCTTTCCATCACTGTTGATAACTCGACAATCCACCCTGCCCCACAAGCTCGCTGCCTTGGTGTCATCCTTGACTCTGAACTGTCCTTTGTTCCCCACATTCAATCTGTCTCAAAATCATGTTACATACATCTAAAAAACATATCCAAAATTCCACCATATGTCACACAAGACACTGCAAAAACTCTAATCCATGCACTCATTACTTCCATTGACTATTGCAATAGCCTCCTTACTGGTCTTCCCAATAACAGGCTCTTGCCATTACAATCTATTATGAATGCAGCTGCGAGGCTGATCTTCCTTGCCAAACGTTCATCGTCTGCTGCTCCACTCTGTCAGTCCCTCCATTAGCTGCCAATTTTCTACTGTATTCAACACAAAATAATTCTACTTACACATAAGGCTTTTAACCAAACCACACCAATATACATCTCTTCAGTCATATCAAAATATCTCCCAACCTGCCCTCTCCGCTCAGCACAAGATCTGCGTCTCTCATCCCTACGCATTACTTGCTTCCATTCCTGGTTACAGCACTTTTTCGGGCTGCACCCACTCTGTAGAATGCCCTACCACGAACAATTAGACTTTCCTCTAAACTCCAAACCTTCAAGCATTCCCTGAAAACTCACCTCTTCAGACAACCTCACACATAGTCTTTCTTTCACATCCTCTTGACATTTGGCCAGCATTCTGGCTGGACCAAAATGCAATATATAGCACCTATTTTTGTGTATCAATGCCTATTTCCCTATTGATTGCAAGCAGGGCCTTCCTACCTATATGTCTGTCTGTTATTACCCAGTTTTGTTCAATGTTCCCAATTGTAAAGCGCAATGGAATATGTTGCGCTATATACGAAACTGTTAACAAATAAATAAATAATTGGTAATAGGATTTGTTTTAACCCCACATGCTTGTATATGTACCTTTCATTTAAAAAGGCTATCTGTGGTACGAGGCTACTTCTACCTGTGTGATTTTATTTTGTATTATATGAATAAACCTATATATATAATTTTACACTGAGATATAGCTTTTAATTTTAAATGGTTATGGTGACTGACTGGAAAAAGAGGTTCGGTCGTGGAGGTTGATTTGGAACCACCAGGCGAATACCCACAGTCATTTTCTGGAGTGAAATTGCTACTCGTTTGAATTATATGCAACAAAGACACTTAAAGGATTCCAAGTATTTATTTGACTATTTTTTTTTCCTGTGGAGGAGTACATTCAATTTTTTAAACCTATTTCTGGTATTTTGTGATCCTAAAAATAATCTAAGTGTTTAGTAGACCATCTTTCCTGGTGGAGGAGCGCTTTATTTTACAACTTTTTTATTTACTTTATCTGTGATTGGTGAATATCACATTATAGAGCTGCACCTCACTGTGTGGATCGCATGTGTTTCCTTAGATTTTAAAATAAATAATTGGTTCCAAACAAAAAAAGATAACCCTAGTGTGTATGTGTGTGAGCAGAGCATGTGGTAGGGAATATATATTGTAAGCTCCACTGGGGCAGGGACTGTTGTGAATGGACAAATATTTTCTGTAAAAGCACTGTGGAATATGTGCGCTATATAAATAACTGGTAATAAATAAATATGTGTATGCGACTCAGAATCAGGCTCCAAATCTGCAATGGAATCGGTATGTAATGCCAGCGGCTGATTAGCCACCGGATCAAATACTGACAACAGAAGACCAAAGGTTCTCCATCCTGACTGGGGCTGGTAAGTAGCCTAATCCTCCCTTAGTGGTGCCTAACCCATTACCTACCCCCAGTGGTGCCTAACCCTAACCCCCACTTCCAGATGCCGGTAACTTGACTGCATACCTCTGCAATACATACTTTACAAAGTACATACTAAATTCCCCAAATTGAACTAGATTAACAAAGAATTAGGGGTAACTTTACTAAAATTCGAGTTTGGTCAAGATTGCAATCTTGGGTGAGTTTAGGCATTTTGTTTCAACTTGCAAATTTACTAAATGTGAGATTTCTCTCTTTTCACTGAAAAACTCAGTTGAGATTGCAAACTCAAATAAACTCACCATCAGCCAACCTCAGAAGTACTTTTCATGAAAAATATATAACTCGGGAATTTGCTTAAATTTAAATTGAAGTTTCAAATAGACCACCTCCTGAGCTGCGAGTTTGGCAGAAACATACACAAATCAGTGTGTTTCTGCATGTAAACCTTATTTAAAGGGTTAATTTAAACCAAAAATTACATAGGGTCCCCCCCAATGACCATAACCAGCCCTGGGCTGCTCAGCCAGTCCTTGTTCCTAAAAATATGGGAAAAAAATTAATAGGGTTACCCCATATTTTAGGAACCAGCACTGGGCTGCTGAACCTGTCCTGGTTTTAAAAATAGGGGGAAAAATTGCATAGGGGTCCCCCTACTTCTAAAACCAGCACCGGACTCAAATTCGGCCGGGGCGTAATGCCACACCCAGGGGACCCTTTCACTGGGCCTTCCTAGCCAAAGCATTATCACCCCAAGTCGGTCAGCCCAAGCCGGGGATCTCAGGGGAGGTGGGGTCTCCCCTCTCCCGAGTACCCCAGGCTTAAGCTGAAGCCCAGGGCTCTTACCCGCACCCCTGGGAACGGGGTGGTTTTTTCATGATTTTTTTAGTGGGAGTGTGGGTGCCGGCTGTCTGCTGGCACTTGTAGTTCCACAAGTGCCAAAGGGCAGGTACACTGGCACCTGTAGTTTCACAGTAAAAAACAATAGTTTATCACTATTTTCTCTACTATTACCTCCGTATCCACTGCTCCAGGGGTGCGGGGAAGAGCCCCGGGCTTCAGCCTGGGGTGCTCGGGGGGGTCCCCACCTCCCCTGAGATCCCGGCTTGGGCTGACTGGCTTGGGGCGATAATGCTTTGGCTGGGGAGACCCTGAGAAAGGGTCACCTGGCTGTGGCATCACACCCCAGCCGGATTTGAATCCTGTACTGGTTTTAAATATAGGGGGACCCCTACACCATTCCCCCCCCTATTTTTAAAAGCAGGACAGGCTCAGCAGCCCAGTGCTGGTTCCTAAAAATAAGGTGGAACCCTACTCAGTTTTTCCCCCGTAGTTTTAGGAACCAGGGCTGGCTGAGCAGCCCGGGGCTGGTTATGCTTTTTTTGGGGGGGACCCTACGTCATTTTTTTATACAGTAATGTTAACCATTTTTTTACAGGCATAACACAAGAAGACTTCACATATCTCACTGATGTGCAGGCTGCTTGTTCGGGAGAGTTTGGCAGAGAGAAGAAACTGCAAACTCGGGTGGGAAATCTCTATCTAAACTTGCAACTCGGGTGAGAAATCTCGATCTGCTTCATCATCGGAAAAACACAATCTCAGCAAAACACGATTCTTGGTAAATTTGAGTGTTTCAGAAGCCTAAAATCACCCGAGTTTCAGCCAATCAAATAGAGTTTAAAAGCGGTAAAACTTGACCAAACTCGAATCTTAGTAAATTTACCCCTTACCTCTATAGTGGAAATATGTAAAGTCATTTTTTTTATCAATATTTAGTTATAAAAGCTATTAGATATTTCTGAGTGAGAAGACTTAACTGATGCATATGTTCCTCTTGCACAATTTACTTCTGGTAATATGAAAAATCAAATTCAAGAGGCAGCTGTACAAATTCATGGTAAAGCACAAGGTCTACAAGGAAGGACGGGATGTCTCCAGGGACTGCCTAGAGCTCCAGCACACATCTTATATGTGCTCTAAAGCAGAATCCATCTCTGATCTCCATCAGTTATCACTAGGTGCATGAATTTTTCATCCTCTGTCCTACACATACGTGGCAATGTGTACTACATAATAAATATCATAGTTTCTACTCTAGTAATCTTTTTCATACAAGTATTTAACCCTTCCAGCACAGTCAGACATTTCTAAAAGTAATATAATTTTATTTTTTACCATCATTAATCCTTCTTTACCTTTCTCTAATGACAGGCATACATAAGAAAAAAAGGGGAAACGGGAGGGACTGAAAAGAAATATACAGGGAAATCATTCAATCACCATATTAGCACCCTGGCTTTTGGGCCTAACATTCACAACCTGATGTCTTACACTGGTATTCTGTTGCTGTGGTGACATCATCACCACACAGCATGTTTCCACCCTGTCAGTGATTGGGATCTGCTATTTCAATCAGTTCCAGGGACAACAGCTCTTTAAACTGCCACCACTATCTACGTAAGGTGTAAAAACAACATATTAAAAAAAACACGTTTGGTGTCTCAGATTTTTTTTTTTCTAAACACTTTGCGGTATACTGTAGTTATCACTGGTGGATGCAGGACCTCAAAAAAGCAATAAGAAATCACTTTCAGGGGTATTTAGCAACGACAATAACCCTTGCTGGGAGCCTCCACTACGAGCCGGCCCCAGCCAAAAGATTTGCTATTGCTAATGATACACTCATTCGCAGAACAAAAGTGCAATAGCTGGAATAGGGAGGAGCCTAGCCACTAATGCAAATTGTGTAGGCATTTTTGTATCACCTAGGGACTGAAGATAAAGAACTGATCATGCTTAGCTTAGCAAATTTCTCCAGTATGTTCATATTTGTGAACCAGGGATGTCTATTTTTTTGTCTTACAGTATGTCTCATGTTCCAAGAGAACAGATGTGCTGTGTGTACTTTCTAATCGGGAGTATAATGTAGATCTTTTTTTACTGATAACAGACTACCTATAGAAGTAAAATGATGGTGAAGTAGAACTGTACTTTGATTGTTCTAATAGACATTCAGTTATATGAGTCATTAAAATGATACAATAAAATTTTTGTAATAGATAATACAGTGAAGCAGACAGTCCTGTAGATCTGTTTAGTACATTGGTCTTTTTGAGTGTTTGCAAAGGGCCTGATTCAGAGTCGTACACTATTGCTGCTGCAGCTGCGATTTTCTCGCATGAAGACTTGTGAAAACATGCTAATGATAGCTGTGGGACTTGTACTGAGACGCCCATCGAAGCCACCGCAAATGCATACACATATGCAGCATCTGATGTAGATCATGCAAATATCGACTCCGTGAGTAAGTCTATGGTCAGTCAGAATGGCTGCCGTAACAGAGACACCGGTGCCCTGTTTCCTGTGTACGGGATCGCAGATGCAGGATGTGACACGCCCTCGAAACGGTCAAGACACGCCTGTGTTTTTAGCCGACACTCCGTGTTGCCTCTCCCAAACACTCCCTGTCAATCACACTGTGGAAAAAGACTCACAGTGTGCGACTACAGTAGTGTACCTCGACATATGTGCAGTACAACTCAGATGCATGAGCAGTGGTAAAAAAATTGCTTAATTTGCAAAACATCAGCATTGCGTACAACTCTGAATCAGGCTTAGGCCCTCATTCAGAGGCGGTCGGAGGATGCAAGCGGTCGCTCAGAAACTGGGCAGCCGCTTGCATCCTGACTGGCCGCCTCTGTTTCGGTCGTTAGGCTGTGGGTTAACACCCACAGCTCTAACGACCGCTAGGGTCGGGCTTATGACGAGACCCTAGGGTAGGGTCTCACTTGTCGTAAGCCCCGGAGAGCTTCTGGCTCTGTCAGAGCCGGAAGCTCCCCACTGACATCACTAGTGATGTCAGTGGGGCCTCCCCCAAACGGCAGGCGTTCCCATGGGAACGCCTCCGTTTGGGCTGCCACCCCCCCGGCCCGCCTTCCAAACGGGGCGAGCTGTCAATCAACATCGACGGCTAGCCCCCTTTGGAAAGAGACCCGCTACAACCGGAACTGTCGGTCGTAGCGGGTCTGACTCATGCGCACGAAGGAGCCGGCTCCCTCGTGCGCATGCGCACTAGACAAACATCGAGATGGCGGCCGCATCTGAATAAAGCCCTTAATGTGTACAAAACAATATAATATGTCAGGTTATGTAATGTTAATTATAAATTTCCAATCTTCCTGTCAGAAGAATGAGTACATTTGTGTTTCCAGCCTCTGTGAAAGATTAGGAGTGGCTACCAGTGACAGGTCAAGGAGTGCATGCCAGAGAGATCGGAGGGGGTCATATCAAATTGATCTACTTACCTACTATACTTTTCCTCTAGGACAGCACTGGCTAACCTGTGGCTCTCCAGATGTTGTAAACCTACAAGTCCCAGCATATCCTGCTACCAATCAGCTGGTAAAGAATGCTGTAGGAGATTGGTGGATGGAAGTACGGGGGGAGGGGAGGGGCATCGCACTGAAAATAATTTTATCGTGATCCCATAGCCGTGACATAATAGCGCAATTCACAGCACTATGACACTTGGCTGGGCCATGATAACACGATTCATAGCGAATAGAATCATCACACCCCCAACCACTTCACAGGTGAGACTTCTGGAAAAGCAAGGAGTGTAGGTAAGCATGAGCCATGTCCTACAATTTAAAATGCACCAGTTACATCAGCAAGATTTACTGCATGTGTCTCCTCTGAGAGATAACTTACATAATCTACCGTATTTTCGAAGGAGACTTCAATCAAAATATCAGTGCAAAGGTGAATATGGCAGTAGTGTGTTGCAGGGTAATCTTTGAAATCAAAGAATATTACTATGCAAGTAACAGAAGGGAACTATTCTTTACTTTTATGAAAGCAAATTAAAATAAAGTAAACTACTAAATATGCCAGGTGCATGCCACATATGCGTTCCCCATTCTCCCCTTGTTACATATGTTCCCTGTCACATACGGGGAGCAGGGCAGTAAAGAGCAAGCCCTGGGGGTGTGGCCTAATCGTGGGAGGAGTGGCCACGCCCCTTAGAAGAAAAAAAAACTTTTTTTTGCAGCCCTGGGAAGAGGGGCACTGTGAGCCCCTCAGCCCGCTGCAAATCCAGGGGGTGCGCAATCAGTGTGATCATCTCCCCACAGCAGCAGCGAGCAGTCTTCCACTGCAGCCCAGCACACAGCAACGTAAGGTAAGAGGGAGGGGGATGTGGCATCAGACCCTGGCCCCTCCAGCAAGCCCAGGCCCGGGTAATTAATACCCACTCCGCCCCCATTCTCGCACCCCTGATGAGGGCGAGCACTACTTTATCACACAGGCCACTAAATGACACTGCCACTTTCAATATGCCACTTCATCAGAGTAAGAAATCTCTGGTGAAGTATTTTGGGTTTATTTCGCCATTTTAAAAGTATGCTTAAATTTTGTTATTTTATCTATAACAGGAGGAGAAAAATCTTTCAACAGCTGAAAAATACTGTAGGACATACATGACATGGCTCAAACATATACGGGGGTAATAATGTAGTAGTACTAGCTCTGTGGTGGGTGTGAAGTCCACATCTAAATTCTAAACCATATTCAAAATTTCTTTCCAGAGCTAAAGGAGGAGAGAACACCTCCAGGAGATATACATAATGACTCAGAGGTGGACACAGGCACAGCCACGTCTTTTGAGCATCGCCCCTTTTGTGACTTTCTCCAAATGCTACTACAAATCACTTCCCTGGTCTCCATTCATGCGTATGACAGTGCAAGGACTGAGATACCCATTTTGAATGTCTGTAGACGCTGCAATACCTCCTGGTGAGTCTTTAGATGCCACCATCGGTCACACCATGGTAAGTAACACACTGAGTAAGGCCTGCAATGTGAACATCTGTGCACACAAACACTTTGACAACACCCACATCACGCTCAGGACAGACCAGTCACTGTAAGGAACGTCCAGCACTTTTCCAATACATTTCTGATAAAATACATCTCAATTGCAACAGCGCCTTTGTGCATACAAACTGTGTAATACATGGGCTGTAGGAGTTTTTAGGGATTTTCGCTCAGTGCAGTAGCAAGAAATCTCTGAACTACGTGAATATCCCCCACTTCATTGTAACTGCACCAGGAAAATGTAGACTGCCATGTTTGTGAATCCAGTGAAAAAGTCTGATTATTAGCTTTATAAGCATTTTAGGTTTATTCAGGGTGGATAAGTCTTAAAAATTAACACCCATTGCTCCTCTAAAAACAGGATTTTAAATCACCTTCAAATTTTAGCTAAGTTTCAGACTTCTTTAGTGTCTTAAGTGATATGATACATTTAACCAAAATAAGACCCTACCCCTCCCATTCCCCTCATTTGTGTTAGTACAGGCTAAGGGACCTATGCATTATCACTAATGGGCCCGTTACACATGCAGAAATGCTAGTTTCCAAATTGGAGCTCCCCTGCAGGATCCAGAACCAACTGAAGATGGCGTTGATTTCCGGAGCCATGCGCCTTCGTATAGAAAGGATGTCCAGGATCCACCGCCTCCACACTGTGTCCTGGGTTGTGTGCATGTGTGAACTCATGCATGCGCTGTTGGCTGGCACCTCTGTGGTAACACTGCTACTTCGGTAGCAGTGGTAGGGATTGTGGAGACAGCAGTAAGTATCTACAGCCGCAACTCATGGTGAGACGAATTCTTAATCATCAGTGGGGGGAAATGGGCCTCTTTATGTGCATTTGTAAAGTGTTTTTCTGTGGTGAGACTCCCTACAGCCAATGTCTGATGGTATTTCTATAAATTTTGCTGTACTAAGCAGAAGACTACTGGATTGAAACAGGTAGCTTAGGTGGTAATACTCTTTACGTGGCATGTTTAGATTAAGGTCTAGAGACAATTTAGCCAGTCTGTTCTGTGAAAGTCATAGGGCCTGATTCTGTGTCGGATGTATCTGTAGACAGTCGTGCAGATTTCAGTATAATGCGCAAGATCATTACTGCAAAAGGATTGATCTGTCTGTTGGCGGATCATACTTTCCTATGAAATGGGCATTTATGGGTGGCTACTGGATGGTCGCAAGGAGCAGCCCCATTTCATTGGAATGTCATTGGAGTGGGTGCGTAATCCAATTTATATGCATGAGCGTAGTGCTTGGACAGATAGAACTTCTGTTTCTGTTCTGTTGGTGTGGATACAGAGAAGGAGTGAGTTTTTCCAAGGCCACCCACCAAACAATATGTGAAAAAATAATTTTCTCTTTTATATACGTCTGAAATATATGCCTGGCGGCAATTATTGTGGAACAAGAAAGAAGAACCATTTATAAAGGGACTTTCTGTCTAAAGGACCTACAGGAGGGAATTACACTTTATACTGACCTAGGAGGAAGCGCTGGGACTTTACTGTTTTGGTTTATGTCTATGATTATAGAGTTTTGTGACCTCTATTTATTGTTCTAGCTGCATCCATTATTGAAGTGCATTGTTATTTCAATATATTTTTTGTATACGTTATAGTCACTAGATATAATAGTGCTGCATCATGCTAGGTTATAGGGATCAGAGGAAACTTGTGATTAATTCAGTATTTGAAACAAATGTGGATGTCCAATTACAAGGAGATAATTGGATAGAAGAAGATTTAGAGTTTAATATGAAAAATTTAGGACACATATTAATAAAAGAAAGTAGGGGCTGGTGGGAGGTGGTTACCTTGGAGAAATATATAGCAGAACAAATGATACCAAAAGGGTTAAAGATCTCCAAGGTGTCCGCCTCAACCAACAGCAATGAGGGATTTAATGAAAATTGGCAAAAAATTTTAGATAGTTGTTCATTTGCATTAATGAATTTAATTGTACAAGAAAGGAGAAAAAAATGTAAAACTCTTGAAGGAGAAATTAGTGAATTAACTGCCAAAATAGAACCATGTAGGGAACTAGCAGAATACAAAATACTGGAAAAAGAGATGGAATATAGAGTAATCAAAAAAGAAAAAGAGATTATACTTAGGAAAAAAAGAAAATTCCAAAGAGATAGACTGGGTTTAGATGAAGCCCTTGTAGTTGAAGGAGAAGATGAGAAAGATTTATCTTTCATTTGCAATGAATCAGTTGAGGATGATTATGAAGATATACACAAGGAAGGTCAAAATAGAAGGGATTCATTATGTGACTGTGGGGATATGAAAAAATAAATAAGAAGGTGGAATAATAGGGATACCAATAGGAGGTTAGAAAGGTTTGAACAAAAACCGAGAGAAATAAGGCGAGACAAACCATATGAAGAATCCAGAAAGAACTATAGAAATGAATATAGAGATAAATATTCGTGGAAGAAAGTAACAAGAAGTGACAGAAGAAACCCATTATACAGCAGGGGAGATGTTTATACACCCATAAAAGAGGGATTCATTACTAAAGATGCATGGTATGCATCAAACAAAAATAAAAAAAAGCTATAGTAGAAAAGATTTAATTCCGATATCTAATAGATTCGACCTTCGGAATGAACTGAGTTTTTTAGACAGGAGTCAAAAAAAGAAATATATACGTTAAATGAAAAACATACGAAAAATAAAAAACGTGGGAAGTGGGGAGCAGGTAAAACTAAAAACAATGTAAGAAATCAAAAGGAAAAGTCTATATCTAATGACCTGTGTACATAAACAAAAATTTTCAATTTAAGTAATCATGCATTATCTAAGGAAGAAGAAAAAATCCTCATGAAAAGGCTTAAATTCGCCCCAAACAACAAATTAAATAAATTTGGAACATATATTGACATCCAAAAATTTATCCGAAAAATATCTTTAAAAAAATATTTTATAGGAAAAGGATGTGAAGTGAATGCAAGGAAAGAAATATTCAAACCAAAGTCAACTTTCAATCCCACCTTTAACAGAGGATGCTTCGTAGACAGTTTTAATAAAATTGTAAGTGCAGAACTAGACAGAATAGAACCCAAATGGGGTAAACACGGGAACCTATCTCTGAAGGAAAGGAAAGCGTTGGATGAGTTGGAAAAAAACTCTGATATAATTATTAAACCTGCCGATAAGGGTGGAGGGGTGGTGATAATGGATAAAAACCGTTATAATGAAGAAATTTCTAGACAATTGAATGATAAAGAAACATAAACCACTAAAAGGGAATCCGAGTGAGAGAATAGAGAAAGATCTAGGGAAGTTAATTGATAAACTTTATAAAAAGGGGGTGATTACAGAAAATTAAAGTATGTATATTAAAAAAGTAAATGCAACACTACCTGTATTTTATGTACTTCCAAAAATCCATAAGGATTTGATAAATCCCCCAGGCCGCCCTATCGTAGCAGGGACAGATTCAGTGACATCCAACCTTTCACATTATTTGTACTTTCAGTTACAACCAGAAGTGGTAAAACTTAAGTCGTATTTAAAGGACACTACAGACCTGCTAAATAAAATTAAAGATGTTTATTGGCAAGAAAATAATATTTTAGTAACGGCAGACGTGAATTCATTATACACAATAATAGATCACTCCCAAGGAAAGGAAGCAGTAGAATATTTTTTGATAAAAAATGGAACATCACAGGATAAGAGAGATTTTATAGGAGAAAGTATTTTATTTATTTTAAAAAATAATTTTTTCTGGTGCAATGATAAATTTTATCTCCAACAAAGATGGAAATTTAGCAATGGGTACTAAATATGCACCCGCATACGCAAACCTCTTTATGGGGTATTGGGAAGAAAAGGTTATATGGACAAATAATTTATTTCAGGGATGCATAAAAAAATGGTACCGGTTCATAGATGATATTTTTTTATCTGGGAAGGTGGAGAGGAGGATTTGAAAGAATTTTGTAACAGTTTGAATATTAATAATGTGAATATTCTACTCACCTTTGACTCTAGTAAAAAGGAAATTAATTTTTTAGACCTAGTTATCTACATAGAAGGAAATACGATACATACTAAAAAACTATTGTAAGATCACGGATAGTAACTCATATATAGATACACAGAGTAATCATTATAAACCATGGTTAAAGAATATACCTAAAGGTCAAATGAGACGTATAAGGAGAAATTGCACAGATATTACCGTTTTTAAAGAACAGGCTGAAGAATTAAAACAGAAATTAATATGTAAAGGCTATTCAGAAAAAGAGATTAATCCATATATGGAAGAAATGATAAAGAATGATAGGAAACAACTACTTACAGAGAAAACTAAGAGTGAACAAACTGGTGAGTTTTCACTCCCTTTCATTACCACCTTTAATAACCAATATAAACAGGTAGAGGATATAATAAAGAAACATTGGTATATATTAAAACAGGATTCTGTAATAAAAACAATTTTACCTGAACGTCCGAAATTTGTTTATAGAAGAGCACCCAATCTGAGAACGAAATTGGTTAAAAGTGCCATACCGGTTATAAGGTCAGAAAGGATTAAAACCAAAGGGTTTTTTAGATGTGGCCTTTGCTTAATGTGTAGGAACCATTTGAAACAAGAGAGTAAAGTTATACAATATACATCTACTAAGACGAATACATCATATAAAATGGATGATTTTACTACGTGCAATAGTAGAAATTGTATTTATTTAATTGAGTGTACGTGCGGTTTGCAATATGTTGGACGCACTTCCAGACAGTTGAAAGAGAGGTGGAGTGAACATGTAAGAAATATCAAAAAAGGTTTTGAGAAACACTCCCTCTCCAATCATTTTAGAGAATGTCATCAGAAATCTATTTCAGGTATAAAAAATTTAATGGGGATTAAATTAATGAAACCCCACTGGAGACAAAGGGGCATAGATAATATTTTAGCTAAAACAGAAATGAAGTTGATATATGAGCTAAAAATCCTAATACCCAGTGGCCTGCATAATGATTTTGAAATTAAAAGGTTCTTATAGTTGTACATTTTTAAACATATGAATTTTATATGGAGTAATTGTTTTATATGAATTTTTTATGAATTTTAAATGTATTTTATAAGGTTTTAGTATCGAGGTATTACTTGTGAAGTTCCATTTTTACATATTTCATAATGGATGATGAACTGGATCTATAATAATATGAATGTTCTATTGCTAATGTAAGTTATAAGCACTTTGCACTTTTGTTTTAAAACGGATATTAGCAGGTATATTTAGAGGTTTTATTACTATTATTAAGTTTTATTGTATTTTGCACCTTATATTAATCTAATTTATGTTATCCCACATTAGGAAGGGATTGTTTCCATATTATATGCTATGCGTTCCAGCGGGAGCCATTTTTTTGTCTCGGAATGATCCGCATGTTTCCGGACCACGTGACAATATGAGGTGTCACTTATATAGAGGTTACGGGTTTGTGAAGGGAAGAGACTCTAGGGGTGCGTCACACGTGATGACTTATATACCCCGGATGGTAGATCAAAAGAAATGGTGGCTGGTAAATATTAGCCGCATTAGCAAATATAAGGTAGTATGGACCCGGTCACGTGGTGCATCTGGTGATCGCACCCGGAAGTACTATCGGCGTTCCAAATAGAATAGATAATAGGAAGTAAGCAGAATCTTTTGAGTCATGTGATAAGTCATGTGACTATACCCGGAAGTACTATATGCGTTCCAAATGAATATTATATATTTTATGGATTAGTCAGGCACTATTTTGGTTGATTTATAATAAAATTTAAATAATATATGAAAGTGGAAGGTGCTTATGAGAGAGAATAATGTCTATGTATGAAATGTGCAAGTTTTTTCCCACTTCCTGTTGGTAACCAATGAGAGGGTAAGGTGGGGTATATTAGGGTGGGATGTCCACCACACCAGCACACCTTGACAAAGACTTGAATTGTTGAAACGCGTTGGTGTTTATGGGGAAGGAACAGATGCAGATGTGAGGAGTGGATTGTTTACATCAGGGATCGTGAAGACAGGGGCTTTTCTGGGATGGCTTCTTGACTCACACATGTTTGCCGGTGTACATATACACCTCTCCATCTGGTACGTTACCTAAACCCCCAAGTGCTGGAGGATAATATGTTTTAAAATAGTTTTTCAAATAAATAGATTGTACTTCACTATATGTGGAAAAATGTTTTTCTCTTTTATATACATCTGAAATATATGCCTGGCGGCAATTATTGTGGAACAAGAAAGAAGAACCATTTCTAAAGGGACTTTCTGTCTAAAGGACCTACAGGAGGGAATTACACTTTATACTGACCTAGGAGGAAGCGCTAGGACTTTACTGTTTCTGTTTACACCTTCCAAACAAGTTTGCACTCGTAGGAACCCAAATTTTAGGGGGGTGACTAGTAGCCTACCCTCTGCCCATTGGGAAGTGATGCTGGTCAGCCGGGGAAGGCTGGCAGGGTGTCCCCCTCCATGCACCAGGTAGTCTGACTTAGTTGATTTTCCAAGTTACTTTCAATCTTGACTTGCTAGCGGTTTTATAGTTTTTAATAGATATTACTCCTAAGCTTGGGGAGGGGGCTTATCACCTGCCTCAACAATTTAGCCCTAACCTTTGCGGGGCTACAGTCGCTGAAAGCCGAGTACTTCCATGGGCAGCGGTTGGGGCCCCAGTTCTCCTGTTCAACCGGGTGCCATTCAGGCCACTGGATCCCTAAATTCACCAGGACATAAAAGGGATGGGGCTTTCAAACTGCACCTTCCAAAAATTATAGACCCCCCCGAAGGAACCATACTTTTGGGGGCGTTGAAGTCAATCAACCAGTGCTCCTCGAGGGAGCAGTGCAGAACTCTCGCGATAGGAGCATAGGGTAGATTACTTCATACCCCTATTCCCCACCATGGGTCACCAAACACCTCGCCATTGGCATTTCCAGAAAAAATGCGGTTTCCAACCTTCTTGTGCCTGTCGCTCAACTCGGTGGCCCTGGAGAGCTAATGAGAGGTAGCCCCAACACAGACCTTTCAAATGCAGGGTCCCACGAGCCCCTAGGCCTCTTGAATCCAGAGCTAGAGCCACTCAACCATGATCAAGATTGACTGTCAATCATGTAACCTGGCCCCGGTTGACTTGTCCGGCTTCTACCCCTTGCCGTATGGCCACCTTATATCCTAAATTCACCCTGGTTATCCAACGCCTTCCACTTAAATTTAGACCCTTCCAGGTTGGAGATACAGACCCCCGAACTGTCAGATTCCCAAGCCGGCCAGCCTGGAGCCATCCCCGGGTATGGCTCCCATCTTTGACTGGCTGCTGTTTGGGCCCCTGGGGCTCTAAATTCACCAAAATTGGAGGGAGGACATAGAAGGGATGGGGCTTTCCAACACCACCTGCCAATTTTTTTTTTAATTAAGTGCTTTTTTATTGATTTTCAAAAAAGAAAACATCAACAAATAGACAAACATAAAACAAACACAAGACAAAATAAAAGGATGTAGAACTAGCATATCATTGATGTCACATTACAATGAGCAAACAGACTAGCATATAACACTTATATATAACAATTGTCCATATACATATACATACACATATATACATAAACATATATATATATATATTCTTTCCCTTCTCGCACACACCAATAAGTGATTGTGTAGCATTATTTCCCCCATTGGAACTATTACATAACAGCACTAAATGAAGAATTGGAGACAGAAAGCCGGTGATGTGCGGTCTGAGCATGAGCAGAATTAAGCCATTTGGCCCATATGTGTTAAAATTTAGATTCAGCGTTTCTAGCCAAATAGGTATATTTTTCATGTGCAATTTGTGGCAGAGACTAAGGATAACCAATCATAATACTCCGGCCCTGTGGAGGCCATCCAGGAGCGGGCAATGCAAACTTTGGCCAACATGCAAACATTCAGTACATACTGACGAGTGTGTCTATCAAGCAAGTGGTCTTCTATAATTCCAAGCGTACCTACAATAGGAGTAAGAACAGCCCGCGGAACTCCTGTAGAGGAGATTACCCTGAGTATTTTTTCCCAGAATGACATTATCTGAGGAGAATTCCAAAGCAAATGCCAAAAGTTGGCCGATGGGGCACTACATTTAGGACAATTTGAATCTGAACGACCACCAAACCTAAACAGACGATCAGGGGTTAAATAAACACGGTGCAATAGGAATAGCTGGGGAATCTTGAATGTTTGGGGGTGCATCGGGGAATTGGGTCGCTAGAGCATGTCTAAGTTGCAGGTATCTAAAGAAATGTGACTGTAGGAGGCCAAATTCAAATTGTAACTGACTAAAGGATTTAAGTACACCTGCATTATATAGCTGTCCCAAAGAGACCACTCCCCACCTGCCCCAAATACCCCTGGTCTGCAACGCCAAAAGTTCAGGCAAAGCTCGAGAGCACCATAATGGAGTAGCCGGATCTAAGCCCTGTGTCCTCAGAAGTTTTGAGACAGAGTCCCATATTCTGACAGCTTGATTAAGTATAGGTAACATAGTGTTAGATATATTACCACTAAGTAGTGCCTGCAGAGGAGTATGACCTGGAGTAACGGGAGATCATAACAGCATGCAGGGCCAGAGGGTCAGTGTCATTTATCCAATGTCACAAATGCGCCAGTTGAGATGCAAAATAATACATGCGAAAGTGGGAAGTGCCAGACCCCCCAGTGAACGAGGCTTAGTAAGCACATCTAATTTTATGCGAGCTCTGCGATCCGCCCAGACCAGAGAGGAGACCAAACTGTTTATTTGATGGAAAAGTTTTTGGGGAAGATAGATCGGAGAGTTATGGAGTACATATAACAGTTTAAGTTGTAGCACCATTTTAATTAAGTTGACACGCCCGGTGAGTGAGAGCGGAAGTTTGCTCCATGTCTTTGCCCGAGCCCGTAAATAGTCCACCTGGGGCACCACATTTAAGGTCACATAATCTCGGGGAGCATTAGATATCCAAATACCAAGATATTTAAAGGTATTGACCCACTTCAGCGGAAGTGAAACACTCGAACTCACAGGGCATGGTCCTCTAAGGGGGAAAATACAAGATTTATCCCAATTTATTGTAAGTCCCGAGAAACTACCAAACTGAGTAATGAGATCAAGAACATGAGGCATGGAGCTGGAATAGTCAGAAACAAAGAGCAACATATCGTCAGTGTACAACGCCACTTTATCTATTCTGGCCCCCAGCTCCAATCCCCTGATACACCTGTGTGCCCGAATGAGACAAGCCAAAGGCTCAATTGCTATAGCAAACAGGGCGGGAGACAAAGGGCATCCCTGTCTTGTTCCACGCGATAAAGGAAAGGAAGAGGATATAAAACCATTAACTGACACCCTAGCTGTTGGGGCCGAATATAGGAGCTGAACCCATTTTATAAACCCAGGGCCAATCCCAAAACAGCGCATGGTCTCCCATAGGAAGGGCCACTCGACAGAATCGAAAGCTTTTGCTGCATCCAGCGAGACAACAACCGAGGAGGACCCTTGCCCACGAGAGACCTGCATATGAATGAAAAGGCGACGTAAATTAATGGATGTGGACTTGCCGGGCATAAACCCCGTCTGGTCTGGGTGGACAACAGATAAAATCACCCTACCTAATCGAATGGCTAATAATTTAGGTAAAATTTTAACATTTGTAGGGAGAAGGGATATGGGTCGGTAAGAGTCAGAAAGCCTCGGATCCTTCCCCGGCTTAGGCAAGACCACAATAAGAGCCTCTGACATAGATTGTGGGAGAGCAGTGCCCTCATATAGCTGGTTAAACAAGTCAAGGAGACGAGGGACATAAAACTGACTGTGCTTCTTGTACAGCTCTATCGGAACTCCATCTAACCCGGGTGCCTTACCGCCAGGGAATGAACGCAAAGCCTCATCTACCTCCTCCCGAGTCAGGGGAGAGTCCAAGTAATCCCTGTCCTCCGCCATCAAAGTGGGCAATAATATACCTGCGAGATAGGATTGTACATCGTCTAATGTGCAGGTCAGTCTAGAAGTATACAAAGCCTTATAAAATTGAACAAAAACTGCAGCAATATCTGGGGTCTGTATCTGGGCCACCCCAGAAGAATCAAGAACTTCAACCACAGCTACAGGGGACCTCTCTGCATGTGCCAGATTAGCAGGGTAACCTCCCGGCCTGTCAGCCAAGGCATAGTGGGAATGTGCTGCAAACAGCAACCTATACTGAGTCTTAGCCAATAGTAAGTCACTCCACTCCTTCTGCGTGGCAAGCCAGGCAAGTTTGGAAGAGTCCTGCCCATCAGACAGATACGCTGCTTCCAAAGCCCTGCAGGAGGATTCCAACTCTTTCTCATGGTGCTTGTAGGAAGATTTTAATTCAGACACCCGTCTAATCAGGGTACCCCTTAAGAAGGATTTAAAGGCATCCCAAACTACCGTAGTGGAAGCCGAGCCATGATTATTAGAGAAGAATTCACCCCAGGTAGCCTCTAGTTCCGACCCCGCTCCCATACGAGTTAACCAAAAGGGGTTGAGCTTCCAAAAGGAATGCCCGCATTGACCAATCAGGTCCAACCCAAGTACTAATGGGGAGTGATCTGAAATTCCTCTTGCTTCATAAACAACTGACTGAAGTTTAGGCAACAGATTGGGGGAGATCAGGGCAAGGTCAATCCTGGAGAACGAATGATAGCTACGTGAAAAACAGGAATATTGTTTCTCTGTAGGATGTCTCGTCCTCCAAGCATCCACCAAGCCCAGCTCTGCCACAAGGGCCCCGAAGCGACCACTACTGGAGGAAGAGGAACCAGAGGCATTGCTCCGCCTATCAAGAACAGGATCCATTACGTTGTTAAAGTCCCCCACACAAATTACAGGTGTATCTGGAAATCTAGCCATAAATTCAGCTGCTTTTTTAATAACCTCAGATGAGTACGGGGGTGGGATATATATAGCCAATAAAAGAATGGGGGCAGCATTTATTCGACATTGTAAAAAAACATACCGTCCCCAAGTGTCACTTTGCAGGGAAACCAACTCAAAACCAAGTGATCTGCGTATATGGATTGAAACACCCCTAGATAATGAAGTGTGTGAGGTATGATAAGCCCATCCAACCCACGGTTTTTTGAGTGACAGTAACCTACCCCCCAGCAAATGTGTTTCAGTGAGGCATGCAATGTCAGAACCATATTGTCGGAGCTGCTGGAGGACTAAGGATCTTTTAATTTTATCGTTAAGCCCTCGGACATTCCAAGATACAATTCTCAATGGAGTAGCCATCATCCCAGATTAGTACCAGATACTAGCAACAATAGACAGCGGATAACCTGCAAAATAGCATTAGAGTGTGCGAGACAAACAAATAGACAAATTAAGTATACAATGGTATATGCATAGAAGAAAGCAAAAAAAAATTGCGATATAAAAAAAAATTAACATGACATCTCTATAGGAACATCCCTTGAAAAACACAAAAAAAACGAAAGAAAAACCCCAACCCTTATTCCCTCCCCGTATACCTAACCCCAAGTTCGGCATACCTGAATCCCTAACTATAATTCCTAACAACTATTCCGATACAGTAACCCCCCCTACAGAGTACGGAGCAAAGAATTTAGATGACCGCTAGACATGAGGGAGCTCTCCATCCAATAATGCCCTCAGTGCCCCTGCAAAAAAAAAAACATACAATAGCAGGGGAAGGTGCATAAACCCAAACATAATACATACAGTAGAAAGGTGACATAGACTTAAATAGCGCAATCAGAGTACAATGCAATAAACCGACAGATAAAGAAATAGTCGTTATTTGCAATCAGTAATGATATGAATATAGTGATCTCGTAATGCTATCAGTCTTATTGTCAACAAAGAAATAATAACTTGAAGATCACAACAAGCCATAAGCGCCCAGCCTATATGAGAACAACAGTCAGTAACCAGAAATTAAGCATAGTTACATGAGTTCAAGGCAAATTATGATCCAGCTGACTTAATCTTCAGCCACCTGTCTGCGACCGGGCCTGTAACGATCTAGCCATAGAGCAGCCTCTTTTGGAGACATAAAGAACTTTGTTTCCCCGTCAGCAATAACTCTTAGCTTGGATGGGAATAACATTGCATATGGGAGATTCAGTTCACGCAGGCGTCTCTTAATGGGCATAAATTGAGCTCTCTCCTTTTGCACATCAATAGAAAAATCAGGAAATACTGAGACACGACAGCCATTCCTTTCCATAGGACCTTTGACACGAACTAGTCTGAGTACTGAGTCATGATCTTGGTAGTGTAAGAATTTGGCTATAAACGTGCGGGCAGGTGCTCCAGGTGGCGGTGCCCTAGTAGGGACGCGATGAGCCCGTTCCACTGCAAAGTGAGAAGTAAAAGCATCGCGACCAAAAACTTCCAGGAGCCATTTTTCTAGAAATTCTTCATGATTGTTCCCCTCCTCCTTTTCTGGCAATCCTACGAAGCGAACATTGTTGCGATGTAATCGCCCCTCCATATCTGACAACTTGCGTTGCATGGCCGACATTTGAGAATCCAGGGTATTAACTCGTACTTTAAGCGGGGAGAACGAGTCTCCCAAAGTGGAAATACGTGTCTCAGCCTCGCAAACCCTCTCGCGAACACGCTGTAAATCTTGATGAATAATAGTCAGATCAGACTGTACAGAGCCAATCTGGTCAGCTAGGCGCTTATCACTGGTAGTTACAGCATCCAACACCTGCTGTAAGGTGATCTCCGGGGCCCGTGCAGCAGGAGGAGCTGTAGTTAAAGGAGGTGATTGATCGGGCGTTTCCACAGGATCTTCCTTCTGTGTAGTATTAGACACAGGGTTACGGGAGAAGTGCTCCAGTTTAGCAGCAGCTGATGTGTGGTTTGTTTTCCCCATAGCTGAAGGGCAACACAGACTAATAATATAGAGAGCTACTGGAGGCAGAGAGTCAATGGGTTAACAAAGAAGAGAAAATGGCCGCTACCAGGAAATCAGGATACATCTTCACTGCCCCATATACCAGCACTGAGCAGCACAGAGCCTCACAGCCCCAGAGAAGTGAGAAGACCAGCGCTGTGCAGCAATGGGAAGGATAGCTCAGCACCGCTGTTCAGGAGATCCAAGGATGAGGAGAGGGTGTCAGGCACTCACCCACAGCAGCTCAACAACCAGCTACGGCAGGCTGCAGGACCCAGGACCACCTCGCGACAATCACAGAAAGCACCCGGCAACAGAAGGGCAGGAGGAGGGAACACGTGTCCCGCAGACAGCTCCGGGGGCCGCAGGAACCTCCAACAGCAGACGCTGCAAGTGTCAGAGCCAGGGAGCTCAGCGGCAGGAAGGAAGCCACAGCAGGAGACGGAGCCACGTGTCGGGGCAGGAGGACTCACACTGCAGAGCCGCGCGGACGGAGAAGAGACGGAAGGCGGCTCAAACTGCTCCCGCAGAGGCAGCACAACTTCCCCTCAAGCCAGGTATAGTGGGCACCGCTGGGCAGAGAGCAGGATATTGGCAGTGGATATCGCGACTGGAGAGCTCAGTAAAGTGCTAGCTACTCCATGTCCATCTTGGCCATGCCCCCCACCACCTTCCAATTTTAGTAAAATGTTACCCCCCCTGGGAACCAAACTTTTAGGGGGGTCAAAGTCTAGCGACCGCTGCCCTGCAGGGAAGTGGTGCAGAACAACTGGAACACTGATGGATGGTAGATTGCTCCATACCTCTACCCCCCACCATAGGGTAGAGAACACTTAGCCATTGGCTTTTCAGTGAAAAATGCGGTTTCTGACATTTGTGCGCCTGCCGATCGGCCCGGTGGCCCTGCAGAGCTTAGGTCTCAATGTGGCAAGTGTAGCCCCTACGCATAGTTATTGAATGTGGGGTCCCTAGGCCGCAAGGCTGCGGAGGTAGAGCCGCTCAACATCGACCGTCATTGATGGAGCCTGGCCCTGGTTGACTTAACTGGCTTCTACCACTCACCGTATGGCCCCCTTTTATCCTAAATTCACCAATTCAAATAAATTCAATTGGTGTGCCAGCAGCCTTGGATCCTGTCTGTCCAACACCACCTTCTGCTTAAATTTAGACCCCCCCCCTGGCTGGAGGTAAAGATCTCTAAACTGGTGGTTTCCCTAGCTGGCCAGGCCTGGAGCCTATCCCTGATTGACTTGGCCGGCCTCTACCGCTTGCCGTTCGGGCCCCTGGGGCTCCAAATTCACCCAAATTGGAGGATCGATCAAAGTCAAGGGAAGCAAAGTGGCAAAACCCCGGTGAGGAGGGCATACACTCACCGGGCCCTCATGTAGCCCTGAAGCAGCCAGGGAGGTCCTGCACCCCCCTGAAATAGCATGAATATTAAGCCCACCCCTGGGTCCACAATGGGTGCCGGGGATTGTTCACCTACCCTCTCGCGCCTCTATAACACTGTTTGGTACAAGTTGTTGAGAGAGCAGTATTTGCAGACTTAAGGTCCTGGAACTCTGCCCCATGGTGATTTTTGGAGAGGGGTGTACCCCTGCCACACTCTACCCCAGCCAGGGAACCAGATCATCCACTCAAGGGCCCCGCCCTTCCCAACAACTTGACATAACACCCACTTTTAATCCAGCGCCCACGCCGCAACTCCAGGGGCCATGGTCGTTTGCTATGTCAGGCACCCTGGGGGCGGTGAGGGGAGGCCGGTAGGACACAGAGGGGGCTTAAGCCTCCCTCCTGGAGCCGGAGAGAGTTTGCAGAGGTTGACGTAAGCCAAGTGACCGCAGTTGCGTCCATCTCAGAATCAAGCCCTATGTGAGATGGTACCCGAATGTTAAGTCTACAAAATAAGGTAAACAGTCAAGAGGTCAACACGAGAAGATCGGCAGTCAATAGGTCAACAGGGGTAAAGGTTGACAGGTAATTGGTTGACAGTGACAAAAGGTCGATAGTCAAATGGTCAACACGAAAAAGTCAACACAATGTTTTTCATGATATTTAGGGTAAGGGTTAGGCTAAAATAACAAAAAAATTATCTGAACCTTTTTTATGTCGATCATATGAGTGTTGACATTTTACCACTGTTGACCTAAGTCACTGTCGACCAATTACCTGCCGACCTTTACCTTCTGTCTAACTTCTTAATGTATACTTATCAATCCACACCCATGTGAGATTGTAGTCATCTCTTTCAAGGAACCAATCCATCATATGCATAAATAGCAAAGGCTATTGATATTTTACGAGATTAGGAGTGGCAAAACCTTTCTTTGACAAAATTATACAATTGTAAGGTGTAGGAGGAGGTTTGTTTTTCCATATATAAGTAATTGTGATTTATATTTACTGTAATTCCATGGAAATTGTCTAAGTATTTCTGGGGTAGTACTAAACATATAAATAATTTTAGGTAGTTACATTTTAAATGCAATTAAACTGCCCAACAATGAGACTATATAGTTAATTTAGTTGGTTGAATAATCACTGGTAATTATTTATAATCGTATATCTTCTCTCTCATATATCCGAACTTTAAACTACCTACCAGGCAGCTAAGAAGCATCTGCAGTACCAGGGACAAGCTGATCAGATCGATGGCAAATATTGCTATGCTGATATCTATGCATTTATCTGCTGAAGCACTGGCTTCTGTTCAAAATATTTTGTTGTTCCTGCACTGTCCCAGGATGGATTCTGGCCTTCTTAATAATGTCACTGTGATGTTTAGAGAAGGAAGAAGCACATTACATTTATTTTATGACACCTTCTCTAGATTGCACACCATTTTAAGCCTGCCATTTTAAAAATACAGTACAGATTTAACAAGCCACTATTGCACCGTTATAAGTCAGTGTGCAGTTGGCAAGTGAATATATCAAGCTGGTTTTCTCCGCAGTTTTTATATCCTGTATCTCAAGTCTCTGAAGGTCATGTGAGAACTTTCTTTAAGTAGTATACACTGGAATGGTCCTTTAGTGCATGTCAAGGTGAGGTGTGATGATGATCAGATCAGAAGTTTCCTTTTGCTAAGTGCTCTTTTAGAAAGACACAGGAAGGACAAAGCTGGTTTCTCTAAGGACTACTGTCGTATACCCACTAGGGAAGACTAGTACAGGACACTTAAAGGGCATTCCAAACTGAGTGTTTTTACCTCATGACAAGAGTCCAGTTTTTCATAACATAAGATATTGTCTTTAAATGTTTTAGTAATATTTTAAATTAAATCTAAATGTACGGTTTTGCAATGTTGGAACCCAAAGGTTTTCAATTTTTTTAGCTGCTGTCAAACTAAAACTTGCGTAATAATTTACCATTTGAGAAAAGGGTGCGATTTAATTTGGCAACAGCTGATCATCTGCATGTTTCAGTATCTTGTTTGTTATAAATTTTCTTAAACTTAATATTTTCTAGTGTAAACGTATTTTACATCGAGAACAGGAAGTACATTCAAAACTCATCACCATTACGAATATATATAATACTGAACCAAGTCTTTCACTCCATATTTTTCTGCATCCTCATTTTAATCAGAAACCACTAATATATTTACCCATATTTATTAACAACTAACCCTTGTACACAGGGGCGGATTAGCTATAGGCCTCAGCAGGAAGATTCCCGGTGGGCCGATGCACATGTGGGGGACATGACAGGTAGCCTGTCGGTGTCTATCCCCTGCACTGCAGCACTGACTGGTTCCCAGTAGACACCAGCCCCTCTCAGAACTGCCAGTGACAGCACTGTATTAACTGGTCCCGCCTCTCAGGGAAATCCTTTGGTCCATTGATTGAGATGTCAGCCTGTCACCGGTTAGTTGCCAGTGATTGGTGCGATTTCCACTTTTCAGGTGTCACGTAAGGCTGCGTTACCATGTTAGTGAAATGACAGGGAGGACTCACACCAGCTTCTGGCCGGGAATGCACCATGCTCCTGAATGTAAACGGTTTACAAGCTATGCAGTGTTATTGGCCGGTGATCAGTCCTGTGATGTTATCTAGTAATGCAGCCTTGCCTTTCTGCTAATTTACACTTTTATGATAACAACAGTGTGTGTGGAAGGACTAGTAGAGCTGTGGTGTTTATTGGCTGGGAAATTGACACTGCCTTCCCAATCTCTGTATAGCACCAGCCAGTAAGTAAAACAGTGGTCAGTGATAGGCTGGGGTGTTACACCAGTGAGTTAGTGAGTTCAGCTGTCTAAGAGAGGCGGGACACGGCGATCACTCATGATTGGATGTGCCACGCTATATTCAAGTTTAAACGAAATTGTAGAGAAGCCGTGTCAGGCTGTGCTCTCAGCTATATTTGTTATACCTGCTGCAGTGTAGAATGTAATACCACATTCTACCCCCTTTAACTTTCCCCAATGTGCATTGCATAATCATGTAAAGCTCCCATGCACTCTCACTTGTAGCCCCAACCACACAGGCACCATGATCTCCCTGGCTTTGGTATTGCAATGGAATCCCCGCCTGGTCCCTCCTCCTGCAGAGGGATGAGGGAATGGGACCTGAGAATGATCGAGGCCATAAGGAAGGGGAGTGACATGGGGCAGTGACCTGCTGCTGCTGATCCTGGCACTGCTGATATGATGGGAATCAGCCCGTGTGGACTCCTGCACGGTTAGGTCTAGAACGAGGTGCTGTAAAGTACCTCTGATGTCACAGACACGTGACCCACGGCAAAAGGGGGAAGGGCAAGGTTCAGAACGGGGTCCAAAAGTGGCCCTTTGCAGGCTTGCTTCACTTGCCACGCTTCGGGCATGGTGGCTCTCTTCACACGCCACTGGTTTATATTCCCCCTTTATGCCCATGTTTATGGTAACACTGGTAGCTGACCGACCACGCTGCAGTGGTCGCGTGGTTGTGACGTCAAAGGTCCATTCTCCAACTTGGATCTAGCGACAACCACTCCTGCACCCCTGCCCTGAGCTCAGCACTGGTGGCCTGGAGGCTGTGAGCATCGGCCACTGAGGAGCAGCATGTAGGAAGAGCTGTTGGTGGATCAAGGTGAATCATTAATAGCTGTGAGACAAATAAAAAGTTATTATGCAAATGTGAGTGAAAGGGAGGTGGTATAAACTCTACTGGGCAATTTTTCCTTTTAGATATGTACAGCCATGGCCACAAGTTTTGAAAATGACAAGTATTGGTTTTCACAAAGTTTACTGCTTCAGTGTTTTTAGACCTTTTTGTCAGATGTTACTGGAATGTCTTGGTTGGCTGCATGATCCAGTCACACAGGAATTTCGACCAAATGTCATGAGGATGTGAGAGAAAGATGATGTGTGAGATTGTGTGTGGACTGTAAAAGGGGATGTAATTAGATATGGAAGCTATGAAGGTTATGTGGGAGGTTCTGGAATCTGATAAGCTTACCTGAAGAGGTGAGTTTTCAGGGAACGCTTGAAGGATTGGAGACTAGAGGAAAGTTTTATTGTGTGAGGTAGTTCAGTCCATAGTGTGGGTGCAGCGCGAAAAAAGTCCTGTAACCGTGAATGGGAGCAAGTAATGCATGGGGATGAGAGATGCAGATATTATGCTGAGCGGAGAGGTCGGGTTGGGACATATTTTGAGATGAGTGAAGAGATGTATGTTGGTGTGGTTTGGTTAATAGCCTGTGTAAGTGAAAGTATTTTATATTGAATACGGTAGAAAACCGGCAACCAATGGAGGGACTGACAGAGCGGAGCAGCAGAAGAAGAACGTTTCGCTGCATTCATAATGAATTGTAATGGTGATAGCCTGTTTTTGGGAAGACCAGTAAGGAGGCTATTGCAATAGTCAATGCGGGAAATAATGAGTGCATGGATTAGAGTTTTTGCAGTGTCTTGTGTGAGATATGGTCGAATTTTGAATATGTTTTTTAAATGTATGTAACATGCCTTGTCATTTAGTGTGTAATAATGTTAAAACTTAGAGAGTTCTTTGATAGCCCATTTTGTTTTAAAAAAAAGCATTTCTGATCATAATTTTGCCATTATAACAACCTTTATTTATAATAAATATATTTCAGGGACAAATCATCAGTATCTCATGAGATAATAGGAAATGTTTGAACTAATGAAGAGCATGGGCAAAATGTAATACTCGCAAGTCATGCTTTGTGGTGATATTTTTAGTTGTAGAACATCAAAATGTAATGATTGAGCATGGTTAAGCAGATGCGGAGAAGTGAGAAAGGAAGACCAATCTTGATGCGGCTTAAAGTTGGAATAGATGGGAGAGTACAAGATAGCAAGATGTTGTAGTAAAGTCGGATAAGAAAAGGGCATATTCTAGCAATATTTTTAAGATGGAGGCAAAAGTACTAGAAGTGAGACGTGAGTCATAAGGCGGGGGCAAATCAAGTGTGATTCCAAGACAAAGGGTTTGCGAGACTGAGGAAATTGTGGTTTTATTGACAGTGAGGATGATTTGGGGAGAGTTAATGAGTCTGGGAGGAGAGAAAATAGTAAGCTCTGTTTTAAGTAGCATTGGGACATCCATGTGGATATAGCAGTGAGACATTTTGTTATATCAGACTGTACAGAAAGGAAAGGTTAGGATAGTTAGATTTGGGTGTCATCATTGTAGATGTGGTACAGAAGGCCGAATAAGTGAATTAGTTCCCCAAAAAAAGAAGGCCAAGAACAACCTTGTGGAACCTCAACATATAGTGGGAAGGGAAGAAGTTGTCATCCCGACGGTCAGGATGCCGGCAGTCAGAATCCCGGTGGTGAGTATTAGGGTTAGTTTTAGGCACTTTGGGGAGGGTTAGGCTGCAGTAGGGGAGGGTTAGGCTACAGGGGAGGGTTAGGCTTCTGGAATGGTGGGTTAGGGATAGGGGGAGGATTAGGGTAAGGGTTACTTTAAAAATTCTATTGGGATTCTGACTGTCTGGATGCCGCTGTCTGCCAGGATCCTGTACCCAACCCAGTGGGAGTGAAGGAGAGGATGTGTAAGAGGGAGGTGTTTGATAGATAAGAGTTGAACCAGGAAGAAACTGTCATAAGGCCAATGGAGTAAAGGGTGTGCAGGAAACTAGAGCGATAGCAGTGTCCAAAGCAGTAGAGAAGTTCACAAGGATGAGTTCAGAGAAATCATTGATCACTTTTTGGGATGCAGTCTCAGTGATATGTTGGGGGCAGAAGTGTGTTTGCAGGAATTGAGAATGAGAGGAGAGAGAGAGAGAGAGAGAGATATGCGGTTGTACATAAGTTGCTTAAGTAGTTTGGAGGGAGAGACTGGTACAAGAAATGGTTTATTTCAGAGAAAGATAAAGAGATAGGGCTCCCTGATTGCACACCTTCCTTTAACACAGGAGTGGGGAAACCTTTTTTCTGCCAAGGGCCATTTTGAAATATATAACATTATTCGTGGGCTCAGTGCAGGCCACACCCCCTCCATGTGATGCCACACGGGGATGGGGCCACAATCACCAGTGATTACAGCAATGCCTGGAGCATCCTGAGAGGGAGCTGTAAGGGCAGCGGTGTGACCATCTGAAGCTCCCATAGGACGCTCCAGGTGGCACTGCTGCATAGATTCTGGCTGCAGGGTGCCATTATAGGCACCCTACTATCCAGATGAGGCTAGCAGAAAAATGCTCAGAGGGTCAGACCAAATGATTCCAGGGCCTTATGAAGTTCCCCATCCTTGCTTTAACACTACTGCTAAGGTACTGAGGGCATCATGCATCAAGCCTTGGAGAGAGATAACGTTGCCCAAAGTAACCAATCAGTGTCTAACTGTACTTTCAAAGACTATTCTAGATAAATTACATATGCTGATTTATTTGCTTTGCACACCTTCTCAACTGTATCTATCTTCAAGACGCCTCCTGAGTGACATTGCAGTTACAGAGATACTTTTCTTACGAAATAATAGGACCTTGTTTTTATTGATTTAAAATTATTAGTTTCCTATCCTGAAGTCTGAGTAGCCACTGAGAATAGAGACTGAGGTAAAAAGTGTAGCCACCAGGAAATGTGTCAAGAATTGGGTGCTATAGGGAATACATCTCCAAGACTGCACACTGGATGTGGGTGCAACAACAGATTCACAACACAAAGAGCATATGATGCGCCCACAGTGTTGCTCACAGCCATACTGTACTTGTTTTGCCATTGTCATTGAAAGTGCATTGATTATTTTTAAAATTTTCATAGTACAACATAAAAAAAATGATACCGACTAGAAACAATATTTATATGCTGGTTAGATGTGTAGAGCATTGATGTAGGCTGATATATTCAAATGTGACCAATCTCCATAGAGTGTAACAGCAACAACCTGCATTGAAGGTCTGATCTTTGGGGGGTTTAAAAGTCCTGCAGATTGTATTACTGGTTTAATTCAGTATAAGAAAGCATTTGCTGGCAGCTGGTGGTGTCTCCTCACTGTAATTCAAACTGACTTTGGATGCTATTATGAAGGGTCTGGACTCTACAACAGCTAGCAACTGGGACCAGTTACCATATGTTGCAGACAAAATACAATATCATGAGATTTTTTATTTATTTGGAGGAGGTATATACATATGTATGTACATCCATCTATCCCTCTCCACACTTTGTAAGCAAGACTTCTTTATATGTTTAGCAACCTATCTCACTCCCCTCCCATAATCAGCCTCTCTCTGAGGTGAGAGAAGGACGGCATTCTAGGCGCAGAAAATGGCTCTGCTCTGAGATGGAGCAGGAGGGAGTGAGAGACGTTGGGGACCGACGCACAGTGCAGCTGCGCAACCTGACGTGCATGATGTAGGCAGAGCTCGGGATCATCTTCTGAGTCATCCCGAGCGATATTATGCTTCCTGAGTGCCAGTTTTGTCTTGAGTGGGCCGAGTGGCTGGTGCCACTCTGTATTTGTCACCCGTAGTTCATTGCATCATCCTATTGGATGTTCTGCACATCCAATGGGACAATTCCACAGATGATGTGGTTTTGTTAGATGAAGCATGCAGCGTTATATCTCAACATCATACGACGGATCATGTACTGTGTACGGTTATGCAATATATTGGGGTCTATTTAATAAACCTTGAATGGAGATAAAGTGAACAGTGATAAAGTACCAGCCAATCAGCTCCTAAGTACTACGTCACAGGCAGTGTTTGAAAAATAATAGTTAGGAGCTAGTTGGCTGGTACTTTATCTCCGTCCACTTTTTCTCCATCTAAGACTTAGTAAATAAACCTCATTGTCACTGGGTTCCACAGTTGTGTGTACCCAGCTTTAGGAAAGTAGCTGTATCTATCTGCAATATGGAAGGGGTGTAGTGCAGACAGAGGGTGGCTGAGGTAAGTGAATAATTTTAGTACACACACATTGGAAAAGCGGTTATCTTCAGAAACAATGACATTTTAAACAGTTGTGATACATCAAAAGTGCTGCTTGAAACATGCATTGTCGTACAACGGATCATGTAGTGTATACAGCGAAGCAATATATATTGCTTTTTCGCCTCGCTGCATCGCTGGGTCACACCATCGTTCAGATTTTCAGAACTTTCTGGATAATGAGTGTCCAAGCAGATACATTTTTTAAATATGTATGTATAAAGGAGAGATTTACCGAAAGATTTTTCAAAACATGGGAAAGTTACATAGAAACCCTCTTCCACTAACTTAAGGAACAGATCTGGAAGTGTTTCAGAAACACTCTATGGTATGAAACGCATGTATGTTTTCAAGAGCCTCAGATTTCCCTCACTGCTGACTAATGAAAATGTATTTTATATTTGTTACACAGGCATGTATAGGGGAAGAGTGGACAACATGGATTCGGGTTCTCACCATAATTATGTTTATTTTTTTTATTTAAAATGTATCTGGAATGTAATGATCAATTAATTTTAATGTATATTGGTTATGTGTTCCAGAAATGTATAATGCTGTATTTCTATTGACTGTACTATAATTGATATTTCTTATACAGTAGTAATGCTTCAATAAAGGAGAAAATTTGAATAAATATATATATTTCTTTATATATACAGTTATTTATACAGTACTTGTCAAAAGTCTGAGCACACCAGTATATTTTAAGGAATTTTCAATTTAACTGCACAGTAATGAATAATAAAACCTGTTTTATTGGCTTTGTTTACAAAATAAACAACTGTTTGAACAATAAGGAAACAAAAAAAATACTTGTTTTGACTTTTAGGCAAGTTGTTTTAGGTAGTTTTAGGTAGTCTGCTTTCATTAAAGTGATGACCCTTAGCTTTGCATATCCTCGGCATCCTATTCACTCATTTCTCCAGCTTTTGGCGATCCATTCGACTCCAGCAGCTTTGGTTTTCTTACCATAACCCTACCACTAAGGCCATATTCCTGCAAGCGCCTGGCCACCGTCCTAACGGACACAGGCTGGGAACTACTTTTCCGCAACTCCCTTCCTATTTCCGGAGCGGTCAAATGTCTTTTACGCTTGCTAGTAGTCACAATGACAGTTGTTTTTGGATGACCAGTTCGTTTTCTTGTAACATTTTCACCGTTTGTTTACTTTCGTTCAATAGTCTGAAGCACGGACCCAACGGATACCTTCAACTGTTTGTGGATTTGCCGCAAAGAATGACCATCTTCCCTCAAAACAATTATTTGAGCACGTGTTTCCACACTTAGCCCACAGTTCTTTTTGGCCATTTTTGACTAACTGGAGCTTTCAGGAAACTTATAGCAGAATGTATGATAAACAAGCTTCTTTTCAATTTCGGGGGGTGTGCTCAGACTTTTGACGAGTACTGTATATATACACATATATATGTGTGTGTCTGAGTATGTATGAGAATGTCATCCTGCCTATCTCTGCATATGGCACTGTGTTTGCCAGTCTATCTCTTGCTTCTGTAATTCTGCTAGTCTGTCTTGGTGTGTGAGCCAGTCTATTTGTCTGTCTGTGCCAATACCAAGCTGTCCGAAAGCCAGTCTCTATGTGTAAACATCTTTGTATTTTATCCAGTGTTTCAGCTTGTGTTACAGTCTAGCTGATATTGTCCAAACACACTGTATAAAAAAAAATTAAAAAAATAATGCAAATTATATTTGTTTTCCTGTTCATCTACTACTATGATCAAAACTGAAAGGATGAATTCTTATTGTGCAGTCTACTCTCATTAGGTCTTTTAATAGCAAGCAGAAATAAAAAAAATATTAACACCTCTAAATACAGCTTAGAACCTGATGCAACCTGCTATGTCATAACTCACACTTGAAATTCTAAAAAGGACATTTACTGACAACAACAATAAAACAGGTGTCTGAGCTCATTAAATGTACACCTTATTATGCCAGATCTCATTCCTCTATACACTTTACTTTCCGTTGGAGACAATTACTCCAAGTACTTTACATTCAGCTGGAGCTTCTAGCTCTAAACACTTTCTATTCCATTGGCGCTCATTCATCTGTAGAGTTTACATTCCACTGGAGCACATCCCACTGTAAATGTTACTTCATAACTGAGCATGTCCCTCCATTCATTGTTCTGTATATCTGGCTGAAAATTCTTCTCTACACTTCAATTGAGAATTACACATTATGTGCTTTTCAGTCATCTGGGAATTATCCCACTGTTAGTTTTACATCCCAATAGAGCTAGTTCCTCATTACACTTTGCATGGTTTGCATCTGGCTAGAACGTGCCTTGTTACATGTTACACCGTGCTGTAGTCTGACTCACTGTGCACTTTATGGGGGAGCTTGTCAATTTTTTATACTTTACATTATGGCATTTTGCTGACCAATCAACATGGAATTAATGCGTACGGTCAGTTCCATACTTCAACAGAGCTCTATAGAAAAGCTACATCTGGCTTGTAGAGCACTCCTTTGAGAGCGAAGTGGCAACCAGCACCAGGGTACTGGTCACGACCCGTCACAGGGAATTCCTCAGTTGGAGGACTGGGAGCCGGGGTTTTAGGGTGGCTAGGAAGCAACTGAGTGACAGTACTAAGGTCCTACTAAATAGTCAAACCCAGGTGTTGGCTAGACTTGACCAAAGGCACGGATTCTAACCCACTTGGTGGTCTTCACCAGTGACCCCTCCTATTAGGATTTGGGTTTCGATGCACCAAGTGAGCAGGCCGCTGTCGTCTGGTCAGGTACCTGGGAATGACAAAGACCCTGTGATAACACTAAGAGTGGGATAACTGAGAAACTATGTACTCCGTGTAATGATATGGAGCGTAGATGAATACACAGAATAATGAATGCAAGAATACTGAAAGTTCATACACTGTGGAGAATTTGTAACGTGAGAACACGAAATTCCAGCATGTGCTGCACTAGGGATTTATCTCTGGAGATCCGGGCATGGAACTGGTACAAGAGAGTTGCGCGAGGAGACAGTACACAGATGCTGTACTGAGTACAAACACTGGTGATCCAGACGCAGGACTGGTACAGGAGAATGCCACTAGAAGTCAGTACATGGATGCTTGTACTGAGTACACATGCTGGTGGTCTAGATGCAGGACTGGTTAAAGAGAATGGCACTAGGAGTCAGTACACAGATATTGTACTGAGGCCCTAATTCAGAGCTGGACGCTCTTTGTGAGCGCTCGCTCTGAATCTGGGCAGCGTGTTTTTTTTTTTTTTTGGTCGGCCCCCAGGCCACTCGCTAAGCTCTGGGTGACCACCGACAGCTTTTGCGAGCGCCCAGGTGATGGGCGCGATGGTCGTGACCATCGGGTTTGGGACGAGACCCTTGTGGTAGGGTCTCGTTCCCGTAAGGCCCAGTGAACTTCCTGCTCTAATAGAGCAGGAAGCTCAACTACTGCCATCACGAGTGATGTCAGTAGGGCCGCCCTCAAACGGCAGGTGTTCCTTCGGGAATGCCTCCGTTTGGCCAGCCACCCCCCCTCCCTGCCTACAAAATGGGGCGAGCTGTCGATCAACATCGTCAGCCGCCCCGTTTTCTTGTGAGCCCCGGAGCAAGTGATTTCTCGCTCGCTCCGGGGCTCGCGCATGCGGCGCGCGCGCACTGCCCAGCCATCGACCTGCTTCCGAGCGGGTCTGAATCAGGCCCTGAGTACACTCGCTGGTGATCCAGATGCAGGACTGGTACAAGAGAATGACACTAGGAGTCAGTACACGGATGCTGTACTGTGAACACACGCTGGTGATCCAGACACTGATAGCACTGAAGTTAATAACTAGAGTCTCAGCACACAGACAGGTGCTGAAGTAATCACTGGAGAAGTCAGATGCTGAATAGTGCTGAAGTTGTTTCACTGGAGTTTAGCGCAAAGACAAGTACTGAAGAAATCACTAGAGAAGTCAGACGCTGATTAGTGCTGAAGTTGTTTCACTGGAGTTTAGCACACAGACTAGTACTGAAGAAATCACTAGAGAAGTCTGACGCTGATTAGCACTGGAAGGAGTCACTGGAAATAAAGAGCATAAGCCTGGAGCCATGTAACAGCATCACAGTCACTGGGAAAGCAAAGTTAAACAGCAACTTCCTGTTCCTAGAATCAGACTAAGGGCCTGATTCAGACCCACTCATGAGTGGCTGTCCGCTCGCAAGTGGGTCGATGGTGTGCACTGAGCATGCGCACGATGGAGGGAGCTCCGTCGTGCACATGCGCGAGACGCGACGAGCGAAGGACTTTCCTTCGCTTGTTGTGTCTGATCAAAGGGGGCGTGCTGTCGATGTTGATTGACAGCACGCCACCTTTGGTGGGCGTGCCTCCCAGATGGGGGCGTTCCCAAGGGAACACCTACCGTCAGAAGCCGGCCCACTGACATCACTAGTGATGTCAGTGGGAGTGATTTTGGCTCGGATAGAGCCAAAATCACTCCGGGCCTTGCGGTTGAGAAACTCAACCGCAGGCTCCGGCTCGCAGTGGCGATGGTCGCGATGGTCAAGACCATCGCGACCATCAACCTGCACGCTCGTATAGGCTGTGGGTTGTGACCCACAGCTATACGAGCGTCCAGGAGGACGCTCCATTTTTATGGAGGACGGCCCTCATTCAGAGCGAGCGCTCTGCTCAGAACATCCGGCTCTGAATGAGGGCCTAAATACACTAAGGTAGCAGTCCATTGGAGGATAGTGTCAGCTGACAGCAACCAATGCTACCATTGGTAAAGGGCTAATCAGGTGATGTAGACTGTCATGGCTGCGTCCATGATGGTAACCACAGGAACCGAATCACGGAGCAACATGTGGGTGTCCTAGCAGACCCTGGGGAGAATGCACAACCTGCTGCTGTACCTGGTATCTGACCGTCTGCAAGATCAGGGGAAGCCGGCGCAATGGTGAGTAGCGGCCGATCCCAGGCCGCATCCTGACAGTACTGAGAGAGGTAATGGAATACATTACAAAATCCCTTTGAAGTACATACTTCTCAAGACTTTTGTACCAATGCGCCAAATAACTATACATTGTAAATGTCACCATACTATGTACTGCTGCATTTTACATTCCACCACAGCAGTATATTAATGACTACCTGGTTCTCATTTAGATATACTTTATTTTATCACTAATATTAGCGAAGCTTGTTGATATTTACAAAATGTAACCCATTGAAACTTTCTACAATTTGAATTCTGACAGACCTTGTTACTATTTATATTCTGATCATGCTTCTATGTACTTTACATTCTAAAGAAACCCATCCCTCTCGAGCTCATCCCTCTCTAAACCATGTATCCTGCAGGGGTTTATCCCTCTCTACACCATGCATCCTGCTGAAGCTCATATATCTGTAGACCATGCAACCTGCTGGAGTTCATCCCTCTCTACACCATGCATCCTACTGGAGTTCATCCCTCTACACCATGCATCCTACTGGAGCTCATCCCTCTCTACACAATGCATCCTGCTGGAGCTCATCCCTCTCTACACCATGCACCCTACTGGAACTCATCCCACTGAATATCATGTATAGTGCTGGAGCACATTCCTCTCTGATGCCTGGTGGAGCCAGTCCCTTTGTACACTTAACATTCCTCTGCCGTTCTTCTCTCTTTATACCAGTATTTTGGACCTGTCATTCACCAGGTTGATAGCTGTTGTTTTTGTTCCCTCTCTCCACCCAACTTCCCATATCTCTGCCCCCTTACATGTCTTCTCTGTTTCTCTTTCCTTGCCATCTGTCTCTCTCTCCCTTTTCTGTATTTAACCCTCTTTACTTGTATCTCTTGCCCTATAACCCAATCTGTCAACCCATCCTGCCCCATCAGTCTTTTTTCTGCCTTGTTTTCTCTCTCTCCCTATTTTAACCCCTCACTCCTCCTTTATTCTCTCTTACCTTTTACTGTATCCTGAGGATATTAAAATAGTCATGCTGACATGCTATGTGGCAAACCTCGTATTAAAGATAAACTTCTTTAAAATTTCTTATGCATTAAGAATTACAGATAGGAAGTACAAATGCTACCAAGGTGAATACCATCTTATTGTCCAGAATGCTTTTTCCATCCCTTTTCAACATTTTTTGTTTCCAAAGTGTTCGGGAAGGTGGATGAGTAGACTGGCCAAAGCTGGTCCAGACTGATGGTGGCAGCATGACTTCCCTCATTGGCAGCAGTGGAGCTGAGAGCATAGAGCACCCAGGGGCAAAGTGTTTGCCATCATACATTTCTCATTGTGCATGTCACGGGAAATGCTTGTATAGGATTATATATAAGATTCTGCTGAAGGGTATCTCTTTCTACACATTACATTCAGCAGAAGGTCAGTCTTTTGTCACTTTCTATTCAGTTGTAGATTGCTCCGCTTTACACTTTAGCACTGTAAAGCTGTAGTAGCTGCCCCTCACTACACTTTACATGCAACCAGAGGGCCTGCTTCAGAGATGGACGCAGTTCATATCGCTGCTGCCTATTTGGGCGCAGCAGTGATATAAAAATATGCTAATGCAGCAGGAGGCATTTGAGGAGAAAATTCCTTTGCATAGAAAAACACATAATCATTATATTCATACATAATTTCAATTGTTACATAATTTTTTCCACATTCGGAAAGCTTAAGTGCAAAAAATTGCATCAAGCAGCTTTGTGAACAACAAACTCATGAGAATACGTGCTAGGGAACTTGAGAGAAAAAATAGAATATATATTTTTTTTAATTATTTTTTATTGAGACATCATGAGAAAAAAATACACATTAAGTAATACATTTATAATAAACAATTTTCAAAATTACACATTGCAATCCTGAAAAATAGAATATTTAAAGTGAATGACATGCTCCCCACTGATTTAACCACCTCAGGTGAATGGAATAAAAACAAATGTTACATTTAAACCATGTAATTAGATGTTATGCATAATAAACTCTGTTTTTTCAGAAAAAAAAAACATTGCATTGCTCCTAATTCTCCTGCACAAATATGAGGTGAAGCAGGTCTCTAAAGTCGGTGTAAATAAGCTAAAATTTAAAAAAATTTATTTATGTCTCAGTAATGCTTCTAAAAGTGGAATAGATGCTTAAAACATATGAAGTGACATGAAAACAATGTCATTCATACAGATGTGTCATTATGCTGTACACCTAGCCTCAATACGCCATAAGCTGCACCGTGCGGTGTAGCATGTTTGTGGCGTCTTTTTCGCTTGAATAGGCTGTGACAAACCACTTCACAAGACTGCGCTGATTAATTTGATATGCTACACATGTATACGAAGCACAAAGGAGCGTGGAGTGAAAATAAGCCGCGGCCCCTGCATCCTAGCATCTTATACACAGAGTCAGGCTCAGTCACACACAGATATACAAGTGTTGCATACCAAATGAATCAGTGCAGTCGCGTAAAGCACTTTGTCTCATCCAATTGTGATGCACATTCGAGCGAAAAAGAGTAGCATGGGAACTGGCGCAGCAATAGTGTATGAGGACACACATGTTCAAACATGTTCTATAGGGCAGCAATCATCATCCTTTGCTTCTTGCTGTCTGAAAACATATTATATCGTTCACGGTTGGGTTATTGGTTTGTAGCAAAGACCCATGCTACCAAAAACACAGGTCTGAGACATGTACCACTTCTGATGTTTAAGTATTACTGATAGCATAATGTTGGTTATGCAGGGAATTCTTATCTTTTGCCCAAAGTTATTTTTGCTATCAGATATTTCTGTGATTATGGCAGGTACTGATTGGAGGACTCTAATGGCAAGACCAGCACTAGTGAGAAACATGTCTTGTATCTTTAGGTACAAAGAGTGAGTCTAAGGACTAGGTAATACTGCAAGTTCAGATAATAGCCAGGGGCTCAGAGTCAGATAGGGTATTCATCCCAGAGCCAAGGGTCAGTAGTCAGAGAAATACTCATCTAAGAGACAGGGAGCAGATACAGGAAGATAGCCAGAAAAGTACAAGAAAAAGAGTGCTGGCCCACAGAGACAAGCTCAATAAACAGTCAATGTGCAAGTGAGAATATGCAACAATATCAGCTACAAATACCAGGTGACAGTGCACCACCAACACTTACAACAGCACATACTTTTTCACAACACTTGCTAAAAGGTCAAGTCAATTAGTACTAAGAGATCTCATCTGTATCTAGTGTTTAAAAAGGCCCTCACTGCACAATTATAGATGGAAGTTTGTTTCTCTGCTGATGCTTCAAAGTGTTGGAGATTGATCAACCATCAGAAGGATGTTGCATTCACATCCTCAACCACTGCTTAGCAACGGCAGCTAGCTTCCTTCTTCGGCCATTCTCTTCTGGAGTAACGTTCCCAGTTGCTTGGTAACCGAGAAGCTGCTTGAGTATATGCAGTATAGAACAGTAGGAGAAGGCTGGTATTCCAGACCATCTTTACATTGGGTACTGTAGTTCAAGTTTAAATAGCCTCCCCTTTTTTCCAACTATGCGTATTATAATTTCTCTATAAACTTTAGAGAAAATATATACAGATCCTGTCCTGACCTCGGCTAGTTTTGGATCTCCCTTGCTTTCTGTCTGCCCTGATCCTGGACCATATTTGAAATCTGCTGGTTTGTCACCATCCCTGACAATGGACTAAGGAACTCATTCAGACCCATTCGCTTGGCGGTATTCGTTTGCTGCCTTAAGGAAAGAAAATATGCAAATGATGCGATCGAACACTAAGGTATGAGGACGCCTCCTATGTCTGAACGTGCGATCGCTGGGTGAAGCTAGAAGCTCATCAGCGTGGAGTAAGACATTTCCAGGAAGTGTATGAAAACATTGGTACCATCGGGCGACATCGAACCACCATGCAGTGCTTAAGGTAGACTCTAGGCTACCGCAAGCACTGCGATCATCGCTGCCTTTATTTCTCTCTATTGCGCGTATGCTGACGCTACGTCTTAATTATCCACACCCTTAAGTTGGTGTAAAAACGCCCAGCCATGCCTGTGCCAGTGCAAGCACACCCCGTTTACACAGACCTACCCCAGTCACCACCCACAGACACCCCGTTCTGTCACTCAAACTAGCGCTCTGGCAATATGCAGAGAGCAATGGTCTCCTGATCGCAGTGACTGGTTCGCGCATGCGCTCTGCGGCTTATACGCATGTGCAGTTTGCAACAATCACCCGGCTGCGAGCGAACGTAGCCTAGCAAACGGGTCTGAATCGAGCCCTAAGTACTCATCATTTTGACTGTTGCTAGCATTAAACCTTACCCGGTTCACTAACCTGTGCAATACTACCCGCTGTCCAATATCCTGCACCTAGCATGTACATTTAATACTCCATGGGCTGCTTTCAGTGTTCCATTAATTATATAACTCATCAGTCATTACACCCAATAAACCCCTATAGCCTAAAGTTGAATACTTGGGACAAATGAGTACCATTCAGCATATAAAACGTTATAAGGAAGGAGTATGCTATAGGCAAAGACCTAATAAAGTGAAGTGTTTATAGAGTGCTCATTAACTCTCTGTGTATTGATCATCACACAAAAAGTGTTGTATTTGACAGACTATTGACTTCAACTTCATCCCTCATGCGTGTATCTTCTTTGACTCATCAACATCAGCTTTGTCCCTCAAGACCAATTCTTTTAGGATTAAGCTGCTTGGCTAGTTGTGTATCTCTGAAGCCAAGCCAAGTGCTTCTCTCTTGTATCAACCATCACAGTGACAGTGCTGTTCACAATAACCTGTTTAAATTAGCTTGAATGATGGTAACAAGCCGAATGTGCAGGAAATACTAGCAGTAAGTCATTAGACCATTCTATGCAAGTATGTACTGATGAAGTGACAATGAAAAGAGTTCAGTAGGCTGATACCTGAGCCTGTGGCTCACTGTGCAGAAGCTGTACTGCTGCAACCCAGAGAATGCAGTTTGAGTCCAGCAGCAGTAGATCCCTCTTGGGTATTAATGATCTCAGGTAACACAACAAACCTTGTGTCTGTGGCAGCCAGGGCCGCCATCAGGGGGGGTCTGCCGGGCCTGGAGTCCCGGGCCCGGGCAGAGCGGGGGCCCGGTGACAGCAGGGCAGAAAATATGAATCAGGCTTTGGCAGCCTGGGAGAGACAGCGCAGCACTGCCGGCGGTATTTGAAACATGTCACAATCTGCGAGCATTACAGCTCGCAGACCGGTGGCCAATCAGGAGTGGCCTCAATGGCTGCTCCTGATTGGCTGCTGGTACGCGAGCTGTGATTGGCTCGCGGCCAATGCCATATTTGAAATACCGCCGGCAGTGCTGTGCTGTCTCTCCCAGGCTGCCGTATATCTGCACCGCTGTCTCCCGGAGCCGGGCCCGCTGACGCTGAGAAGCAAGGTAGGACTCAGAGTCCCTGCCGTATGCCCCTCCACCTAGTGCAGCTAGCCTTCTCTACCCAAACCCCCTACTCCAGCCAGCCTTTGCCTGCCCTGTGCTCCCCTTGTCCAGACAGCCTTCTCTGCCTTGTGCCCCCCCAGTCCAGCCAGCCTGTGCTCACCCTAAACTAGCCATTGTTCCCTGCCCTGTGCCCTCTAATCCAGCCAGTCTTTTTTGCCTTGTCCCCCTTCCCAGTCCTGCCCTGAGCCTCCCCCCTATTACACCTAGTCTTCCCTGCCTTGCGCCCCTCTAGTCCAGCCATCTTTCCCTGCCCTGTGCCCACCAATTAAGGTCCAGCCTTCCCTGCCCTGTGCACCCCCAGTTCAGCCTTTTCTGTGCCCTCCCAGTCCAGGCTTCCCAGCCGTGTGTCCCCATGTCCATCCTTCCTTCCCGACCCCAAACTTTGAGAATTTTTAGACTGGTTTAATCACCAATTGACGTCCCACCCCCCAGTGTAACTCCACCCACATTATACACAGCTCCGCCCACCTCTGCGCCATCCCCCAGGGGGGCCCTGCCTATTTTGTCAGTACCGGCCCCACGATTTCTGATGGCAGCCCTGGTAGCAGCAGAGCAGCAGTGCTATCAGAGAAACTATAGAGCCATATAAGACATCCTGGAAAATCAAACTACTCTATCCATCACAAAATAAACCTCTATAACCTAAAATAATTCACTTTACAGGCTGCCCGACAGTCCTCATCCCTGTTTACTCATCAGATGAGTTTAGGAGGCTGGCTGCAGTGTTCATGATGCAAATAAGGACAACTAAAACAGAGAAGACTTCGAGGGTAAAGAACTAATGAATATTTTACAACATACTATATGGCACAGAGAGTCTGATTCAGAGGTGAACTCAATGCGATTATTTGCAACTGTGCATATGCATAAAGTCCTGCAACCCCAACGGTGCATGTGTCACCCAGAGTGTATGGCTCCAGACACTATTGCGTATAGAATTACAGGTATTAGAGCTGGTGACACCAGACCATGGGAATTCCTGGGAGGTGGCCTGGAGTGAATTAAAAAAAAGGCAGTTGTATCCGTCGATGTAGAAAGCGATGGTGCACCAATGGTGGAGTTTTTACAACTGCAGGCAGAGTTGCACTGTTCACGAGCATTGAAAGTGGGCGTCTCAGACCTTGCACAGTCCTTGGTACACTAGTGCACAAGGTAGAGGCTGAAACTAGAACTTGCGCTGCGGCCACGCCGCAAAAATTACTAGCTGCACATCAACCATACTAACTGGCATGCATATTACATAACATATGTCAATGGCAGTCCTGCCACATGGCAGAGAAATATTGTACAGTATTAGATGCACACTAATACAATTATTCATGTAATACATTTATATGATAAATTACAAAGTTGCAATATTTCTGCATCTACACTTGTCATAAAATTTTCGAAAGGAATTACAAATATTTTATGCAAATGTATTTTCTCTTCTAATGAACATGCAGCATGTAACTCTCGTTACATCAATGGTCAGCAGCAAATACTATGCCCAATCATATGACACCATGGTGACTGGACAAACCACTGTGCAAACCCAACCGATTAACATGACATACACCACACACGTGTAATGGAATGGAGTAGTCAGTGGGTGAGTGCCAGTATACCAGTGGTGCCATTTAGGTAAAGTTACTATTCTTAAAGAACAAGTTAAGTCTTTGGTTTCTGCTACTGTGACTATGGTCAAAATGTACACTTTTACTGAATTAAATCTAAAACTGACTCTGATTGGTGAGAGTCATTAAACCCATAATTGGTAAAGTTATGCAACCAGCAGCATGTGACTATGTGGGGATATAGGATCATTCTGCTGAACACTTTATTCTGCTTTTGGTAGGATTCCAATGTTAAAAGTACATATTGTAATATATAAAATAACGGTTTATGTACAGATGTGTATCCTCCATGCGCTACAAGTCACATTACACCTAACGCATGAGGGTCATGCGAATCGGTACAGTCGAGCATTTCTTTGTGCAGATTTTTCCCCTAAAATCCATCTTATTTGCGAATAGTATGCACAAGCAGATTCTGCTGATTAAAATGATATGCAGCATGCCTATATTGTGTTCGACTGCAGTTATATCTGCATGCAGAATTCTACATTACAGTGTCAGCGGCTGTGACACGTTGTTCCTAGACATATCCGCTGTAGGCAGCCGGTGATGCACTATAGATGTATCGCCCGATCAATGGAAAGGGCGATATATCTATCAGTGTTTACCCAGCTTTAGGAAACTATCTTTGAAAGCCAATTGTATTTTTTTTTTTTACTTTAAGACACAATGGCCCTCATTCAGACCCACTCGCAAGCGGGCGCACGTACGTTAGGCGTACGTACAAAATTATTTAAATTCAATGGCTCGCTCGTATTTTCGTTCGCATCTAAAATTCCTCCCTAAACTCAGGCGACCCCTCCTCTAACTAACGAGCGTGCGAAATAGCGAGCGTACATCCCCGAAATGGCTTGAAGGGAACGCACGCACAAGTGAAACCGGAAGTGGCCTTGTCAGATGTCGATTACCTGCTCCTTTATTCTGCCTACCTCCCTCAATCGTATCATGCCAATCAATGTATCAATTAGCTTAATTTTTTTTTTTTTTTCAACACAATGCAAGAAACTTTACTCTTGTCCGTGTTTGTGTTTACCCGCAGAATACGTATGGATGGAACATTCGCTTTTATTGTTCAAAAAACATGTGAACCACAATTAAACAATTGTTCTATTGCTGTGGATCCCCGCATATTTTCCGGGGTTCATTTCTTTATTTAAATTTGCAAACGCATGTCACTGCATCAAGCCTATCATAACTCTCCAGAGATTTCTGGCCCTGTTGAACACATGACTCATACACTAACCAATAAAATTGCTCCTGTTAATTTCCAAAATACATTAGCCAATCAGAAATTTTTGCCACACTTTATCAAAAATGTTTTGTATGAAAAACTCCATTGCCATCATGAGAGCCTCCGCATTCACCAGGCGCGAGCTGCTGGTGCTTACGGAGGTGATGGATAGGCGGATCACCAGCCAGCCTCCACCCATCACCAACCGGCAGAAGCGCTCCGCGTATGCGGAGGCACGGTCCCGCCTGCGGTCGTTGGGTTCATGCCGCAACATCGGGCAGCTTGAGCGCAGGTGGTCAGACCTGCAACGGCGAACGCCCCGCTTGCTGGCATGCTTTCGCATGCAGATCCTTGAAAGTAAGTGTTATGTATTGTGGTTTTCATGTTTGTGTTTGTGGGGCAAACTGCGTGTGCATGTTTTCCTGTCTGTCCTATTAATTATTTGTCCTCATATCTGCGTGTGCATGTTTTCCTTCTGTCCTATTAATTATTTGTCCTCATATCTGCGTGTGCATGTTTTCCTGTCTGTCCTATTAATTATTTGTCCTCATATCAGCGTGTGCTTGTTTTCCCTCTATTTCTGTTTTTTTCATTCGACTCCTTTTTGCATGTTTTTTGTTGCTGGTTTTTTTTTTTTTATTTGGGCCCCGGATTTGCCCAGAAACTAACCTCAATTTGTTTGACATATTTTAGGAGGACAGCCAAGACTACGCCGTCACCGTCCGGCCAGACGGTGTTCCCGGCCACTATCCCCAACCCCCAGCCAACACTCCACCCCAAATATTTCCCCTATACCCCACTCCTCCCCAGCCTTCCCAGACCCTCTCCCGGAACTGTCGGGCCTCCTTCCCCTCCGTCCCACTTCCCCCTCTCCTCCACCCACCCCTCTTCCAATTACCCCCTCCCCGGAGTCCATCATTACCCCTCCCCGTTCTTTGGGGAATGAAGGCTCCTCCGAGGAGGAACATGGAGGGACTTCCGGAGCTCCCGTTTTGGCTCCCGGTATGTTTTTCTTTCTCATTTTTTTTAACCACAAACTGTTTGTATGTAATCATGTGTCGTGCCTTTATTCGTGCTTGTTTGGTTTACTTTTGGTGATTTAGCAGTTTGCCTTTACCTCTTCCTGCTGATTTCAACATACACATATCACACCTGTGTGAATTTGTACATAGGCCTTGTATTTTTGGCAGCACCCCCTTTTTGTTTTGGTTTTTCTTTTTTCGGTTTAGGAGTGATTTCGTTGTGTTTTTGTTTTTTTAATGTGGATTCCCTATTGTTTTATTAATCCACACACTTTTCTCACCCACAGAGGAACAGAGGCGTCGACAAGAGGTGGACGATTGTGTTGGCCAGATGCGCCAACATGTCATTGGCATTCTTGTGGCCCTTGACCGGCTGTCTGGCATCCTTCGCCAGTCGTTTTTTTTGTTTATTTTCGTTTTGTAAATAAATTTTGTAGTTCTAATATACGTTCTGGCTCATTCTTTTTTTCAAAAACAAAAATAGTTTTCCCTGACATAAGTAGACTGTTCCTGCAAGGATTTCCCTTTTTTAAAAGTTAGATTGTATTTTGTATTTGTATGTTAAACAGCCACAAGAAACACATAACAGTAACAATGTCATTTCCCTTTTTGGGTGTAGTGTCAATTAGATATTTCGCCATTTTACAGGTTCCTAGTTGGTGTGCAAGCTGCTTAGGCCAATCTTCAAAATCCAAAGGTTTGGACAGGCTTCCTTTTGGTGTGGGTTGGGAACCTGCAAACATATTTCAGTTTACATCAACTGGTGTCAGTACTGGATTACCCCTTAGTCAAATGTAAGGTGTGTTAACCTGGTTACACTTGCTGTTAACATCCAAAAAAAGGAAGACCATTTCACTCTCCAAACATTTATTCACAACATAAATGAGAAATCAAAGTGGTCAGTCCCAAAAAAAAAAACCAGTGATAATCTCAAATACAACACATACAAATAAAATATTTAATAAAAAAAAACAATCAAGAACTGGTTGACGAAGGACCATGCCAACATGATTCCACAAACATGGCGTTGCGATATGGGTTCCAGAATATATGGACAAAATCACCAGATCCAGGTTTGGTAAGGGTAGCAGGAAGTAGAGAGCGTTGGAGTGGCAAAGATTATGTGAACAAACAGAAGATGGTGAAAAAAAATAAATAAATTAGATGTTCGCAAACAAACACAAACACATTAGGTATAAACACTGTAGTTTGGGTCAAACTTACCTAAAAAATCTGGCCACCACATCATCGCGTATGGCCCCCCCACATACTGACCTCCGACCAACCTCGGGGGGGCCATCCTCAGGTAAGGCATCCTCTGGCTGCATTGGGACACCACTCCTTATGGCGATGTTGTGAAATATCCCACACAGGACCACAATTTTCGACACCATATCCAGCAAATACATGAGCTCGCCACCAGAGCGGTGGAGGCATCTGAATCGGCCTTTTAAAAGGCCGATACAGCGCTCCACCACTTGCCTGGTGGCTGTAAGTGCGGAATTATACTCACTTTGTGGGCCTGGTGTGGGAGCCAAATAAGGAGTGAGCAGCCAGGACATGCAAGGGTATCCACTGTCTCCTGTGAAAAATAAGAGACAACATCAGGAACACTGTGTATCAAGCTTAACATTGTTATGTACTAAAGGTCTCCACTTACCCAGAAGCCACGCATCACCAGCTTGTAGGTTGGTTAATTTCTGCCATATCCCTGATTGCCGGATGACGAAGGAGTCATGTGCACTTCCTGGTAACTTAGCATTCAGGGACAGGATCTGGAGGGAGGCATCACATACCACCATTACATTCAGGGAGTGATAGTGTTTCCTGTTTCTAAATATTGCCTCCAGCTGTGCTGGAGGCTGAAGTGGTATGTGAGTACCATCCACAACCCCTATGATGTGTGGGAAGCCAGCTATTTGGTAAAAATTGGCCTTGGCCACACTAAGGGCACCCATATCCAAAGGCATTTGAATAAAATGATGGAGGTGCTTGAAAAGTGCCTCCATCACTGCCCTCAGGATCCTGGAAAAGGAGGATTAGGAGATGCCCGCCACTATTCCCACCGTTGTTTGAAACGATCCTGAGGCACAGAAATGTAACACCGCCATAAATTGCGTCAGTGGTGGTATTGCTGTTGGACTGTCAATTTGCCGCTCAAGATCACTTTCTATTAATGAGAGAGTGTCTATGATGATTTTGGGAGGTAGACGGTAGCGTCTTAAAACCTCATCATCGTGCATTCCAAAAAGGGTGACACGTGTTCGAAATATCTGGGGCCTTGCATGCCTACGATGCCTACGCCTGGGATGAGATTGAGGTTGGTCGGCTTCCGGGAGCATGGCCAGAACAATCCGCCCCAGATCAACCTGAAATTCAAAAATTTCAAAGTAAGGCTTTTGACCCACCCCAAAACTATATTAAAACAACTTAGCTTGATGATACCATCCATTGCTGCTTACATGCCGGGGTATTGTCATGATACGTCCAAACTGAAAATAAACAACAAAATTACTTGACACATTTCACTCTGTGCATTTTTGTTGATACATTTTGTGCTAGACCAAAGTTCAAATATGCCAAACACCCATTTAGCAAAACCGCAAAGCGACATTTAACACAGTACATCAAAACGGGTCGAAATGTTGGCTCAAAAAGCGAAAGCTAAACCATCAAAAAGTTAGAATGATTATTAAGCTGTTTAAAATGCGCTAATTAGTTCGCTAATACAAGTCACAAGAGTAACTACTAAAAATGTGCTAATTAGTTCGCTAATACAAGTCACAAGAGTAACTACTAAAAATGCGCTAATTAGTTCGCTAATACAAGTCACAAGAGTAACTACTAAAAATGCGCTAATTAGTTCGCTAATACAAGATAAAAAATGGACTTACCAAGAGCAAATATCTAAGATGCAAAATCAAAAGGTCTTTGGGGTCGAAAATAAACAAAATCTAAAATAGAATAAATTAGGTATCCAAAAATTACAAAATATACGAAACACAATGAAACAACAATTGAACAAAAGTTAGACTTCACAAAACTTACCAAATCAACAAACGAGGTCCCAAAAATATAAACCAACAAAGATAACGGAAAAAAAAACGCAAATCTAACCAACAAACGAATCTCCAACCTCCAACTCCTTTCTACGCAATCAATAAACTCCAGCCAAGATAACCTCCAACAATCCAAAAACGCCACCTCGACTCGAGACACACCAAGCCATAAATAGTGTTTCGTTTCCCGCACAAATTAAGGAGGGATCATAGGGCCGCACAATCAATGATGCGGCCGCAAAATAAGGACGCATGTATAAATACGTCACGAAAACACATTCAAATTCTGGTGTATTTCTTGTTTGGACCTCAGACATGGCGACAGACCAGGGAAAAAATGCACAAGAGTCAGGCGATAAGTCTTTCATGCATTTTCTATCAACGATTAATTTGAAACATAAGATTAGGCAAGTTGTGATTTTGTGAATTCTGTAAATTTACACAAATAGGTGAGGAGGATGACATGGAAGAGGCTGCTGGGCCCAGTATTCCGGCCAAAGCGGGCAAAAAAAAAAGGCAGCCACATTTCACAAGAAAGGAGATGGAGGTTTTGATCCAGAAGTGTGTGGACATCCTGCCACAGGCAGACAGGAATATGAGTCTAAGCCAGAAGTGGAGAATGTGGGAAGAGGTAGACGTTGCTGTCAATAGAGTGGGTGATTATGTCCGTCTAGCCCGGGATGTCAAACGGCGGTAAGTAAACCCTTGCCCCCCCTAAAAACAAACCCCATTTTAAACCAAAGGATAATGGCTTCCATTTTTCCCCACAGATGGGGCGACTTCAAATATCGCCTAAAGCAAAAACTCGCGGACAGGGCTAGGCATGCAAGGGGGACAGGTGGGGGTCCCACCCCTGTGTCATTGGAGTTGACGGATTTAGAAGAGCTGGCACAGGGGTGTGTGCAGCCTGTGGAGGTGTTTGGCGTGTCCAACATGGATACGGACATGCCAGACTTTGCGGCTCCTCATGTTGGCCCAGGTAAGTATTGTGATGTCACCAACTCTGAAATGCTATTGTGCCAATATGTAGATTCTAATGTGACTCTTTTCTCATTTTTCCAACAGAGACACAGACGGATGAGTCTGCTCCAGAGGGAAGCCTTGGCCGCAGAATTTCTGCTGGCTCTGCAGGGGAGGAACCAGTACATCCGGCTGAGGACCCTGCAGAAGCCAGTCCAGGGCGTGCCCCCTCGCAGGCAGTGGGCCTCCTGACAGAACTCAATTTCAAATCGGATTTCCATACGGAGATTCTGCAGAGGATGGACGCCAGTCTGATACGGGTGGCTGAGGCCCTGGAGCAAAATGCTGCGGCCAACGTGACCATTGGTCAGGCCCTGGCGGAAAATACCAGGGCCAACATCCGCATCGCCGATGCCCTGGAGCAGCTCGTTCGCCAGCACATGGTGGAGCCGACCTCCCTTCCTGCCGGAACATCAGGATCCTCCACCTCTGGCACAACATCAGCCAATCCTCCAAATGTGCCTAGCCCTGTGCCTAGTCCAGAGGCCACAACATCTGCCTCTGGACAGGCCAGCCCGATGGCATCCCGGACCCGGTCTGGCGCCCACCCTCCCCCATCCAAACGGGCGAAAAAACGGTGACAGCAATGGCGACTTTTCCCACACTCCTTCTGTGCTTGGCTCATATTCCTTTCTGGTCAAAACTTCCCTCTCCTTTCTTGTGAAATGTTTTTAAGTTATTTTTGTACGTTTATGTTATCAGTTATTGATTATTTATTTTTGATAAAAAGTATCTTTGGCAGAAAAAAATAAAAATAAATATTATGCCAATTGGTTTGTGTTTAAACAATAAATTTATGAAAAAAATCTGACATTGTATTGTGACATTATTGTACAAATGGGTTACATTTAATCCTGGCCCTAAAGGCAAAAAAGGACACAAAAAACCATTTCATTTGTATAAAAAAAAGGCCTCTTGAAGGAACGTTTAAAAAATCACATAACGATGCAAATTGCACATTAAAAAAAAAAAGGGGAGCTAATTAAAACATGATGACATTATTGTCACAATAGGCCATAAACAACAAATTGAGGCCAAAAAAAACCCCAAAAAATGTACGCCAATTGATTGTGTAATCCTGACATTAGCAGGTATGATTTCCACCTGCGTACGGTTTTGTGCTATCCCAATAAACTGCTTTCCAAACACATACCAAGCCGGTTTTCAATACAACACTAATTGCTTTTGTGACCACCCGCGATTAATCGCTGCAACATCATGGAGTCCCGGGACGGAGGAGAAGGCCATCGCCAATGTGGTCGAGTAATCCAGACCCTAAACTGTGCGAGCATTTTGAAGGGAAAGAGGATGTTCCAGTGACGTATGTGACGGTCCGAACACATTTGACGTTCGCATCTGCTAATGTATGTACGCCCCAAAAACGCCTCGCCACGCCTGCGTTTTTCCATCTCCACCCCCGTCAACACCCAAAAACGCCCTGTTCTGTCAATCACATTTGACATGTCACTTCCTGTACGCTATTTTAGGAACGAGAGAAAAAAAGCTCGCAATCTGCCGTACGCACATGCGCAGTGTAACACCGACGCATGCGTGGTTAGTCAACATCGGAACGCAACGAGCGTACTGCTGTTTGCGAGTGGCTCTGAATGAGGGCCAATGTGCCCTATTTACTACAATCCGCATTAAAATGCAGATTGTAGTGTGATATTGCCGACTGAATTTGCATTGCAAATTCAGGCAATATCACAGGGATTTAGTAAAAATGCGATAAAGCTCTGTCCCTGCGAGTCCCCTCCATGGCCTTATCACTGCCGCTGCAAGCCCCCCCCCCTTCATTTCACTTACCTATGGTGATCGGGGCTCAGGTGATGTTCTCCATGGCTCTGGTCAGCTGGTCTCCCATCCTGCACAGTGACCCGGTCAGCTGACCATCACAGTGCAGGATGGGTGACCAGCTGACCGGAGCCACGGAGGACATCACCGGAGCCCCGATCCCCGGCCCTGGACTCAGGTAACTTTTTTTACAAGCTTTTTTTTTTTTTAGCAGTGATCAGCTTGTGGTCTGTTTAGACCACACAGCTGATCACTTGGACCTGGGTCCGGGCTCTGCTCTGCCTGTTACCGGACTCCTGCCTGAGCATAGCAGGAGTCCGGTACCCGGGGGAGACCCTGGATAACACCACTTCCAGGTGGCATTATCACAGGGCTTCCCCCGGTATTTTCAGTGCCAGATTAAGGTCCAAGTGGGCCTGGAGCTGGCATTTAGAAAGGCCTATTGGGTGTGACCAGCACCGCGCATGGTAGGGGAGGTGAGATAACTAGTGATGTAAGGGTGTAGCCAGTGTTGTCTGCAAAGGGGACGCGGCCTGTGCCTAATGCCTTCCCTCAAAATCCTCAATCTCCCTCTTGTCTTCACTTAGATCAGCAGTGTACTGAGGGCCTGATTCCGACCCGCTCGCGAGCATTGAGCGCTTGCAAGCGGGTCGATGGTGCCCAAGTGCGCATGCGCACGACAGAGGCGCCTCCGTCGTGCGCATGCGCGAGACTCGAATAATGACGGCCAAGCCATCGTTAAGGGTTTTGCATCACAGGGGGCGTGCTGTCGATGGTGATTGACAGCACGCCCCCTTTGGTGGGCGTGCCGGGGGCGTGGCTGCCCAGATGGAGACGTTCCCATGGGAACATCTACTGTCTGGGTCCGGCCCCACTGACATCACTAGTGATGTCAGTGGGAGTGCTTTTGGCTCTGATAGAGCCAAAAGCACTCCTGGGCTTGCGGCAACAAGACCCTACCGCAGGGTCTTGTCGCAAACCCGATGGTCGCGATGGTCTTTACCATTGCGACCATCATTTTGGCCGCTCGCTATAGCTGTGGGTGGAATATTGCATCGAAGGGACTGCAACAAAGAGGCGGGTGAGAAACAGAAGGGTGAAATATGCATTTTTCACAGAATCCTATGGTATTGCAGCATTTATGTTATTTATTTATTTATTAACAGTTATTTATGTACCGCACACATTACAAAGTGGTTTACTGAGAATATGTCAGTCATTCAAATCAGTCCCTGTCCTAGTGGAGCTTACAGTCCACACATATACACTCATACATTTTTGCCAGAAGCTAATTAACCTACCCGTATGTTTTTGGAGTGAGGGAGGAAACCGGAGCATTTGAAGGAAACTCATGCAAACATGGATAAAACATACAAACTCAACATTGATTGACCACAACCAGAAATTGAAATCATGACCTCAGTGCTGTGAGGCATAAATGCTAACCACTACACCATCCATGCTGCTGTTGGGTGTTATGTGCTTTTATACACTAAAAGGGTGCATCTTTCGCCCAATATTTGCCTAAGTTAATTTTTTTCATTAATTTTGAGGAACCAGGAAAGGGGCATCCCATAAGGTCTAACCTACTGGCAGACCAAAAATTCCACTATTGCTAGGAGGCAAGAAGTTCCCTCCAAGTGGGCAAGCGTCAGAGATCTATGTAACACCAGGCATCTGTCAAAGAGAAGAGGACTTCAAATTAACCATTCACACATATCTTTCTTCTGTCACTCACCACACGTCTGAGCCAGAAATGGAACTGACATCACAATGTGAGAGCAGATTGCTGCAGGTCACTATATATTGGCAACACACATAGGAGAGAAAAATATATCAGGAATAATTTTACAGAGACAGTTATGTAGGCAGTAATCAAGAATCAAGTCATTACATATATATATATATATATATATATATAAAATCAAATGTCCTGACTCGCTGACTGACTCATTAACGCCCAGCCCAAACTCCTGGACCTAGAAACATGAAAATCGGTGAGTATATGCCTTTCATGGCGTAGGTGACCACTCAGAAGGGATTTTTCTAAATTCAGCTCCTAAGGGTGTGAAAAGAGCTAAAATGTTCCCTCCCCTTGTGCAATGTCCTGACTGACTGTCTCATCGTGACTGTAGCACAGTTCGTATTCAAACACCAACTATCACCCCAAGTGCTGCCAAACATCACTGGCAGTTGGTGTAGTTCCCCTATTTGAATAGTGAGGGAAGGAAATGTGTTACTACAGAGGTGAGAGAGGAAAATATGTTACAACAAGGATGAGGGAATGGAATGTGTTACTACAGGGGTGAGCTGGGGTAATGTGTTACTACAGAAGTGAGGGAGGGGAATAAGTTACTACAGGTATGAGGGTAATGTGTTACTACAGGTTTGAGGGAGGGTTTAATTTCTACACAGGTGAGGGAGGGAAATGTGTTACTACAGAGGTGAGCGAGGATAATGTGTTACTACAGAGGTGAAGGTGTGGAATGTCTCATTACAATAGAGGTGAAGGATTAATATGTTATTGGAGTGGTGAGATGGAAATAGTAAATATCTAAGGTCTACCCGTGTGAAACCTGGTACATCAGCTAGTCTATTATAAAATTGGACCCTAGTATTAATTAGGTGATCACGCATGGTTGGGTGATGACCTAATCATGGCTGTGATGTGTGCAAGTCACACCTTACATAAACGGTGCACGGGCCAGCTCCAAATGCGCGGTGTGCACATTATGTGTGACGTGCATGTGCATACCAGGAGAGAAGAGGAACAGTAACGGAGGAGTGCAAGTAGTAGTAACGGGATGGGAGGGAGCAGGCAGGGAGACGGGATAAGTCTGGAGAGTTGGTAGGGCAAGGTGGAGAGTGGGCAGACTGAGAAGGGGGTCAAATAATAACAAATGAGGGTGCACTCACCAATTCATAGATATTGTTTTGTTTATTGAAGCATCACAGCATTACAGATATGCCCAGCTATATTCTTGCCGCTGGCGTGGCAAATCATGTCGCGCATAGCGCGAGAAGCTTGCCCGCTAGCAGATATGTGCACTGTGTACGTGACCACACCTCCATAGGAATGCCAGGTGCGATCGCAAAGTGCGCCATATAGCGTATGTAGGCACGAGGGATCGAATGGCGTGATGAGTGCGCACGTTTGGCGCGATCAGCCACAATGTAACTGGGCGCATCTGTACATCATTACAGTCCTACCAAATACATCTTTGTCAAGGCACAACTAGACCCCAGCTGTAATCCCTTTAAATACCCAAAGGCTCTCACCAACTGTCACACAACACACCACTTCCCCAAAAAATTAACTATTCACATAGTGATGGACCGAACAAGTGCTAATAATATCAAGAATATAAGTAGTAAACATACATACAATATCATTACATACTCAAATTGAAAATACAGATCTATAGGCTGCTGGAGCATCTACTCACTGACTGCCATGTGTCAAGAGCTGGATATGACGACACAGGTAAAGTCACGGTCACAACTTAACAGAGCAGCATTTAGATTAATGCCTCCATACTGATAAACATATCTTATAAAATACTGCCACTGAAACACTTAAACAGAGAATATAGTTAATATTATTAACAAACAATATTGACATAGATCATCAGTATCTAAAGTCAACATAAGACATAGGATAATCAAATTATATCATACAAATTCAAATGATGGGCAGACTTTTTGAGGTAGGACATAAAAAAAAAAAAAAATTTATATCCAGAGATTAAATTTTCAAGTGCTCCCCTCATAGGAAGATACCGAAATGTATGGGTTCATTAATTTCTCTCAAACAGTATCTAATTTATAGATCCAATTTGCTTCCTTACGTAGGGCAATTCTGCTCTATCTCCAGCTCACCTAGGCTTGTAACCAGATCAATCACCATTCATCTTAAAAATGGTCTAATTGTCTTTCCAATGTAGACCAATAAGCATGGACATGTGAGTACGCAAACAACAAATTCTAGGTACATGATAGTGTTGAATCTTAATCTTACTCATAGGGGGCTGGTTGAAAGAACTTCCAACAGACATACCTCTGTATTTTGTAGAATTCAGGCAGCAAAAAAAAAAAAATCTATTTTGGAGAATTTCAACCAGTGTAATTCATATGAGCTGTTGTACTCTCTGCTGCCTAGGTTTTTTTTCCCTCTCTCTTCAATGCTACCCCAACCTCTTTTTCTCCTGCTGCATGGCAAACCAAACCAGTCTATGGGAATTGTACTTTTAAACTTTACAAATGGCTAGTGTAATTATTTAGTATTTGTTTAGGGTTGCGGGGACAAAATTGCAGGGTGCCCAGAGTATGTGAAAGATTATTCTTTTTTCATAAGACTCAGCGGCAGGTGCATGCTATGCACGTTAGGTCTGATGTACACACACATACACCAAAGTGATGACATAATTTTTATCAGCACTTGATTTTATTATATACGTAGCTTATTCTTAGCACTACGCTTTATTTTTTCATCAATATTAATGTACATTACTACAACATGTGGTAAGGAATTAAAAATCTGAATTATACTTACAGTAAAGAAGCCCTCTTTATATTGGGAGGGATTATTTTGGGCAGCATGGCACTGAGGTCTTGGGTTTTATTCCCACCAAGGCCCTATCTGTGTGGACTGTGTATGTTTCTCCTCATGTTTGCGAAGGTTTCTCCCAAGTACTCCGGTTTGCTCCCACAATCCAAAAACATACTGGAAGTTTAATTGGGATATGGCAAAAAAAACACTAGTGTGTATGTGTGTCCATGTGATAGGGAATATAGGGCCTGACTCAGATACTGTATGTATGGTATTGCACAGCTGCAGGGAAGCAGCTGTTTAGTATTATTATTATTATTATTACATTTTATTTATAGGGCGCCACAAGTGGTCCGCAGCTCCGTACATACAGTAAAGGGTACACAGAACATTACATTACAATACAGTAACCAAAATATAAACAGAACACAAGTAACAATTAGCAACACAATTCTCCATACACAGTACAGTTCTGAAGGTGAAGGCTGTCATAGAAGTGCTAGAGAAGAAGGCTGTGAGACAGTGGGGAGGAGGACCCAGCTCCTAGGAGCTTACAATCTAGTACTATACAATAAATATGTTAATGTCTGCAGGAGGCGTCAGGGGGAAAAAGACGCCTCCAGGTGGCATCACAAAATTGAGTGCTGTGTCTGAAGATGTAGCATCGGATCAACATTGTGACCATCGGTCGAAATGTTTGTAGCATCAGCCATCTGAGTAAGGGCACGTATCCACTAGATGGTATGCTCCATGAGCAATATCGTCTAGTGTTTGCCCTGCAGTGCCAGGCTCAATGTCATTAACGACATTGAGCATCCACACTGAACGATATCGTTAATGATATCGTTCATTGCCAGCACCCTCCCTCATCCCCGTACTTGCAGAACCTGACAATATCGCTCTTCCTGGCCCGCTCTGCTCTGCAATATGGGTCCGGGAGAGACGTCATGACGTCTCTTCCATCACCCGCTGCGGGGGGAGCCGGAAGGCGGAGCTTATGAGTGAGCTCCAGCCGCCTCCCTCCATGGACGCAGCAGCCAATGAGGGTCTGTCTAACCTCATTGGCTGCTAAAATAAACACACCGCCACCGGGTAGTGTGTTTGTTAGTGTGTAGTGCGGACAGCACAAACTGTGGTCCACACTACACTTAGTGATCGGCGAACAGGGAGTGTTTCTGAGTACTCAGGAGTCCACCCTCCGTGTGTGCCTGTATATGATACATTCCCATCTGATCAGTTGAAATCACAATATATGTACTGGGAAGCCAGTACGATGCAGACTTTATTTCTAGCAGCTGCTATTTAATTGACTTACCGGATTTACTTTGAAAATAGCAACATATTGCTACATGGTGTCTAATGCTGCCCATTGCACGATTTTAGACGCCTCTTACGATGCATTGTGTGCAAATTGTGCAGTATTTAGATACGAATACGATCCGATGTGCGCTCCCGCCGCTCTTATAACGTATTTTATAATCAGACATGCAGTCCATATTGTCCATCGTAATCGTATGCAGATTGTGCCGTGTATTTGCGCATTCGATGCATCATGTGTCCGACTGTCCGAGCGGCATCATTTGAGTCACATTTTTCTGTACACTCCCAAGCTCCATATTACAGTGGCATCGTGAGCGGAGAGGAGCAGCAGACAGAGCTTGATTATGGGCCGATTGTACAGTGTTTTAGTATGTATATTTGCTGCCCACCAATGCCCACTGGCCACCAATGTTTGCCCAGCAATGTCCACTACTGGCCACCAATGTTTGCCCAGCAATGCCCACCAAGGTTTTTTAAATCCATAGTGTTTTTTTGGGGGGGGCCCTGCAGACACTGATCACCAATGTTTGCACGGGATCAGTATCACATACCGCTGGATGTTAGCCCGGCGGATGTTATTCTGACGCCAGAAAGCAGTACAGCAGGATCCCGACTAAGGTAAGTTTCTAACTACCCCTAACCCTCCCCCCCTAACCCTCCCTTAGGGGTGCCTAACCCTAACCTCCCCACCTGGTACCTAACCCTAACCTCCCCCCGTAAGTACCTAAACCTAACTCCCCCTCCCCGCAGTCTAAACATAACCCTCGGGGGGGAAAAGGGGTGCCTGACCCTAACCTCCCCCCGGCGGTGCCTAACCTTAACCCTCCCTTCCCCTAGCCTAACCCTAACCCTCCTGGGGGAGTTGCCTAACCTTAAGTCCCCCCCCCCAGGAGCCCTTAAGCTAACCCTCCCCCCCCCCGCGCGGCTGTCCGTACCTGGTGCCCGGCTTACCTTCGGTCGGTATGCCGGGCATGGGGCTCTCGGCGTAGGTATAATGACAGGTGTCTGGATTTCAACGCCTGTCATTAGTCCCCTGCCTGGATTTGACAGTCCGGCTTTTTGACTGCATCCCTTATACATAGCCCATTATATGCATCTAAAATAAGTGACACGTGTAACCATTTCAACTTTATTAACAAGTCAACATTTGAAAAACAAGTAAACAAGAGTCTTGTAAGGCCCCCATTATTTGGGAGCCACAATTATGCAGTTCACTGGTCACCCCCAGACACTGTTGTGGGTGGCCAGAATAAGAGTCCAGTAAGGCCTCCATTATTTAGGGGCCACAGTTATGCTGTGGCCAGAATAAGTCCATTATATTAAAATGTCCATATTTCTCTTTTTTTATAGAAATGTCTCTGGATCATGAGCCTGAAGTTATTACTGGCTTCGTGGAGCTTTATAGGCACCATGAATGCCTGTGGCGCACAAAGTCCAAACTGTACAATAACAAGCAGAAATGTAACCAGGTTTATGCGGTGCTGGCTGACTACAGCAAACCATACCACAATGCTGCGTCCATAGATTGGGTCCGCAGTTAGATACAAAATCTTCGGACTGCCTTTATGAAGGAATATAAAAAGGTGGAAAATTCCAAGCGATCGGGAGCCGGGGCCACCATCTATAAATGCAGGCTGCGGTATTATGACCAGCTCTTGGTGCAGCAGGATCCTGCCTGTCCATCTGTGCAGGTTATGGCAGAGACAGAGCAGTGCGGAGCGGAGAAAGAGGATGTGGGGGAATTAGCAGAGGCATCTTCGGTAAGTAGAGACCCAGCAATCTCGAATGTCAGAAATTACAAATACTGAGTCCCCACCACTTTTTCAAATATACTTCTTCCTGCCACGGCACCGCATGGTCCCCATTAAAGTAGGCCATAAATTCCTCTCTGACCTTTTTGGCCAGAGCACTCCCGGTTGGTACAGCCACTGAGGGGAACTGAGCAACCTCTACCAGATGGTCTAGGTTTTCCACTGCAGCTGTGTACAATATCCTTTGCTGTGTGGCTTTCTTGCACAGGAAGTTGTGCAGGACACAGCAAGCGGTGACCACCCTGTCAATTTTCTCCACCTTAACATTAATTGGGGTATGGAAAATCCGGAATCGGTTGCTCAAGATCCTGAAGGCTTTCTCTACAATACGCCTTGCCCGAGATAGCCGGTAATTGAAGACCCGCTTTTCATGATTGAGTGCCCTCTGTGGGAATGGCTTCATGACATTCTCATGAAGGGCAAAAGCCTTGTCAGCAATGAATACAAAGTTCAGGCCATGTTTTGTTGCCTCTCTGGACAGCAAATGCAGGGTCTTCGTGGTGAGCCGATTGTAGAATGCCGTGTTCTTAAAGAAGCCACAGTCGGAAGCACACCCATTCTTCCCCACATCTACGAACAGGAACTCGTAGTTGGCATTTACCACCACCATCAGAACAACGCTCAAGTACCCCTTGTAGTTATAGTAGTACAACCCGCTGATTGTAGGTGGGGTAATCCGAATATGCTTTCCGCCGTTAGCTCCTCCGAAGTTAGGGAACTGCCAACGGCTCTCAAATTCATCCCCAATGGCTATCAACTCTTCCGTGCTTGTAGGGAACTGTAAAAAGAACAGAAAAAATAATGACTATATGAAATTCATTTTTTTCCCACTAACAGACTCCTGACATCCCCAGCACCCTGAACCTTTTTGCCGGTGGACGGAGATGAAACTGTGGTGACTGCAACACCCCCACCCCCGTATCCAAAAAGCAGCACTGTAAAATGAAGCATACACAGGAGGAGGAGGACCCACTGCTAAGACAGGCCAGAGAAGCCCTATTAGAACCACCCGATGAATTCGACCACTTTGCTGCCTATGTGGGCGCAGCTCTGAGAGCAATGGTCCCAGAACAAAGCGTTCAGTTTGAAAGACTGACGTCAGAATGGATATACAAAGCTCGGAACGATCTACTCACAACCATTGTAACCCGGGCCGCAGTTCCTGCCACCAATGAACTCACCACGCTGCCACCCACCTACTATTCAACACAGACATACTTTCCACCAACGGCCAACTACCCACCCATCTCCTACTAACCTGCTCCCCCACCCACCTCCTCCTTCCAACATCTTCACCCGTCCGCCTCCTCCTACCAACCCACTCCTCCACCCTCCCAGCCCAGTATTTTCTCAGCATTACTTGAAGCTGATGAGGAAAATGCTGATTTCAGACAATTGTGAAGTGGGTCTCCCCCCCCGTAATGAGGAAGATTCATACTCCCTTATAAGTATAGTGCTGTATGCAGCATGGTTTTTGTGACACAGACTCAGGCGGGTTAATGAACACATGCCGGAAGTGCATCTCAATGGGGCCAGGACCACTGAGTTTGCACTTGCAGCATTAGTTTGTACCCCTGAAATATGTAGCACAGACATCATAGCTCACACCGCACCATACTATGTAACTTGAAGTAACTTTTTGCATTTTATACAGTTGTTTTATACAAGAAACTGTCATGTTGGCATAGTTTTGCACAGTAATGAGGAAGTTTCATACTCCATGATAAGTAGAGATGAGCGGGTTCGGTTTCCAGAGATCCGAACCCACCCGAATTTAGCAGAACCGAGTCGGATCCAAGCAGACTCTGATGTTCCCGCCTTACTCGGATCTCTCAAATCGAGGCAAAACTATAGAGACAAAATCTCGTGGTTCGCGAGCTTTCGTCTCTATGATCAATGCAGTATATAAGGGACCATGTGATGGACGCCATTTCACTCCAGCTGTGGAGACTGAACAGGGAGGGTGGGTAGTGTAGGGCTGGGAGAGGTGCTGATGCTGTCTGCTGTGTCCTGGGTTGGTGACTGCTGATCCATTCTGGGCTGGTGCCTGTGACAGCTGTCACTCTGCTGTCTGCTGTGTCCATCTGGGCTGTTGCTGATCCATCTGGGCTGTCTGCTGTGTCCATCTGGGCTGGTGCAGAACTGTAGATACATCTGGGCTGGTACTGTGTCCATCTGGGCCCAAGTTCTGGACTCAAAAAAAAAATATTTAGTCAAAAAAAGAAATCAAAGTGTCTTTTATATTTTTCTGTGTGTGTGTGCGTGCGTGCGTGCGCGTTAGGCTTAACCACAGTACCGCACAAGATCCAGCCAGCAACGCAAGTTGTACGCTAGTGCTGCCCGACTCCAGTCGTAATCAATCTGTGCTCTGGGCCCAAGTTCTGGAGCATAAAAAAAATGTAAATCAATTGTCTTTTTTTCTAAAAATTGTCTGTGCGTGTTAGGCTTGCAAGATCTAGCAAGTCGGCAACGCAAGCTAGTGCTGCCCGACTACAGTCGTGATCAATCTGTGTTCTAGGCCCAAGATCTGGAGCATACAAGAAATAAAAATCAATTTTTGTCTGTGTGTCTGTGCGTGTTAGGCTTAGCCGCACAAGAACTAGCAAGTCGGCAACGCAAGCTAGTGCTGCCCGACTCCAGTCGTGATCAATCTGTGTTCTAGGCCCAAGATCTGGAGCATACAAGAAATAAAAATCAATTTTTGTCTGTGTGTCTGTGCGTGTTAGGCTTAGCCGCACAAGATCTAGCAAGTCGGCAACGCAAGCTAGTGCTGCCCGACTCCAGTCGTGATCAATCTGTGTTCTAGGCCCAAGATCTGGAGCATACAAGAAATAAAAATCAATTTTTGTCTGTGTGTCTGTGCGTGTTAGGCTTAGCCGCACAAGATCTAGCAAGTCGGCAACGCAAGCTAGTGCTGCCTGACTCCAGTCGTGATCAATCTGTGTTCTAGGCCCAAGATCTGGAGCATACAAGAAATAAAAATCAATTTTTGTCTGTGTGTCTGTGCGTGTTAGGCTTAGCCGAACAAGATCTAGCAAGTCGGCAACGCAACCTAGTGCTGCCCGACTCCAGTCGTTATCAATATGTGCTCTGGGCCCAAGTTCTGGACCCGAAAAAAAAAATAGTGGCTTTTCTATATTTTTTTTCTGTGTGCGCATGACTGCACGTGTGTGAATTTTGTAACCGCACCTTGGCTACACTATTGGTGCTTGTGACACTGCTTCAAGACTGCAGAAAATATGGAGGGCTGTCACATGACAGGAGAGCAAGGCCAAGAACCACATGTTGTAGCTGCCGCCAGCAGTCATCATGATAATGCAAGGCCGTCAACTTCCTTGTCCTCTATGAAGGCCCATGCCTTCAATCCTCAAGGGTATCTCAACCATCACCTTTGCACAGTCCTCAACTCTATTAATAATTCTATTAATCAGTTTTGAGCCAGCAAGCTGGATGCAACTTTTTGGCCCTTTAATTAGATGAAAAAAAATCAATATTGTGAGCTGTGAGGTAACCAAAATTGACTGGAAATGAGTGGAAATAAATGTTATTGAGGTTATTAATACTGTAGGAACAAAAAAGGCACATTTTTTGTGATTTTAGCTGTTATTTTTATTTTTTTAAGAAAAGAATCCAGATCGAAAACCAAAACACGAAAACAAAACACCGAGGAAAAAAATCCAAAACCAGATTCAGATCCAAAACCAGGGGAGATCCAGGTCCAAAACCAAAACCAAAACATGAGGGTCAGCGCACATCTCTAATGATAAGTAAACATGTGTCTGTCCTGATGACGGGGTAGCAATCCCAGAAATGTCGATATATATTAAACTGACATCTTTATTGCACTATCGAAAAGTCTCGGAGTGCCGCCTTCTGTCTGTGCTATGTGGAGGGTTTAGCCAACCATGTTGGAAGGCACCTGAGCAGCGTATGAGGCATACAGCAGCATTAGAGTGCCGGATACAGCAATATTATATATATATATATATATATATATATAGATTATATTTAAAATAAGTATTTATGTTTTATACATTTTATAGGCCATATTGGCTGCAAAAACACAGAAAAAAAACAAAAATAAGTTTTATTGAGTTTTATTTAACTATAATAAAAGTGTGGTGTGTGTTTTATCTTACCTTACAATAACGGAACTGCAGCACCTTCACAATAGCCTTGCAGGTCTCAGGGATAATGTGTCTCAAAGCTTGAGCCAAGATGCGGGTCCCAAACTTGAGGTCTTCAAAGGAGCGTCCCGTAGCCAGGTACCTCAACGTAGTCACAAACCTCTCCTTGGCCATGATGGCCATCCAAAACTTGGTATCCTGCTTCCGGATATAGGGGGTCACCAGACGCAGCAATTCCTGGAAGGTGGTGTCACCCATCCGTAGCTGTTGCGGTAGTCGTCCGGAGTGTTCTCCCTCATCTCCATCAGCAAGGGCATGTAGGATCGACTCTCCCTCTCCAGCAGCAAATCCTTGGTCCAGCAGGACCTCATCCTCCCCCTATGCTGGGCCCTCTCCCTCTCCTCACTCAGATTGACCACAGAATAGGACAGCAGAGCTCTATAACGGCAGGGATCCATTACCATGAAAAGCAGGATAGAGCACAGGAAATAGAGCAGGATATAGCACTTTGTAAAGCCAGGAATACAGAGCAATGCAAAGTAGCTAGCAATGTGGAGCGTTCAGCAGGGTAAAAACCAATCCTCACTAGTCACAGAGCAAACAGAAGTGCCCAGAGCTAAAATGGCTGCCGTTTTTTATACCCCCCAGTGAAGCCCAGCCCTCTATTTAAATTACGGTCCAATCTATAAAATGATCGTATATTTTTAGTGAGGCACACGATCGATCATATCACGACCTGTCGTATAGGGGCGCATGATTGTATGTGAGATCGTATGTACATCATGTGTCAAAAAAGCACCAAATCGTGCAGCCAAGACTGCCAGGGAGCTGCCGGGGAAATCGTATGCTGAATCGCATCTTATGCTGGTCGTACTAGTGTATGGCCAGTATAACGAAACAGAATTGCAAGTACACTGCAGACTTGCTACTTATTATAAAAACTGGATGTTATATATGACTCTTGAAAGCACAACAAGCCATATTTATAGCATTTCAAGCTCCTTCCTATATATATGTATTTTATATATGTTTTTATGTTATTTTGATATTATTGTCTCATGAGATTATTGAAGCCTCCTGTTGAATTAATAGAGAGCAACATTTTTTACTAAAACAGATTTATTAAAATCTTATAAAGACCAATTTATTAGAACCAGCGCAGTATTTATTGTTAGTTATAATTGTTTCTAGAGGCATTGTGCCATTTGGGTCCTAACTAGACCTTTAATTACTCACAGCAGGTATAATTAAAAGAGTACATATTAAAAGTGTATTTTTACTTTAAATTCTCACTGATCACTAACGCCAGGAACTGTAGTTTTATACTACATTTGTGGGGTTTCTTTATACACGTACACAAACAAACTTAAATATATACTGTTGCTGTTACATGTGCTGCTGTGGCTCTCTGCCTCATTGGCTCTCAGTCGCTACCTAGACTCTGGCTGCTACATGCAGCTACTCACCTGTTGGAATGTCTCATTACCTGACTGTTCTGTCTCTGGCTCCCTGCGCTGATTGGATCTCCTTCCTTTTATACCTCTGCTGGTTCTCTGCTCTGGTGTCGGCTATAGGGTTTGTTTGTGGCTTCCGGTTCTAGTGAGAAGTTCATCCTTCTGTGTGTTCCAACTCCTCGTGTTCAGCGTCTGTGTACTCCCTGCAAGTTACACCTAAGCAGTGACTGCCGCTTCCCAGTGTATGTGTGATTTACCTGTAAGTCATCAGAGCAGTGCCTGTCACACCTCAGCATCGGTGTACTCCCTGCAAGTTACATTACTGCAGTGTCAGCTGCACTTCAGTTCTGTGTGAACTTTTGGTTTATTCATTCCAGCAGTCTCAGCAGCTTCTCTGTGTCTGTGTGGCCAATCAGCTAAATAACACCCAGCTATCTGCACTGTAATTCAGTGTATATGTGCACTGTTATTTACAACTCCTCAGTTTCAGTTGCAGTTCGTTGTCTATATATACAAGCAAGCAATAACATTTACAATAGTTTCTGATATACCTCAGTGCATACCAGCTCTCAAGGCTGCAACTAGCCAAGTGCATGCAGCTCTCAAGGCTGCAACTTGCCAAGTGCATACCAGCTCTCAATGCTGTAACTAACCAAGTGTATACCAGCTCTCAAGGCTGCAACTAGCCAAGTGCATGCCAGCTCTCAAGGTTGCAACTAGCCAAGTGCACTTCAGTTCTCAAGGTTGCAACCTGTCAAGCATATATCAGCTTGAAGGCCACATTCTTGTCAGGAGCCATCTATTCTCACACTCCTTATCAATTAACTCTTCAAGAATCTTTTATCAATTGACTCTTAATCAATTGACTTACCTACAGTACCTCCACAAACTATCAACTCACTATACTATATTGAGCTTAATTTTCCTGGTAATGGTTTTACTGTGAATCCTCCCAGAGATTCATAACACTTGCTTAGATATATATATACTGTGTGTGTGTCTGTGTATATATATATATATATATATATATTCACTATATAAATATATGGGATGTAGTTATGAGACCGACGGCCGCGATGCCGGTCTCAATACCTACACTGCAATCACGACAAGGGACTTAAGATAGGCATCGAAATACCGATGCCTATCTTAATACCGACGCCAGAATGCCGAAGGACGTCAGACCCAAATGAGGAAAGTCCGGGGCGCCCTTAGCATTAGCCGCTATGGGTGAGGGTTAGGTCGAGGGAGCATAGCGGGGTTAAGGTTACGTTTTTTGAGGGGAGGTTAGGACTAGACACCCCTAGGGAGGAGGCCTTTTTCCGTGGCAGCATCCCGCGGGGAGGGACGCCGCTGGCTATACATTTCTCCAGGGAGAACGTTGTTGCGAGGTCACAAAAAGTGAAAAACAAGCGCACTTATAGTGTATTAAGGTACGTATCCACTTCCCGACAAAACGAGAGCACGATTATGACACTGTAATCATGCAGTCATTTCACAGTCTGTGCTGTGCCTACACTGAACGTTCAGTCGTTCAGTGTAGGCACATCAATCATCCCCTAACATGCTCAACCTGACGTGGATACGCAACTTTAGACTTGATAGCGGTGAAACAATAAGGTAATTAATATGCTTACCATATAGGTTTTCAAGCAGGCACGTAGTAAATTGATCTGTCATCAGGCCATGGTTCACCATTCGGAGTCCCTCCGCCTTAAGCGATATTCAGACTGCACCTCTTACGTCCACCACCCATCAGGGTGTGTAATCGCCCGTTAATCCAGATATCCCATATATAGAGAATATGTACACTCATAGGGTAGTATTTTAAAGCATTTATTTACATACACCACACATATAACAAAAAAAAGGGTAATTACTTAAAAAGTGCCTATGTAGTCTGCAAAGCCGATAAAGGTATGGGTATCACACCTATCCCCAATGCGATTCGTCTCTTACGCTGTATTAGCAGAACTTCATCAGGAGGATATATACACAAACTGCCCAGTTATTGCTTCAGATGATTCCCCCCAAAATGTGCCACACACAGCAAAATGCCCCATTTAACAAAGGTGATGCAGGTGCCTTACCTCCAGCTGTCTGAATGCAGCAGTGCAGTGACTGGCCAAGCACTCAAACAACCACGGGAGCTGCCTGGGAGGAGCTGTGGGCTGCCGCATCAGCTCCTCCACCTTCTGCCATTTCCGTGGACGGGGAGCTGCCGTGCATGTGCAGCAGCTCCCTTCACTGACAGCCTGTTCGGAACTTCAGTGAGACGGAGACAAGAATTTTGGTCTCACAAAAAAAGAAAAACACCCCTTCAACAGCGGTGATGGATAGGCGGGGAGGAGGAGGTTCTCGGTACTGAATCTCCCCTGCCTTCGCTACTGGGATTGCAGACGTGCCCCCCTCTCTGTCCGGGCCTCCAGTCCTGGCAGTCCCCCCCTGATGGTGGCCCTTCTGGTTTTCAAGAATGCAGACCTCCCTCTCCCTGCCCTCAAACGGCCGCAGCTTTTCAATCATGCTGAGGCTTGGGATCACTGCATGCGATCATGGAGGACTTGTTCTGCACATGCACAGAATGGGTCCTGCGCATGTGCAGGGGTTCCACCATAGAAAATGTACATAAACCAACAGGTTTGTAATAGGGGTGTGCACCGGCCACTTTTCGTGTTTTGTGTTTTGGTTTTGGATCTGGATCTTTCTTCGTGTTTTGGATCTGGATTGGTTTTGCCAAAACCACCCTTCCGTGTTTTGGGTTCTGGGTTTTGTGTTTTGGATCTGTATTTTTTTGAAAAAAAGCATAAAAACAGCTAAAATCACAGAATTTGTAGGTTTTTCTGCTCCTATGCTATTATTAACCTCAATAACCTTAATTTCCACTCATTTCCAGTCTATTCTGAACACCTCACACCTCACAATAGTGTTTTTATGTCCAAAAGGTTGCACCGAGGTAGCTGGATGACTATGCTAAGCGACACGAGTGGGCGGCACAAACACGTGACCCATCTAGGAGTGACACTGCAGTGGCAGGCAGGATGGCAGTTAGAAAAACTAGGCCCCAAACTGTACATAATGCAAAGAAAAAAAGAGGTGCAAGATGGAATTGTCCTTGGGCCCTCCCACCCACCCTTATGTTGTATAAACAGGACATGCACACTTTAACAAATCAATCATTTCAGCGCCAGGGTCTGCCACACAACTGTGGCTGAAATGATTGGTTCGTTTGGGCCCCCACAAAACAAGCTGGCAATTAATGTGTCCCTGCACAAACTGGCTCTACGGAGGCAAGATGTCATCCTCATCCTCCTCATCCACCGATTCCTCACCCTCTTCAGTGTGTACATCCTCATCCTCACAAAGTATTAACTCGTCCCCACTTGAATCCACCACCACAGGTCCCTCTGTACCTTCTGGAGGCTGGTCTCCCTGGAAGAGCTGATAATTCATTTTGATGAACATCATCTTCTCCACATTCTGTGGAAGCAACCTCCTACGCCTTTCGCTGACAAGGTTCCCGGCTGCACTAAACACTCTTTCGGAGTACACACTGGAGGGGGGGCAACTCAGGTAAAATAGAGCCAGTTTGTACAGGGGCCTCCAAATTGCCTCTTTTTCCTGCCAGTACAGGTATGGACTGTCTGACATGCCTACTTGGATGCTGTCACCGATGTAATCCTCCACCATTCTGTCAATGGTGACAGTATCATATGCAGTGACAGTAGACATGTCAGAAATTGTTGCCAGGTCCTTCAGTCCGGACCAGATGTCCAAACTTGGTCCTGCCTGCCCTGCATCACCGCCAGCGGGTTGCTTAGGATACCTAAGTTTTTTCCTGGCAGCCCCAGTTGCGGGAGAAAATGAAGAAGGAGCCGTTGACGTGTCATGTTCCGCTTCAGCTGACAGTGTGTTCACCAGCAGGTCTTTGCACCTCTGCAGGCTTGTGTCGGCCGGAAAGAGAGACACCACATAGGCTTTAAACCTAGGATCGAGCACGGTGGCCAAAATGTAGTGGTCTGATTTCAACAGATTGACCACCCTGGAATCCTGGCAAAGCGAATGAAGGGCTTCATCCACAAGTCCCACATGCCGAGCGGAATCGCTCCGTCTTAGCTCCTCCTTCACTTTCTCCAGCTGCTTCTGCAAAAGCCTGATGAGGGGAATGACCTGACTCAAGCTGGCAGTGTCTGAACTGACTTCACGTGTGGCAAGTTCGAAGGGCTGAAGAACCTTGCACAACACGGAAATCATTCTCCACTGCGCTTGAGTCAGGTGCATACCCCCTCCTTTGCCTATGTCATAGGTGGATGTATAGGCTTGTATGGCCTTTTGCTGCTCCTCCATCCTCTGAAGCATATAGAGGGTTGAGTTCCACCGCGTCACAACCTCTTGCTTCAGGTGATGGCGGGGCAGGTTCAAGAGTGTTTGCTGGCGCTCCAGTCTTCGGCACGCAGTCGCTGAATGGCGAAAGTGGCCAGAAATTTTTCGGGCCACCCAAAGCGTCTCCTGCACGCCCCTGTCGCTTTTCAGAAAATTCTGCACCACCAAGTTTATTGTGTGAGCAAAACATGGGACGTGCTGGAATTTGCCCAGATGTAATGCCCGCACAATATTGGTGGCGTTGTCAGATATCACAAATCCCCAGGAGAGTCTAAGTGGGGTAAGCCACTGGGCGATGATTTCCCTCAGTTTCTCTAAGAGGTTGTCGGCGGTGTGCCTCTTACTGAAACCGGTGATACACAGCGTAGCCTGCCTTGTAACGAGCTGGCGTTTCTGAGATGCTGCTACTGGTGACGCTGCTGCTGTTGCTGCGTAAGGTGATACATCTACCCAGTGGGCTGTCACAGTCATATAGTCCTTAGTCTGCCCTGTTCCACTTGTCCACATGTCCGTGGTTAAGTGGACATTGTGTACAACGGCATTTTTCAGGACACTGAGGACACTTTTTCTGACGTTTCTGTACAGTCTCGGTATCGCCTGCCTAGTGAAGTGGAATCTAGACGGGATTTGGAACCGGGGACACACTACCTCCATCAATTGTCTAAATCCCACTGCACTAATGGCGGATACCGGACGCACGTCTAACACCAACATAGCAGTCAAGGCCTCAGTTATACGTTTTGCTTCAGGATGACTGCTGTCGTACTTCATCCTCCTCGCTAAGGACTGTTGGAGGGTCAATTGTTTAGTAAAAGTAGTGGTGTTCCTACTTCCTCTCTGGGATGATGAACGACTCCCAGCAGCAACAGCAGCAGCGGCAGCAGTAGGCGTAGCAATGCAGGATCCTCCGGAGGAATCCCGGATAGGAGAGTCAGTCATGCCAGTGATATGGCCTGCAGGACTACTTCCGATCCTGACTAAGGAGGAAATTGACGAGGAGGGAGTTGACGGTGTGGTTTGCAGGCGCTTGGATACAACAGGACAACGGGATTTAGGTGTCCCTGGACTGCTTACGGTCTGAGCCAAAGTTTCTGAACTTAACAGTAACTTTTTATGAACGCGCTGCAGGTGCCGTATAAGGGAGGATGTTCCTAGGTGGTTGACGTCCCTACCCCTACTTATTTCACCTTTACATATGGTACATATGGCAAGACAGTTGTTGTCCGGATTTGGATAGAAATATTGCCAGACCAAAGAGGTGGAATGTTTGGTCTTCTGCCCAGGCATGACCGTGATGGGCTTTTTCATCCCACGGACAACAACTGTCTCCCCCGGAGCCTGATTTAAACAAACCACATCACCATCAGAATCCTCCTCGCCAACTTCCTCCTCAGCGCCAGCTACACCAGTATCCTCATCCTGTTGTACTTCAACAGTGACATCTTCAATTTGCATATCAGCAAGTGGACTGTGGGTGCTCCTTTCAGCACTTGCAGGGGGCGTGCAAATGGTGGAAAGAGCCACCTCTTCCCGTCCAGTGCTGGGAAGGTCAGGCATCGCAACCACCACCACACTTGGACTCTCTTTGGGGATTTGTGATATCTTCTTAGAAAGCACAGTTCTTCGCTGTGCTTTTGCCAGCTTAACTCTTTTGATTTTTTTAGTGGGAGGAGTGCTTCCATCGTCATGTGAAGCTGAACCACTAGTCATGAACATACTAGGGATCGACCTTAGCCGTTCCTTGCCACTCCGTGTCGTAAATGGCATATTGGCAAGTTTACGTTTCTCTTCAGCTGATTTAAATGTCTTTTTCAAGGTCATTTTCCTGAACTTTGCCATTTGGGATTGTATGTGCCCTCTACTATGACATTGGGCATCGGCCTTGGCAGACGACGTTGATGGCATGTTATCGTCTATGTCATGACTAGTGGCAGCAGCTTCAGCACTAGGAGGAAGTGGTTCTTGATCTTTCTCTATTTTATTTTTATCGGAGAAAGTTTGGTCCTCCATTTATGTTATATCGATTTGATATATACGTGCGGCTAAACACAGAAAATAAATTTTTTTTTGGTTCGGACTGGAGTGTACTTTGTGGGTTACAGCACCCTTTAACGGTCAAGCCAGCCGGCCCTTTACTTATGACACAGGCGCACGCTTGGCACTACTTTGTTGATGCACGTGCGGCTACTGCGCACACAATTCACAAACACAGAAAATAATTTTTTTTTGGTTTGGACTGGAGTGTACTTTGGGGGTTACAGCACCCTTTAACGGTCAAGCCAGCCGGCCCTTTACTTATGACACAGGCGCACGCTTGGCACTACTTTGTTGATGCACGTGCGGCTACTGCGCACACAATTCACAAACACAGAAAATAATTTTTTTTTGGTTTGGACTGGAGTGTACTTTCGGGGGTTACAGCACCCTTTAACGGTCAAGCCAGCCGGCCCTTTACTTATGACACAGGCGCACGCTTGGCACTACTTTGTTGATGCACGTGCGGCTACTGCGCACACAATTCACAAACACAGAAAATAATTTTTTTTTAGGTTTGGACTGGAGTGTACTTTCGGGGGTTACAGCACCCTTAACGGTCAAGCCAGCCGGCCCTTTACTTATGACACAGGCGCACGCTTGGCACTACTTTGTTGATGCACGTGCGGCTACTGCGCACACAATTCACAAACACAGAAAATAATTTTTTTTTTGGTTTGGACTGGAGTGTACTTTCGGGGGTTACAGCACCCTTAACGGTCAAGCCAGCCGGCCCTTTACTTATGACACAGGCGCACGCTTGGCACTACTTTGTTGATGCACGTGCGGCTACTGCGCACACAATTCACAAACACAGAAAATAATTTTTTTTTTGGTTTGGACTGGAGTGTACTTTCGGGAGTTACAGCACCCTTAACGGTCAAGCCAGCCGGCCCTTTACTTATGACACAGGCGCACGCTTGGCACTACTTTGTTGATGCACGTGCGGCTACTGCGCACACAATTCACAAACACAGAAAATAATTTTTTTTTGGTTTGGACTGGAGTGTACTTTCAGGGGTTACAGCACCCTTTAACGGTCAAGCCAGCCGGCCCTTTACTTATGACACAGGCGCACGCTTGGCACTACTTTGTTGATGCACGTGCGGCTACTGCGCACACAATTCACAAACACAGAAAATAATTTTTTTTTGGTTTGGACTGGAGTGTACTTTCGGGGGTTACAGCACCCTTTAACGGTCAAGCCAGCCGGCCCTTTACTTATGACACAGGCGCACTCTTGGCACTACTTTGTTGATGCACGTGCGGCTACTGCGCACACAATTCACAAACACAGAAAATAATTTTTTTTTAGGTTTGGACTGGAGTGTACTTTCGGGGGTTACAGCACCCTTAACGGTCAAGCCAGCCGGCCCTTTACTTATGACACAGGCGCACGCTTGGCACTACTTTGTTGATGCACGTGCGGCTACTGCGCACACAATTCACAAACACAGAAAATAATTTTTTTTTGGTTTGGACTGGAGTGTACTTTCGGGGGTTACAGCACCCTTTAACGGTCAAGCCAGCCGGCCCTTTACTTATGACACAGGCGCACGCTTGGCACTACTTTGTTGATGCACGTGCGGCTACTGCGCACACAATTCACAAACACAGAAAATAATTTTTTTTTAGGTTTGGACTGGAGTGTACTTTCGGGGGTTACAGCACCCTTAACGGTCAAGCCAGCCGGCCCTTTACTTATGACACAGGCGCACGCTTGGCACTACTTTGTTGATGCACGTGCGGCTACTGCGCACACAATTCACAAACACAGAAAATAATTTTTTTTTTGGTTTGGACTGGAGTGTACTTTCGGGGGTTACAGCACCCTTAACGGTCAAGCCAGCCGGCCCTTTACTTATGACACAGGCGCACGCTTGGCACTACTTTGTTGATGCACGTGCGGCTACTGCGCACACAATTCACAAACACAGAAAATAATTTTTTTTTTGGTTTGGACTGGAGTGTACTTTCGGGGGTTACAGCACCCTTAACGGTCAAGCCAGCCGGCCCTTTACTTATGACACAGGCGAACGCTTGACACTACTTTGTTGATGCACGTGCGGCTACTGCGCACACAATTCACAAACACAGAAAAAAATTTTTTTTTGGTTTGGACTGGAGTGTACTTTCAGGGGTTACAGCACCCTTTAACGGTCAAGCCAGCCGGCCCTTTACTTATGACACAGGCGCACGCTTGGCACTACTTTGTTGATGCACGTGCGGCTACTGCGCACACAATTCACAAACACAGAAAATAATTTTTTTTTGGTTTGGACTGGAGTGTACTTTCGGGGGTTACAGCACCCTTTAACGGTCAAGCCAGCCGGCCCTTTACTTATGACACAGGGGCACTCTTGGCACTACTTTGTTGATGCACGTGCGGCTACTGCGCACACAATTCACAAACACAGAAAATAATTTTTTTTTAGGTTTGGACTGGAGTGTACTTTCGGGGGTTACAGCACCCTTAACGGTCAAGCCAGCCGGCCCTTTACTTATGACACAGGCGCACGCTTGGCACTACTTTGTTGATGCACGTGCGGCTACTGCGCACACAATTCACAAACACAGAAAATAATTTTTTTTTGGTTTGGACTGGAGTGTACTTTCGGGGGTTACAGCACCCTTTAACGGTCAAGCCAGCCGGCCCTATACTTATGACACAGGCGCACGCTTGGCACTACTTTGTTGATGCACGTGCGGCTACTGCGCACACAATTCACAAACACAGAAAATAATTTTTTTTTAGGTTTGGACTGGAGTGTACTTTCGGGGGTTACAGCACCCTTAACGGTCAAGCCAGCCGGCCCTTTACTTATGACACAGGCGCACGCTTGGCACTACTTTGTTGATGCACGTGCGGCTACTGCGCACACAATTCACAAACACAGAAAATAATTTTTTTTTTGGTTTGGACTGGAGTGTACTTTCGGGGGTTACAGCACCCTTAACGGTCAAGCCAGCCGGCCCTTTACTTATGACACAGGCGCACGCTTGGCACTACTTTGTTGATGCACGTGCGGCTACTGCGCACACAATTCACAAACACAGAAAATATATTATTTTTTTAGCACTTGGGGGGAGCACCCCTGATGGACAGAGCACCCCCTGGACAACACTACAGCACCCCTTTAGGACTGGGACACTGCACAGGACTTTGGAACTGACTGCACAACACAGTCCAGCCAGCCCCTATGGACTTTGAAGTAGTGGACACAGCCCCTATTAACAACAGCAGCACAGCACAACACAGCCAGCCCCTATGGACTTTGAAGTAGTGGACAACAGCAGCACTACACTACACTACACTACACAGCACTAACTCCCACCCTCCCTCTTCACTGTCCACAGCCGAGTGAGAAAATGGCGCCGACGCGGGTACCTTATATAGGATCCAAAACCCGCGAGACTCGGAAGGCGGGATGATGACGTTTTGCCTCGATGTCAGATCCGAGTCAGGCGGGAAAAGTCGAGCCTGACTCGGATCGGACTCGGATCGGGGGGGCTCGGGGGGGTTCGGATTTCAGAAATCCGAACCCGCTCACCCCTAGTTTGTAAGTACATTTCTAATCGGGCCCATAGACTGATGTGTATAACTAAACAGAGCTGTAACTAGACATTATGGTGCCTTGTGCCTGAAAGAGCACTGGTACCCCCCCCCCCCCCTCAATTGTAAACAGGGGCAGAGCACACTGCAAGCGGGCGTACCAAAAAGGGATGTGGTCTCATAGGGAAGGGGGTGTAGGCAAACTATAGTACTTTCCATTCACATTAAGCAACAAAGTAGTGCCCCTTATCTACATTACACTACATATTGTCCCTTATACACGTTACGCAGTAGTAATGCCCCTTACACATTATGCCACACACTAGTAATGCCCCTTACACATTATGCCACACAGTAGAAATCCCCTCCCCCTCCTCCTAACTGCAGTTATCTCCCATATGTAGTCAGCACTCATCCGGTCAATTATACTCTATGACCAGGCACAATGTCTGGAGTGGACTGAGGACGGAATCTGCCTGCCGCCTTGTGTATGGACTGACACCACCCTAGTTACTGCCCTGTGACTAAATGTTCTCTGTAAAGCACTGTGTAATATGTATCCACTATATAAATAACTGTAAATAATGCTGATCGTGAAACCATCTTTTTTTTCCATTCACAATTGTTGACCCTTTCCTCTCTTTAGAGTCCTTGGTAAGAAAAGATCGTTAGCCAAATCTTTGTACTGAGTGCCACCTTTGTTTTATTGAATCCGTATTTGTTTTAAATACTATTTATTTTAGTTAGGCCACCCTCTAAAGAACTGTTTTCTATCAAGGTATAGAAATTGCATTTTTCTAATCTCTCCACATAATGAAATATTATTTAGCACTTCCAAGAGAGCTGTTTAATGGCAATACTATAATTTTGAAATTGCTTGTCATTTTTGGCCCATTGAAGGAATAGTATAGTCACAGCAACCAAAATAACTGCCACAAAGATATTTGCAACTATTAAAGCTATTTGTTTTGTTCGTACGGTGATTGACCACTAAGTTATGTATTTGTACTGTGTACCAATTTACATTTCTAGTGGTACAAAATGTTAGATTATCTTAATAGTAAAAGTAACTGCAAATTACTCTAACAGTAAATGCTTTGAGGTGACAAGAAGAGAAATCCCACAGGAAAATGAATATAACATAAAAACACTCCAGAAGGAAAGTAGGCTTAACCTCCTTAATTAAACCTCCTTGTTATGATCTGGATCACACGTGCAGAAGGAGATTAGAAGAGAAGAAATGGACGTGTGGGGAAAAGCGATTCTTTCCTAGGGATCTGTGACATTTCCGCTAATGAAGGAACCTTTCCGGGTGCTCCCGATGCGGAATGATTTGAGTGGATTGAAATTGACGGGTGCAGTTCTGCTACATGTGTCAGATAATTAACCCTTTGGGCTGGAGTAGGCTTGTTTGTTACTGAAGCTGTCTTCATGATGGACACTTTGTAAGGATTGTTAACTAGTATGAGAAAAAATAGGTATGCAGAGAAGAATTTATATACTATGTGCAATCAAGATCCTAAGGGACAAAGTAAAGTGGTTATATTGATACAATACCTCTATAACAGTAACATCAATACTAATTCATAATGTACTAGTTGACTTGATCACACTCTCAGAGCTTTTCTCAAACCTACAGGAAGGTCTGAGGTCTACAGCTCAATGCTGCGTGTTCTCAGGATAAAAATGAGATACTTGGTTTTATACACTGCTTTTAATTATGTTATCCTTTTAGTAACGTCATCTGTCCAACATTTCAGAGTGCAATCTATAAATAATATACTACTATATCTAGTAGGCAGTGGGATACTTCATAACTAAAGATTGATAGAAAAGAAAGTAAAGCAGCTTTTTGCCTGAAACATTACATCTCTTGTGCATCAAACATAGAATGTATACAAACTGCCACTGCATATGTGACACAGGATTATTCATTGCACAAAGTCTTACTGCTGCAGAACCTCAGCAATAGCAATGTTAGGGAGAGAGAATATTGTCAGATCTTATATTTCATTACAATTGTGGCCTGAGTAACTATCACCCCACTAGTCCATGAAACTGCAAAGACGAGCCTGCCCCCAGTAATGTCTACAAATGGCTGCTGACATTTTAATATATAGAACGCTTGAGACAGCAAGTTAAGAAGCACAGAGGGCAGCTTGGGGGTGGCAGGAAGGAGTGATGGTGAATGTACTGTAGGATAAACATGTACGTAAATGGAGACTTGCATTTAACTCCTTAGTTGTCAGTAGTTTAGGGTGCTTACATCACAGTATAATTGGATCTAGGCCTCTGTTGCAGTGAAGAATGGAATGCAAATACCTGTATCTCAGGCACATCACATGACATAACAAGAGAATTTAATGAAGCTGTAATGCAAGCATTTTTCTCTCCCCAGGACCTTCATTTCTCCATTCCCTGTCTGTAAGAAGATAAACAGGAAGATAGATTAAAGGCAGGGGAGAGATGGAGGTGGATGTGTGAGACAAGCATAAGGAGAGGAAGTGGAAGAGGGGAGGAGGTAAGCTAGAAAGATACAGAGATGGATAAAACAATGAGTGAAAAATTACACTTGAGGCTCGAAGAGGAATAAACAGGATAAATAATGTATAGACAACAGGGAAGAGGGTGGGAATGAACAAATTAATATATTTATATATAATAGACACAATGTCAATTTAGAAAAATGACTGATGATTTCACCCTTCACAAAACATCTGCCGATTTAATAATTTGACAATAAGATAAAATGTCCAGCACACAGCAGAACTGCAATGGACAAAGAAAGCAGAACTGTTCAAAAATGTATTTAAAGATACCACACGCGCCTAAATCACAGGTCTTTATGTATACAGCATTTACACCTGATGACAAGTGAAAATAATCTTGCTATGCATGGTATTCAGTAATAAAATAAACAGGTAAGATAATGAATTACACTAGAGGCAGGGATAGTACATATAGTATATTGGGTGGAAGAACTGATTTAAAAAAAAAAATCAGCAAGTTTCAAGTGCCTGAGCTTTGTAGTATTTCTGAATTTGTAATGGTTTTAAAGTACTTTTATGCTTTTACCAGTAACACATATCTGTAGAAATTAGACAAATGTACACATACTAACCCAAAATCATACACTGCCCTGTGAACCACACACTGGGTAGTATTCGCTAACAATGAGGTGAGGGTAAATCAAGTTGATAAAGAAAATATAAATGAAAGAGATTAAAGGAATTGAATAGGAAATGATACAAGCAAAAAGAAAACAAGAGTGGCTGAGTTTCCTAATCAGCAGCCAATGAAACCAGGGGTGGCAGGAATTTGCGTGTGTGATACAGGGTACCAGAAATTGTCATTTTTGTTGTGTAGTAGTGACATGGAGAATAATTTTCAATTGATGAGGATTACTTATCAAAATTGCTTTATGTACGTCACTGGAAAGTATGGAAGTTGTGGAAGAAACAAAAACAAACGCAAGCAAAACAAAATTGCAATAACATACAGATGTGTCCACATACATCTATACTCCATGCACTACAAGTCGCGACACACATAATATGGGAGCTCCTTGTGCCTCTGTAGCACTGCGCTTTTTGTGCGACTTTTTACCTTGAAATGCGTCTTATTCACATAGTGATGCGAATAGCTAGCACAGGCAGCTTCTGCTGATTACAATGAGATGGGGGAGGGGAGTAAGCAAGACTAGCAATAAGGGAAATGCCACTCATGCAGTATATACCACCAGTAGTGACAGTGCACCCACACTAACCACTAGAAAAGGCCCACCAGTAGTGATAGGCTGCTCAGCTAAACCTATCCTTATGGTTTTGCTACTGACATGTCATTAGTAATTCTTTATCAGTCACATGCCCACAAGTGTTACTCATATGCCATCACTATGTACATGGAGCAGTACACTAGATTTATGCCACAACTGCCATCACCATCTCTTTCCCATCTCAATCTCCTCCTGTGTCCTGTAAGCACTTCCCAGGCAGCATCAAGTGTCACTGAGACAAGAGGTGTAGATATGACTGTTTGCTAGTTTCTGCCAGTGGCAGTAAAGACTTACAATGTTTGGCATTGTAAAGGTCGCCCTACTCGTTATTGTACAGAGCAGTGTGTGCACTTGTATGTTCTGTCCCCAGTATTCATGTGACACATGTTGCCTGGTCTTGTGACACAGATGGAGTGTCTACACACTGATTTGGTAACATTAATCTAGTGGAACTACAATATTACTCCATGTCCACTTTGTAGTAAGCTACAAACGGAGCATGGTCTAGGAGTTGGAGCAATAAAATCTACTTGTCTAGAACACATTCAGCAGCACTAGTAAAATGATGGGTGGGGGCAGACTATTAAGTCCATTCCCCAAAGTCTACTTTTTAACTTAAATTAATAGATTTCATCAATTTCTATGGTCAACATCACTTGAGTTATTTGTGGATTTCACTAGAAATGAATGTTGCAAATCATAAGGCAAAGTGAAAACACTATCAAAGGATTAAAACACAAATATTGTACTGTTTGGTATGCAAGGCTCAGTGACAAATGGTGGATGATATATATTATATAATAGGGGAATTTTATTGTATGCAACAAGCATGCAAAAAAGAAAGAAAGCGTGTCACGCCATTCAAAAAAGATAACCATTGCAGCTCTCATTCAAGACAGAGGGCCAAATGTAATAGGGTGAGAGTTTAGAAAATGTGAGAGTTTAGCAGTAAAACTCTGACACTACTACATTGATCGAGTTGTATTTTCAAAACAGGAAACACCTGGATGAGAGTTTAAATCTTGAGAGTTTTTTGAGTCTAAAAAACATGTTTTCATATTCTGTGACTGTTTAAAAATGTGAGAGTTTTCTCTCACATTTTCTAAACTCTCATCCTATTACATTTGGTCCAGAGAATATATAAATAATGTAACTCCAATAGAAATTAGAAATCAGTTAGACTACAAAGGAACAAGGTAAGTTCAGACAAATAAAATGTATGCCTTTTCATAGAGTATTGCTGTGTGGTATTACAGAAGATAGTCTTAAGAGTGATTTACTCTTCCACCAAGTAAGCAATAACAGCCATGGTTGTTTACTGCCAGGAAAAAAAGAAGAAAACTAATGAGAAATGCATTCGATCTCCAGTAAGTCCCTCATCTTAATGATGACCCTGTAGAAGATAATTAGGAAGCACCTTGTGACACGGGAAGTTACTGTTGTATCATATATTATTTGGGATTGTTAATACACATTGAAAATTGCTTATGTTAGTGAATTTAGTATTAAGGCAATAAAAAAATAATACATAATTAGTCTGCTTGGATTTCTTTATACAAATTACAATTACATTTACAGTAAATGGGCAAATAAAACATATTTGTATCTTTCTATGTATACAACAAAGATGTACAAAAAAGGGTTAGTAAGCAATAGAAGGTGTATCTAACTAGGAAGAAAAATTCCTGGCAGAATAATAATGAAAACATTTATCTGGTATTGTGGTAATATATTCCAAATAGACCACCATGGTGAACCAGTACACCTTGAAAAAAAATATACTGGGCTGTCTACAAAAGGCCCAACCATAAAAAGTGTTCACTCTAGGATTGTTTTGGGCAGGGTGCTGACGACAGAGGAGGGCACATTTTAATTTGAAGGGTACAACATTTTATATGCAATGCTAAAGCTGAAACAATTGCAAATGGGATGAAGAGCTACTCTGTACAGTATTAACAGATGCTGGAATCTTAACTTAAGGGACCGAATGATCTCTCCCCAGAGCTGCCTGCTTGCACATGCGCCAACGGACATAGGCGCACATGCAGTACTATACCTGAGATCCGAGCGGGAAGTGATCACATAGCGATCACTTTATTTCATACTGTACCGGAACCCCGTCTTGGTGAATACTTAATATTTGCGGGTACTCCCCAAAGATGGGTGTTTTGGGGGGATATCTGGCAAATATTTGTTAATACATAGCACCCTTAATGAGACTACAATTTTAAAATATCTGCATTATTAAAAGCTTAACTTATATGGTTATTATTCTATTTTGCATTTTTAAATAATCCGATTCAGTAAATGTTAGCTTATCAAATCCAGTGAAAAGAAAACAATAAACAGCATATGAGCAATTATATAGTGAACACTAATATAAAGCTGTAAACGTAGGAATTGTTTTGGAAGCTAGGAACAGATGGTAACTAGTGTGGCAGAAGACTGGTAGTAAGAAGTTGCTGCTAATGCAAGGAAGTAATGCTAGGCTAAAATAATTTGCAACAATGTGAAACACTCATAAGGCCTGAGTTGTATGTTGTAGGTAAACTCGATGGTTTATGCACAACTATGAGGTTTAATGATCAGCGCTTGCGCAGGATCTGTACTGCGCATGTGCCGATCACTGACTGCTACGGTGGTCGAAGTCCCCCCTACACTGCATCATGATTGACATGCTGTGGCTGTTTGGGAACGGGGAAGGGGTGGTGATGGCTAGCATTCTTGAAAACAGGGGTGTGTCTGCACTGTTTTCAAGGCGTGCTGAGGCCATGGTCTGATAAAAACACCTTAGGATTACTCAGATGGCCGATATTCACACAGATAATCTGATGCCGCATCCTTGGTCGCAACAGCAGATCACAGAAGCTTGCAGGAGGTGTCTATTTACACAAGATGCCTCCTGCAGCATAAGCATAGTATCACACAGCAGCTGTATGTACAGTGTATATCTCTGAATCAGACCCATAGTCATTTGCTACTGTTGATTTGTTCTCCTCCTGGTCCATTCTGCTGGTAATGGCGCGATCCTCATGAGGGCCTGACTCAGAGGTGAACGCTAAAGGCACTGCCGCTCTGACTATGCTAAAATATGTAAAAGTCACGTCTTGTGTAAAAAGATGCCCAATACCAGCTTCTCTGATCTACTGGCTTCTTCCAAGACACACCATTGGATCAACATCGTGCCCATCGGTCGCAGAATAGGACATCTGAAAAACCCTAAGGTTACTCAGAATGTCCACCGCATCTAAGCTGGATAGTGAATCTGCATTGAAAGAAGCAGATGCTGGCTTTGACACTCCCACAAAACGGAGGCAACACACCTTCATTGTGAGCAATGCTCCCTATCTCCACCGTCAAATGGCCACAGCGCTTACAGGATATCTGTTTAATGGTGTTGGAAAACATTGTTAGAATATCTACAAATGCTCAATTGGTTTTATATGTGGTGACTGAAAAGTCTATGAAATGGATGACATCAGAGTCATGCTCATGAAACCATTAAATTACCATATATGCTATATGGAGTGGGGTAATATCATATAGAAGACACCAAGAAAATAAATGTTGCAAATGGGCATAAAAATGATCACTCAGTACCATTAAGTAGTGATTAGTACTTTCCTTACCTACTAAAGAATAGATTGCACCCAAACCATTATGAGAAAGTGTTATGAATCCCACTGCCTGCTCCATGTGAGACCCCTAGAACCCAGCTAGCGAGATCTTCACCAATAACAACCGCCCGTTGTTCCCTTAGAACTAGGATATGTTCACCTGTACTTAGGCGGCCTTGATGGCCTCAGAAAGACCAAGACGATATTGGCTACATAGGGCCGGATCATTCCAACTAGAGTCAGTTGCCTATCTGCGGAACTCTGATTAGTAATCCTCCGCTACCTTCTGACCCTGTTTGAGGGTACGCAATTTGGAGCCAAAGCAGCATGGTCCGGGTCGTCATACAAAAGGTCCAAGGCTGTAAAGAAAGCCTCGACGGTCTGTAATTCCGCATGGGTTGAAGGCAGTCCAAAGGCCCAAGTCTGTGGATCCCCATGAAGGAGATTACCAGTCTCACTTGCTGCAAGTGAGTCCCTGAAGAGATCGGATGAAGTCGGAAATAAAGCTTGCAACTTTTCAGAAAGTTTAAAAACTGTCGGCGATTCCCAGAAAACCGATATGGTAAATTTACCTTTGGTTCAAGATGAGGAGCAACATGTACCGGAGAACGGATTTCCTCAACTTGTATAGTGAGTTCCTGGACTTTCTGGGTGAGTGTTTAGATCTGGGCTGCAAGCACCTGGGCAGGACTCTGTCCCTGCTCCATGGTGCAGAAGCTATAACTCTGATATGACTCTTTCTGTATCTAATTCCAAGCGTACCTGTGTTTTTGGCCGATTATAATGTTATGAATCCCACTGCCTGCTCCATGTGAGACCCCCAGAACCCGGCTAGCGAGATCTTCAATAACAACCACCCGTTGTTCCCTTAGAACTATGATACGTTCACCGGTACTTAGGCGGCTGCCTGGACTTACGCTTGGGGTAGTAGAGGCTCACACGGAGGTACAAGGAAATTCAAGAGATGAAGTGTACAGTTAGAGCTGATACAAGTAATGGTTCTGATGAGTTGGCAATTGCATCGATGATATGGCAATGATACCGATGGTGTGGCAAGTGTGCCTAAGGTGCGGCAATTGTGCCGATGTTGCAGCGATGGTGCCGATGTTGCGGCAATAGCCGTAGATAAACAGTCTAGGGTATGAAAATGGCTTTAAGAGCCGATTATGCAGCAAGTGTGCCGATGTTGCGGCGATGGTGCTGATGCTGCAGCACGGGAGCTGCTTGGAGCGGCTAAGAAGCCGAAGAATGGTGGTAGCATGGGAGCTACTTGCTGCGGCTAGGAAGCCATTTGGAGATTGGTGATAGCACGGGATCTACTTGATGCGGCTAGGAAGCCGTATGGTGAATGTCGGCTAGGAAGCCGTTTAGAGATTGGTGGCAGCACGGGAGCTGCTAGTTGTGGCTAGGAAGCCGTTTGGAGGACGATGGCATCCCGGGAGCTACTTGGTGTCAGCTGGGAAGCCGAATGGAAGCAATATCATGGAGAGAACAAAAGCTGCCCATGCAGCTAAGCTGATAAAATCCACAGACACACTATAGTCGGCACAGGTGCAGTAGTTCAGTGATTATAAATAGGCTGCAGTACTTAATCAAGCTGCACCTGTGGATGAGACATCACTTCCTGAGGCATGCCAATCACCTAGCAACAGGAGCAACAGGAGCAACCCCGTCCTGCCTGGGAAAGCTGTCAGAAAGGGTCAAGTCATGACCGTGACTTGTAACAGAAACACACAACATTAAGGAAACACCAGTACGATTTATTGTTGGCAACAATCTGTAGAGGACTGAAGAATTCTTTAAATTGGCATCACACATGCACGTGTTTGAGTGTCAATAAACGGTTATGAAGCTCCTGAACTATTACATAAGACCCCTAGAGTCCCTCTTGTGCCTATAACCACCCGCTGTTCCTGTAGTGTGACGCACACACCGGTACTTAGGCAATCGCCAGGTTTTATACCTCTGAATAGTAGGGGCTTATGCAACAGACAGGAGATCACTAGGTAATAACTGGAGCAGTAGTGTATAAGCAGCAACAGTAATATGGCAAGGACACAATTAACTGAAGTACTGGACTAGTTTTGTCCAGTACACAGGAACAGGCAGTAGCAAGGGTATAATATGCATACAGAGGATATGGACCTCATGTAGAGTAATGCAATTCTTGAAGTGCAGCTCAGTATTTAACCACAGGTGGAATGCAGAGCTGCACCACAGTTCTTAATGCAGTAGCTATGGTTAAACACAGTCATTATTATTGCCTTAGCATAGCACAGCAACCCAATATAGAAAAGCAGTGGTATTTACAACAGTGATTCCAGCAAGGCACCGGTGGATTGCTCAGCAGATAATGAATGCACAGGTAACACAGCAGTATACTAAGGAGTATATATCAGCAGGGGTAATGCACAGTAGTGAAACATTTAGCTGAGTAAATCCTTTAGGAAGACAGCTAGGATATCAGGAACAGCAATCACAAACAGGGACTGACTGACAAGGCTCAAAGAAGAACTATCACCAACATGGAAGTGTGGAACGGACTGCCTTTTAACAGCACTGAAAGCCAATCAGTACTTTAATTAACATATGAATTGCAGTTACTGGGCTGCACGTAGAAGTAACAAAGCCAGGACCAGAAGGCACTGCAATGGCAAAGAATCCTGATAGCCTAGCAACCACAGGGACCACCAGATAGTGCAGCTTGGGTGACACGGCATCCCGGTCGCCTAGCAATAACCATAACTAGCAATGGAGGAGAGTCATGACGGCAGCTCATAACATAAACATGATTATGGATGACTCGTCTTTCCATATCACTTTGCTCCACTGCTTGGTAGTACCTTACCTGAACTGGCAAATGTGCACTACCAGGTATAGTGAGCAGTTTATGGACTGGAACATCCTGCTCTGTGGAGTTCTCAACTCACAATGCAGACTAGTGCTCTGAAGTATTCTCATGCATTTCCATTGTGACATCATCCAGGACCAGGGATAGGCAACCTTTTGCTACCAGTATGCCATCCTGCCCCCCCCCCCCTCCTCTGCTTGGTTCTCTGCTCCCTTTCCCCTCTCTGCCCACTGCTCTGTCTTGCTCTGCACCACCAGCTCTCTCCCGCAGCTGCATACTTACCTCCCGGCAGGTCCTCCTGCTCTCTTGCTAGGGTCTACATTGTCTACGTAGCATTGGGTGATGTTGTAGAGGCAGCATACGGCCCGGCTCCTACTGCACATGCATGTTGGTAGATGGGACAGAATTTAGAGAATTATTTTATAGATATTTCAGACTCTTCTACATGCTAATTTTGTGCCATTAGATCCCTACAACTGCCCCAAATACCATCAGACCCCTTCACATTGCCCTTTTTTAACATCATACAGTACCTCTCCATAAGCCTCTATTGTTTGCTTTAAATGCCATCACACCCCTATAAGAGATGGGCAGCACATTGCACACTTTGCTAGTTTGGTCCTCACTGGACCAGAGCTAGATTATGGGAGCATATGACTTGGGAACCTCCAAACCCAGGGGCGACACTTCCAGATCACAAATTAAGTCAGTTTACCGCCACACGGCTACTCACACATATGCAAGCTTTGCTGGCTCAGTGTGTTAACAGTGACACTGGCTGCACAAGAATTTACTGAGAAAAGGAGGTGAGCAGCGCATTTATGTGAGTGTGGGTGATGCGTACATCATTAAATAACTTCGGCTCAGCACTGAGCGAAAGACCCATTTGTCTTAGCATCCTGGGCACCAGAGGACAGAGTGACAGAAGCCAGCCATGTTGCTTAAAAGGGCTCCACTGGAATGAGTGCCTGGGGTTGCCAATACCTGTTTTAGACCAAAATTAGATAGTCTGCGGTAAGCCTGCTTTCTTAAAAGTTGAGCAAGCAATCAGGAGTAGTCTTTGTTTAGAAGAAAAGCAAATGTAAGCGATGTCAATGTTATAAAACACCTTAAAAAGGCAATTATTAGAAATATATTATTTCCTTGTTCCTGTTCTCTTCTAAACATATCATCCTAATTTGATGAAACCAACATCCAGCTTTGCTTCCTCATTCTTGTTAGGCAAATAATTCTGAATACTCTTGCACTGCCTAGATTAGTAATGTGACAACATTAATATTGGCTTTAGGTTTAATAAAATTAGCTTGATTGCTCTTCTGTACTAAGAGCCTGATGCAGACCCGCTCGCTGAGCCGCGTACACATGCTTTGGGCGATAGTCGCCTGTTTGCACATGCAGTCATGCGTCACTCAGTGCGATTGGGAATCGTGCGCTTGAAGTACACAGACTGGACGCTATTTTGAGTGACAGATAGCGCCGTTTGTGGGTGGTAACAGTGCTTGTGAATGGGGGAGTGGTGCTGCGAATGCAGGAGTGTCTGGGCATCAAAACAGAGGTTTATGGGTGTGCATAATTAGCAAACATGTGTCATTGTACATGTCACTTGGTTGTATTTCAGCCTGCAGTGATAGTAAGGTCTACCTCAAGCGCTGCGTGCAGCTCCGATGGCTCACAATGGTTCCGATTGTTCCTACACTTCTTGGAGATGAAGTGTGTTAAGAGAGAAAAGTGGGCGTCTTTATATCGCTGTGCGTTCGCTCTGCCATCGCTCTCTAAGAGATATAGGGGGCGTCCAAACAACAGACAGTGCGATCGCGGCATTTGCATACCCGGCCCCTTTTAGCTGTGTAAGCGCAGCTTAGTGTCCGGGTCTGAATGAGCTCCTAAGCTCTCAATAAAGAAAGTTGTTATGGTATCAGGTCAAACAAATTACACATTTTTTATGCTTCCTGAACACTGGCAGGTGCTAACTGAACATACCCATAGACCTTAAAAGCATGTGTGTACAGGTCCATTCACCCAAGTTATTTTTTTAGAATATCAGAATTAAAGAAAGTTAATAGACTATGAGAAGGAATGTTAAGGCGCTCAAAATTAACACCCATATGTATGAGATCTTGAGCAAGAAAATTGGAAAACTGAAATATATTAACAAAACATATGAATGAAAATAGAGGAGTAGAGTACTTTTCTAATTTGTTGCTAGGATAATAGCAACGTCCGGCAGCTGTGGGCTAATAACCTGGTAAGTGTGAATGACAGGAGAAGCAAAACTAAAATACATTTCTGTAATATTGGGTGGCATATAAAGGTGAAATGTTTCATAAACATGGACAAAATGTGCTGAAACCAAATAAAACCAGAAGGTGCACTATCCGAAGTAGCACATAAAACATTAACTTAACATGATACAAATTGCTCTTCATTTGTTTATAGTGCTCCCCAAAACTCTACAGCGTTGGTCAGTCAATAGTACTTCTCAACACTGTCCACAATAGTGAAATCTTCTCACAGAAATACTGAACAAAATCAAATGATTAGTACCATACTTAGTAGCATGGCCGTAACTAGAGTAGTGCGACCAGTGCCATGGCACCGCAGGGCAGGGGGGCACTGTTTGGGCCTGTCAATTTTCTGTTTATTATCATACTCACTTGTAACTTCCTCTTCTTTTATCCCCAGCAGCTCCTGACCTCCCCTATCTCTTCCCTGGCCCTTCCCCAGGAGGCCATGGGAAGAGATAGGGGAGATCGGGTGCGTGCCTTGTGTCCCTATTTGAAAAATGGGGGGGTGGGGGCTCCAATGCTCTCTCTGGCACAGGGCACTATAAAGTCTAGTTACAGCTCTGCTTAGTAGTATCTTTTAGCATGAAAGCCACTACTTAACACACCTGTACTCCTGACAGGAAATCTAAAAGTCATGCTCTGATAGTGGGCTCTGATGACCAGGCGACACAATTCTTTGGCATGTAGGATTCACTGCAGGCATCCACGACCACTGCAGAGATGTATAGACTTTCACAACAGTTGCAGGTCAGTGGCTACCCTATACAGGCAGGGGCGCTGGACCTAAACCATACACAGGCGCCAGCCTTACTTCCACCTGGATCAAACACAAGGAAGAGCTGCAGCTCAGCCAGGCACAAGCATCAAGAGTCAGTTTCAGCATAGCAGGACTGGTTCTATACCAAGTTATGCCCAGGGTGAAAAATACCATTTGTGCCCCCTTAAAATATATATAAAAGAAAACGGTAAGAACGGAAAGAAACCACAGGGATCTGGATTCTAGGCGGCTGTGGCCCGGCAGACAGCAGGGCAGCCCGCACGATCCAATCTAAAGCATGTCTTTGATGTGGGAGTTGGAGGCGGTAATCAGTGAGGAAGCAAGGTGACAATTAGAGGAAGAACGGAAAGGGTAGGGCGCAGTGTGTATTCAGATGATTCAAAGATATATGATTGTTACTTCCACACTTTCTCAGCCTGTGCTGTAGCCTATATTTACACTCCAACCATCATGTCAGGCCTGCAGGGAAGAGCCAGGAAGTAGGATCAAAGTGCGAAGATTATATGTTGCCTCCACTACCAAAATCCATAAAATATTTAGCAGCTAGATGGAACTGACTTCAACATTAATAAAATCCAAGACCTCTTCTGCACAACCTGCAGGAATGCAGACATCTCAAACCTCTGCAACATGAGCTGCACAAAAATAAAATATATATTGTTGGTTCTCTCTCCAGGGGCTCTATTTATTAACATTATTTTTACTAAAATAATGTGAAAAAGGGTGTTTTCACACCCTTTTCACATTATTTTAGTGTCACCTACAGTTACTAAAGGGCAATTGGAGTAAAATTCGTAAAATTCTACTCCAACACCTAAGTATCAATTATTTTTAGTAAGCAGATTGCATTTCCCATAATTGTAATGGGAAATGCGATCTGACCAAAGTTACTAAAAATAAATTGTGAAAAAATACAGAGGAAAGCCCTGTGATAATAACGCCACCTGGAGGTGGCGTTATCCAGGGTCTCCCCCGGTTACCGGACTCCTGCTCCACTCTAACGTGCAGAGCAGAGCCCGGAGCCGACCCCAGTAATCAGCTGTGTGGTCTAAACAGACCACACGCTGATTCACTGTAAAAAAAAAAAAAATGAAAGGAAGCAAACTTACCTGAGTCCAGGGAGCGGAGTTCAGGGCTCCGGTGATGTCCTCCCTCTGGTCAGCTGGTCTCCCATGCGGCACTGGGGCCCAGTCGTCACCTGACAGGGTCCCAGTGCAATATGGGATGTCAGCTGACCGGAGCGACAGAGGACATCACCGGAGGCCCAATAACTGCAGGTAAGTGTAATTAAGGAAGGGGAGTGGCGGGGGGGTCTCGGGGGGTCTGCGATCGCGGGGGTGGGGCTTAGTGACAGGGGCGGGTAGCAGCGGCGGCGGGCACTTGTCACTGTATTTTTTGTGAAAATACCGTGATAAGGCTCCGGAGGGAATTCGCAGGGACAGAGCTTTCTCGCAAGCTCTGTCCCTGCAAGGGATTTGCAGTAAATCCCTGTGATATTGCCTGAATTCGCAATGCGAATTCAGTCGGTAATATCACACTACAATCTGCATTACAAATGCAGATTGTAGTAAATGGATCCCCAGGTCATACACAGGTCCTGCTCAGATATCTGATCTAGTAAAACACTATATTTACCATATGTTGCTAAGGAATGGGTATGAAATATGCCGGTTCATATAAAAAACACCGGAAGCCCGACAGTTCAGGTTCCCAACGCGGAGAGACAAGACCCCTCTCCCCCCCTAACCCTCCCTTTGTAGTGCCTAACCCTAACACCCTTTCCCCGCACCTTAAACCTGAGTCTCCCGGGAGGGTGCCTAACCTCCCCTGGCGGTCCCTAACCCTAGCACTCACGGGGGGGTGCCTAACCCTAATTTCCCCCCCGAGGGTGCCTAAACCTAACCCCCCCTTCCCTGGGAAGGAGCTCATACTTACTCGGCCCTAGACGTTCGGCGGTTCGGGATACCGACGCTGGTATCCTGATCCCCTTCAGGATATCGACGTCTGCATTTTGCCAGGTGGCGGGATTCCGGCATTGGTATTTCGAAGCCCAGCATCCCATCCGCAGGCATCTCAACTGCATCCCGTTGCTAATACTGATTGGCAGTATGTATCTTATAGCTTGATACCTCCAACTTAGCCTCAACAAGAGAAATGGCAAAAGGCCCAAAGGAGTTCTTAGGAAAGGATCAAGAGTTTTGAGATGAACAATACATGACTTAAATCATATAGTCTCCATATTGCAACCTTGTTGAAACAATTTGTATGTTGGACAAATGGGGCATGGATTTCACAGATATCTGATTACTGCACATATGCCAAAGAAAGAAATTGGTGTCCCACTAATTTGTACTTTGTCAACTAATGACACAGCACCCAGCCAGAAAACCCAAACCTTTTTTATTGACTATACCACACATGTATTTTGATTTTCATTTTAACAAGCATAAAGTAAGTGAGGAGTCACCAATTGCTTAAACCACCACTAGTGCTGTCGGTACAAAATAACAGCAGACAGCATTTTAATATTAGAGGGTAGATTTACTAAAGCTTCTAAACCTGCACAGACGGTGTAATGGTTATCATTACTACCTCACAGCCTTGAGGTTGTGGGTTCAATTCCCACTACAGCCCTAACTGTGTGGAGTTTGTGCTTGCATGGGTTTCCTGGTGGTACTCCGGTTTCCTCCCACACTCCACAAATATACTGGTAGGCAGGGGCGGATTGGGCATTACATTTTGCGGGGAAAATCCCGGTGGGCCGATTGGTTGTGGGGCCACTTGTTATTTGAGGCCCCGCCCCCCGATTCGCGTCACTCAGCCGGCTCCTATGTGTTTTACACAAGGAGCCCGGCTGCCTATCAGTACTGCCTGGCCACGCGTCTGAGCCTCTCTCACGAGAAGAGAGGCCAGCGTATAGTCGGCGTCAACAAGGAGCAGTGAGGTGAAGTGGCGCGGGCCCGCGGGTGACAGCGTGGCTGCAGTGAGGGTAAGTTGCGGCGGGGATGGGGGGCCGGTCAGAGCAGTCTGTCAGCCTGATCACATCCTCTCCACTCTCCCCTCCCCAGGCTGTGAAGTGTCATGTTTAAGTTTCATTTCACAGCCTGGGGAGGGGGCAGAGTGGAGAGGAGACAATCGGGTTTGGCTGCAGTCTAGGGGGTGATAATCTGTCTGTGGAGGAGGGGGGGTCTGATATACTAGGGGTGGAGATGATGATCTGTCTGTGGGGGAGGGGGGTCTGCTGTATTAGGGGCGGGGGAGATGATGATCTGTCCGGGGGAGGGGGGGTCTGCTATACTAAGGGCGGGGGAGATGATCTGTCTGGGGGAGGGGAGTCTGCTATACTAAGGGCTGGGGAGATGATCTGTCTGGGGATGGGGGTCTGCTAACTTAGGGGTGGGGGAGATGATCTGTCTGGGGGAGTGGGAGTCTGCTATACTAAGGGCAGGGGAGATGGTGATCTGTCTGGGGATGGGGGTCTGCTACATTAGGGGTGGGGGAGATGATCTGTTTGGGGGAGGGGGGTCTGCTATACTAAGGGCGGGGGAAATGATGATCTGTCTGTGGAGACGAGGCAGTTTGATCTGTCTGGGGAGGGAGGGTATTCTGTGCTAAGGGGAGATGATCTGTGTGTGAGAAAGAAGGGCTATTCTGTGCTAGGGCAGGAGGATGCCACTGAGGAGATGCAGGATGATGGCGCTCGGGAGACACAGGAGGATGGCACTGTGGGTGGATGGTGCCGGAGTGAATTGGGGGTGGCACTGGAGAGGCGCAGGGTGATAGCGTTGAATAAACACACGAGAGGGGATAGGTTGGAGACACACCAATGCGGTGGTGCTGGAGACACACATATATACAACGGTAGGAACGCTGATACTATTAGAAGAAAACACTGGGGCACAGTAATCTTCAGTAAGATAACAATTCTAATGAAACCATATTCTGATGTAAATGGAACCAAAGGAGCAAATATATTTTATTAATATAAAATTGTTTGATATGGGAAACCCACATTTATTATCTGGTTGAACCTCTGTTGCATGATAATAACATTGGTTTTATTGGGACACATACAGACGGCTTCCAGACCATGGGATCTCGTGCATGAATAGCATATACCAACTCAAGACACTGCCTGTCCAGGGAGGATCAATTTCTTCAGAGATTCCCCGTTGCAGAGAAATCATATAGGTAAGAAAATACTCATTCACATGCTTGATGTTCTTAGTCACTGGAGAGAGGGACTGTGGGCATACCCATCAGCTCCTGGAGCGGTAGGCATGGCCCCAGTATGACTATGACTGAAACAGGGGGAGTGGCTTGCGGGCATGGTGTTTCGCATTAGGCTGCACCCCTTTTCACGAGGCCACACCCACTTTTTCGGCACGCGCCTTAGGCGCGCACACCGAGGGCCACTTTCACAGATTTTTCCAGGGCCACTTTCAATTCCCAATCCGCCCCTGGTAATGTGCACAGTGTGAACATCACAGGCCAAAACCATTACCGCAGGCAAAACAGGTTTACACATTCAACAGCAGCAGAATCCAGAACCCTGATACCTTATCACACTGCCTCTCCCAGATGGAGGACTGCAATGAGTAGACAGGTCCCTGCCTACCACAGTATCCATACAATCCTCTTTTCATGCATCATTATGAATTATTCTATCCCTTCCCACTACTGAACGCCAGATGAAAAATAATAACTAGGCCGAGACAAGCATACCATAAAAATTTCCAAACACAGAAATTATTACACACTGACGTACATACTACAAGATGACTAAACCACTGTATTATCCACCAATCAAATGGGTTAGGGACCAAAATTGTCAAATAATTTTAAAAAGACACTAAACACTGCAATGTGATCCAGAATTCAGGAGACAAAAAGAGATGATAGAGCAAAAGAGAAAGAAGCAGGAATGAATGTGTGTTGGAAAGCAAGACATCCAGACTGAGCTGACTGCTGTAATAATAACTTCATAAATAATTATCAGTGTGAGGCAGACATCCCAGAATATTGTCTCGGCCTTTTTCTTCCTGTCACATCACCCATGAGACTATAAGGCCACCTGCTCAAGTCTTCATTCCATTAAGAGAGATTATTGTATTGTAAAAAAAAACAATTCAGACTCCCTGTTTATTGAACTTCGTCTTTTATTCTAACAGTAATAGTAAATCTTGTTGAACATACTACAGACATCTATCCTATGCAAGAAATACTCACAGCAGTCTCGGACTGATCAGTCAGCTAATTTGTGTCACTTGCCTGTCAATCAGGCTGTGGCATCCAGGGCACTGTGCCAAGGGTCGCAGTGGCATCGCAGCACATGTGCATTTACAAATGAGGACCACAAACCAATCTAGAGTACATGGGTCATTTTGTTCGAGGAAAGGGGGAAGCAAGTAGTATAGAAATTTAACTGCTGGTCATAAAAGTATACTGTTGTTGTCCCCCTGTAGGCGATGCAACTCATACGGTCACAGAAGGTACCATCTGAAACTTTTATTGTTTGAGGTAGAAATAGAAAAAGATGTGGAAGGTGGTCAGATCAGGGTTAAGTGGATCTCTATATCTCAGTAAATCAAAGTCTGTATAAAATTACACAGTGTAAGAACGTTTGGTACAGATCTAAAATATGAAACATAGCTTGTAGACAGGAACATGTGGCACTGTGGTTCAGCAGGCAGAATGTACAAATAAATTACAAACAAAAGACACATTGAAGATAACTAAGCATTGCTGTTGGTTTTATTTTTGCTAGTGGAGTTTAAGGGGTTACCGGTTTTTCATGTGAAAGTTTTCTATTCTCCTTGGAAAGAGTCTGGAGACCTATGCTGTCAGGTCCAGTGTACAGAATGCATAAAGCATATACTACAATTGCTATTTATAGCATATTCCAACACAATATAGCATTACTTCATGTCATTATTAACAATGGTTTTCTTCAGAGATTTCAATATAAAAATGATCACTTTCACCTGGAAAAAAAGCCTATGGGATTTTTTTTTATTGTATTCCATTAATAACGTTACGTGCTCTAGGTACAACCTACCATCTCCTTCACTGAGAAAGTGTTTATAGCTTGAATGCTATTTGTAGAGTCCTGCATCAGGATATCTAACTAGTATCCCTATTAGATAAACTGCAAAGCACCAGGGACAACAGGCTTTAATGTGTATGATACAGCCTGCTTCCTGTATTTAAAGGCATAATTGCTGTATTACAAAGCAGTTTAATCCTGTTGAAGTGTAAAAAAAAACAACAGGATGGTGGAATTTCTTAAATGAGATTGCATATATTTGTGGATATGTTGATCTTTAGAATCAAACTATTAACAGACACTGGGAGAGTGATCAATTGGGAAAGAAATTCCATATTCATTTGATTCTGGAAGCTGTTGTGCTAAATCATCACAACCTTAATACACCTCTTCCCAGGTACCTAAGATATATTGCCTGCTCAGAAACTCATCCCCTGACATCTCCGGAGTCCATATTGATCATCATTCCTATCTCTGGACACTCAGCAATCTAAATAAACATTTACTGAAGCAGGAACCTGATGTACGGGGGAATTAGATTAGCAGGCTCAATAGTATGATATGTTCCATTTTCACTAGCTATTTAAACTGTATATACTTTGGTAGAACATCTGCTGTAACTGTTCTGAAAATAAATACTGTTAAGCTTCACCCTATTCAATTTTTTTTTAATCAGATACATGCATAGCTGGAGAGATCTGATTGGCTTAAGTATATTTATACTGAGGGCTTACCGAATTTTCTTTTCTGTGAATGTATGCATGCATTTGTATTCTTGAATTAAACACACACGTGCATAGACACACAAATGAACTCATATCTATCTGGCATACAAATAGTGTTATTTTGTCTTAATTAATCATGCAGAGACAGCTCACACAAGCAGATCCACCTCTCTCCCCCTTCTTTCTCATCTGAAGCTCAACATTATACAGCTCCAGCTATTTAATAAGGCATCAACTGGACCCTTCCTATATGTAGAACAAGGAGCAGGGAGTGTGATAGGAGAAAAGAAGACAATTACATTAGTAGCTGCTTATTACTCACTAAATGAATCACAAACAGTAACTGTAACCATTTGTTACAGTATATGCATACAAGAACTAACAGTCAGGTTTCATTACTAACAGTTTCAAGTGTCCTTGATTGCCCGGTCATCCCCCAGTTTTCCACAATGGTTTGATCTACTGGGTAGTATGCAGACTCCAGTCCCTTGATGCTGTTACTTTGTATCCAGCCTGGTTCAGGAGCTGATACATTGTATCTGTGCATCTGCCCTTTTCCACAGTCAATTCTACCTCTCATCTTACCTTTCTTCTATTAACTCCTTTCTTCTCTTGTGACCTTTTTACCTCTGACATTTTCTTGCTTGGTGAGTACTTTTTTCTTCTTTTTTTATTATTTTTCCTTTTTCAAGTCTTTCTAAAAAGATCAGCAGCAAATTTTGCTATAGTCTGTATTCTAATCATTATCACAACTTTTAGGCTATGACATTTTTCTTTGTTCCTCTGAAAACAAGTCTATTTTCTTTACTAAATATAAAAACCCTGAACATTTTGGGTTTATTTTCATATTTTTTATGAATATTTGTTTACATCCACACTGTTATTTTGGCTTTTTTTCCCTTTACTGCTGTCTTTTTTTATTTTTTATATATTTTTATTCTTGTTTTAAAAAAAAAATGTTGATCATTTTTAGCAGAAAAATAAGTATATGATTTAGAGTAGATAACTGGTATATAAAGATTATATAAATTGCATCTATACACAAATGACTTATTCTATAATTGTTTATGTGTGTGTATATATATATATATATATATATTTATATATACACATACACACACACATATATATATATATATATTATGCCATCAAAATATATTTCTACAGATGAAACCACATGTACTACAGAAACTATATACACTTCCTATCAGATTTTCAAACAAGTGGTTAACTGTAATGTGGAAACACCTGCTTATATAAGATATTATTTACTGAATTATAACGCTTGTCAGACATATGTAATGATGGATTAAACTCTTCTATGATATGTAGGCCTGTACTGAGTCCCCGGACTTTTTTTTTTAACCACAGTGAGGGGTTAAATCAAACACAGTACCAGTAAAAAGTAAAATTTTACTAAATCTTTTTACAGTATTTTATTTTTTAAAGTTGTTAACAAATTTGACAGAAATATAATAAATTATGCTTTTACAAATGAAACAGGTAGTATTTTTGTGTATTATTGTACATTTAGTTAAAAGCAAGTATGAGTAGATTGTGAGATTCTGTTTAGGTATAATCCATGGTATTTGCTGTCTAGGTTGATAATTGTGCTTCAAGGTGTTTATATTTTGCATCACAGTGGTACAGTGGTATGCAGGACTAATATTAGTACTGGTAGGAGGCAGTAGAATTTCCAAAGGAATAGAGATTCATCATGCTAGTGTTCTTTTTTTCTTAATCGTGCTTCGTGTTTAATTTGAACCCATGCAATTTTGATACTAGAGTTCACAAGAAAAGCATCTTACTATTTCACTAGAAATGTTCTACCATTTTTAACACAGGACAAAAGCATGTATGGAATAAAACCAATTACATTTTTAGCAACCTTGTCTGAATTTAGCAATGCTTTGTCATAGTGATGGCTGGGATAAGTGCAAACATGTATTTATTTAAAAAAGAATCTACACTGTAAAATCTGTATTTAAAAACAAAAACAATACTATTTATTATTTTTCTGAGCACTATGAGTGCAGTACGTTTTGTCTTATCAATAACAATGTCTCTGGTTGTCAGATCTTGCTAGTTCCATCCCAGTGAGGAGGTAATTGGATTTATGTTGCTCTCTTTTTCTGTCTGAGCACCAATTAAGAATGGGGGTGGGAAACAGAAGGAAAATAAATGGCAGTGAAGGAAAGGAGAGATTGAAAAGTTCACCTTGGCATATTTATAATTCATAACTAGTAATATATAGATAGTGTTTACTGCATGTGTGAATAATCATTTTAATGCTAAAATCTGCAGTTTCCTAAATATTTAATGTGCTAAACATTGGTAGTTCATTGTATATTATGGAATACAAAAGAAGGAGCAATTGGGCCACTGTGTTCATACAAGTAACAAAACCCTTTCAACCAGAGATAACAACTGTACTGTTAATTTGTAAAACTATGCCAGGTTTTAAAAGGAACAAATTTGTTGAAATAGATTTATAGTCATTATTTGTGACAAAATGGAGCATGGTACGTGGTCATGTCAATGTGGCATCTGATCGTAGTCCTTAAAATTAACCCAGTCATCTGTACCCTGGGGAGACAACCTGTTTGTGCTTGAGTGAAGTTACTGATTGTTAGTAAATTGATAAGCTGGATTCTCATAAATACCAACTAAATTGATCCTACAAACTAAATGGTTGCCTTCAATGTCTGTAGGTGCTGGGTGCATGTTAATGTAGTATGAGATTCTATTCTATTCATATTTGGTGTTCTCAGTGTGTTACACATTTCATAACTCTGTCATGTTCATAAAGTACTTCTAAAGTCAGAAGTTCTTTACATTAACCACAAAGGGTTTGGCTTGCACTATATATATATATATATATATATATATATATATATATATGCTATTTGTGAAACATACAGTGCACTATGCAAAGCAATCTTGGCAATTCTCTCCAGAGGGAAGGTATTAAAAATGGAAGGAGGTTAAGAATAAATAAGAATATTTATTTAGAAAACAAATCTCATATTATATGGTTGATGATTATATACCAACTACCAAATATATTCAAACAGTTTTACAGTTTTCTCCTTTCAACTTTTTCATGTAAAGTGGTAATATTGTATCAACCGTATTTACTGTAATCACCGAATATGTCACTGCATTTAGTTTAACTAACTTCTAGGTGGTATCGACTAACTAAAGGGACATTATAGTGAACAAATGCATAATTTGTAGATCTCCTCTTATGGCCACTTGGGACACTGTTTTATTTTGAACTTTTACTGATACCAAAAGTGCAAAAGATAATATGGCAGCCTTTAGTGAAAGAAAAATGCTCTCTGATGACGTTCTTCCTGCACAATTACCTGACATCTAATGCTTCCCTGAGCATTTCTAACAAGTTATTTCCCATTTACAGAAGGGGAGTGCACTTCTTTTAAGCTTTTCACTTCTATTATTGCATTTGCACCTGCATTTTTAATCATTAAAGCACTGAAATCATTAGGCATATGATTATTCTTTAAACATGGCTCTTAAAAAGATACACTGGAATGTTATTGAATAAGACAGGACAATGTGTTACACTTGCATGTTTATGGATTTGTACTTATTTTGAAAAAAGTGTCATAGAATTAAGGTGTGTCTAAAGGAAGGTTTTGGCCACAGAAATCATTCTGTGCTGCATCTTCCATTCTCAAGTAAAAGCATTAACTATATGTTAATACAGTAGATTTTTGTTTTGTGTATATGTATAATCTCTTTTGCTTTTTATATTTATGGCATTATGTCTGACTATTAGTAATTAGCATGTGCCTCTAAAAATGGGAAAACAGATGCCTAGTGGATACTTACTGTTGTACTGGAACAGCTTGATGGCACTACTCTGTCCATGACAGATGCGGTCTTTGATGTGTAAATAATATGCATCCAGTTATATTTTTATGATATTATTCTAAAGTGAAAGTACATACTCAAGTTTAAATATTATTTTGACAACAGTTTTTATACTAAACTGCTCTCGTTTCATTAAAAAGCAAACCTCTCTTCTGCCAATACAGTACAGTGCATATGTCAGACACTGAGCCATTTCCAATGATCATTTGCACACAAGTGTCCCTTGTCTGTACCTAAATCCCCTGTACTGTGGTGTTTGTAGATGTGCATAGTAAGCAGTGTTTTTTTGATCATTTGTGTTTCTGAAAGTTTCCTGAAAAAACTGTTGGGTCCTTTAACGTTTGAAATGTTTTGAGGTATTGTGATATATGATTTGAAGCTTTTATAACATATATCTAGTAACTATTTGCCCTAAGATAGTTTTCTAAGGGTATTTACAATATTTATGAGAGTTCCACAACATATAGGTGTATATTTATCAATCATCAGGTTTAAGACCCGATAATTATAATTTCTAATGATCACTATTGGTGGCAATAAGAAATTCAGATACCACCAGAATATATAAAAAAAAATACACATGCAGGGACAGGGGCTCAGAAAAGGAGTCCATTTCTGCGATGTGTTAGGAGTGATCGCATCAGCAGTCACTTCACACCTCTTTCTGGGCTCTTGCGCATGCACGATGCACTGGCCAACCATGTGCCATTGCCTCTGGAACCCTCCCCTGGAAAGTTTTTGCAAAATGTAGCCCATGGGCTGCAGCAGCTAATGTCATCTGAAGATGCATTAGCTGTCTAGGCCAAACTCTGGAATACTTCACATATCTATGGAGCATTTCTGCAGCTGCTGTCAGAAATCGAGGAACCGCAACAGTTATGGAGATATTCGGGGGATCCTTAATATTTGCTGGTTTTCCCTGAAAATGTGCGATTTGGGGGGATGTGCCAAAAATAATCAATGATAAATAGGCTCCATAAAGAGCTATGAAATGCCTAGTTTATATTTCCCCCAACAAACAAGCCCTTATTCTCACATTAGAACAACAAAGTTGTTTCCACTAAAATAGACACACCTTAGATGTGACCAATGATGGGCAACAGGCGGCACTAAGACTGCATGTGGCCCCCCGAGCCATCACCTGCAGCCCTCAGCTCTTTCCTTCTCCATGCCCTGCTGGTCCTTTTCCCAGCTGTATGCTCTATCACACTGAATTGACAGATTTGTTTGTTAGAGCTTGTAACACTTGTTTGTCTTACATTACAATGCCTGATGACAAGTTATTACAGATGGACTTTTTCTTTGATTAAATGTATTGGTTTAACACAGGGCCGTAACTAGGGTAGTGCAGAGCAGGGGGCGCTGTTTGGGAATGTCAAGCTTCCTATTTATTATTATTCTCACTTGTACTGTAGCTTCCTCTTCATTTATCACCAGCATCTCCTATCTCTTCCCTGGCCCTTCCCCATGAGGCCATGGCCCTTTTCAGGTGTACCATCTTATGTCCCTATTTAAAAATTGTTTGTGGGGGAGGGGCAATGCTGTCTCTGGCACAGTGCACCAAAAAGTCTAGTTACAGCTCTGCTTTAACATATCACTGAGGCCCTACTGAAGGTGGGAGGGGGCAGGGATTGCTGCCCTTGGACTGTATCAGGTTGCTTATCGCTGTCATAAAGAATCTGACTATTTTTACTGTTCAAAGCATGTTTTCCTCTAAAAGTTATTGCCTTAATATATTTTGATAAAGAAAAAGAACTAATCTGAAAGAGCCCTCAACACCTACTGCTACAAAACTGAAAACATCCCTTTGCAAAGTAATAAAACTGTTTGAAAGGAAAAATAAATAATGCACTTTCAATATGTTAGTCTACATTGTGTTGTTATTCTAATATTATATTTTGAAAATAATTTACTAATCTGTGACTTCTGCATTAGTGGGGGTTGAGCCCATGAAGACTTCTTGCAGTGGACAAGCTGTGTAGCAAGGCCGTTATTGTTTCAGCTAGGTCCTAACTCCAACCCTGAATCATAAAAATCCTACTGCATGGTAATCATATTGATTATCCATTTTTAGGCCAGTGCCAGGAGTTGAGTATTCAATAAAAATCTAGTTGTTGTCATAGCAGTAATCTTTGGGATGCATCAAACAAGAGACACTTGCTTCTATAGACAGGACATATTAAAACTAGCAAGGAAATAATGTACAGTCCCTTTCGGTGAAAGGCTGTCTCTGGCCTTAACACCAGCCTGTTTCATTGGATAAAGAATCTCTCTTCATGGATATATATCTGTCAAGAGACGCAGTATACATAATTGGATTCTTGTCTCAGGAGATGACTAATACTCACCTTGGAGTCTCTCTAGAGGATTATATATCCATTGGTATATGTGTCCACTCTCCATTAATATAATTTTATTTAATGACAGTGTAATGGATGGAATACTTAGAATTAGAACATTGCTTACTCTTTACAGTGTTTATCTCTTTATGAGGCCAGTCTCATTACACATCTAAAAACAACAGCATTTGTTATCATCTCTTTGGGTTGCAGTCTCTTGTAAATTGTTCGTATTTGGATATCACTCCTCTTGCTTGTTAACAAATACAGGTAATAAGTACAATGCAAGAAAGCTCACACTCCAAGGCAGGCAGTCATAATCTATATGTACCAGTCTCTTATTTAGAAGAGTGCCACTAACCATATCATTACATTTATTCTGGATGTCCCTGGCTTTGTTCTATCTTGTCAGTCTTATCTATGTTAAAACTCTTTCATACACAGTTTGGTTATTATGTATGACAGTGATCAGATTCTCAGTGCTTGGAAGCAGTATTGATAACACTAGGGAACAGTCAATCTGTTGCCAGGGATTTAAGAGTCGATTTCAATTAATTTTGTGCTCCTGATATGAATATGGCTTGCTTGTTTTTCAATTGGCTCTAGTTTTTGAGATATGCATATGTCTTTAATATTTATGACAAATGAAATTAAACAATGTTAAAAATAGTTAAAAAGATATTTTTTTAATTCTGATTAAATTTAATTCGTAAAATGTTATAAAAAGACACAGGCTAATTACATACATAAGTGTCAGGAAGCTATGAGAACCATTTTTTGTAGGATTTCCTTTTGTATTCTTGTTGTGGGCAGGCCCTCTGCAGAGTCCAACAGTAATCGGCCATCATGTGATGATCCCACCTTCCTTGATATCTTTCTTCCATTACCTGAATATCCTGATGGAACCATTCACCCTGTTCTTCGCTTAAATGTCCTATATTGGACAGGAAGTGATTTTAATAGCTGTACAAAAAATGTACCTTAATACTCATGTTTGAACCTACTTTCTCGAAACATTTTAGCATGTTGTGGACTAATTCATGATAGTTGTCTGCCTTGTGATTGCCTAAAAAATTCTGCATGACAGACACATAACTCAGCTATGCTTCAGATTGGGTTTCAGTCATAGATGTGGTCAAATTTGGATAATTCACCAGTCTCCGTATCTGTGGCCTTCAAAAATTCCTGCCTTTAATTTTTCAATACTAAGAGATGGAGTCGTTCGACAAATATACGCGAAACAATCGCCTGACTTGTCCAATGCTTTTACAAATTGTTTCATTAAACCCAGTTTGATATGGAGAGGCGACAGTATGATTTTTTTCCTGTCAATTAAGGGCTTATGAATGATGTTTAACTTCTCCTACAGTTATAGCTTCTCTTGGAAGCCATATGGTTTGCTGCCAGTGCTTTTGTTTTGCACGACTATCCCATAAGCATATGTGACAAGGATACTTAGTATATCCACTTTGCTGCCCAAGAAGAAAGTTTACCAATTGAAATAGAAACAAACAGACCACTGATGCTGAGAATTTTTTCTAAGTCTAACTTGATATTATCACACTGTTCTTTAAGTTTTGTTGAATGACCAATAGGAATCGACGCAAATGTATTCCCATTGTGCAGGAATACACATTTTAAGCTCTTTTTAGACTAGTAAGGTACTTCAAATGGAGAAAATAATTTAATTTTATAATTTTTCATTAATTTGAAAACTGGAGCCAATTTAGCTATAGCGAAGATCTAATGCGAAAATAGAACCTGCGAGTACTCTCAAACCGATCTTAAATCCTTGCATAGGTCAAAATTCTGTATAGTACACGGCGCTAATTATTACCTGGATGAATACTTAAATTAACTTAAAAACACATCTATTTCAAGGTGCATTCGTTCAATGTAAACAAATGTTTATTCCACTAATTAAAACACACAAATAGGTGAACATAAAACATATAAAAACATATATAAAAAAAGAATTGTGCATAAATAAAGTGCATATATAATGGTGGATACCATCAAAGGCAAGATTTTAAGGAGAGACCATATAGTCCCTATTTTTCTCACCAAATAAAGGTGTTGTGGTGGGCTAGCTTAATTCAAACCAATGAGGTCCTGGGCCTTCCAGCTCGGTACCACTGCAAAAAGTTTGGTCAGACCATATAGAAAGTCCTCTTGCAGTTTATCCTCTGTGGTCCCAGCAACAGGAAGTCTGTGCAACACATTTCAGTAGTTAAACCTTCATCAGGAACAGATATCCTGCTTTACCTGTAGGGGGTTTAAATACCCCTGTATACAATTACTTCCTCCCCCTTTTTCCGATAAAACAGGAAGTGACGCGCATGTCATCGCTCACTTCCGGTTTTTCATTCCATATGCCAAAACCAGAAGTGACGCATGCAGGTGATCCTCTACCTCTGGTTTGTGTTCCAAGCGATGGTCATCTTTGGAGATATGCATTGGTAACCATTTTGCGATAGGGCATCATTTCCAATCCCATTCGGAGGGTCCAGAGGAGCCAAATCCAATATACAATTTCTGATATGACTTGACTCTTTAGATCTGGATCCATTCTTTCGGTGCTTTTATGGTAATCACCCCTCCTCCATACCAAAATCTACTGCTGTACCTGGTATCCCAGCAGAGTCCCTCCCCTATACTAGAGGAGTGGTTTTTCCCATAAAATTTTCCAAATGATGACCCATGTGACATGTAAAAATAAGAAGATATAACAATGAGAAACACAAATAAAGATAAAAAAATACCATATACATATATATATATACATATATATATATATATATATATATATATAACAGTCTAGCCTCTTCAAGAAAGAAGAAAAAACACTCTCCAGATTTTCAGCAAGATTATTCAGTATTTAATGATTAAACCAACATAATTTGCCAACGTTTCGGTCCAATATGGACCTTTGTCAAGGCACAATAGCTTCTAAACATCAATGGTTCACTAAAAGGGAGTACATATAAACAACGTAAGCATTCATAGTCTGACAGGTCCTTTAAAACACATAAGTTCAAAAATGTTATAATCCATGATCAATATGTATGTGATATAGGGAGGGGTGTGCCTCATATAACAGTAACATGATATCCAATAGAAGCCCACACTGCAAGAGACTATTCACAGCGGTAGAAAAAAACAAAATCTTTATGCAGCAACTAGTATTGAGAGTACAGGGGTAGAATGTGCGCCCCAATGTAGATTATAATAATAGCAACCAGGTGGAGGGACAATTTCAGAAAGATAGTCATGTATCACACAGCATATACATAAAGGCCAAGTACATGGGGGTATGTGCAGTACAATCCACAGGTGTATATATTACACCAGTATGCATAAGGAGGCTGTGGGAGCCTGGAAGATGAAAAAAAAGGATGTCTTACCTCAGTGTTGGTCTGTCAGAGAATGTCCTGGTGCTGGAGCATAGTCTGAGCTCAGGGTTTAAAAACCCAGTGCTTAGGGGAAAGTCTCAGAGTCCTGATTGCTACAGCCACAGGTGAGTCCTGTTATAATCAGGAAGTGGGGCAGTATGGCAGTAGCCGGCGGCCATCTTGTGTGTGGCTCAAGATATATATAATAATAGCTGTCAGTGAGCCTTGGCAGGACTTGAAGTGATGGGCAATTATTGGTGCTACTGAAACTCATAAAAAAGGCTAAACTAGTGTTATTAGGGATCTAATGCCATAAATGCATATTATACATGTCCAACCATTAAAAATGTGATACGGGCATACCCACATGTACATATATAAACGCATATGTACACACACATACCCGCACATACATGTGCATATATATACAAGGTCAATTTACAAACCTTAGAGTAAAGGGTTATTTAGTGTGTAGTAGGACCTGGGACTAGAGGACCTGGGAGTACAATGCAAGTATATAGATCAACATCACAAAAAACAATTAACATTAGGTGAACAGTACAGACAAATGCAATGTTAAATATAATATTTGATACCGTGTTATATAGATAAAGTCATTTTTCAAAGAAAAATACCCAATGGGCAATTCTCGTTAAGTCCCCGTGGTGCCACAGTATCAAGTCTGTAGATCCACCGACTTTCACATTTTTTAAGTAAAGCCAGTCTATCACCTCCTCGTTCTGGAGGCGGTATCCAGTCGAAAAGTTTGCATTTGAGGGTTGCTAGCTGATGTCCCATCTGTAAAAAGTGTCGGGCAACAGGTTTATCTGACTGACCACTATTGTAGGCTGCTCTGATGGACGCCCTATGGTTAGCCATACGTTCCCTGAAGATCCTGGAGGTGAGCCCGACGTAGTAAAGACCGCAAGGGCATATGAGTATGTAAATGATATGGTCCATTTTACAATGGAGCTTCCATCTAATCTTTATGGGTACACCCGTGTGGGGGTGAGCAAGAGTGTTGCCTGGAACCATAGAACTGCAGGTCACGCAGCCTCCACATCGATAGCTACCGGGTTGGTTCTGCATGACTTTGATGATAGAGTTAGTCATTTCCGCGTTCATTGATGGCCTAAGTAGCAGTTGTTTCAGGTTAGGCACTCTTTTATATGCCATCATAGGTGCTTTGGTGTTGGTAAATGGTAGAATGGGGTCAGATTGGATGATCGGCCAATGTTGTCGGATTGATCTTTCTGTTAGTCTGGATCTGTTGCTGTATTGGCCAAATGTGAAAGTCGGTGGATCTACAGACTTGATACTGTGGCACCACGGGGACTTAACGAGAATTGCCCATTGGGTATTTTTCTTTGAAAAATGACTTTATCTATATAACACGGTATCAAATATTATATTTAACATTGCATTTGTCTGTACTGTTCACCTAATGTTAATTGTTTTTTGTGATGTTGATCTATATACTTGCATTGTACTCCCAGGTCCTCTAGTCCCAGGTCCTACTACACACTAAATAACCCTTTACTCTAAGGTTTGTAAATTGACCTTGTATATATATGCACATGTATGTGCGGGTATGTGTGTGTACATATGCGTTTATATATGTACATGTGGGTATGCCCGTATCAAATTTTTAATGGTTGGACATGTATAATATGCATTTATGGCATTAGATCCCTAATAACACTAGTTTAGCCTTTTTTATGAGTTTCAGTAGCACCAATAATTGCCCATCACTTCAAGTCCTGCCAAGGCTCACTGACAGCTATTATTATATATATCTTGAGCCACACACAAGATGGCCGCCGGCTACTGCCATACTGCCCCACTTCCTGATTATAACAGGACTCACCTGTGGCTGTAGCAATCAGGACTCTGAGACTTTCCCTTAAGCACTGGGTTTTTAAACCCTGAGCTCAGACTATGCTCCAGCACCAGGACATCCTCTGACAGACCAACACTGAGGTAAGACATCCTTTTTTTTCATCTTCCAGGCTCCCACAGCCTCCTTATGCATACTGGTGTAATATATACACCTGTGGATTGTACTGCACATACCCCCATGTACTTGGCCTTTATGTATATGCTGTGTGATACATGACTATCTTTCTGAAATTGTCCCTCCACCTGGTTGCTATTATTATAATCTACATTGGGGCGCACATTCGACCCCTGTACTCTCAATACTAGTTGCTGCATAAAGATTTTGTTTTTTTCTACCGCTGTGAATAGTCTCTTGCAGTGTGGGCTTCTATTGGATATCATGTTACTGTTATATGAGGCACACCCCTCCCTATATCACATACATATTGATCATGGATTATAACATTTTTGAACTTATGTGTTTTAAAGGACCTGTCAGACTATGAATGCTTACGTTGTTTATATGTACTCCCTTTTAGTGAATCATTGATGTTTAGAAGCTATTGTGCCTTGACAAAGGTCCATATTGGACCGAAACGTTGGCAAATTATGTTGGTTTAATCATTAAATACTGAATAATCTTGCTGAAAATCTGGAGAGTGTTTTTTCTTCTTTCTTGAAGAGGCTAGACTATTATCTATGGGAACCTCTATATGAATTTCCCTAAAAACACCCCAGTATTTTGAACATTATAAATTGAGAGTGCCGGACTATCTATATGTATATACTGTGTATATATATATATATATATATATATATATATATATATATATATATATATATATATATATCTAAAAACCACTTCAACTCGAAATCTACATTATGCCCCTTAGGTTTAAGTGTGTCTAAATTGAAGATCTACCTCATTTCACTCTGAGCGAGGTTGGTTTCCACACTTTTATTTTTCCAGTTATTTTTTACTTGTTGTATCCAAAGAAAACGCCTAATCTGATTCTCACATTTTCCATGTTTATGAATAAAATGTTCTGATAAAGGATTGGTTATCAAACCCTTCCTGATGTTATATATGTGTTTGGCCGCTCTGATCTTCAAACTTCTTGAAGTCTTACCTACAGTATATAAATGAGGCAACACATACATTCTAAAATATAAGAATGACAACTAATGAAGCCTTGGATCTTATACTTTTTCCATTTTAGTTCAAATTCTGTGATTTTCCTTTCTATAGTCTTTCTCGTAGTAGTCTTACACATCAGGCATGATCCACATCTGTGGAATCCCTTATTTCTCAAACTAGTTGTTTTTTTTCTTACCTCAGTCGGGTCTCCTTTTAGTTTTTTGTATGTATCTTGGTCCCCTAATTGACTGTTAATTTATTTAATATAATATTCCTTACTCATGATAACAATCCCCCCCCCCCCCCCGGCCTTGTCAGCCGCTTTAATTATTATATTTTCATTTTCTTGAAGTGTCTTTATGGCCACAGATTATTTTATTGTAATATTTATTTTCTTGGGGTTAGGGATCTTTTTGAGTTCTTTTGTTACCATTGAACTGAAACAGTCGATACTTCCTCCCTTAACATGCTTAGGATAAAATTTAGAACGGGGTTTACATTTTGTTTTAGGACAGTTGTCATCCACCTCCTCTATATTGGGTTCTTTTGAAAGTATCATTTCCTCTTCTTTGGTTAATTCATAATTACTCAGATTAAAGATTTTCATACTTTCCGCTGGTATATTTTCTTTGCAGATTAATCTATTTGAAAGATTGTGTGTTTTAATTAGTGGAATAAATATTTGTTTACCTTGAACGAACGCACCTTGAAATAGATGTGTTTTTAAGTTCATTTAAGTATTCATCCAGGTAATAATTAGCGCCATTTACTATACAGAATTTGATGCCATGTTTGGGTGTAGCTGGTGTTTACCCCCTTTGTATAAGTGAGGCAGCTGTTTATTACCTCTTGTTGCGCAGCCAGGTGGAATATTGATTTTCTTTGTCGATCTTAAATCCCTGGCAAGAAAAAAAATATTTTTTTTGTTGCCCAGTGTAATGAGTACGTCACTTATCTCTGAAAATCTACTTGCCCTTGACAGTCAGTTGCTGATCTTCCATATAGCAGTAGTTCTTAATCTGAGATTACCTACAAACACTGCATGACATCTGCTAATAAGAAATTATAGAACTAATCATTATAATTAATGTATTATCAATTATATTACTGCATAATTATTAACCATGCTGCATGCAAAGTTAAACATATTTAACCAATCTATAATAATGTGTATTAGTTGTATGAAATTCTTGACACCTGGAGAGCATTTTAGAATAAAAAAAAAGGATTACATAAAAGGCATATATATAAATAAAATATCACTTATCGCCATAATTGATTAAGAAAGGATCATCGGGGTAGCTGAGTGATAGCTGCCCTAATACACCAGGTAGATGTCGTGGGCGCCACGGGCCAGGAGACCTGCGTATGCACAGCAGATTCTGTCACAGTGCCAGAGTCTACTTCAGCTGAGCTGAAGAGAGAGGAGTGGGCCTGAACATAGGCTGCACATGGGTCCCCTCCTCTCTTAATCCGTCCCTGTATGGGAGTGTCGCGGGCATGTTGCTGAAGTGTTTGCATACACAATCAATCGTTTAGATTTGAGGCCATACTCAGACAGACAATCTGCTCCAAATGATAGAAATAGAATCAGCATGAAAAGAAACATTAGTGTAAAATAAAAGCATGATGAATTAAATTATAACTTTCCATTCATTTTTTTTGTAGTAAAAATAGTTATATATTAAAAGATTTTTTTTTACATTTTTCAATACAAAGGAGATTTATTAGAGATAAAGTACCAACCAATCAGCTCCTGTCATTTTTCAAACACAGCCTGTTAAATAACAGTTACAGTAGAAGCTGATTGATACATTTCCACTAAGTTGTCAAGATAAAAATACATGGTAGTATAACCCCAAAGTACAAAGCACAACAGTATAGGTATAGAGTGTATAGTGTATAGAGCGGAATTATATGAAGTCAATGCAGTATTCTACTTAAAAATGAACCACACAGAAGGTAATGACAGTGTATTTATATCATATACATACATACATATATATATTGTTTGGCTGGTTGCTGTGGATACAGCAAGCCTATTGCCATTAGGGAGGCATTTTGTGGCCTCCTTATTATGAGGTATGTGTGTGTCTCACGCATCATTATAGTGACGCATTATATCCAGGTGAATGCTATTATGACCTGCTCAATTGATAATTGTTGATCACATATGCTTTATAAGGGAGCTACTGCGGTATAGCAAGTATGCTTTTGGTCAGTATGCTGGATGGTTGTCTGTGGTGATTCGTCTTGATAATGACCCTTTGGGGTCGAAACGTCGACAACAACTATGGTGATATTTGATCTTTTTCATTAAATCTGATTGATTAACTATTTAAACATTGCGTCTTTGGCTACAATTTTATCCATTTATGGATATTTACATGGAGCACCTGTTGTGGAGCACCCTGCTGAATTGCAAGATTACTGGATGTGACTGCTGTATTTACCCTGTTTTATATACAGATATACACATATAGACAGATATCCTAAAGAAGAAATAACATGCAAAGATTTACATTGTGGTGGCTAATACATAAAACTGGGCCTAATGTTGTTGATATTATGCAGGGCAGATGTGCTAGCCTGCTAACTAGTATGGGGAGCAAAGCACCCAATCTGATGCAATACAGACCCCAAATCTCATTGACAAAAATCCAGAATAACCTCCTGAAAAAGTTATTACCTTTAAAGCTGCATACATACACAACGATTTTGTTACCAACGATTTTATGAACTATTTTATGAACGATTTTCTGTGATTTTTTAAAGTGTAATGAATGATTTTTTTGGACTACAACCGATTTTTGCATATTCCCTTAATGAAAATCGTTCAGTTGGTCAGTCTGACTAAACTACAAGCTTGAACGCGCATGAACGATAATCGTTCATCGTTTTAACTCAGAAAGTGAACGATTTTTTAACGATATCGTTATCGATAATCGTTAAAAAAATCGTTGTGTGTGTATGCACCATCAGATTCTACCCACTTCCTCTCCCTGAAAATATTGTGGGTAGAATGCAGTGCAAAGTCAAAGTCTAGTATACAAAGCATCCCCCTCTCCAGTCAATTAACATTATTTTCCATCCTCCATCCCCTTTGCTCTAAGCAGCAATGACCCATAGGAGCTGTTAAGCGTACCATTGTTCACCATAGAAGCATGGAGAGTTTATTCCCCTGTTGATTAACGGGTTCATACAAAACACTGGTACTGAAGAATACAAAAAAAGGATGGTTACAGAGGGCCTGATTCAGAGCCGAACGCTCTGACCAGAGCGCTCGCTCTGAATCAGGGCCCTCCTCCATGAAAATGTAGCGTCCTCCTGGATGCTCGCATAGCTGTGGGTGACCACCCACAGCTTATGCGAGCGTCCATAATGATGGTCGCGATGGTCAAGACCATCGCGACCATCGGGCTTGCGACGGAGACCCTGCGGTAGGGTCTCGCTGCCGCAAGCCCTGTAGTGATTTTGGCTCTATCAGAGCCAAAATCACTCCCACTGACATCACTAGTGATGTCAGTGGGGCCGGCTTCAGACGGTAGGCGTTCCCATGGGAACGCCTCCGTTTGGCAGCCACGCCCCCGGCACGCCCACCAAAGGGGGCGTGCTGCCAATCAACATCGACAGCACGCCCCCTGTGGTGCGAGTCCCGGAGCTCCGTCGTGCGCATGCGCAGTGGGGCAACATCGACCCGCTTGCGAGCGTCCTGCGCTCGCGAGCGGATCTGAATGACCCCCAGAGTACACAAGAAAAGCCACAGATACAGATGTACTGTGCCATGTAGGTTTTACCGTTGGTGAGCCACTGACATCTGTGTATAGCTGGAAAGCTCAATGATACTGATATATCACTCAGCCTTTTTATTACAATATATAAATAGCATTTTAAAAAAAATGTAAAATGTGAGTTTGCATTGGAGCCATTATATTAGCAGTGATTCAAATCAATCCTCTAGCAGACATATTAATAGATACTTTGCTTTTAATTAATTTAATAAGTGTTACAATAGGTTCTCAATAAGAAGCAATTTTCACTTCACCCTCTGAACTGCTCTTACCCAGTAATGATTAATCATATGACGTGTGTATGAAAGGGACCTCTGCATTTTTCTACTTTTTGTACCAGAAAAAAAAAAAGCTGTAACAAACACCTTTACATTAACTGATGTAGTCACAGGGATATAAAAACCATCAAATAAAATCTGCATATAGTTTAACTGTATAGAACAAATATACGTACAAGTAAAGATGGGTACACACCAAAACAATCCTTGGCCAATATCGGGACAATTGTATAGGTGTGTATGCAGGACCATTGTAGGAGCATTAGCCGATAAACTGCTTATAGCGCTCCTTCAACAGTCAGGATTGGGAGGTCACATCTTATGTTATACTTTCCAAGTCTCCCTGAATGTCCGGGGGACTTCCTGAAATAGTAGCAATCTCCCTGATTCCCTGAAAAGTTTAGTAATCGTCCCTAATTGCACCTTAGCTCGTTTATGTAGGTGTTATAAAAAATTAATAACATATACTGTATACAAATTCAAATGGGATCATCCGTGCCATGCCCCTGCGTTGGTTACAAGACACACTGATCCCAATGGCTACATGCATTTTTTAAATAAGTTTTCTCGTGGCCACATAGGTGCAACCACATGTAAGTAAAACACAAAACATTACCAAGGCCTGAAAAGCATCAGTGTGTTTTCATCAGTAGTAGATCTTACTGAGCAACAACTGCTGCTTTGGGGCTCATTTACATTTGGATTAAGTTAACTTTATGGCACGGCTCTCAGATGTAGCACGTCCATTTTAACGCTGCTTCAACAGTAGGCAAGTATGTGACTTATGTGCTGTTTAATATTCAGCGGCCCGACTTCCCGAACCCATAGAAGCCCGAACACACTGCGTTATTTCTAGCGCAGTGTGTACGGAGATCAAAAGCGTTTACTCAATCAGCAGAGTGATCGCAAAGGAGTGTTCCCCGCTTAAGCCTGGGTCTGATTGTTTAATAATTTTCCACCTTTCGAAGACATATGTATTAGCAAGTTACATGCTCTCCTGAACCTACATTGCCTATTGTTTCTAACTTCCTTTTGAGTTTTAAGACATAATTTATTTTATTATTATTTATTACCAGTTATTTATATAGCGCACACATATTCCGCAGCGCTTTACAGAGAATATTTTACCATTCACATCAGTCCCTGCCCCAGTGGAGCTTACACTCTATGTTCCCTATCACACACGTACACACTAGGGTTAATTTGTATTGGGAGCCAATTAACCTACCAGAATATTTTTGGAGTGTGGGAGGAAACCGGAGTACCCGGAGGAAACCCACGCAAGCACAGGGAGAATATACAAACTACACACAGGTAGGGCCATGGTGGGATTTGAACCCATAACCTCAGTGCTGTGAGGCAGTAATGCTAACCATTACATCGTCTGTGCTCTATTTACTGTATGCTGAGAGTACAGCATAATAGTGCTGTAAATAGATATTTCTACCAGACATGAACTACAAAGCACGCCTAGATAGAAAAAGAAACAGACATGTGAAAGCTAAAGATCATTTACAAGCCATAAAATTAGTAATCTAAAAGGTGTATAACCCCCTTGTATACAAATTCACACCGACTGGTGATTTCATCCACAAGTCAGTAATGGGTGGATTACTAAATTTAGCAAGGCACAAACTGTGGAGCACGGCATGTCATGTTCAGGTAACTTGTTTGTGATAATAAACGTGAATCCGTTTGGAATAAAGGACATAACAATACATTCAGTCAGGACATCTAATATTAAATATTCCAGAGTGGCAACTGCATCTATTTTACATAACATGTTAACTATAGTAAATATTTTGGAGCGGAAACTGCATATCACATTAAAAGGCTTCTTAATGAGAGAGCAAGGACACTACTAAAAGGATGCAATGGAAAATTAAGAGTCAGCATTTACTCTGTACTGCTTTAAAGATGCATTCCCAAGCTTACTGTGCAGAAAATACAAACAAAGCACATTGATTCAGTGTTGGAACTTGGTCCTCCATTAAGTACATATATAGGGTCTAAATTAAGTTTTAAAATATTGTTTTTAGCACAACAAATATAACATACAAAGCACCACTATTGTAGAATCATTAGCCACTTACTAAACTTGGCTATGCATTCAGCATGCTTCTTACTATGGAGAGTAAGGGGTAATTTACTAAGATGGGAGTTCTATTAAGAAGTGATGCTGTCCATAGTAACCAATCAGATTCCAGGTATTATCTTCTAGAAGGTGCTAGATAAATGAGAAGTAGAATCTGATTGGTTGGTATGGGCAACATTACTTCTTAAATAGAACTCCCATCTTAGTAAATTTACCCCTACAAGTTTCACTTTTTCCCCCCAATTTTTTTTCTTCCGCCCCCAAAATTTGTCTGGCCAGATGAGTGTAAATTGAAATAGACATTGGAGGATAATGGTGCTTAGACCTTTTTACTTAATTTTTCACTTTTTACATTTCTTCTGTGTCTGATCCATACACATTATATGCAGAACACTGCTTATTTCAAATGGAATATGCCTGTGAGAATGGTCCTTACATGTCTATTTTTCTTATTTCACAACCAGGAGATGGGAGAGGCAGGAATAAAGGAGGTGGGTGGAGTTTTGCTGAGACAATAAGCTACAGTATAAAAGTAAATCACGTTTAAGGTAGATGTGGATTAATAATGTAGTATGCATCATATCCCTGCAATCCTTTCATCTGATAACCAATGCCTGGGACTAATTTCATGCTTGTTCGGCAATCCAGTCACCCAGCATGCCACCCCCGTAATTCAGTAGTCTCATGGACATCCAGTAGAATGGGCAAAAGTGTCTTAGGGTTCTATTTACTAAGCAGTGTTAGGAGACAGAGTGAAAAGTGATAAGGTGCCAGCCAATCTGCTCCTAACTGTCATCTCACAGGCTGTGTTTGAAAAATGACAGTTGGGAGCTGATTGGCTGGCACCTTATCACTTTTCACTGTCTTCTAACACTGCTTAGTAAATAGACCCCTTAAACTCAAATGCTCAACACGGCGGTATGTGGGTGAAAACAGGCCACACACCAAATATATTCAACATTTCTGCTATGCCATATTGCTTCATATACCTACACATTTTCACTTTGGTGTTGCAGCGGTGCAAGCATAACAGCTAGCAGTAGTGTTGGTTGGTATGGGGGTAGGAAATGAAGGAGATACTCATTAATTCTTTAAAGATGATAGTCGCATTTTGTTGCTTGAACAAATACTGTATTTGTAAGGCAGTAGAATACTAATGTACTAGTACCACACTACATGGATTTGACAGTTATGCCCCTGGCTCCCAGCAAAATGATGGCTGCATGTAAGGATGGGGGAAATCTGATCAAAGTCTTGTGACACCTGCTACACAGATCTATATTTGTCATATTGGCAACATCTGCATGCATAGGCACAAGCGTAGGGTGCGGTGTGAAGGTAGGGGGGATACACATTGTTTTCTATTCATTTAACTTTATCCATATATTTGTTTTGCCTGGCATTAACAGTACCTAACAATTATTTACTCTGCACAGCCCTGTTTCTTAATTATAGTAATAATACACCATGATATGTTATACTTTTTGGGTGCATCAGCAGTGTTAAAGGAATCACAATATAGTAGTCAAAGTGGAAGCTTGTATTTAACTTACTCACTCACTGGATAGCATTTTGTCATTGAGGCATCACAAGTCTTTCACTGTAATTACCTTTGGTTTGTGCTAGTTTAAAGTGATTTATTGCACACTGTAGGCCAAGGGAGGTAAGGAAAATCAAATGTCATAAGTTGGGAAACAGTTTGAAAGTTATAGTAGCAATTGCAAAACTGCATTTGTGATAAGACAAAAAATATATATAAAAAAAAAGAACATCAACATACTAGAATTTAAGTTTTGGGATCATATTGCAGAATGTCTGATTTGCAACTACAGTTCATCATTTTAGTATCTACAGTATCTCCAGTAAGATTTCCTCCTGACAACACAAATTCCCTTGTTTTTATTGCTGAATGTAGCTGTCAGTATCTGATCTTAGGGCCTGATTCAGACCCGGTTGCTAGATGCGTCCGCTCGAACTGAGCGAATGCAAATTTTCCAAATTGACGTCATGGGATGTGATCGCTCGCCAAGGCATAAGCAAACCCATTTTGGCTGTGCGAGCGATCGCTCTGCGTATGCAGACACCCCTTAGCGTATGTAGAGACGCCCACTGGCACACATCATCTCCAGGATGTGTATGAAAACATTGGTACATCGAGGATGCGAACGCAGTGCTTGTGGTAGACTTACCCTACCGCAAGCTAAGCGAGCATTTCAGTGTAAAAAAAAGGCAAGTGATGTGTACTATAACGCTGCCTGTTAATTATGCACGCCTCTGAAACGGCGTTGAAACACTCAGGCACACCTGCGTTCGCATCGCCAACCCCCCGTTTTTACTTGACTGCCCCTGTTACCACCCACAAATGGCCTCTCCTGTCACTCATTACACTGGGCTGTCTTTGAAGGGCGAGCGAGCGTTATGCGATTGCAGTGAATAGTTCGCGCATGCGCAGAAGGAAGCATGCGCATACGCAGAACATCAGCCAGTTGCGAGCGCATGCATATAGTGAACGGGTCTGAATCAGGCCCTTAGTCTGTATACAATATAATACTTATCAACTAACATCTAAAGAGGCCCAGACATCTACGGTCCTGATTCTCTGCTGTGTCGATCTGAGATACAATGCGCGGATCGGCAGCAATCAAGAATTTTAAAAATGTTGAATATTCCAGATTTACTGGCCCGCTGTCGGCAGAACAGAGACTTGAGCCAATCTGTCGCAGATGTATGGGCCCCTTAAGGAATGGCTGAATGTATTATATAGTCAGTTTGGTGTAGGGTGCAATGTATTTGGCGGCGCCCCACCAATTGCTAATCCAAATTACCGGTAACGGTCTCCGCCTCAATGGTGTCTGATTGTTGGGGCTGCCGTATATGGTTGTAATAGTTGCTGGGGCTATGCTGGCTGCGTTTCCCTTTCTGTGCCAGCTTAGTATCCAGGCCAAATGTGCAACTGCGGTCAGTCTGCAATCGTCTGCAGTGGTGGACAGTGGCTTTTAGACCATTTGGAGCTGCCTGGCTAGCTGCGGGGGACAAAGATGTCCAGAGCAGGCCTCCGAGTCTGTGGTCATGTAAGTAAACAAAAAAGAGCAAAAGTCAGTGGCCCATTAGCTGTAATGTTGTCTCAACTTCAATATGTGACTATAGTGCAGACTTTACAGATTGTATTTATAAGAATTAGAACCATTTTACATATCTTTCTGTTTATGTTTTGCAGTGAAAGATTAATAATCATTTCTATGCGTACGAGTCATGCCAAATGATGTGCTGTGGAACCATATATCAGCCTTGATACTTCCATGTTCTAAAGTAGAAAAACTGAAATACGACTGGTGACAAATACACTCTGTGCCTCAGACACGGACGTCTATATTACATTTCTTCAGTAGCCTGAGGCCTGTACATTTCAATAATACAAACTTGGGCTCTGTGTCTCTGAAGTTCTTTTTTCACAGTACGCATCTGATTTAGGAATTCAAATGTTCTGTTCCACTTAACTATATAATATAGAAGTTTGGCTTTAAAATTTAAACTAACAGGGTCTAGCTGTAACTTTGCAGTATATATTGTTGCAGTATATATTGTCCAAAAAACATTGTGTTCACTTGCAAATAGTATGATATACTTTATAAAAAACAACTCCTATTAAAACTATACTTTCATGACTGTTAAAATGTTTTCCAGGTAGTAAATCATATGGTACGATACCTCCTGATATGATTTACACACCCTGAGAGGAACATGAGGATGTTGTGTACACAATTATTTTACAATACCTAGAAATGAGCTGTGATCGCCAGCAAATGTGGTTGTGGTCTGGGAGTTTGGGCAGATCTGTGACAGGACATATTTTCTGGAGATTTAACATTTTTAAATAATGGGATTCGAGGTGAACAAAATTATTACAATTGTTCCAGAATTATTTCATATTCATTCCATATTTGGTGGCAGAATGTTGCTTGCTTCACCCAGTCTCACTCCGCTGTAGTCGCCACACAGCATAATGACTATGACCAAGATTCCCAGTCACACTACTAGTTGGCCAAAATGCAACTTTACAAATACAGTGCAGAATGTAAAATAACTGTCAGAACATTGCACCTATGTAATATAGCCTATTACAAAGGGAGTGCACAAACTCCATGAACACACTAAACTTGCTACTGAAATTTTACAACTGTGGGCATCACTGTATCATTAGTTGGGAGATATAGCAAATTGTGTTTTATGTGCAAACTTCTGTGGAGCCTGTTTAATTTTTTGTGTGATTTGTCTTATGAGTCTTAGGGACCTATTGGTATTAAAATATAGTGTTAACCAGCTAAAAACTCTGAATGACCCCATTAAGCTCTACAGAGAATTTGTGGGGCCTCAATGATTGCATGGAACTGGATATTCTTTCATTTCTGCTGCTATAGGAACATTGGTCGCCTGTAATAAAGTTAAGTTATTGAGGAAACCACCCCCAGACTATCTAGCACTGGGTGCTAGTTTTCACTATCAACTCTTGAACAACCTAAAATAAATGAATCAAGGCTGTCCAGCTCTGGGACGGGCTGAGGATTTGAAGGATGGGGTGAACTATGTATGGGAAGTGTCTTGTCTCATAATTATATAGGACAAGACAAAATCTAGTACAAAACTATGTGCCCCTCTGATCGACAAGAAAACCCTTTAAAAAATGCACCCTGTCAAGCAAAACCAAAATCTTGTGTCTACACTGTTCCAGATGCATAAGGGGCATCTGTTCCTACACTCATTAGAACACATTTACTCCCTCCCAAATTTTTGCCAGTTTGCTCATCAAATCTGTACGACATAGCAGAAATCTAAGCACATTTACACAAATCAAGGTGCAGAGAGTCCTAAGCTACCATTTCAAACTTGGTAGATGATCTTAAATGTGTCCTTTTACAAAAGACCATTTCCCCAGTAACCTTGCACAAAATAACATTTCTTTCTGGCATGATAAATTCCCCTCACCACCATTTTATGGTACTGCACTCCTGAATTCTCTACTGTGTCCCAGACACCCCGCAGGGCCTGACATGCAGAGTTTGTGTCTCCCACAGACTGTGCATCCTGCTGTCTACTGACATCAGCATCAGAAAACAGGCTTATTGCAGAGCAAAACTTCTTTTGATCTCAAGTAAGGCTGTCAGGGAAGAAAATAATTATCCTACTCTAATGGATACAAAATACAGATCTTCAAAATACAGGTCTTGGTCAATTCCATTTGCACACGGTTTGCAAATAGTAACTTTAATAAAAAATACATTGCTATGATGTTATAACATGTGAGTGTTAATTTCTGGCATTTAAATGACAACCTTCTCTTCCAAATGTCTGTCCTATGGCTCCTAGTCAGTATTGCATACTTATAGCCCACAGAATTATTTCAGAATAAAAAAAAACAAACAAACAAACAAAAAGGACCCTGAGTCACAGTTTCTCTCTCCCTCTCCACAACTGCAAGTTCTACAATTTTCTAAAGAAATGTGGATCTCAGTGATGTTTGTGTACGTGTCAGAGTTTGCACCTTTTTAAACCATACAAAAATTGTATGGGCCAAATGTAATTGGGTGTCAGTTTTGGTATATTGCGAGTCTTGTGCTAAACTCGCAATTTTTCATAACTCTCCAATGTTGCAACATTGTATCAATGATGTAACCACAATATTAAACTTAATTAACCTTGTGGATACGATGTAGCGGGACCCAGCATAGACTTCAATGGTGAATTCTCACCATTGATGTCTATGGGGAACACAGGCTGACCGCATTCAGCCAATCAGAGAGCTGCTCCGACGGAGATGCCCGCTGATCGGCTGGCGGCCCCTTCAATGACTGGGCACACGCGTGCCCCGGTCATTCATTTGGAGCAAATGAATGTGTACACATACATACCTTTGCCGTGTCCGGCATGGTATCGTTTTTTTCCCGGTTTGTTATTTTAACCCTTTGGATGCCTACAGGGAACGAAGCGGACGTGAACTACGCAGAGGTGAGTATGGATTTTATTTCAGGTACCCCTATGGATTACTTCGGATACTAGGTGAGTATGTGTGAGTGTGCAGGTATGTTTTATTAAAATTTTACTTTCACGGTGTGTTTGTTATTTTTACGTATTTCTTTAGTTGTGGAACTACAAGTGCCAGCAGGCTCGTAATGCCCCACATGCTGGCATTTGTGGTTCTCCAAATACCAGCATGCGGGGGAGGCTTGCTTGTACGTGTGGTTCTACAACTAAAGAGAATATTTAACCCTTTAATTTACACAAAACACTAACACTATCAACCTGGCACCCACCGCCCTAGGGTGCCGAGGAGGGATAGCCCTGGGCTATTAGTCTAGACCTGGGATGCCCTGGAGAGGGGTACCCCTTTATTGGGGGGTCTCCAACTCCCCAGGGATCCCTAGCCTGGCCTGATTAGCGGTCAGGGGTAATGCTTTGCCCGGGGAAAACGGTGAAAGGTTTTCCCTGGCTGTGGCATTATCGCCCCGCTAGAAAGAGCTCAGTGCTGGTTTGGGAATTTTCAGGGGACCCCTACTCGTTTTGTCCCCTGATTTTCCAAAACCAGCACTGGCTCTGCAAAGCCCTGTGCTAGTTCTTAATATACAGGGGCCCCCTACGCATTTTGGCCCCTGTATTTTTAGAGCCAGGACAGGCTTTATAAAGCCTGGGGCTGGTAAGGATTTTGGGGAGGGGGTGCACGTCATTTGTATTTTAAAACACACACAGAAGCCATCACGGATCTCACTGATCTGTGATGGCTTCTCTAAAACTCGCACCTTTCAATGCTGCTCGCATTAAAAGGTGTCAGTTTATAGTCCTAAACTCACCTAAACTCGCATATGTAGTAGCCTCGAGCTGAAAAGTTCTCAGGCTATTGAATTTGCAAGTTTCAGTACAAACTCGCACTTTTTAAAAGATGCGAGAAAGTGAGAGTTTGTACTGTTACTAAAACTGACTACCTATTACATTTGGCCCTATGTATTGTTTGCCCTTCTGAATTTTACCATACATATCGTTCTGACATTTTGTGCTTTTAAAAAATGTATGTATATTACCGGGATGCGTTTATTCCTGATGTGGCGATTTTTGGTACCTCCCCTTCGGGAAATAAGAGAGATCAAAGTAGCAAGTGTAGGTCAAGTGAAAATATCCTCCTCCATGCTCTCCTGGGAGACTCCTGGATATATATGCACAAAGCTATTCCCCAAACCATATTTGCCTATTTTTGAAAAAGTATTTCAGGGAGATGGTGAAAGCATGAGCACGGCTATATCTGAGAGGCGTGTCATAAAATTGATTTACATCCCAATGTAAATGAGCCCTAAAGCAGTTAGTAAAATCTACTTGTTGATGAAAACACACTGATACTTTTAAGGGCTTGCTCATGTATTGTGTTTTACAAGTGATTCCATAAAAGTGGCCAAGAGAAATATTATATGAACATGCATATAGCCATATGGTGCATTGTGCAAGGACGTGCAGCCAGGGTAGGCAGAGCATCCCCTGTCATACTCCAGAGATTTGATATAAAAATGATTAGAAAAATACAAAGAAGATATTTCTGACTTATAAACATCTTCTTTGTGTATTGTAATCCTTTTTATAGTAAACACTCCCCATCTTTGTGGAGCTCCCTGGAACTGCATGGAGATGAGAGATGAGGTAGGAACAGCTCAGCCTCACTTTTGTATAGTCAGACACAGCTTGCAGAGCTGGGGGTGGGGACACACCATGGGCAGTAAGCTGCACATAAAGTGCTAATAGAGGCATGCCTCTGAGTATGGGGGGTGTGCCTTGACCACTGATGGACACCTTGGATGTGTCATGTGACCAGGAAGTGCTCTGCAGTGTTTAGAGAATGGAGCTCAGCAGCAAGAGAAGACACAGTGATTCAGGTAGGAAAATCAATGCACACTGAAGTTTAGTACAGTGAGGGAAGAGTTTCAGTGAGTAGGGGGTGAGACAGGCTCCCAGCACTCAGACCCATCTCCATGTGTGTCTCCATAGCCATTGACCTCATCGCACGTCACTGGCATTGTGCCTTATAACCAATGCAGGCAAATGGCACTGATTATACCATTTGAATGTATATATCTCTGATTTCTTTTTTTTCCCAAGGTATAACAGCTACATAATAGTTTAAGGTTCAATCAGGTACAGTGCTTGACTCTTCAGGGAGTCAGGGAGATTGCTACTATTTCTGGGAATCTCCCTGACAATCAGGGAGAGTTTGCAAATGTGCCCTAAACACAGATTCTAAATGTGGAAAACCACTTAAGGTGTCTTAACCCCATGTGTTACGTTAAATGCAGTGGTTAATATGTGTTTATATGTGCAGTCAGGTGGGGGTGAAAAATCAATAAAGTTCAATAAAGTAAATGGAGCAGACATCCACAATACAGAGACAGGCACAAATACAAGGGGCAGAGAGAAACACACGTGGGAAGATAGGGGGAGTGAGGGACAGACACAGAAATAGGAAGAGGGGGAGAGAGAAATGTGCACACACAATATAAAGACATTAAAAAAATTATATTGCCTTTCTAATGTTTCTAGGACTTTATACATTTCACAGTCAAAAATAGAGGAAATCACAAATCGTTTTTTATAGCAAGCCCTGCTTAGGGAGTCATTACTTCTGCAGCTTTTCCTGTAATGCTATATAAACATAGTCTACATTTAGTTTGCCCCCAAATTATTTGCTATATACAACACTAGACTATTGTGAGATTGAAAAACAATTCTGAGCTAGCTGCAGTCACCATTTTGTGTCACCATCAATTATATCTCATGAGCTAAGTAAATAGCACTAAGATGTCCACTGCCCTCACCTGACAAGGGGAACACATTGATATCTGAGCTGCATACTGTACATGTTAGAGCATCTCCATACAGCTCGGCAGACAATAATTAAAACAAGATTATATGTTTGGTGTAAAATATGTCTATATTTATTTAAGTAGCGACTCTGCATGGCAGCATAATGACTCTAGGGAAAAACTGTAACAAAGCTATATCAAAATATGTCTGATACATTTTTCTTTAGTCTGTTGCACTAAAAATAAATTAATCATACTTAATTTTCTGGGCAATAGTAGCTGTTTCACACAAGAATACTCAAGCATATTGAATGTAATCAAATCGACCTCTTCTGCTCCCTGCAGAACCAATGTTCCTCTAGATTCATTCCTGACCTTTCTTCTGGGCATTAGTAGGCAGTTCCACGTAGATGTTGGTGGATTCCTTTCCAGTATATATGGACAGACAAACAGACTAGACCAGCACATAAGGTGTTAACTGTCCCTGACAGACAAACAGGATATAAAATGTTTCTTATTATTAGAACTATCTCCAACATACTCTAAGGCCAGGATCTTTGCTGCGATGTAACCTGCTGGGTCACATTGCCATGGAAACTGCTCACTAGATATTCCACTTCAACTATTTATGCAACTTTTATATTATGTTTTTTGTGGAAAAAATATTTAAAGACAAAAATCTGAGAGGATAACATGATGTCCTTACAAATATTATATTTATTAAGACTTAGGGGCCTATATATCAAGCTGTTTGTTACATAAAATTATGTAGAAACTGCAGTTTCTGCATAATTTTATGTATTGATGCTATGTACTAATGGCACAATATAGGAAATTTCACAGAGAAATTTCACAGACATGGGGACTACGATCTGGCCCCTATATACAAAACTCCAAAAAGCAAAGAGTTTTCGAAGTATGGCCTGTTAATTTATCTCATCTTTAGATAGTATAAACTGCTTTAAACCTGTGGAGGCTCCAGGAGCATGAGACAGATCTTTTTTCTCCTGCAGCCGGCTCCAGAAGCTGACACTGTGTGCATGCGCAGTGTCAGCTACCACCAGTGTCGGACTGGGGCATTAAGGGCCTACCGGGGGAATGCAGTGATAGGGGCCCATACTTTGGGGTGTGGCCAGCCTCCACAGAGGCTTGGCTAACCATTCGAGAGTGCATGGTCTGGGCCCCTTTAAAAATATATATATATATGTAAAATACTGCTAGATCATGCATGATAATGTACCAGATTAATAACAGCAATGCATTGTAGAAAATACATCATAGTTCTGTGCAGTATAATGTAACATGCATAATGTATAATTCAAGTGCACAGTCTGTAACCTGATCCCTAGAGGAGGGGGTGGGCCCTCAGGCAGTGGGGCCCACCAGGGGTTTCCCCTGTACTCCTATGGGCCAGTCCGACCCTGGCTACCACAGAAGAAGTTTTTCACAAACGTGAAATACTTTTACAATCTGCCGGGGATTAATAATCTTGGAACTGCAGTGATTATTATGTATCCATATTGCAGGGAATATTTTCATTTTTAATGAAATTATCCCCACTATCTACAAAGGGGAACTCGCAGGCACAATGGTTGCAATAACCGCTGTCTCTGGGAATTATGGGGCATAGGTATCAAAGCTTGATGTGATATAAATTTGTGAGATATATATCACCAACCAATCAGCTTTTAACTTACATTTTGCAGGCTTTGTTTAAGAAATGATAGTTTGGAGCTGATTGGTTGGTGATATATATTTCACAATTTTATCTCACATCAAGCTTTGATACATATTTCCCAGAGACAGCGGTTATTGCAACCATTGTGCCTGCGAGTTCCCCTTTGTAGATAGTGGGGATGATTTCATTAAAAATGAAAATATCCCCTGCAATATGGATACATAATAATCACTGCAGTTCCAAGATTATTACTACAAAGACCCCTTACTTATTTAATTATTTACTTATACAGTACCAGCATACTTGGCAGCACTTATGTTTGGAATATTTTATGACACAATCAACCACAAATAAAAAAGGGTACTGTAAAACCTGGTATCCATTATACCATTCACTTGACTCTGCCCCCTTGCGAATACAATGGCACGGGACAGTAAGTCCCATAGAATGCCAGAGCACTGACAGTGACAGAGTTCCAATCAATTCTCTTGCAAACAACAAGCCCAAATGTGTGGGAAATACTGGAATTCATGTCTAAACAGAGGTGGGCTTTAACACATATAAGGCCCCATTTAACAATGAGTGATATGGTAAAAGGTGCTATAGCACCTTTTATGAAGGCAGATACAGCAGCATGACTAATGGGAGTGAACAGCGCTCGAGTGCTTTCTCCCACCCATACAAACTGTATGGGCTTTGTATTTAACAACAAGCAGTGTCTGAGACTTATCGCTAATTGAGAAGTTTTAAACTCGCCAGTTAATCTTGTCATCCAGCTGCGCTGGTGAGTGGCAATGTCCCGACAGTTAGCCAGCATCCGGGACATTTCTCACAATGCTCTGTCTTCTGGCCCTGCTATCTGCCCCCTCCCTCCTACTCTCCGCCCCCTGTGCTCTCTGCACTGATCCTTTTCAGTCGCCAGAGGTTGGGGGGGGCAAAAAAAATCCTGCAGGGTAAATTAACGCTGCCGCTCTCCGCATGGCACTGTAGTGTTAAATAACAGCAGCTGTTAACGAGAGTGGGCCCATTTTTTGTAACACTGTTAAATGGAGCCCATAGAAGCCTATTTATCATTGGTGAATGGATTTGTTCTGTATATCGCACCGATAAAGAACACAGTGTATGAGCAATTTATTGATCCAGGGCTCCTCTTGGAGTCCTGGCGAAAAACCAAATATATTGTCTGGAAAAATTAGAAGAAATGTGTGTGTTGTTCTTGCTGGTCAGGAAAAGGTTTTCTGGGTGGGATGTATCAAGCATTGCATTTTGGATGCGATACATCCCGTCACTTACCTCATACGTAGCAGCATTTATTAACACTGTATGCCAGTGGTTCCCAAACTGTTGCTGCGGCATCCTGGGGTGCCTAGGGACACTTGCAGGGGTGCCTCAGGTTGGTGGTCCAGCACCAAATCAAATTCTTTATGGTCAATGTAATGTAAATATGTGGACAAACAGAAGCACAAACCTGTTCCCATCACATAACTGAGCCTAAGGATGACAGGTCAGCACAATTTACTACACTTTACTACTTCACTATATTTTCCTCAGAATTTCTCAACAACAAACTTTTGGCTTAGGAGTGCCGTGAAAACATTGCTGATACACTAGGGCGCTGTGACTCAAAAAAGTTTGTGAATCTCTGCCATATGCATTTAGTTTTGTGATTAAAACCGCAAAGGACAAGTCTTATCTGAAGAGCTGTCCTTTGCTGACCGGGTTTATGACACAGGAGTCCTATTGCGCAAGTGCGGCTGTCGGCCAGCCCATGTGCGAGCCGTGGGTGACCCTGTGAGGGATCTTATTGGATCCCTCTCTTTAAATTATGCGAAGAGAAGTTCATAGGCTTTTGTTAATCAACACCATCTATAGATGACTTTGCCTATCAGGTACAAGCTCCAGAAAGTTTTGCTTTCCGGAGCTTGATACTTAAGGGGAATGTGGTCAAATCTCAAACTGTCTATAAACAAATAATATATCTGATTAGGAAAAAACTGCCTCTAATGAGGTACATTATTTTTACCAAGAACAAATAGTTTTCAATGCAAATTTTCCAGAAAACATTAGTACCATCAGTGAAGCGATGAAGCTAGGTGGGTAAATTTATATATGTTAGTTTCACATGCTGCATTAGTATCTATACCACTTGGTAGTTGAAGCAGCCTGTATTTCAACACTGGCAGACAATGTGTTAATTACAAGACAGTGGAAAACTGCAATTAGCTGCACGATTCCAATTACCAGAGTTGCACAGCAATTAGTTCCAGTGTGCTCTTTAGCTGAGCGGCAGGGTAATTACATTGCTGTAATTACTTGTATCAGTGCAGATTGCGATCAGTAGTCTGAAAATATGCACACTGCATACAACATGGCACTGGCCAAGCTTGCTGGACCTGGATACCTTATAGGATACTGTACCATGGAGAGACAACTTCTAATAACTTCAGGGCCCTTATAGGTAATATGCAAGAGTGATTATGTTATATATAACCACATAATGAATACTTATGGTTTCTGCCAATACAAAAATGTATCCCATAGCATCTAATTCTAAATAGAATAAATCTATTAAGTTTACAAATTTGAAACCAATTTGTTTTTGTAAAATGGACACTAACCTCAATTTTATTTGTTTGCATTGTGCAGGAAAAATACATTTGAAAATACTGTTCTCACGTGCTATCTAGATAAATACATTTCTGTGGCGAATTGAGAATTTGCAGGCAGCCATTGTAGATCATTTGTAATCCATTCTGCGCCCTTGCATTCTCCTCTCAACCTCCTGCCCTAACATCTGTTAAGCTGGGTACATACTCTACGATACATCGTGCAATTTTGGTGCTTTATACCAATCTGCACAACCATCATAAAGTGTGTACCCCCAATCCGTCATTTTCACCCGTCGTTCATTGCATCGTCCCATTGGGTAATCTGTATGTCCGATGGGACAATTGCATGGATGACATGGTGTTGTTACATGGAGCATGTAAAGATATATCAAGTCATCATACCATGGATCGTAGTGTGTACGATATAGCGCATCGCCGCTTTGCACCGTCATTCAGGTGTGTATCCAGCTTTATGAAAGTAGCTCATGTCTATCAGCAGTGTGGAAGGGGTTTTCATTCCAACCAGCCAGATTGGACAGATATCTGACAAAATTGTATAGTGGATGGCCAGCTTTACTGTTTCCCTTTGTTTTGGTTGTTTATTAGCTGCAATTTATAAAGTGTTGCTGTCCAAATAATCCACTGTGGTGTACAGTGTAGGCATAAAATTAACAAATATTGAATACAGCATAAGAATATAGCAAGATAAATCCTGGCCTTTCTCATTGCAATCTAACAGGCAATGGAAACTTATACAGGAGATTCATATTTGAAAACTTATATCACAGGGTAAAAAACTAAGTACAATAAAAAATCAGTATTCCATATCAGGCAAGGACACATAGAAATAGATACCTATCAATGACAAATTCTGCATTTCTTTCAATAAGAACAATAAAGCAGGAGAATGGGCAATGAAGGCACAATTAGGAGCAATGAAGATAACAATGAAAAGTAAATGGGACACTGGGGATATCTGTAGTCACAAGTACATGGACTAGTAGCAGCTCTGGAGATTCATGAAGCAGCTACGGAAATATACTAATCTACTTAGTAGAAATGTTGTCCAAGACTGCAGTATAGCAACGAGCTCAAACTGCATTCTCTAAACCTCCTGAAAAAACACTGTTTGTAGATGGCACTAGACTCCAGCATCAAAGTCCTTGAAAATCTATAGATAGGATCGCCCCGTTCAAACTGGCTCAAAAATGAAAGCTTTTGTTTTCATGTGGACTGGGGGACAGAAACACTACCTGTTCATCTCTTCTCTGCATGCACAGCTTAGCAACACAACAAGCTTTTGATTCACAACCATGACACTCCCGCAAGTATGGATGATTCCAGGGTCGTAACTAGGGTAGTGCGACCAGTGCCATCGCACAGGGAACCACAGGGCAGGGGGAAATGTTTGGGCCTGTCAATTTTCTGTTTATTATCATTCTCACTTGTAGCTTCCTCTTCTTTTATCCCCAGCATCTCCAGGCCTCCCCTATCTCTTCCCTGGCCCTTCCCCATGAGGCCATGGCCCTTTTTCGGGTGTTATCTCCCTATTTAAAAAATAGGAGGGGCGCCAATGCTCTTTCTGGCACAGGGCACCAAAAAGTCTAGTTACGGCTCTGGATGATTCCATGCAATTGCTTAGCCACCACCCAGTTCCCGCCTCAAAACTCCCTACTTCACAGAAAGACAGTTCAAGCCAAGTCCCGTCCAACTCAGAATAGGACAGACATATGCAAAAATGCATAAAAGTCAGTTCTGCACATGGCTGTATGCTCAGTGTTTGCATCTGTGACCAGAAATCCATCCTACTCAGAATCAGACCATACAGTATGTGGTCAGGGATTATTCAAACAGAGCAACCAGCAAAGGAGTACTGTCAAATAATGTTAGGAGTTCCAGGTGCCACTGAATAAACCCACCACTAATTATACCATGATTTCTGGCTTGGTCAAGTGGTGCCAGTAGTAGTCAGTGATTACTTTTTGCTGAATACTAGCAAAAGCATGGTGGAGCAGGATGAAATAGTAAGCATGAGCCACCACAATCGCCTTTGGTAAATAAATAAATAAAGATTGCTGGAGTATTAGTCACAACTGCATACATTGGTGTTACATGTTGTAGAATATCTATAATATAGGCATACCTCCATGGGAGTTGACTTTAACCATTTGGAAGTTGTACTCAAATTTAGTACTATACTGAACATCTACTTTAATGTCACTTGCACATAATTTGCAGCTAAGAGGTAGCTCTAGTTGCCATTATGGAGTAAAACATTTATTTAATGCCAACATCTAACAAAAACATCTATCTAAAATGTATGTGCCATTATTAACAATAAAATCTGCAAACATATCAATTCACTTTTCTACTGCCTCAGGGCTCATTCACAAAGGCACTAAAACCTGTAGCCACAAAGTTGTACTTTGTCCTTGCTTCTAACAGAACCTTAGAATTGTGGGCTAGATTCAGAGATTTACGTTCATCCGATGATGAACGTAAACCTCCGATGTTTCCAGGTCTGCGCCTGTGCAGGACCCATTCTGCGCATGTGCAGAAAGGGTCCTGCGATTATGCTTGCTGACCCCGCGAAGCCGCAGCATGATTTACATGTTGCGGTATTTGGGGGAGGGCGGAGCAGGGGTGTAGCTGGTCACCGTTCCCGGAAATGGGGGAGTTGCCAAGTTTTCGGTCGAGGGACAAGACCAGGGTCTGCATCAGAGCTACGCAGTTTCCTGACCTCTTAAGTGACCAGCAGCCTGACCAAAGGAGCAACCATCAGACGCAATGGTGATCCCAGCCTGTAACATCACTCGCAGTGCTGGGATTGCAAAAGAAGCATGGAGGTGTCTGACACCTCTTTTTGCATTTGCATCGGAGATGGACGGATGTGCACAGCAGCAAATCCGTCCATCTCTAAAACAGGCCCTGTGTTCTCAAAGCCTATCTGCAGTATAATGTACTTCCCATAATAGTTGTGAGTGCTGTAGTCAACGTCAAAATTGACGCTTAGCGAACACTTGCCAGAAAATGTGTGTACAAATATATTATTATTATTATATTGTTTGATCAAGGAAGTCTCATGTAGAGTCAGAGGAAATTTAAGCCACAGATTTAAGCATCATTTGTATCATAATATGCAGAGCCACAAGTATCTTAAAATATGTGGGACTGTGCAAATGACGTAATTGTGTATTTTTTGCAGTTTACGCAAATAATGTAATTCATACAAATAGAGTAAAATATACTTGTAGTAATGCTTCATTTCAGTGTTTTACAGTGTGTAATCCCCATTGTCTAATTTGAGACTTGGAAATCCAACTGTATAAATAGAAGTGATACAACACTTACTAATTCACATCAATGCTCATAAGGAGCATTTCATCATCTATTAAGAGTTTGTCATGCTGCAGAAACCTACATGCATCAAAGAGGACAACCCCCCACCAAGGATCCCAAAATGTATGGACACAATAAATTGGTGAACAAGGATTTATATATTTTCAAACTGGGGGCCTGATTCATTACGGATCACTATTGCGATTGCAACTACGATTAAGCACGCAGTCTCACTGTGAAAATATGCTAAAGATTGCAATCGCTATGCCATCCCAGTCAAACATAAGGATGCCCACTTTACCTTACACACATCCGTAATAGTTTGCAAGTCTGCAAAACCATCAGTAACATTGAGTACCATCATAGCCTCACACACACTTGCACAAGGTCAGACCTTACTCAGAAATTGTAATATAGTGCTGCGCCCTTTCACCAGGGATCATGAGTGGATTAATAGCAGCTGACATAAAGGGATACTGCCAGAACCCCTTAAGAAAATCAAATGGACAAGGAATGAATGTCTGCGCTTATAACCACTATAAAAAGTACTACTTAAAAGCTGTTTTGACAATTTATTAGTAACATAATAATTAAAATAATAAAAAAAAAAAATAGAACTGCAGTTCCTAGAATATTAGATACAATGTTAAATTAGCTGAAAGAATGTTACAATCAGTGCACTGAATGATGAATTGAAATGAGTATCCAAAAAGATAGTCCCAACTAATAAAAAATATGTATCTGAAGAATGACTCATATGCAATAAAAGAATGTCCTGTTTATCAAAATGTATGAATACATAATTAAATTCAGTAAAAAGATGTATATATGCACACCATATATATAATGGTGTATTAGTAACCTTTCCCTATCTCCAGGGGGGTAATATCCGGCAGAGGGAACTGAGTAACAATGTCACTCACCACTCCCTTAGGTGGAATAGCACAGATTTCCAGAAATCCTGGCTTGCAATTAACCCTTGGTTGGTAATCCGGTGTAATACAACTCCTTTGGTATTGGAGTAAACAATAGAACAGCGTAGTGAGTCTCCAGCAACTTGAGCCCGCTCATATTCCACGCGCTGTGCCAGCAGAATGAACACCAGCAGAGCGCGGTCAGCCTCCGGCAGTGCGGCCCGCTTATGACTCCACACTGCTACCTTCTCGCTTTCAGCTCCTGCTCAGCACAATGACAGACGGAGGACCCGGACAGCAGCACCAGCAGCTGATCAATCAAAACCAAGGTAAATAGGCTGGTTGTAGATAGAATGCAGTGGCTGAATGGAACAGTCCAGTAAGGTAGCCTTAATAAATCCCAGAAGTACTGCAGAAACTAAGATGTTCCCTTGACGCGTTTCTTCCCTCTCACAGGGGTTTTATCAAAAAGTCATATATATATATATATATATATATATATATATATATATATATATATATATATGGGATGTAGTTAGTATGCCAGCGGACGGGATGCCGGCTGTCGAAATGCCGATATCGGAAGCCCGACCCGGGACTAAAGACAGGCGTCAAAATCCTGACGCCAGTCTATATACTGTTGCAGGAATCTTCACCAGCCGCCTCCCCAAATGAAGATACTCCAGGGTATTTTAGCTGTTAGCCGCAGGGGGAGGGGAGGTTAGGTTTAGGCACCATGGGGGGGTTAGGTTTAGGCTTTGTGGGGGGAGGTTAGCGTTAGGCATCACTGGGGGGGTTAGGCACTAAGGGGGAATGGCTAGGTTTAGACACCAAGGGGGGAGGGTTAAGTTTAGCCCTCTGTGTTTGCATGCAAGGGCGCAACTGGAACTTTGTGGGCCACGTAGCAAGGTCTTAAAAGGCCTCCCACAAAGGTAAAAGGACACATTTGCCTCCACACAGAGCCCATTCATGTTATGCCACACAGTATTACTCCTTATACACATTATGCAGTAGTAGTGCCAATTATAAATTATGCCACAGTGATGTCCTTTACACTAAACAGTAATGCCCATTACACATTATACCACACAATAATGCCCTTTACAAATTATGCCATAGTAGTAGTGCCCCATATAACACATTGTTCTACACAATAGTAGTGCCCCTTACAACTTTTGCCACACAGTAATGCTCCTTACACATTGTGCCCCCTCCAGCAACTCATCTCCCTGTGTCCCTCCAGCAGCCTCTCACCTCCCTGTGTGCCATCAGCATCCAGCAGGTGTGGATTCGGTGCCAGGCTGCCGGCTAACTACAGCTGGTGCACTGGCAGGCAGCGGCAGATATGGACAGACAGTGCAGACGCAATTTGAATCTAGCACCAGTCACAAGCCAATCAGAGCTCATGGACCGGCAGCCAATCAGGAGCAGCTACTGCTAATTGACTGCCGGTCTGCAAGCTCTTATTGCCTTGTCACCACGGTGCTGTCTCTTCATGGCTGCCTGCCAGTGCGACAACTGAAATCAGATGGTGGGCCGGCACCAAATCAACACCGCTGACACCCAGACCCCCCTAGACTACCCTGACACCTTGTGCTCATGACTGGGTGCAGGTGGAGCGGCGGGCCACAGAGTCGGCTCGGGCACCATAGCAGCCGCACCCCTTGCACCCACGGTTGTTTTCGCATTTTAGCTAAAAGTGAGGTCCTCTTCAGGATCAATGGATTGGGGTTATAGGTGAGGACAATGTAAACAAATAAAGGCTGCAAGTGTACTTCAGGGTCCAGTCTTCAACCCAGGCAATGCCGGGTATCCCAGCTAGTTATTAATAAATAGACATAGCACCTTTAATTTAAAAAATGCACCTCACAATTAGCTCTCAAGTAGCTTTGCTATTTTCTATGCAATCCCATTACAAAATAATCCTTCTGACTGCAACTAGGAAATATGTAATGTTTTACAGTCTTATTCTCTTTACTGGATTCATTTTGCTACACCCATGAAAATAATTTAGTGTATGGCAGTCCAGCAGAGACAACCCAAACCTCTTCTGATTGGGGTCACTGCCTCATATGTTTCACTGTGGGGATTCCAACCCATTTTCACTGTAGAAATACAAGTTCTACAGTAATGTGTGGGCATCTCTCAGAGTGCAAAAGTGTATTAAAAGAAAGCAACTGAAGCAGTTTATAAGAGCAATCGTATAACGCTGTCTCCATCTGGTACTGTACTTTTCTGGTCTATAAGCTGTCCACAAAATGACACCAGAGGCCTCGTGTGTATGCAAAAGTTATCCTGTAGGTCACCCAATCGATTTCAATGGCATAATACTTGCATTAGCACAACCTGTCATGATAGCCTAATGACACGACCAACCAATCATGGATTAACCCATTTTTACATTGTATGAATTTATCTGGAGAGGGTTATAGGAAGTCATGATGCAGTGGATAATACATACATTTATAGATGTGCAGATGCAATGAGGGTCACACTTATTTTCAAGACATTTATTTTTTTGTTTTCTTTATTATATGTATTTAGCGCTATCTGCTAACATTGCAAAATAATTACATTTTATAGCAGATTAGTTAGCATAGATTCTAATTCAGCATTATGTGTGACATCTTAAAATATAATGTTGTTTAGTACTGCTGTTTGCAGATTTAGGATGACATTATATTGTGTACTATTTTTTATTTGTACTGTACTATAGTTTATTTGCTTGTTTTCATCTACCACTTTATTGGGGTAGTAAGTAAGCAAAATAACACTCACTTTAAACACTTATACACAAAAACAAAACAACAGGTGCATTGCTTAATAACAGTGCTATTAATAAATATACTGGTACATTTTATATACCACATAAAGGCCTACAAGTCACAAAAGTAAAATGTATTTTTGATTATATTTTATTTAGAAACAATATAGATGAATTTAAGTAGTGAGTAGTGTTTAGTACCAGTGTTTTTTTGTTTGTTTGATACAGAACCGTAAAGAGTGACAATAAGGAAGGTAAAATGTACCAGAAGATTTTGGTCCAAAAGGGTTGTATCCCTCCAAACTAGGACAGTAAATAGACAGACAGTATTTTTAACTTGGCATGCTGGGTTATGGAAGAAATGGAAGTGCTGACAGATAGGCAGCTCATGTCCTCCTGTAAGAAGCTGACCTTTCTGCAAAGGGAGCTGTGTGGAGGAGATAAGAATATTTAACAGCAATTAATGTCATGTCAGATGAAGAGAAACAAGAGCCAGAGTCAGTCAGTCAGAGCCCAGACTTCCCACCTGCAGATACCAGAAATGTCACCAAAGCACTATCTGCATCATCGCCTGGGGACAAAGTAGAGGAAATAGTGCTGTGCTTATATAACCACTGGAATTCTTCACTCATGGCTAAAAGCAGGGGCATAATAAGTATTGTGCAACTGGCGCCAATGCCCAATTAGCAAGGCCATGGAGGCACCACTGCTGGTGCCCTGAAAACACCTGTATCCAGCTTGTGGGTTGCCATGAGAGGCACCCAGCCACATGGAGAGGAGCAGGGCATGACCTGCTACGACACTGGTTAGGTGTGCATTTAACATCAAAGTAATATAGTAGGTAGGGCTAGTTACAACAGGTAGTTAGGGAATTCAAGTAATTGTCCATTTTGGACATCACCACCATTTTGCATCATTTACCTCAGAATATAGCAAACAGGATGGTAGGAGCCAGGCTACACTGTATAAGTGAAGACAGTTGCCACATAGTGGCCTAAATCCTTAAAATAATATTCAAGAAATCATATTAATGACCGTCCATCCCTGCTCAATAAAATTGTACATAATTAGTTGGATGGGTTGGGTATGGGGTGCTGGAACTCGGGATCACAGCAGTGAGAATCCTGAAGCCGGCAACCCCTAAACCTAACCCTTCCTCCCCGCAGCCTAACCCTCACCCCCCATCCCCTGCCACCTAACCCTCCCTCCCTGCAGCCTAAACCTAACAGTCCCTTCCTAAGCCTAACCCCTAACCACTAACCCTAAACCTAACCCTCCCCCTAACTGCAATACAGTATTTACCGTCAGCATGCCCGTGCCAGGATTCTTACTGGTGTAGGGATTCCGGTGCCAGCATTCTGAGTGTCCCGGCATCCCGACCACCGGGATGTGAACAACATCCTGTTTAAATAACCACTATTTAATTGAATGTTAATAAGACTGGGTAGTTTGAAACTTCCTGCGTGGGTTGTGTTTATCTATAATATTATAGGAATGTTGTGTCTGTCTGTTTGGCCCAAATTGGCGCAAAGACTACCCAACTTATGAAAACTGCATCATTTTTGTAGTGGAAACTCCTAGAAATAACCTGCACTTTGTTTCATCTTGATGTGTCAAGTTAAAGCTGAGCAATAACAAAAACAAATGTATTAACATCATGAATGCAAGAATTAGGTATGGCACCATGGGCGCGGCCAGTGAGGGGTGGCGGGAGAGGTGCTTTGGGCCCACATTCACTTGAATAGGATACATAGCAGTCTGTGGACAGGGCACACAGTGACTTTGGTTTGAGTGGTGGGTGAAGACGCTATTGTGATCAGTTTGTATAGCGCTGCTGGTCACGTGGGGCCATTCCTGCGTCAAGGCCCCTATACATAGCAATTCAACTAGAACACCTAAAATAAAAAAAAATGTTGGCAGAAACAATTTCAGAATGGCCAAAGTCTCAGGCAACAGCTAATCTATACTGATATAATAAGAACGTTGTGTCTGTCTGTTTGCTCTAAGTTGCCATAAAAACTACTGAAGCCGCAGGCAACGGCTAGTATATTAGTCACAGATATACAGCATATATCCTCACTCATTTTGTAATATGTCAACTTACCTTTCTTTTATCTTGGTGCCCTCATCATGAAAACATGTACATTATCCAGGACTCTAGTCCCACCTCAGTAACCACTGTGACAAGCCCAGGATGGGTGCCTCCATGTTTTCTGATTTTGTTTTGCTTGTTCTGTAAATACCCACTATATATTACACTTCAACAATTTGCTGAGAGCCCAAGATGACTGTCTCACTTAGTATCCTCGTGGGGTATGCGTTGACCAGGAGCGTGAACAGCCATTTATGCTACATTATACTGTTCTGTGTTGGAGTATATATTTTTTTATGATCCAGGACTTTATTATTAAGCCACCATTTTGGCAATTATGGTTTTAAGTTTTTATTCTTGTTTTTGTTATTTTTTTTCTTTTTTTGGTCTTTGAGTGCTCCTATGCCTTGGAACTGTTTTAATAAAATCCACCACATTTTTTTTTTCTTGGATATTTTACAACTTGACACAAGGGGAAAGTGCAGTGTTAAGTGTATACTGGATACGACTACCAAGAAACCTTTAAAGGCTTGCCATCGTCTACATTACTGTGAGTGGGCTATGCTTGCCATTTCCTGAAACCTGACCTCATTTTAAAAGAAACCTTGATGTGTGATCTATGAAAATTGGTCTTCAAGGGGTTACCATACACGCAAAACTTTAAAGGAAGAGCACAGATGACTATCTTCCTGGTACATCTTCCCCCTGAAAGGTGTATAGCAAGCTGAGCATCTGACCATAAATATACACATATATCACACTCCATGACCATTTTGCTCTTTGTATCTGCTATTATTACAAATGTTTCTAACATGAAAGGAGTTATTTTTGAAGACAATAAACCAGGTCAGCACACCACTAAAGCCCTTTTCAGTTTTATATGATCTCAAAATAAAGGTACTGTAGCAGCATCCTGTGGTCACCTCAATTACCCATATCTTTTACAAATGCCAAGTCCATTTCTCACCACTTTCCACCCTCCATTCACAGAATTGACTTGGCCTTTTTTATTGCATCAACAATAAGCCTGACTTTTTACAATGAGCTATTACACGAGTGTATCATTTTCAAGATCTTTATTTTTATAGTATTGTAGTTTACTGCCAGATATCCACTTTACTAGCAGATAAATTATCAGCTTTGACTGCAAAGCCCATGTGATCTGCTAATTTGTGTGTAAAAAAAAAAGTTAACAAGTATGTTCCCAAGCTGTGACCAAGATGCTGAACATTCTGCTTACGATCCAGAAGATTTTATTGATTGATTGTAAAATAAACATTGGAAAGACGTTTAAAGTAAAATAAAGAGTCTAACAGCAAATAAGAGCATAAATACTGTAACAGTGCTGTCCAAGTATATGCACAAACAGGGAAATGTAACTAATAAAACTGTTTTTCACAAACCGTATACTATATTTAATTGGTCTCAAACCGGAGAGCCAAAGAGGCTGCCAGGGAAGGCAATGGTTACAGAAAAAAAACAATAGAAGGCATATTCACAGCCTTGATCTTGAAGTTAAGAAATTACTAAAATTAATCATCAGTAATAATAATGCACTTAGGGTCTGATTCAGCACAGATCGCAACTGCAACAGTCTACGCAGTAGGCCTATTGTTGCATACTGCGCATGTGTATGCATTACAGTGCGTGTGCGCAACAGTTACACTGCAAACGCACAGCGATCACGCCAAGCACGATAAGCCATCGCAGAGTGACAGGTAGTCAGCGTTTGGGGGTGGTGACGGGGGGGTTTGAACGCAGTTGCATGGGCGTGCATATATTAGCCACTGCGATTGCAAACGCATCTTAAGTACTCACTGCGTGCGACAAGGTTATTCATTTCTGAGTAAGGTCAGACCTGCTGTAATTTTACGTGAGAGGCCGATGTTATTCAATGTTTCCGATGTACAGTATACGCAGGACTGCAAGGTATTACAGATGTGAGATAGCAGTAGTGGGCGTCTCTATGCTGGCAGTGCGACGGCATTGCGATAGCAGTCATTAGCATATATTCGCAGCGGGTCTGCATGCGTAATCGCAGCCACGATCATAATAGCGATCCGTGCTGAATCAGGTCCTTAGTCTTTTCATTATTTTCCCTATTTTACCTGCTGCAGAGAAAAACATACAGCTGCATAGGTGAACATGAGAAACGAGATGGTGGGGGGGGGTAGAGATGTATGAAATCTTCGAGAGAGATAAAGTACCAACCAATCAGCTTCTAACTGTCATTTTACAGGCTGTGTGTTGAAAAATGACAGTTAGAAGCTATTAGGTTGGTACTTTATCTCTCTCCAAGGTTCTGTACATCTCCCCCTTAATCATGTTGTGGCTGCTGGACAGTCATCTAAACTGTTATTTACTTGACCACTTTGCTACTCACATATCTCATATGCCCTTTGGTGTTTTTGCTTTATGTAGAATCCTTTAGGGAAGTTGATTAATGAGCCGGACAAGCGATTACACCCGGGATTAATTAGTGTTTGCATTTGGTGATAGAGCGCTGGACCCAGCTAGCCCTCAGACATTTCCTGCTCATCCATCTTCCTCTGCTGTGATGCAGAGCAGAGTAGAGGAAGATCCCTCTTCATACAGTATTATTATCTGAGTCTTCTATCGCCTGGAAGCACTAATATTTAACCACTGTTCAGTCACTCTACTTCTTATTACAACAGTCTCTGTTTCTGGACTCTGCTCCAGGGACTAAATAGTTAGTGCAGAGTACTAAGGACTAAACAATTAAAGGGACACCTCAATACCAATACATATTACACATATAAAAGTACACCTAACATGTAAAGCTTCTGTCTGTAGAGCTTATTTATTAATATTGACAAAACATCCCTGAAAAGTTACATTCCTCATCACCGCATATCGCAGCTATTTGCTATGCCCCAGATGCCAGGACACTGGACCCGATAGAGTCCATGCACATGCATGGCTAAATGGCAGCTCAAGCACTAATAAGATCCCCCTTGTTACATATCTCTGATAATCAAGAATGTGACAAACATTCATTCAAAAATGAATTTAAAAAACTTAATTTTTGTAGGATTGACCACATTTTTTGTCTTAATAGGTCTTTAAGGCACAGATGATGACAATCAATAAGATATATGCAATAACCGAAGAGTATTTATATCCAGTAGGTGCTAAATTAAACATTTGTTAATTGACATGAAAAAACAATCAGCTGATTTGTTGATTATATGTAAATAATTTCCCTAATATCACCAATTACAATAGATTAATTCTGTGTTAATGTGATACTTTTGCTAACATCTGAATACATAATTATCTTCCTAAATTAGTGCATATGTGCAGGTTGTGTGTGGTGCAGTCTAAGGGTCGTATTCAATTTGAGGGGAAATTTCGGAATTGCCGATAATTTATCGCTGATGACATCATTTTCTCCTATTTCAATTATCCCCGTATTCAATTACATTGACTTTTTGCCGATGCGAAAAGTCAATGTAAAAAAACAGGGATAAGTTTTCACCAGCCTTTTGCTGGCGAAAAAACTTGCAGAATTGAGGTTTAGGGGTGCAGGCTTAAAAAAAATAGCCTGAACCCCTGGGAATGGTCCCTAAAAATAATCTGTGTTAATAAAAGTTTTTTTATAAAATAGGGACACCCAAAAAAATGTATTTCAATTTTGGATTTAAAAAAAATAAATATAGGGATCCCACTTCTAAATTAGCGGAATGGAGTCCAGAGGGATTCCCTCATATGCGGCAGGTGTTTTCTTCATTGCGGAAGTAGCGACAGGTGCATTTTTGCTGAATTTTTAAAAATCATTTAAGGGACTTAAAAATATGCTTGCACCCATTTTCAAGTACCCCAAATTTGATGGGCATAGTTATTTTTCACAAAAAAAAACAAACTTCTAAATGCTCTTCTGCATCACCTTCTTCCAAGCCGCATTTATGCACCTGCTGCGGCTATTTAAAAACCCAACTTTCTTCTGCAGGCAAAAACGGGGGTGCCCATAGTGATCCCCCATGTCTGGACATCTTTAGGGGGGTCCTAGGATTATTTCCCAAAAATTCCAGTTTTTTTCCGCGGATCCAAGTTTCGCCGATTCCCGATTTCGCCTACTTTGGAATTGAATATGAGGAATAGCTGGCACACGCGTGATACTTTTCGGCCCGGAAAACAGGCGAAGGAGGCGAAAAGTCTGGACTTATCGCCTCAAATTGAATAAGGGCCTAAATGGATGGAATTATAGATTGAGGGATATCTACACTGAAAAATATAAAAAAAATGTACAGCTCAGAATATTAAAATGGATTTGACAGAAAATAATTTTAAGAAGTTTTAGCTTTGAATGAGTAAAATGTACATGCTATACAAGGTGGCATAAATTGTCACTCATTAGGACGTCATTTGCTGTGTATTTGCTATGTAATAACAGTGGATTACCTGCACACAAATAAATGTATTGAGAATCAGAAAATCCATATTAGAACACTTAACTAAATGAGGAGACATCAGGGTCCTTTATTTTTTCGACTCAATTCGCCTCTTCCATCCTATCAACCTTTGTATTGCCACCATTCATTGCCCCTTGGTCTCGTCACCTCATCTGGCTTCTCCACTTTCACTTTTTTGACCTCCCTTCCTTCAGCCTAAGGGACTCTAACATCCTGATCGCTGATCTCTTTAATCCTGCTAACTTCTTTCCCTCTCCACCTTGTTTAGCATCTCCCAATGGACTTCCTCCCTCTCTCACGGTCACACTTTGACTTGGTCTTCTGTCATTGTTGTGCTGTTTCTGAATCAACCCCCTTCCTCTCTCTGACCATCAGCTACTTTCCTTTAACATTACCCATCCATTCACTTCACTCCCTCCCCTAAAACCACTCTTTCTAGGCAGAATCTTGATGCAATTGACCTCACCAGTTTCTCCTCCTTTCTAAACACCCCTCTCTCCCCTATTACTACCTTTACGAAGTTGTCTCCTGCTATGACCATTCCCTCTCTATTATACTTGATTCTGCTGTCACAGCTGTTACAATCAGTCTTTGATCGTCACCTGCCCAAACATGACATTCTACTCTGATACTCTTTTTCCAAAAATACTCTCACTCTGCTGAGCACCTCTAGAGGAAGTCGCAGACTTCCACCATTTCAAGTTAATTTTCTCATCTTATACTGTAGCTCCTCTCACTAACTTACTAAACAATCCTACTTCAAAGCCATAACCCTTGCAAACTCTAACTGCCTCTGCTCTTGTTCTCCCCTTCCATTACACTCTGTGTGCTTGATTTTGCCATCCACTTCATCTCCAAAATAGAATTTATCCACCATCACATCTTATCACTTCAGAGTCCACCTCTTTCTGCCCCTCTCCCCATAACAAGAACTGCTAAACCTATCCTCCTTGACCCCAGTCTCTGAAGCTGAAGTGCATGCACTCCTCTCTATCCGCAGTCTTCTCTCCACTGAATCATGCACCCACACTGTTCGCCGGGTCAATATCTCTCTCTCCACTGGCACCTCCCTACATGCCCTTTTCTCCATAATTTTTCAACAAAATCAAAGGAATTTTTAAGGGTGTGTTATTAAAATAAGGTTATTTTAGTAATAGAATCATAAGCCAACGGGTTGAAGTACTTAATATTGACCTTAGACTATTCTCAACAGTAGTGCATGTAGGGGGGCTTTCTGAGTACTGAGAAACCCTCCCCTTATCAGTACTGGCCGGCCGACACTCTATCTACAGCTCCGTCCAGAGGATGGCTCTTATGAGCTGAACAGACGCAGAATAGAGAGCTGCTGTCAGTGTCACTACTGAGTTTAATACTGCCAGGTGCCACTAGATGCTCCCATCTCCATTTGTGCTGTCCTGTCTGCCCGAAGTCAGCCCTGCAGTGCTGACCACACTGAAAGCTGAGCTGACTGAGGGATGGCATGCAGCTCAGAGGCGTTAGCACGCAGCGTGGTAGAGAGACCCGACTCGGGGGGATTCCAGAGATCCCACTCAGGAGGATCATTAGCTGGGATCCTACAGTGGAAGTGAGCAAGTTTTGGTTTAGTATGTGATCTAACTACAGTCTCTCGCTCTCTGTGGGGTTTCTACATCGATCTATCTATCTATCTATCTATCTATCTATCTATCTATCTATCTATCTATCTATCTATCTATCTATCTATCTATCTATCTATCTATCTATCTATCTATACCAGTGCAATATCAAAGTGTTTCTTAATATGCCAACCATACCTACTTTAAAGTGGAATTGTTGAAAAATGTAATTATCAGTAGTATATAACATTACTGAGACAATGACAAAAGTTTAGATAGCTTTAACAAATATGCAAATAAGCCACAGCTGTTCAGAAAAGTAACCTTCTGTAAATGTGTTTATGTGGCATGGGGTTTCACAGAAGAAAAATAAAAAAGAAGACTGAAATGTCCCTTGGTTGGCGCACTAACAAAACATGTGATAAAATTTTACTTTTATTAAACAATATTAAAATTGTATATATAATAATCTCTCCAGTGAAATATAAAAAATTAAAAACGTCTCAGTGTGTTAATTATTGAAATGAATAGTGTTATTCGTACACCTGCGCGTGTAATGGCGACACAAAAATGGATATTAATAAATAAAAAATCTCTCACAAATAAGTCATAGAATATATGCAAATCCATACAATGTTGCAGTGCGACGCTGTGACTGCAACATTGTATATCTGAAGATTTGGCTTTCTTCCCAGAGATTTGCTGAATACACTGCAGACAGCACATGTGCATGTTTACCTGCAGCCTAATGAATAGCCAATAATGTCCAATAACATGGTAGGATAATATGAGGGGATAAGGTGATAATACAGGATATCAATCTCCTACTCCTACATGACATTTGTGATATGAAATCTATAGTAATTAAGCCAATTGACTGATTACAAGTATATTAGTCGGTCTATACGGAATATAATTCCAGCCCCTTAGATGTTATAAGTTATTTGTTGACTTTGCAGCAGATAAGTCAACCTTTGTTTAAATGTATTAGATTCCATGTGCATTTCAGCTATAGGTGGCAATATAGGTATATGAGTATATTGCGGCCACTTCTCACATGCATATCATGGCAATTCTGACATGCAGTGGACATTGCAGAATATTATCCCACTTTTAGGGATGTTATAGCATGCCACATATAATTGGTCCCCAATTAAATGCATTTTTTTATTTGCTATTTTTGGATTTGCATATATTCTATGACTTATTTGTGAGAGATTTTTTATTCATTAATATCCATTTTTGTGTCGCCATTACACGCGCAGGTGTACGAATAACACTATTCATTTCAATAATTAACACACTGAGACGTTTTTAATTTTTTATATTTCACTGGAGAGATTATTATATATACAATTTTAATATTGTTTAATAAAAGTTAATTTTTTCACATGTTTTGTTAGTGCGCCAACCAAGGGACATTTCTGTCTTCTTTTTTATTTTTCTTCCATGTTGTATCTTGTCCTTGGCAGCACGCCCCAGACGTCGCATAAATATTGAATTTATTACTCTTTATATTGGGGTTTCACACTTATTTTTAAATGAATATTTACTGGTGCAGAAGCTTTCCCCAGATTCCTTTCCCTCTATTCTAACAGGTTTCACAGAAGATAATTTTCCTTAATAAGAACAAATTTGTTTGTTACCTTTGCCTAAGTTTTCATTAAACATCTGGGTGTCTGATGCCTCTGATCTACTCATAAACCTTCCCCCTCCTGCCCCAACCCCAATAACTTCATACATGAAATAAACAGACGGACACTTGTATATGGCGAATCAGAAGGTCACAATTTATTACATTTGATTATAAATTTGCTATTATTATTTTGGTGGCCTAGATAGTACTGCGAGACACCAGCCCGTCTCGCAACTGAATCATGTAACCGACCTGGGGGTAGAGGGTCATGTAACCAACCGGGGTGCCCCTTCTGCCCCGGCGCATAGACTTTGGAGAACTCACTCCACCCTTCTTATGGCTTTGGCCTGGCCCCCCATATGGGGGTGTCAGCCTCAGTCTCAGCCTCATTCTAGTGAGGCAGGGGTGTCTCCTCGGATTCACTGGTGCCACTATGTTAGTTGGCCCACAGTGGTTCCACCACTTCTGTTACCTGTCATGTGAATAAAATAGGAGTAGTTAGCATCATCTTTCCCCATGTTACCTTTCTGCAGTGTTAACAGCCTTGATTGCCCTCCTCATATACAGACTTTACCACCCGTTACTTGCATAACCTGGCCTCAAGAGCGCCTATGGCCTTCCATGCCACTCTGGGCTGGGTGGGTGGGGATTTCCAGATTCCAATGTAGTCTACCTTGCTTTGCCCTGTACATAAATAATTTCACTGTGTGGGGAGGGGCAGCCCCTACCTGTCCACCTTTTTCCCTACCCTCTGCCCTTGACCCACCTCTCCCTTTGTTTCCCATGTTTCTACCTAGCTCCCCCTCCCCTCCCAAGTTCCTTTTATGCTGCTACGATCTACGGCACATACTTATGGTTTCCAAACCCTCATGACTATTCATTGCTCTGTTTTCTTATATCAGAAAAGTTACTGCTATAAAACGTATGCAAGCATAGAAAATGTTACTGTACACTACACTGAGGGTGTGATGCAGAGGTGAACGCAATGCCAATGTTGCACAGTGGAGTGATTATTTACTACACATGCGTGAAAAGTCCAGAGAACCCCAATGGCACAAGCGTTCTCTCAAGTGTACGCAGAGATGCGCAGTTGCGTGTGGGATCACAGACATTAGAACTGGTGGCGCAAGTCTATGGCATTCCTGGATTGTGAATGAGAGTGACCTAAAGTGAATGCAAACAAAGGCCGTCTCATGGGCGTGTTATGAGTGTCACAGGCGTGTCAGTGAATGCGGCTGTGTTCCCAAAGACAGGCCTGCAGCCATAGAGGCCATGTTTAGAGCCAATGGTGAAGTGTTCATTGCCACCGACTGAGATACACTGTCTACAGGCATTGCAAGTGGGCGGGTGTCTCAAGGCTTGCACAGTCCAACGCACAAGAAGAAGACTGAAACTAGCCAACAGTTGCATATTACAAACACTGTGACTCCGTAAAAAATCACAACCATGGCTGCAATAGCGTCAATCTCTGAATCAGGCTTTGAGTCTGTTATAGAAAATTTGTTTGGTGGATAAGCTATTTGCATGGGATTAAAGGGGTGGTTAGACTACAGCTCATTTACAGCATTATTTCCTGGTTTACAGGAATGCGGTAGTGCAGACCCTTCTTTTCACTGAAGAAAAATTTGGGCCTCAGACTATTATATTACTTGCTGGGATACCCAGGGTTGCCCGGGTTGAAGACTGGATCCTGATGTACACATGTAGCCTTCATTTTTTTACTTTGTCCTCGCCTATAACCTGGATAACTAGGCAAATGAGGACTAAATAACAGTTTAGGCAGGCGTATTGTCATACTGTTTTGAATGTGTGCATACTGACTTACAGAACAGAATTCAGTATAGCTTCCAAAATCACTTGGGTTTCAGAAATTACTGCAGAATAGAGGGGGTGATTCAGCAGCTATCGCAGCTGCTAATAGCTGTAATATGGTAATGCAGCAGGAAGTGTTACTGCATGCATTACTGATCTGAACTGCGTCCAAGGAAGCAGCATCAGATCATCTGTGATCCCTTTGGCCGGCTGACTGACCATGGGGTTACACAAGCCAGCCATTGCAGACTAGTAAAAGAGGCCACTCCACCCTTCCCAACGGCAGCAACACGCCACTGTTTTGGGAAACAGAGGCCGTTGCCGTCCCCTCCCCACCCAGAAGCAGCAGCAGACTGTCAATCAACGACAGTCTGTTACCAGACTGTGTGCTGAATCGCAGACCCGTACTGCACTTGCGCAGTATGGGTCAAGCGTATGAGCAGATTCCCGATAGTCGGGAATCTGGACCTGATTCAGACCCATTCGCTAGGAAACATTCACACCTAGCCTGCCGATGTTTGCAATCTGTGCATGCGTACAAGACGCAGTGCGCATGCGCAAACTAGTCCATGCGATCGGGAAGCATTCGCACCCTTTAGATGATCGGCAAGCATAAGTGACAGGTGGTGCCATTTGTGGGTGGTGACAGGGGATGGTCGAAGGCAATGGGGGGGTGAAATGTGGCCTCTGGGCCGGTAGCAGCCTTGAGGGCTGGAAGTGCCTTGGCTGGCTGCTGTAACTGCAGGACGTACGCTGGATAATGTTGACACAAGCCACCGATGCTGAAGTGCAGCCTGTGCTGCCGCGTTGACACAAGCGCAGTACAATGGTTTGTGTACAGAGGACGCTGGAGTGCGGCCTGTGCCGCCGGGTTGACACAAGCGCGACTACGCTAGCTTGCGTACTGAGGGCCTGATTCAGAGTTGGGAATAGAGAGACAGAGCACTTAACTGTGTACCTGGACAAACCATATTGCAATGCAAAGGGTGTAAATACATAAAATAAATTTTGCATGTAGCCCACAAATACTGCACAGCTTTATTATTACTCTACAATTTAGATGTCAGTTTGGACACCTCCCTCCCAAATCTAAATCTCTGCACATTTATATCTGCCCCACCTGCAATGCAGCATGGTTTCACCAAGATGATCAGTTGAGAGAGATATCTCTCTCTGTTCCCAAGTCTGAATCAGGCCCTGAGGACGCTGGAGTGCGGCCTGTGCCGCCTGGATGAGACAAACGGCAGGTAGATAGTAAGCGAACCGTGACGCCCAGATGACACAAATGGCAGGTATACAAGATAAGCAGGTGGACTGGAAACTCGACTGGATACAGGAGACCATGCCAGAATCGGAAACTCGTGAAATGCTATCACCGGCATCGGAGCAGCGGTCACAGCAGAAGGACATGGAGCCAATCCGGGCCGATACCAGAATGATGGACAGGAGGTAGGCGGAGTATCATCGAACGCTGGCCCGGCATTCACTTTGCACAGCATTAGCAGTGCGGCGGCTTGTGACTGTTTAATGTAAAAGTTTATCATGCAAACAAAGACGGCTGACTAACTCCATATTTCATGTATGTGGCTGTTGGATATAAAAGTGATATAACACAGCACTTTGGAAGAGATGATAGTGAGACAGTGTGTGTATGAAGCCAGCCCATCAGCCCCAGAACCTGTGTAATTTAAGTGTAAGTATCCCTGTTTTATGGGATTGTGTGACAGTATGTAGCCCTGCCAAAGTTCAAAGCAAGGCAAAACCCTAATCCTGGGTTTTGTTGAGCTAGGTACAAAACTCTGGGCGTTCATAACGGACAGACAGATACACACACTTTCTAGCTTATTATATTATATATAATATATAGAGTGCTTGTATACATTATAGTGCACTGTATGAATGGATTAAACAGAAATGGCAGGATGAGGCGGTACTCAGTCTAACTGGGTTTAACGAAGTTTTGTGAATGTCGTCTGAGTGCCGCCTCATCCTGCCATTTTACATTGGTGTGCCCATTGCTGTTGGGCCCATGAGAGCAATGGATGCGGCTGTCTGTTCACAGCTAATTACCGGCACTCTGTGGAAATTAGAGCCATATAGGTGCTGGCTGACCTTGGGGTGATGTGCCCCTCCAAATATGCGATCACAAAAAAAGCGGCACTCCCAGTCTCACAAAATCAAGTGCTTTAATGTGCAAAGTTTCGGGGTCAAACCCTGATGACGGGGGCTTGACCCCGAAACGTTGCACAGTAAAACACTGGATTTTGTGAGACTGGGAGTGCCGCTTTTTCTGTGATCGTGTATGTGTGTATATATATATATATATATATATATATATATAACAAGTCTGATCTCCTGAAAATTACTAATGTAAGTGTTGGACACTAGTTAGACCGGGTACCCCTATATTATGTTTCTGGTCTTACAATGAATGTGGGGAAATGTTTCTCTCACTCTATTGCTGAGCTGTTTTCCCTCATGATGCATTGCCAGCTGTTTTATGGTACAGAATTGTGTCAGAATTTACTGGAACATCTGGTGAGAAACCAGTTGCCTCCCTGCCTTTTTGACTTATTCTCTAGAATGATTAATTATTTGTTCCTACAGCCTCATGGCATCCCATCTATAAGGAAAAACTTGTGCCATATATTTCAAACTTGTTATTCCTTTGCCCCAAAGGATGAAAGATATTAGTTGGCTGGATTTTAACATCGTATTAGACACAATTTGTCAGACAGCTGCCAGAGGGCTCCTGTTTGAAAAGTTCTCTCTCTGAAAGGTTGATGATGTGTGAGATGACAGGGTTAGACATTTTATGTACTGAACATTCATTTAGTGTATGTGTGTATACTATATATGCATGCAAAAGGTTTGTCTGTACATTATATATAACATCAATGCACAATGAATGGGGAATGTGACATGTACTGTCAGTCAGTACTTTGTAACCCCCTACTTCGACAAAACCGCAGCTTTCAATAATCTTGAAGCCAGCTAAGTGCTGTTCAGTTTTTGCTTTAGAAATGTTTTGTTCCCACTCTTCCTCATATTTCAGATTCTTCCACAAATTGTTCAATGCTAATTCACTTAAAGCACTGTGAATGCCCTTGCAAAGCCTTAATCTGTATTTATGTGAGCCCTGCATTGTTGATTTTGAGGTATGTTGTGGACAGTTGTCTCGCTGAAATAGCTGACCTTTTCTCAACTTCCATGTTTCAGTGCCTCTAGAACATTAGCTTCTAGCATTTGTTGATATTTAGGGAAATCCACTTTTCCTTCCACTCGGACAATAATTCCTGTACCAATGGCTACCACAAAATGTTAAAAAGCATAACAGAGGAACACTCATGTTAAGTGGTTGGTGAGGTGTGGTTTTCTTCAAACACTTTTTTCTCCAAATGTATTTTATGTGGTTGCAGTCATAAAGAACTTTGTTGCAAAAAGTTTCTTGCTTGTCCAACTTTTGTAATGAGGTAAAAGGAAAGGCTTCCTCCTGACATATTCTATGCAGATAAATGTCAGCTAAACCTTTCTGCAGGTCCTTTGCAGTGATATGTGAGTTCTGCTTTTGCATCTCTGACAAGCAGTTCTATCAGAATTTATTTTGGGTCTCCCAGACCTTGGCTCAATTTCAACAGTTCCCCACAACTTCTATTCCTTAATGATCTTTCTGGCAGTGAAAATTTCACACTGTGAACATTTAGATATCTTCTAATATCCTTCCCGTGCAGTCAATTATCTTTATTTTCAAGTCCTAATTCCACTGTTTAAGGGGCTCATGGTTCTTGAGTAGGCACAACATCCTGAGTGTCTTGTAGTATCAGAGTACCTATTCAATTCTGAAGTCTTCATCTGACTTAATTTAAGGTCTAATGGAATCATTCAAGTTTTGAAGTCTAAATAATAAATAACTTAAACATGAAATGTGCACTACCACCTAGGGAGAAATCAGAACATCATAGTTCTACAAACTAACCTAGTGGCTGCACTGTCTAGCCATATTCCCCTCTGGGCTCAATGGTTGGTCTCACTCCCCCGGCGCTGTGTGATATTTTGAAGGGGTGTATGAAAAGGTGGACCAATAAGAAGCCACAATCACAGACATTGCGGGTAGTCATTAGTCCTACCACTCACATCCCTGTTTTGCAGCCATTTTAAAGTGGTGAACAAACGTGTTTAATACTTTAGTTTATAATGCAGCTTAATGAATCAACTGGAAGGGATGCAGTTACCATCCCAGAGGTCGGGATGTCGGCGCCCACAATACCGGTGCCAGAATCACGGGACCCTGTACCCAACTCAACTGAAAGAGTGCCTAAACTATAGCAAATGTCATATTCACAGTTTTATCTGTTTAGTTTGTTAGAATATATATACATATATATATATATATACACACACTCACACACATACAGAGAGAGAGAGAGAGAGAGAGATTGAAGCAGCACTCAAAGTAAACTAAGGCTGTGGTGCCAGGTTCAAGCACAAATAATGTAAAACATTAAAAATTTCTAAATATATATATATATATATATAAATATATATAAACATATATACACACACACATATATATATATATATATATATATATATATATATATATATACAGTCAGGTGCATAAATATTGGGACATTGACAGAATTTTCATATTTTGGCCTCTATTCACCACCACAATGGCTTTGAAATGAAACAAACAAGATGTGCTTTAATTGCAGACTTTCAGATTTTATTTGAGGGTAATTACATCCAAATCAGGTGAACGGTGTAGGGATTACAATGGTTTCTCTATGTGCCTCCCACTTTTTAAGGGGCCAAAAGTAATGGGACAAACTAAACAATCCTAAATCTAACTTTTAGTTTTTAATAGTTTCTTGCAAATCATTTGCAGGTAATTACAGCCTGAAGTCTGGAACACATAGACATCACCAGACGCTGGGTTTCATCCCTGGTGATGCTCTGCCAGGCCTCAACTGCAAATGTCTTCAGTTCCTGCTTGTTCTTGGGGCATTTTCCCTTCAGTTTTTTCTTCATCAAGTGAAATGCATGCTCAATCGGATTCAGGTCAGGGGATTGACTTGGCCATTGCATAACATTCCACTTTTTAGCCTTAAAAAACTCTTTGGTTGCTTTTGCAGTATGCTTCGGGTCATTGTCCATCTGCACTGTGAAGCGCCGTCCAATGAGTTCTGAAGCATTTGACTGAATATGAGCATATAATATTGCCCGAAACACTTCAGAATTCATTCTGCTGCTTTTGTCTGCAGTCACATCATCAATAAATACAAGGGAACCAGTTCCATTGGCAGCCATACATGCCCACGCCATGACACTACCACCACCATGCTTCACTGATGAGGTGGTATGTTTTGGATCATGAGCAGTTCCTTTCCTTCTCCATACTCTTCTCTTCCCATCACTCTGGTACAAGCTGATATTTGACTCATCTGTCCATAGGATGTTGTTCCAGAACTGTAATGGCTTTTTTAGATGTTGTTTGGCAAACTCTAATCTGGTCTTCCTGTTTTTGTGGCTCACCAATGGTTTACATCTTGTGGTGAACCCTCTATATTCACTCTTGTGAAGTCTTCTCTTGATTGTTGACTTTGACACATATACACCTACCTTCTGGAAAGTGTTCTTGATTTAGCCAACTGTTGTGAAGGGGTTTTTCTTCACAAGGGAAATAATTCTTCTGTCATCCACCACAGTTGTTTTCCGTGGTCTTCCGGGTCTTTTGGTGTTGCTGAGCTCTCCAGTGCGTTCTTTCTTTTTAAGAATGTTGCAAACAGTAGATTTGGCCACACCTAATGTTTTTGCTATCTCTCTGATGTGTTTGTTTTGATTTTTCAGCCTAATGAGGGCTTGCTTCACTGATAGTGACAGCTCTTTGGATCGCATATTGAGAGTCGACAGCAACTGATTCCAGATGCAAATGTCACACCTAGAATCAACTCCAGACCTTTTACCTGCTTAATTGATAATGAAATAACGAGGGAATAGCCCACACCTGTCCATGTTTCACTTCAAAGCCATTGTGGTGGTGAATAGAGGCCAAAATATGAAAATTCTGTCAATGTCCCAATATTTATGCACCTGACTGTATGTATATATATATATATATATATATGTATATGTATATATACATATATATATATGTATATAGTAGTGCATTAATACATGCAGAATATGTCCTGTTTAAGTTTATAGCCTGTAGGGGTTCTTCTGTCAACTTATTAAATACATTATTGGCTTCTATGAATTATCTGTGACATATGAGGGGTGGGAATGGTTAAAGTAGTATTACACATTAGCTATAAATGAATTTTCTTTGGTCAGATTGCATAATTTATTTATTTTATTTATTACCAGTTATTTATATAGCGCACACATATTCCGCAGCGCTTTACAGAGAATATTTTGGCCATTCACATCCGTCCCTGCCCCAGTGGAGCTTACCTACCACATGCTCACACACATACACACTATGGTCAATTTTGTAGGGAACCAATTAACCTACCAGTATATTTTTGGAGTGTGGGAGGAAACCGGAGTTCCCGGAGGAAACCCACGCAAGCACAGGGAGAATATACAAACTCCACACAGTTAGGGCCGTAGTGGGAATTGAACCCACGACCTCAGTGCTGTGAGGCTGTAACGCTAACCATTACACCGTCTGTGCTGCCCTAATAACAGTGATGGCAAGTGGTGCAATTCTAGGTAATGGCCCTGTTGTGACCCACAATTATACTCAAGTATGCTAAAGAGAAATTTGCTTTTCTTAACTATATAGAGATAAAAAAAATATACATCCATGTGTAAAAGGCAAACTGAAGTTAATTACAAATTACAATACACAATACTGTACATATACAGTAAAAACTCCAAAGTTTTCCACTGCACAATATTTTGCATAATGGGCCTGATTCAGAGCCGGACGCTATTTGCGCTCACTCGTTCAGAAAAAGAGGCTGGCTATTTAAATTGAGCGCTCGCTCTTTGCGGTCTGTTGGCGCCTCTATGTCTGAGCGAGCGAACGAAACATGCGCTCGCTATTTTGTGAAGACGCCCCCTGGCCGCTCGCATCATACGTCATCTCCGCTATTTATTAGATTAATCGAGTACATCGAAAGGCGTCTGAACTGCTCGCAGTGCTTGTGGTTGGATTTTCCTACCGCAATCACGCGAATAGTTCAGGCTAAGAAACAACCAAGTGACGTGGTCGATGGCGCTGCTTTGTTAATTATGCACACCCTTAAAACGCCCGTTTTGACCGTTTGGCACGCCTGCGTTCGGATCTCCACTCCCCGTTTTCAAGCACCTTCCCCTGTTACCACCCACAAACGCTTCATCCTGTCACTCAAATTAGCAGGCACTCGCCATTTTGCGAACTCACATTTTCCAACCGCACTGACTGTTTGGCGCATGCGTATTACGACCCATACGCATGCGCAGATGTGCGAACATCGCTCGGAGCGAACAAGCGGCTCTGAATCAGGCCCAATGTTCACAACAAAACCATTTGCATTAGTAATATTATCTTTGCTTTGTCTTTGACATAATTTTACATAATTATGTAATATTATCTCTATACGGTGGGGACATCTGGGGCTTATTTAAGAAAAACTCTAGGTAACAAATATGTTTATTGATGCTTAAATAAAGGACATAACAATTTATAAAAAGAAATTGCCAAGGCAGTTGAGCGATACAATAATGGTACAAATCGGTAAAGGGGGGTATCCACTTGTAGATATACAAACGACAGCACGATTGCGACATTGCAATCATGATGTCGTTTGTATAGCTAGTGATGTGCCTAGACTGAACGTTCACTTCGTTCAGTCCCGGCACATCCCTCATCCCCGCACATGCTGAACCTGACTAGATCATCAGGTTGACCTGCATGTACGGGCGATGTCGGAAGCGACCAGCGGGCACGCGCATCTTTGGTCGCTTCCGACCAAAACATGCACGATGCATGCACGATGCATGCGCGATTTGCAAGCGATTGCACAATAATGATGTCGTTATCGTGCAATCGCTTGGCTAAATCTAAATCGCTAAATGGATACCCCCATAAGTATTAACTTATCACTGTGCCATGCCAGTCACTGCTAATATGCACATGCCTTAGCCAGCTAGCACAGTGGAACTGAAAATCCAAATTTTGGCTTTCAATTTCACTAATACTATAAGCTTAAAAATATATTTAAAAAAAATAAATAAGAAAATTTTAAAGATATTTCAATATCATCAAATGTTTTATTTAAAGAATTATTTTCTTCCTTTATCATCATACGGAAATGCAGTGACCCTTTTTAAATAGGCTTATCCATGCAAATGTATATCTCACTAATCGGCAGTAACCCTTTGCTACATAATGCAATATTAAAATAAAAAAAACTTTGATATCTATATCCTTTAGCCGAGTATCTTAACATCCCACACACAAAACATCTGAACTAAAACAGGCAATTAAGGCACTAAACCTTTTATCAGATGAAGGGTGTCATGCATGCAAATCACTTAACCACTACTATATAACAATAAATAAACACACTGAGATGTAGATTTGGCAGAAAAAAAACTGTGAGCTATTTCTTAAATTAAGTATATATTTATTTAAGGGAAAGTTTAGTGGTACAGAAAGGATAACCAAAATCAGCCCAATCTACACTGCAAAATAACAATTTACAACATGCATTGCACAAACACAATTATAAAACTCCTATAAACAACAACCCTTTAACTTGAGTACCCACTCGTTTGGGTAATGATGCTGCCCCCTGTAAGGGTTGTACAGCTAACAGTCAACGAAGGGAGTGCACAAAAATTAAATAATTGCACCTGGATTAGTGACTTGCCGTTTTTTCCCGCAGCGAAACAGCCTACAATAGACCACTAAACCAGCAGGCTCAAAAAGGGCAGAGCAGGTGGGAAGCCTGGAACAAGAGGCTATGGCCCACAGCCCAAGGCTTTGAATAAAATCAGACAAAAACACGCCCCTTCACTGCCATAGGCTCCTTAATTCAATGATGAGCACCCATGCAAACCCCCATCCTACAGGTTTAAACCACCTCTCATCTTATGTCAATCATTCGGTTTTTCGTCTTGCAGATAATTATATCTGCTTTAGGGTACAATCTAAAATCAGCATACTAGTTTTTACTATGACTTGTAAAAAGAAAAACTGGAGATGTTGCCCATAACAATCAATCAGATTCTAGCTGCTCAATCCAATTAGCCGCAAATCAACTCGAGGTGCAAATAAATGTAGCTGTATGGTGTGAGATCGGTGGGTGATGAAGGCGAGTTGCAATGCCATTGCCGCGTTCCTACGCCATTGCAATTGCATCTCACCCCCTTCGTGGGTAATTGAATTGAGCCCTATGTATTATTTATCCAGTACGTTATAGAAACTGATAGCTACAATCTGATTGGTTGCTATGGGAAACACCTTCACTTCTATTTTTTACAGGTTTTAGTTAATCTACCCCTTAGTGCAGATACAATGAAGTAGGACCGTGGTTGGGAACCCCTGCACTAGGGGGAGAGATAGAGTTAGGCACTAAGAGGAGGGTTAGGATTAGGAATAACAAAAAAAAAAATGTGTCAACCATTTTTGTGTTGACCATTTGAACCTATCAACCTTTTAAACCTGTCGACCTTTTGTACTTGACTACCCATTGTCCCTGTGATCTAATGCATGCCGAAAAATTGGTGACGATCTATTAATTGGCGACCTTTCTACTTTTGATCTTTTATACCACACCAAGCAAAATTATATCTATTAAATGATATTTAAAACTTTTACAACTGTAATCTTTGCCAGTTCAATTCAATTTCAATTTATTGTCACTACAAAACATAAAAAGAATGCATGTAAGTGAAATTGCATTGCGATCTTTACATAAGCTCCAAATATGAATATAAAAGAATAAGATAAAACAGGATGTTATGAATTCAGTCTAACCATCACAGATGGAAAAAAACTAGTTCACACCCTACTGGTATGGGTTCTTTAATACATGGGTGTGGCTTTTATTAGGGCAATAGAGAAAATAGGGAGTGACATGGATGACTAGGATCAGCAATGATCTTATTGGATCTCAGTAAGCCTCTGCTAGCAAACATCCTTGTCTATCTTACCTAAAGATGCTCTGTAGGCTACATACCCATAAAAGTAGGCACGATTTTGGTGATTTTGCCAACTACACGGGCATGCGCCTGGAGCAGCAGGATGGGAGTGGTAAGGGGTGTTCTAATGTAAACGGAGTACAAGGGCATGTTTATGCAATTACAAATAGATGTAAACTGGCACACAGATTCCTATATGTCTAAGAAAGTCATATTATTTGTGGGTAGTCAGGGTGAAAGCACTAGCAAACTGTTTGTGATTGACTCACTGCAAATGATAGGTGTTTTCTTTGATGCTCAAGCATATATTATGCATTCGTGTGCATATTTCTAACTTTCTTTTCTAACATAAGCAGAGGCTTATATCCTCTGTATTAGAGATGTTTTCTAAGTTTTATCAACATGTTAAAGTGAATGAGCATTTTATAAGCAAAACAAATGGTTAAACACATGGGCGTAACTGAGCACATATGCCACTGACCCAGAACTGTACATATATCAAGATGTGTACTGCTCAGCATTTGGGCGCCTATATGCCTTTTTTGTGCATGTTATTAAGTGTAAATTACACCCATTTTGCAACTTTACAAAGGGTTCCAATGTATCCAGGAATGCACTTACTCTCCATAATGTTCCATTAAAACCACTGGATGAGTTCCTAAGAAAACAAGAACAGAGCTGGATATGCGGCCCTTATCGATGAAAATATAATCTTAATTAATAAGATGAAATCCGTTTTTAGCACTGTGCCATAAAACGCTCCCCTCACAACGCAGATTTCCTTTCCGCCCCTAACACTATCTTGCTCACATACTTTGGCCAGAGATAGAACGCAGCCTCATAGCAAAATCATAGTCTGGAAAGTTATCATTTCACTGCTCCTCTCCCCCTACCAAGGCACGCTTCAGCTCATATCGACAACTCTTGATGGCAAAATGAAATTGAGAAGTGAAATAGAAACATGATGTTTCTGTTCTACCCTGAATTACTCTCCCCAAACTATTGTATGGGGAAATAATAGGGGCAGCTCTGGAGAAATTCTCTACAAAGAGGTGCAAAGCCCTATAATCAGTGAAACAGTGCTTATCACTTCTTCATTTAGACTTTTAGGTCCAAACAATGGATAAATTGTATTATAAATTCTTAAACTGAAGCAGTCACCTGTCCAATGTGATGCTGCCATCACTGATTCCCAGTGAACTGATAAAATAGTTATCATGAGGATGCAGTCTATCACAAAATGCTACCTCCTTTGTGTACAGAAGATGGATCTGCCATAACACATTATTTTTATAAACACTTTTTTTCCTTCTGTCCACAGGTGGCTCAAATAGTCTCCTGTGTCTTTACATCAAATAATCTCTTCCTGCATTTATTATCAGATAATCTATTCCAGGTAAGCCACAATATATAGAATATTTCCTTCGGCCATTACCTAGGGCAGTACAGATGTCTATGAAGCATTAAAGTAGAAACATTTGTACTTACCAGCCATTTACCGCTGACCGTAATGTTTTTTTACTTTGTCCATAGCTAGAAGAGTCAGCTAGATGTCACCTGTTGTGATGATAAAAATTATAGTAGTAAGGATAGAGAGATTACATATCAAAATAGGTATATTAAGAAATAGCACGCACACATTTGGCCAGTTCTGCTTACTGATGTCTTCTATCATCTGCTTTTTAAGCAAATGTGGGAAAATCAACAACTAAGATTAAGTCAACAGAGTGAATGTACATTAGGTTTTCACTTGGTTATCCAAATTCAATTCAATCTCCGAAAGATTGCCCGATACTTGGATTATTTCATCTGTAATGGAGCAGTTTGTAATTCAGATGGTACCACAAAAATAAAAATGATTATTGGTTTTATTAATATATCATGTAACTAGAATATCACTAAAATACAGGGATATACAATCAGTCCTGTCCTCCTCTAGTTCAGCGTTAGGAACTTGTGGTCCTCCAGCTGCTGTTGAATAACACATCCCAGCATGCCCTGCCACAGCTTTAGCATTCCCTAACAGCACAATTGTAGCAGGGCATGCTGGGATGTCTTGTTCCACAGCAGCTGGAACGACACATCCCAGCATTACCCCTCTAGTTAATGGGGGTACTGGAGGGGCAGGTGCATGGAGAATGCAACATTGTTTCCCTCTATCCCAGCATATCTTTACCTGGGAGCCACGGTCTCTCAAACTACAGCAGCTGTGACTATGGGCAATGCATTTTGAAATTTATGGCAATTATTTATATTTTGTTGTTTGAGGTACTTAAAATGAAATAAAAACATGAGAACAATGTAGATATTAGGTGGTAAATGTAATAGGATGTGAGTTTGGCGAGCTTGCATAGTAACTCATCAGATGTAATAGGCTCTGACTAAGAAGCTACCAATTTTAAGGTGGGTACACACTGCAAAGATATATCTGCAGATTAAGTAATCTGCAGATGATGGTCATTCATATACATTGAACGACCAACATCTTCCAGGCAGACGTGGGTCCCGCTGCCCGGGTGCGCGTCCGCCCCCCCTCCCCGCAGCTGCATGTGTTTGGGCGGTCAGCAGACTGCCCATACACACTTGCCAATGGACAAATATATCTGCAAATATATCTGTCCATCGGTTGTGCAGCACAGCCAACGCGATATGTCTGTGAACGACGTCGTACATACTGGCCGACGGGCACCAGATATATTGGCCGATCAATTGATCGGCCAATATATCTGTCAGTGTGTGCCCATACTCTCCCACAACTTACAGCATGTTAGCAAAAGCTAAAAAAACAGGGGCTTTTCTGACAGAAACCATTGTATGCATTGGGAGATCGAAGTCCAGCAAGTTTGACCTTATTAACCTTATATAAGCCTTGTTTGTGCATATCTGACTTTGGGTTTTGGGAAGATGATAGGTACAGGAGGACAGGAGAAGATCGTAAAGGGGCTCAGTTGCTGAGGAGCATTCAGAAAACATGAATTAAATGTGTTGCATGATTTTTTGGAGGGATATTACATTTACATTATAAACATTAAAGTGTATTCTCAAATGTTTAATTCTTTAATTTGCAAAAAAAATCACATATAACACACTTTATTTAAAAATTAACATAAAAACTGTGGTTAGTGAGTTGTATGCTTAACATGAGAAACACCTGGAGGGCGCGTTGTGTCGCAGCAAGAACAGTTAATGCGAGATTCAGGTGAGTTAGCATGTACATTCTATTACATATGACAAATCAAATCTTGCCAGGATCTCGCAGGAATCTCGCACATTTGTCAACACACACTCTATTACATTTAGGTATGTGTTTTCTTTGTCTTCTGTATATACTGTAAGTGTAAAATATTTTTAAATGGTTTTGGTAAGGGGTCCTATTCATGGGACTTGCTCCAAGAAATAATTTTACTGATCAGTCTCCAAGCTAAAGCTAGTCAAAGCTTGCTGAAGGTGAATCAGTCACATAGCATGAGTATTACCAGTAGTATCCAATAAGAGTACAGAGTGCTAGTGATATTAAATTGCATGGCTTAACTGATGAAATAGAGGTGAGGAATTGGTGTGAAGGGTCGCTCCCCTCCCAAAACATGACAGTTTAGCATGCAAGTAAATTGAAAATGTATCATTTCTAATGAGTTGCATCATACACTAGACAAGTAGGGAACTGCATGAAATGCTGAACACTGGAACTGCACTCTGTGCATTAATTAAGGAAGCAATATATAAAGTGCAGGTTTCAAGGACATCCAGTATATCTTTCAAACGGGTTGGGTACGAGGTGCCGACGCTCGGGAACCCAGCGGTCAGAATCCCGACACCAGCATCCTGTCAGGGTTAAAATACCGACACCTGTTAGTCGGTATCCTAACCCTCCCTTCCTGGTGCCTAAACCTAACCTCCCCCCTAGTGCCTAAACCTAACCTCCCCGCAACCTAAACCTAACCCTCCCCTCTTAGTGCCTAAACCTTTCCCTAGCGCCTAACCCTATCGCTAACCCACTCCCTAACCCCACTACTTACCTTTGAGATGCCGGTGGTCGTGATGCAGGTGCCGGGATTCTGATAGGTGTCGGGAGCCCAGTGCCGGCATTCCTAGCGTCAGAATCTCTGCAGTCTGTATTATGACCGCATCCCCTTTCAAATAACTCCTGTGTTGTATAATAGGCTTTTCAAGAATCAAACATGCAGGGAAGATCGAGAAACGATAAAAAAAAAACCTTCACTGTGACAAGAACATGTAAAGTTCAGAGCATAACATGGATAATTATAAGGAAGAAAGTTCATTATCAAAAGCTATACAGTTGTAATTTGACGTACACCATCTCCTATCTCTCCAGTATTGTCACTAGTATACTTGGGGGAGAATTCAATTAGTTCCATTAATTTAAGGGTGGTAGCCTCGGACTTTAACATCTAGGGCTCCTCAATTCCAGTCCCATTTTCACCCAAGACCCTTTTTAACGCTCAGTTAAATTAACATGTTAACGGGCATTAACAATGGAATCTACTACAGTATGATAAATTCACAGACCTATGCATAAACAGGGTCTCAGACACTTCGAGGGGGCGATTGGTAATTGTGTATAGCTTATCAGCCGGCCGCTCTGACAGTGGATCGGTTTACTGGCTGACCCCTCATCAAAGTGTGTACCCAGTATAAGTTAAAGGTTCATGGTTCCATTTAAATAGTGTAAATCCCTTTTCACAGCATTCCAAACTATGGCTTTGCTCTGGGAATCTTCTACAAAAGATTCCCACTGTTTTATAACATTCGGTCTAGTGACACTGGCACTATAGGTCAATTTTCCCACTTTATTTTCGTACTGATGATTATCTAGCAGGGAAAAAACTTTGTTAATCACTTCCATCATGTAGTTATTTCCATGGGAGTGATCTCTGATTTTACATCTTACATCCTGAAACAATGATCCTTGAATGTTGTTATTTTTGATTTGAAAGAAGATGACATCTTTTTTAAAATTCTCATTTATGAGCACCTCATTTACTGTAATATTCCATGCTCCCACAGCCTGCTTCAAACAATATATAGATTTTTCATACAATTCTGTAACTTTCATACTGGCAGCCTGATTCTGGGTTGCACGAGATGCGTTTGCAATTCCAGACAACTACTATAATTGTAAATCCTATACAACTATCCACCTGTATTCTGAGTTGTGTGCATAAATGTGATTGCACCACCCCTGGCCACACGAGCTGCTGCATTGTTAGAAACGGCACTTACACTGACCCCTTGAGCAGCAGATGCTACTGAAAATTTTGTATCCATACTAACAATTCAGAATAGGTTGCCACTCTGGCAACACACCCAACACACACACGGGGTGCTTCTCTTAAGTGCAAACGTCCCATTTCCACATAGTTTTGGGCATCAAAATACTGCACTTGCACTTTCTTTATGGCTGCCATTGTAAGCAAAGCACTGATTGTTATGTACTTGACTACATGTCATCATAATTTTCTCAATACTATTATGAATATCTCTTGGCCATGACACCTTGAGAAAGACTTCCAGTCGAAACGCTTTGGTGGTGAGGTTGTGGACCCTGCAAGAATCTTGCCATTAATGGCATTTTGAGCCATTTAGCCTGTGGGGGTGCTGATCCAGACTACACCCCGTTCCAGGTTATGTACCATTCTTAACAACTACCTCATAGTCCCTGTTTGCTTGACTAGCTGCTATTTATCTTTTTACTATCCGTTATTGTGAAGTTTTTACATTTCTATTGCGATTTAAAAAATTTGAGTGGAATAAAGTAATTGTTATACCTCACCTTATGTGGTTTATGATAAGACCCTTATATACACACTTATTTCCCCTCTTATATATTCCCCCTCAACAATGTGGGCAGCAAAAAAGGGCATGAAGTGAATAGAGGATGAAAGAAACCCTTATGAGAACCACTCCACGACCGAAGTTGTAAGTTTGGGTACACCCATCTTTGTTTGCACCTTCGTGTGAGATCTGGGGATACATGACACAATTGCTGGGAATACAGTAAAGAAACCTTTATGAATTTGGCGTACACCACAATTTTTTGAGTACGGTACGTCATTTACCTATACTCCCATAGGGTGATAGACACAAACCTCATTAGTAAATATATACACTAGAGGTGTTGTCACTCTTACGTTGAACATATTAAATGATTATTTGTTTTTCCTTTACTCCCCTATATCCATCTTCCATCACTGGATATCATTCGAGGATCTGTTCATGTGCTACGGAGAAAAAACCTGTGATATAAAATTTTGGGGGTCTACAGGAGTACAGGTTGAGTCTCCCATATCCAAAATGCCTAGGACGAGGGGTATTTTAGATATCGGAATATTCCATATTTTGGAATATTTGCATACCATAATGCAGGGCTTGACAAATTTTTCTAAAATCTAGGAGCCAGGATGAAAGTGTGGGAGCCAGACCACCGTCCCCCCCCAAAAAATGACAGAAGTAAGGAGCACAGCTCTGTGTGTTATGCAACCTTTATACACACTATACTAGCCCACAAAATGGTCACAGTAACATGGAGGCCCCCTCACTGCTATGCACAGCTCCCCTGCTCCACCCCCCACCAATAACGGACCACGTTTCACATAAAACAATGGTGCCAGAAAGTACAACAAAACCCCCCTCCCCACTTGGTCACACCACTATCCCTCTGAAACCGCTCTGGAATCCCTGGCCATGCATAGACCCTTAACCGGAGAGCTCTATGCAGCCAGCGATAGGAGATAGTAGACAGCCAGGACGTACAGGAGGATCAGCGTAGACTGGGACAGACAGCAGAAATCAGAGCAGGCCAGGATGGAGAGGAGTCATCAGCGCAGGCCGGGACGGACAGAGGCACAGCTGTCACCACAGGCGATACTCAGCACATGCACTCCTGTGCATGATATGAACACCGCAATAATATAGGCACGAATCTCAGCCAGAGCTGATGATGATTTGCTTCCTCCCTCACTGCAAAATCTGGTAGCCAGGCAGAAAAATCTGGTAGCTATGGCGACCTGGCCCCTGGGATTTGTAGAGCCCTGCCATAATGAGATATATTGGGAATGGTACTCAAATCTAAACACAGTAAGCATTTATGTTTTATATACACTTTATACACACAGCCTGCAGGTGATTTTATACAAAATTTTCAGTAATTTTGTGTCTCAAACAAAGTTTGTGTACATACATGAAATCCCTTTGTTTCATATACACCTTATACACACAGCCTGAAGGTAATATTATACAATATTTTGTTCCTTAAACAAAGTTTGTGTACATTGAACCATCAAAAAGCAAAGCTTTCACTATCTCAGCCAAGCTAAAAAAAATATTCTGTATTTAATTTCTTTATGTAATTTCTGAATATTCCGTATTTCGGAATATTTGGATATGGGTGACTCAACCTGTATACCTAAAAAATACCTTTATAGGTGGAATACATATTAATTATGTGTGAGTACGGTACGCAATACTTATACTATTCTGCAATTGTATTGAGTAGCTAGGCCGGAGATTATCCAGTTCTATGCTAAACTACTCATTGTGAAGATACACGATCATCTCTGTTTTTAAGGAAATATATATCATACAACTGCCATTTTATTTAGTTTTATTTTTTACCTTGGAAATCCCGGGTGAGGATTAATTCGGAAGAGAATAACTACAGCTATTGGTTTACCCCACATCACGAAGGGAACCCTAAGGATCTACGAACAATATGGACTTTGGAAGTTGTTGTTTTTTTCTCAGAGCCCATGTGAGGACATTTGTTTCTTATTATCCCTCGGCTGTTAGTCTGGCAATTGAGTGAGTGTCCAGGTTTGATTGTAATGCAAATATTATTTCCTCTTCGGACACTTTTGTCCAACTGTTAGCATCCCTTTCTGAAAGATAAGATATGTAGGTTCATATATACAAATAGCACTTGCTTTGTATGAGAAGCATACAGGTGGATGAACCCTGTTCAATGCCTTATTTTATGTTTCATTCTTGAGAATGTGCTGTAATGCATGGTGCCTTACTATACGCTGAACTCATTTATCCAAAACAATTGGTTGGTTTCTCCTCGGACTATCATATCATTTCTTAGGCCCTCAACAAAAGTTGCTGATTGTCGCTTTATCTGTTCTTGGGTCTAGGATTCTGTATGCTTTGGAACTCTCATTGTAACCAACAAGAATATCTCCCACTTTGTATTTGCCATATTTTTCTTCAGGAATATAAACAAATGCTTTGCACCAAAATACTCTGATTTTAAGATACGTTTCTCACTATACCAAAATTACTACACTATTCTGAAGAATAATCTATTTTGCAAGTGAGTAGCTGTCATTTGTTTCACCCCAGTATTTTTCAGACAGTCTGGAGTGAGCATGCTTCTAATCGTTTCAGTCAGACTTCTGTTTTTTCAGCTATGCCATTTTGTTCTGGTGTATGTGGAACTGTCTTTTGATATGCCGTGTCATGTTGTCTCATGATTTTCTATTTTATGTCCTGAAAATTCACCTCCTTTGTCACTTTAAAATGTGAGTGGATTTTGCTGAAACTTGTTACTTGTTATTGGCATATAGGGGCCTATTCATCATAACTAAACTTTCCCTGGAGGTAAGTAGGTTTAGAACTCGCATGGAGTTCTACCTAATTACCGGAGGAATTCATCATTCCTCCTCCCTATAACTATCTATTCCGAAAAGCTGTCATGTTTGCGATGACAGCTTTTCGGGAAATAGATCGTTATCCCTCTCTACACTAACTTATCACATCTGTAGGCAGTGCTGCGCATGCGCTGTTACATCTGTAAAACCAGCGCATGCGCAGCACTGCCTACAGATGCAGTAAGTTTGTGTCCCCCCCCTCCGCTCACCTGCCCCCCCTCCCCCCACCCGCTCATCTCACCCCCGTTCATCACTTACCTGCCCGCGCAGCAGCCTCTGGTTCCGTCTGCTATGCGGTCATGTGGTCTCCCAGCAGCACACAGTACTGTTTAGAAAAAAAAAATCTTTTTTTTCTAAACTTTATTGTGTTCTGCTGGTAGAACACATGACCGCATAGCAGAAGGAGCCAGAGGATGCACCAGAGCGCCGGAGGGAGACGCCGGGGGACCTGCACATGCTGACACAGGTGTTACCTGCTATTCGCCACCTCACAGTGGCGAATAGTAACTACATCAAATTTCTGAAAATACATCATTTTCGGAATTTAATGAATACCATAATTTCCATATCCCCATACTAATGTATGGGGAGTGTGGAAATTAACGCAGGGGGACTTAGCAAGGAGATATCAGTGTTATCTTCTGTGCTAAGTATCTTCATGAATACTAAAATAACATTAATTAAGGAAAATGTCCTTAAAAACGTTATTTTTGTGTTGATGAAAAGGCCCCATAGTCATGTATTTACTACAATACTTCATCAGCTAAATTCCAACACCAATAGCATGTATGGTAGCATTCCAGCTAGGCTGTTTTACGACACGCCGCACCCTGCACGATTTCAAAAGGGCAGAATGCACCCTGCCCCTTTTTGCAGCAACAGCGAAAACAGCCTGTGGGTGCCGTCCCCACCCGCAGGCTGCAATGTCTCGCAGGTGGGAATAACTGCTGTGTCACGATCACCGCCGGCAAATAGATGCTGGGCGCATGCGTCTGGCATCTATTCACAGAGAAGGGAGAGCTTGGGGCCAGCGTGGCATGTCTGTAAGTGCTGGGCACGCCCCCAAGAGTGAAGAAAGGTGAAGTGTCTTAATGACATGTCCCCATTTCTCGTGGCCACACCCCTTTTCGCATCGGAGTGCCCTTTCTCTGGGTGTGGCGCCCTGCCTGGCACCGGATCTAGAGTGAACTCTAAGAATGGTGATTTCTATTTAAACTTTTCAATGACAAGGACACAGGATAATTCTTCCACATGGGAGCATAGGAGAAAAGCGTTTTGTGACTGTCTGTCATTTTGAAACAGGGCTATAAGCTACAGTATTGCAGTGTTCCTCAACGTATATCTATATATCATTAGGATGGCAAATGTTTGTTCAGAACCTAACATTCTTGCCTTCTAATCAGAATAAATATTTCCCAAGAAATCCCGTTCAGAATCCAGCACAGCAAACAGTGAGTAGACCTGCCAGCCTTGACACTGGAGAAGCATTAAGCACTTCCTGCTAGTACAATTCACGGTTCAACACATTCGTTTTCCAAAATTAACCACTTTTAAAGTGACAGTAGTCATTAATGTTCAACTGTTTAAACAGCCTATTCTAAATGCTCAACAGTTTTAATCACTTACACCGTTATATTTTCATGCATTAAATTACTTTAATAAAACATGCCCCCGTTTCCAGGAACGCAACCCGGCGCCACCCCTTCCCGCCCTTAAACGGCCGCAGCATGTCAGTCATGCTGTGGCTTGGAGGCACCACATGCTAACATGCAGGACTCATTCTGCAAATGCGCAGACCCGAAAACATTGTATATGTTCGTAAACCATCAGGTTTACGTACATATCTGAATCAGAACCCCGAGTCTGATGATTTGTATGAAAGAGTTCTTTCTTTTTAGTACACTTCCGCTTTGGGTGGCAACTTATCCTTCAATATATTGACTAGGTAGATCAGTCAGGAAAATCTAAAATGGTAGAAAAGGACATGCACCTAATAATGTAATATTTAAGAGCATGAATAACATTATGTAAATGATATATTGCTTGTACCAAAAAGAAAAACTTAGTGATGCTCATCTGTCAAGGGATTCCTGGATTAGTAAACACCCTTCAATGGTCAGTCTGGCATGTGTCTCACTTGGACATGGACGATGTCATCACAGTTCCAATATAAAGAGAATTAAAAACAAAGTGCTAATCTGTAAATCTCAGTGAAGTCCTTGCAGTATAGTGTCCTTTATAGTGTCCTGTAGATAGGTAGCTATGTCAGTCAGTCCCTATGCATTTCGTTTGTCTAGGGACTTCTCCAGGGAAGCAGTGAGGGGCTCCACAATGACCTGTTTTTATAGCACTGTCCATTGTGATTTCTGTTAGGTATTGGACTTTCTGGTTGACATGAAAGAGTGATTGACTTAAACATGTGCCTGACTATGGTTGCTGCCATTTTATAGGTTAGAATAAATCTCATAGTCTATAAAGATTATAGTAGATGCATGAGGCCATATAGTTGTTTGTTAGCGGCTTGTTAAGGAAAAGTAAGGTGGCCATAATCTTAGTAAACAACATATTAGCTGTTTGATAACATGTAAATGGCTACATGGTGAACAGACATATTAAAGAGAAGACAGCATTACATCAAATATGATTGGGATTTATGTCCCCATGCGGAGGCGGCCATTTATTGGTTAGAAACAACTTGTAGTCAGTATGGGAAGTATAGGCAGCCATTTTGTTGGTTAGAAATGGCCAATATTTAATTCAATAAAATTATATTAGCCATATTTTAGGTTAGCAGCATAGATAATTAAAGTGGTCGTATTATTAAATTAACAGCAAATTGGCATAGATAATAGCATTTTGTTGGTTTGTGCCTTTGAAATTGCGCAATGCTATGCCTTTAAAAGGGATTCTTAAAAAGGTTAAAAGTTGCAGTTTTTTACTATGTTGTACCTATATGAAAATAAAACCAGATATAAAAATGAAAAAAGATTACAGAAAGTGGGCTACTTCATAATTCTCATTCAGTTCTTATGGTGACAATGTATCCAACTCAAATATCCAATACATCTCAAGTTGAGAAAAATTTTGTAAAATGTAACCACCCCTAGGGCACATCTGGACATGCCAATGGCCTTATAAGTCAGATGCGTTAAAAAATGTCTGGAAACTGTATGACTTTCCACTTATTTCTACTCATTATAATGACAAATGTTTGTTCAGAACCAACTAAAGTGTTTAACATTTGTACCTCCTAGTGTAATAAATGTTTACCAAGAAATTCCCTTCAGTATTCAAAGGTTTAAAAGAAAATTATATCTAAAGCAGCAGCAAGGAGAGAGCAGCACTCAGGTTTCTCTAAATAATACAACCAGGCAGACAGAAAAAAACTATCTACTGTTTCAATGTATGAGAGAGAGAGAGAGAGAGAGAGAGAGAGAGAGAGAGAGAGAGAGAGAGAGAGAGAGAGATCACAGATTTCACTGTATATTTTATTCAGTGTATTAAGCTAGAATTCTTAGTTTAATTTTGGAGGCTTGAGTATGGCTTAAATATGTCTAAAGTCATTCCTGGTAGTATATGTACCATAGGTTAAGAACAGAATGTGCCTCTCTTACGAGGCTGTGTGAGAGATGAATTGGGACAAACAGTACAGCTACTTTATATATGTGGTAACCTTGTTTCTTCACAGCAAAGATAAGTGTTTATAAAGGAAAGTGAAAATAATAATGATAAAAATATCGATTTCACCACAAAAGAAAAAACTTTAATCAAATGTGCCCAACCCAGAGGGAGCTGGGGGAAAAATAGAACGAGTCCTTGTACAAAACAGCACCCCTGTCTAAATGAACCTGCCCAATGGATAGATGAGAGAACCCAACTCCCATCCATCATCACTGCAAATAAGGGAAAAAAGACTAAGTGTCTGCAGGGAGGAGGGGAGACTGATGATACTGCTAGAGAACAAGAGGGAAAATGATGATGGGGAAAAACATACATTTTTTTTATAGCCATACTGTGCAGGTAGATTTATCATGTTAACTTTTAAAGAATACTACACAATATCCATAAATGTACAGGGTTAAACGGTAGATGGTGGAAGGCAAGGAAGGTTCACTTGAACACAACGGCAAAAATAATTTGGATAAAATGGTTCTTGGTATGGAAAAACAATGTACCTCATTTGTTCTACAGTGTGTTTAAAGTAAACTAAAGTGCTCAAATTGTATCCATACCTCTGTGACCGCTATGTCTAAGATATATCCCAGCCACTTTAACAGCCATATCAGTACAAATAATAAATCCTAAATTATAAGGAAAGGTTTCAGAATTCCAATGATATTTTCCAGACTTTGATGTTTCTTTGCATGGGCAAATGGCCTGACTGAGCCAATCTCTGTATATCCATAAGGCATGAATGGTTTTGGAACAAAAGAACCATATAGATAATGGAGTCATATAATATACATATGCAAATGGTTACTATTGAACAGAACGCTACTAAATATTTGCTTTATATTTGACTTTCTCAGGCTACACTAAACATTTTATGCTTCCTATTAACACGTTTACAAATAAATATTATGGGCACTCTGTATGGCCACGTGTATTTTCAATCCACCAAGCTGTGGATTTATGTAAACTCATGACTGTGGTAGATAAAGATCATTCATAGCACATTTTACCCTCAAAGTATTAATGTGCCCAAAGCGTGACGATTGAAAATCTTACGTCTTTCAGCTGGTAGATAAGAGTTGTGTTCTGTTTTTCAATTATAGTAACCTTTTTTTTTAAGTACATTCAATGTTTTTAACATTATCTACTTAATTAAACCCATGTTAATTCAAATGGAAAATTAATTGGATAAACTGGAATATACTTATCTGAAATGGGAAGGGTAGTAATTATGATGGACTAACATTGAAAATGCCTGAAGAAAAGCCATCATAAATGTGTGGGCTTCTGTTTACTTTTATATAACATACCCAAAACAGTGCCTGGAATATTTAAATAAATAAATTTTCTTAAAGCGACTTTATACAAATTTATCATCATGTGAACAAATTCTAAAACATATTACTATGCTCACTTGAAAGTTTTTCTTCTGCGGGAGATTCCTCACACAGACAATACTGCCAATGTATTATTATCAACACAGAAAGACTTGCTATAGGCGCTAACAATAGTATACTGAAAATCTGTATTTAGCAAATAAAGCATAGGGATTTTGTTTATATTTTCATCAGAACACTTAAGTTTGCAGCCCATTGTCAAGGGACCCCAATCTCTGCAAGTTTCTACACTAGCATATATGCCCTCCACAGCATTAATTGGCAGATAAATGCACTCATCTCTCAAGTGCAAAGGGTAACATCTAGATAAGGGCTGGCATGTGAGCCACAGCCAACAAGACTTTTTGTAGCCTTGATTGGAAGCAGCCATAATAGCACTATACATATATGGAATTTATATTGCCACACAGCTGATACGGGTTAAAACCTAGCAAGGGCATATTTATTTTCTATATTATTATCAACCTTTATATATACAGCACTAGCATTTTCTGCACCAGTGTTCAACAGGGGACAAAACACTGTAATAAGATAAATCAGTGGTCTTGTGATAAAATGCATAAAAGGGTAATTTCATGTCAAGTCATCCAATACAAATTACCTTACCATTTACTTTTATACTATGCACCCATTTAATACTATAAGAGTGTTGTAAATATACGTGATTGTTTATCTTGTATAGTTTGAGTTATATAGGTTTCAAAATGTTAAAAATCGACAAATTTGGCATTTGTGAGCATACACATAAATCTTATTTTCTCAAGCCAGGATTGAGATATTAAATAAATACATAAATAAATAAATATAAACACAACCATTTGTTCAGAACATAACGTTACAGCTTTAAATTAATATCTGGCATGACTAGGTTTAAAGAAGTCAACATTTCAAGGTCAATTGTTTATATAAGGTGGGTATTTTTCTTAAGCGCCCGACAGAGCAATTTAATTGTTGCTTTGTTCAGGCGCGATAACTGCCAGCGCCTGCTTTTCTACCTGTTTAGTCCTTGAAGCTTTAAAATTGTCCATATCAAATTTGAAGTTGAGATTTCGTTGGGATCTTTTATTTTTTCTAATAACATGTTGCACATCAAATTGATCAGTTTAATATAGCAAAGTAGTTTTGCTGCTTCTAGTTGTTTTATTTATGCAAATAAGATGCAAATTGTGAGCAAGTAAAATGCTTGGTGCAGCTGAATCGCCCTGGACATTAAGCTTCAGATGTGTATGAGGACACATCTCAAGCTTAAGTCAGTACATAGAGAGGACAAAGGGCCTGATTCAGACCCGCTCGCAAGAGGTGAGAGAGTCCAAGCAATGTACGGGCAAGGGTTTTCCAGGAACTGTGGATTGTGGCTGAAGTAGGTACATGGAGGGGACAGAAGTCAAAAGCAAAGGTTTTCCAGGAAGCGTGGTCTGCAGCTGAAATTTGTAGAAGGAGAGGTCAAAGAGTCCTAGGCAAGGTACTGGAGTAGGCTTGCAGCAACACAGGTCACTAGGAGACTTGTTAATAACTAAAAAACAGACTGCTGGGCTGGGACTCCTTAAATAGAAAGACTCTATATGTCGTCAGCTCTCGATGTTGATAAGAGCCTGCAGGGGTGTGCTTTTGCAGTTCGGATCTCTTCCACGAGGGGTTGGGGCTACTGCAGCAAGCCACAACTGTAATGGTGGCAGAAGGCTGTAGCCTTCAGTCGTGTGCTAGCCATCCAAAGCAGGCAGACAGCAGGAAGTGCCGTAAAGACCCACTGCACTAAACCCCTCTCCGGGTGCCTCAAGCAGAGCACCTGATCGAGTGAGTACCACTTGTTACAGGTAATGGTGACAAATCATATATGAGTGATTAGGATGGGTATGCAGTCGGGAAGCCGGCGGACCTAATCCCGATAGCCGGCATTAGGATATATCAAAGATAGTAAAAGTGGATTTCTCCACTAACACAACTCCTGGTGCTACATAACAAAATAATATACAACGTAGAGTAAAAATACATACAGCAAGTGAGTGAAGTCTTACTAGGACTTCCAAGCTATTCCAAACTATTGTGAAACACTGACTTATTATACAGACTGATCCGCCGGGAATTAAGAGGTTGCAACAAAGAAATTAGCCACCTATCACTGACATCACTGTCTCTGGTTTGTTACACCTGCTATGAGCCCACTGTGGAATACAGATGTCACACACAGCGTTTAGCTGCCAACATTGCTATGAAACATTAATTCAACACATAGCTATTCCTTCTATTGCCACAGAAACAAGAGCTGTCCCTGCTATATGGGAGACCGTTCCCTATGGGTGTGAATACCATTTTTTCAGCTGGCACATTTTGTGAGAACCATAAGTTTATCTTGGATATTACCAATAGCCTACACCCTGCAGGATAGGTGGATACTTTATTGGACATACAAGCAACCATCAGTAACCTGTTCTTCCCAACATCACGGGCTTAAACACCTTTGCTGGCCTTCAGATCAATTTTAGGCACTGGAAGACATCCTGATCAAACTTGCTTAAACCAAAATTTCAAATCAGAGACTCCACGGCCTACTTGGTGGGCACTATGTAGAGCTCCATGGCACACACGAACTTCAAACATAGCCAAAAACCTAATCCTGGTCAAACTACACTATCAGGTACAAAACTCTGGCTGTGTATAAAGGCCAAACAGAGACACACACATTCACACACTTTCTCGCTTATTATGTAGATTGAGTTATTTCTAATCACGTTAATAACCTGCATTAAGTTTGCCGATACTTTGAACACTGGGATAGTGCTTTGCATTTCTATTTTATCGATAAAAGTTATTGTTGCTTTTTTTATTGTTGTTTATTTTAACTTATGATTAGTAAGTACTTCACTGTTAATTATAAATTGTGTTAATTATTCCAATTGAGCCCCATTCCATTTTATCGGGAGCAAATTTATATCTGAATATTTTATTATATACTTATCCTATTAAGAGTTTACCAGCGCAGTTATCTTATATACATATTATTACACATGTATATTGTGTGTTCTGACTGAGTAGAAAGTATATCTAGCAAAACTACTGTGTACACATGCAACTCCCGAGTGACATTTAGATGAATGTAACAACTGTCCAGGTACTGATCAGTTATAGGAACATCTGCTAAACAAATCAGATTAAGAGATTAAAGAAAGGTTAAATTTGTCAACACTTCCTGTGAACAACTCCTGTAATTGTAGAAAATACTCTTTTACAGCTGAACAGCTGTTCAAGAAAATGTTAAAGAGAGCGCAAGGCTGCCATCAGTTGAGAAGTGTCAAAAATCTACTCTTTTGTGGTGCAAAAGAAAGCGTAGTCCTTTCATTGGAACAGCGATCAAGCGACAGTACATCACATTGCAGTCTAATCCAGGGATCCAGATGAAATCAAATACTTTTGTATTCATTACTGTGTGCTTGATACATAATATAGTAGCTGTACACTGATTTAATTCCTTAAGAGAAATGAGATGCCAACATTGCAAAAGGTTTTCTACTTTTCTGACAGGTCAGCTGCACAATTCAAAAACAGGAAGAACTTCTCCAGCCAGCCCATAGCAACCAAACAGATGTTTTATTTTTATTTTCTAGACTACTGTATACTAGATAAATGATATCTGGAGTCTGATCGGTTGCTATGGTCAACACCTCCACTTTTCCAAATCACTTGTTGTTGTTGTTAACGCATAAAATGACACATCCCTACCAGCAACAGTCCTGGATCTTCCTGCTTTTAAATGTGTTAAAACAATTTACTCTCATGATTTAGAATATTACTAAAATAATGTATCAGGGTTTTTTTTGTCCATTTACAAGAGAAAAAATCTCTACTTATAATATGATTTCACAGAAATCACCAGCAGAGTGCTAATTAGCACTTCCGATAGCAGTCTCCATTATTATCAAAGGGGTCTATGATCTGACCCCTATGTACTAAACTCCAAAAAGCGAAGCTTTTCAGAGTTTATCCCCAGTAGTTTACACCATCTTCAGATGGTGTAAACTGCTGTAAGCGTATGGAGGTTCCAGGTGCAGGAGAGACATCTTTCGATCTCTCCCCCGCAGCGCCTGGCTGGCTCCGAAAGCTGACACTGTGCACATGCCTAGTGTCCGATGCCCCCGGGGAAATCTTTCACTTCTGTGAAAGAGTTCTCCTAAATTCCAGGGATATAGCTTGCAGGGACAGCGGTTACTGCAACTGCTATCCCTGCAAGTTCCCCTTTGTACAAGGCTGGGATAATTTCATTAAACATTAAAATATCTCCAGCGATATGGATAAATAATAATCGTGGCTGGTCAGCGATTATTAGTACATAGTCTGTCAATAGTCTGTTAAATCTGTTGTAAGAGTAAATATTGTATTGGCTTAATAAAAAAGTTTGTATTACTGCCATATGATAATAATGGATCTGTTGGCAAAGAAAGAGTTACATTTTTGGGAGGTGCAAGTGCATTTGGTAGTATCAGCAGGTGCCGCTTTGTATAAGTTTTTGGCAGACAAAAACACAGTTTGGTAACAGCAGGGAATATCCCTGTCACAGGACTATATTAGGCGCCCTGTGTGCTTTAATTTACATAATGAGAGTGATTTGCATAGGCAACTTGTATAGTGAGTAGTTTGTCTGGGACACAGCCAGCACTCATCACCAGATATGCACCATCCTGCCAGTTGGCAGTATCAATGATGTTGGTTCCTTGCTGCAACACAAACTAAGGTATTAAAATATGCCAGAAAACTCATAGTGAGATTTATTCTCAAGCACAATCTCTCTACTACATCCGTTTTTAAATGTAAATGATAAATGCATTATGTGCCTTGTGGCTCCTCTACGAATGAGAGACTGTTGCAGTTCTGAACACCAAATCACTCATATGTTTGCCTGACTGTGGTGAATGGACTTGTTTTAGGAGGCAATAAAATTATCTACTTATACTGAATTTCACATTTCCATATGTACATAATTATATGTATAATAGTATCTGTTTTCATCAATTACAATGTAGTAAGTCAAACAAATACTGTAGATAGGCTTTCAAAAGAACTCATTACATTCATACAGTAGTTAAAGCTGTTCCACACTAGGTAAGAGACCCTGTACCCACACACCAGCTTGGTACTTTGGCACAACCATGTTGCATTGCAGTAGAGGAAAATTAAGATGAGCAGACAGACTTACAAATGGGAGAGGGGCACGGGCACGGGAATGGGCTAAAAGATCTACTTGATTTATATAGACAGTCAAAAGACTAAGGGCCTGATTCAGCAAGGATAGCACGCAGCTTTGCAATGCAATCCTTGCAATCATGTAAATGCAGCAGGAAGTGTATGACACCCCCTGCTGCATTTGCGATCACAGCCTGCGACGGAGGTCGCATTTCTTACATAACAACATGGTGTATGCAAAGGCAAACATGCACCATTGAAGCCAAATATATTCTCATTTGTTGGGCTATAAAACTGACTTGAACATGAGTATTTAATATACAAAACCTTTTTATTCACATGAGATGCAAGCATTTTTCATATACAGATAATACAGGTTGAGTCTCCCATATCCAAAATGCTTGGGACCAGGGGTGTTTTGGATATCAGAATATTCTGTATTTTGGAATATTTGCATACCATAATGAAATATCTTGGGAATGGGACCCAAATCTAAACACAGAATGCATTTATGTTCTATATACACCTTATACACACAGCCTGCAGGTAATTTTGTACAATATTTTTAATAATTTTGTGGCTCAAACAAAGTGTGTGTACAGAAATGAAATTCATTTATGTTTCATATACACCTTATACACACAGCCTGAAGGTAATTTTATACATTATTTATAATAATGTGTGCCTTAGATAAAGCTTGTGTACATTGAACCATCAAAAATCAAAGGTTTCATTATCTCAATCATGGCAAAAAAAATCTGTATTTCGGAATATTCCGTAATTCGGAATATTTGGATAAGGGAGACTCAACCTGTAGTGTATTATAAATTATGTGCCTACCTGGTTTGGATTAAAACACCACAACAAGCACTATGATTTACTGTGGAACCCTGTGGAAACAGTAATTGAAGCATTGTATTATTATATAAAAAGGGGCAACCGGATGAAACGTCCATAGTGAATAGGTCGACACCATATGGTCGACAGGGACAAAATGCCGAAAGTTGCAAAGGTTAACTGATAAAGGGTCTACAGTGTAAAAGGTCGACATGGTTAAAAGGTCACCATGTTTTTTTTCCGACATTTTTAAGGTTAGGTAGAGGGTTAGGCTGCCAGAGGGGACTATTAGGCACTAGATGGTTGATTAGGCTACGGTTAGTTTTAGGCACCTGGGGGTGGGTTAGGATTAGGCACCAAGAGAAGGGTTAGGGTTAGGCACTAGGGGAAGGGTTAGGATTAAAATACAAATTAAAAAAAGTCAACCAATTTTTGTCGACCATATGTATGTTGACCATTTGAACCTGTCGACCTTTTGACCCTGTCAACCTTTTGAGGTCTACCTATCCATTGTCAAACTACATGGTCAATCCTATATAGAACACCCATAAAAAGTCAAGTCAAAGCATGGCCAAACTGTATGCGGAGGGACATTTTTACAGCAATTTGTCAAAAGATTTAGGTCTCAGCCCCTCAAACATGCTCTTTATTTTCCCACATTTTCCCAAAAATAGTTTGCAAGTTCAGGGATCACAATCTGTTTGGTTGCTAATTCTATTTATACACTTTCAATTCTATGCTCACAACCTGCTCCTATAATTCTTTTCCTATATTACAACACACCACTTGAGAGCCACAAATTATGCAGTTTTTAGGATTATTTAAAAATAAAACAAAATTGTCTACAATCCGGACAAACAATGTTCTACCACAACACAAAATTTCCCCTTTTAATGGCATTCACCTAAGATTAAATATTTGGATATTCCAATTACCAAACACTACCATCAACTTTTTCAAGACAACGATGCCATCTGCTGTCCCAAATTAAATTTAGAGAACTAGTCTCACCATTGCATCTCTTCAACTGACCGGATCAACTCTGTCAATACGAACATCCTTGTTAGGGCCTTATATTTATTTCAGACACACAATGGGGGGAATCGATGTTGAATAGCACCAGGAATGAGTGTCCAGCACAATTCAATCGAACGTGCTGTAAACCCTCGACTAGCAGATTTCTGCTCACATCCTCCTCAAGTGCAAGCAGAAATCCAAGCAAACTAATGCCACAATGCTAGTTGCTGGATTACAGCAAATGCCTGCCACTTAAGTCGTAGAATGCCGTTTACCACCACTAAACCCCTGGAATTTGTGCGGTAAACTACATATCCAGACTCTAGTGCTGGGCAGAATGCGGACAATTGAATAGCTCTGGGCACTCATTACTGTGCTATTCAACATTGCATTCAATTGAATATCCCCCAATGTCATCAAATCTCTGCTACATAGCACTACATTTATTTGGGCCAAAAAATGCCTTTACAGTTCAGTTACGGGTATTGCAGAGACCATCACGGAGTGTAGGTTTAGGCATCTCAATTCCAAACGTTAGTATTTAGCAGATCATTATCCCAACTTGTCTTATGTAATAGCCCCCGTCTGGTCTAAATTTGAGACTTTCCTCCACCTCCTTCCTTCAGTGCCCAAAAGCAGCTTTAGCTCATCCCACTCCTCAGCAGTTTGGATTAAATCAGCCAGCCCCTTCCTCAAATCCGCTTATTCCACTTTTTAATAACCCTATCTTTCCTTTGGTTACTCATTATTTCAGTTTAATCCAAGGCTAATATGTGGGGATATCACTCAGACATATATTCCCTCACCGAACTGTAAGAGAAGTCTCATACTCCACATAAATGCTCTTTTCAGTTTCTCCAATTAAGCCATGTGATGTGAAGTCCATTCACCACCCGCAATGCATTAAATTTGAGACATGCAAGTACAAAAGGTCTTCTGTTCAAATTATATTCAGAAGTTGAAACCTCACAACCAGTCCACACAGATTCTCGTGTATATGTTTGGGAGAATCAATAAACAAAGACTGGGAGAAAATCTGTATTCTAGGTCTATATGCGTATTTGTTAATGAGAACGGAATGAAACTTATTTGAAGTTCTACATCCCAACCTGACGAAGTGAATCCAGAGGTTTCTGACATATGCTAGAGAGAATGTATATTGGAGGGCTCATTCCTCCATATGTGGTTGGTCTGACCTAAAATCTTCCCCTTTAATAACAGATATATGAAATTTGATTGCCTCCATACTTTGTATCATTGTTCCATTTTCTCCCAGTTCTTCCTCCTCCCGATATAATTATGGTGGCTACTCCTCATGAGAACAAACTAATATGCAATCTATCTACAGCCGGTATCTGCCAGGTGGAGGAAACCAGTTGCTTCCTTGTTCCAAACAATTCTCTCCAGAAAATGGCAGATTTACAAAATGGAGCACAGTCCAGTATCCTCCACAACTCTTCCTTTAAGACCAGGTACCCCTAGAAATCACATTTCCATCTCCCTCCATTTTTCATTTGATGTTTGAATAGTCCCTATTTCTTCTCTACATTTTGTGATCTTTAAAATTGCTTCTCAGTAACTGCTTGGATCTTTTTCCCATCTTTAGTCATAGTTACCTCCATTTCCTTCCTTCCTCACTCCAACCAGTCTCCACGTGGAACGCTACTCTGCTATCTACACTCCTCCCATAATATATTAAAATAGTTCAATAAGTCCCAGGGACACAGTTTTGCTATTTTGTCATCTGTTCAATGCTTACAATTATTATGTTTTGCAATATTCATGTTTTCCCAACTGTGCCCATCTATGTATGCATTGCAATAAAACAAAATAGAAAAATTCTCACATTTGCAATTCAATTGCTACAATATCTTAAGGCAACTGTATTGATATTCTGATTTGGACTCTTTGAGAAGGAATGTACTGTAAATCAAACAATTTTTACCCTGGGCACACATCTGAACCTCAGAGCAATGTTAATCCAATATTTTATTTCGAGTGTGATTTTTTTAAGTAATGAGTGACCTCAAAGATATTAAAATTATGATTTCCAGTGCAGTGCAGTGCCCACCTACTTTAGCTGGCATCGTTCCTGATGTCTAAGCAGATTGCAATACAAAGAAAACCTCTTCAAAGCACCACAGCTAGGAAACTGCTGCCAGAACATAATTACCTTCAGCAAAGGCTGCTTTTGTTTAAATTAAAGCTACAAATGAAACCCCAGCAGATGGGGATGTTTGGTATTGTCAGAAAAATAGTGCCTCAAGTTCTTTCTCAAGGAAAGCAAAAAACTACAATTGGTTATGTCAATATATTAAACTCAAAATCTACTATACAGGTTCACGGGAATTAATATAATGATTTTCTAACAGTTTTTCACAAGCAGATCCATTACTAGGTTTTTATAGACTCACACTTTTATAGTCAATCCTACAACAGATGGATTAAACTAACACAGCAATATCTGTTTATTGTAGCCACACAGAAGTCAGTCAAAAGAGAATGCATGTCATATTAATACAAAGGTCATAGATTTAACATACTTAACAAAGTTTTAAAAACGTTTCCAGGGATAGATTTCTGCTGGTTTGGTGAAACTATACACATTGGGGGGGCTGATGCAGGGCGAGACCTAAAACAGATTATGTAGCGATAAGGTTGTTCTGCACATGTATAGAAAACAAACAGGCCCCATGCATATGCAGATTTGCGTGAATCTGACACTTATGCCCTCATTCACCTGGAGGGGTGTAAGTTCATACCAGTTGCCCCGAGGAAAGAGTTGGGCGCCCCCCCAAAAAACATATACAAAGGGAAAACAAATATGGTGTTTATGGTGCAATATACCCATAAAATCACACTTAAATAGAATATATGAATATGATTATATGGAGTCTAGAGGTGTATGATAATTTAAATATCAGGCAACATATGTCCCTGATTCGGCGCTACCAAACCCTGGGGTCCTGCAGTATCAAGACCTAGAGATAGTTCTCCTAAAGTTAGTGCATAGGTACAAACATATATATATGTAGTATACACAATTTGTATATGAGGTATCAAACACACAGCATAACACCGACGTTTGTTTCACTGTGTTTTTACAAGGTTAGCCTTGGCAATGCCGAATCAGGCACAGATGCTCATATACAATTATGCCGGATATATAAATTTTGTTCCAGGGCTCCAGGTATGCTGTATGACAAAGGCTGGTGGCTCAGAGACTCACCGAGTTTTTCAGCCGAGTCTGGAGCAGCATATGCTGGTGAGCCGCCGTTTGTTGTGATGCAGAATCAGCGGCTACCGGCAGGTGGCTCTCTGTACCGGTTGTCCCTTGGCTAGGAGATCAGACAGGTGTCTCGGGTCCCAGCTCACTATTCAGCAGCAGTGGTGTGTGTATTATCGCTTGCTGCAGTGCAGGCTGAGGGGTTTCAGGCGGGAGCCTTCCTGTCCCCTATTGCAGGTGTTAGCAGGGCTCCCAGGACAGAGCCGATAAACACTGCAGCAGCAGCGGGTGCACTGCTGCAGAGCTGCAGTGGAAGATCAGTGGTCACAACGTTTTCCTCTGTGAACCACACAAGTGCTGCTGTACATGCTATAGATGGAAGAGACAGAAGTGCAATGTGGGGTGATGAGCTGACTGCATGCAACCTATAAAAAGATAAACTTTTTCTTTTGCCATACTATTTTCTTTATATGGTAGCATTCACAATTTTATTAACATCATGGATTAAATATAAACTTTGGGAATACGTGGTAATAATAATAATGCAACCATTTAGGAAAATCCCCGTGATTAGCAAGTGCTCTACAGGCACCCTAATAAGTCAAATCTTATCATAAAGACATTTTAATAGGGCTACAACAGATGGTAAACAATAAATAAATAAATGAATAAATATCTCACAACGCAATTATGGTTTTTGTATCCAGCTTGTTAGGATGGTTCTGCTCTTGCCCCTCCATGATTTAATCGAGCTGCCGGAAAAGTACAACGATCTGCCTGCACAGCTCAGCAAACCAGAGCGAGCGACCCATTAAATCATTCAGAGACAGCAGTACACTTTATCATCTAGTAGGAGGAACAGATGCTATTAGGAGAGAGGAAAAGGGAGGAGGCTTTAACCCTTCAGCTAATAATCAACAAAAAGAGAGGAGAATAAGTATGTGTATGTACATATATATATATATATATATATATATATATATACACACACACATATGGGAATTAATAAAGAAAGGCCATTCTGGATAACACTTAAAAATGCTACTACTATCGAAGTATAAAAACATTCACATATAAAAGACCTAATTCTTTTTGTGGACAAAAAGCTGTTGACACCCATATAAAAACATATTACAATTTATTACAATAAAAAAACATTTTGTACAGTACCAATACAATTTTAGACAGTGCCGATTAGGTTTACAGGGTTCCACATTTGAACATGGACGATTCACCCTTAGGTTAAAAACATGTATTCGTAGTGGTGTAGTCACCGAATTAGGATCAAAAACACAGTTACCCTACGTGTTTGTCTCCTTGGAGACTTCTTCAGGGGTTAATCTTAAAAATGAAACATAAAAAGTCCATAAGAAGGGTGTCACACAAATTATTGCATACATGGAATTTACAACCTTATTCAGAACAGAGAAAAATATATATAAATCGGTATGCATCAGGTATATTTACAGAAAAAAATATATATACATAGTAGGTATTAACCAGGTATATATACAGAGAAAGATATATCATAGGTATTAGTAGGAGTTAGATCTAAATAGCCTTTTACATACCCAGGTAGGCAGAGGGACACATTCACCTGTGAATATTTTTTTTTTTCTGTAAATATACCTGATGAATACCGATTATATATATTTTTCTCTGTTAATATACTTGATTAATACCTACTATTTATTTTTCTGTGCTAACATACCCCACTGCATAATTACAGTAATGTTATTTGTATTGCTACTTTACTATGGTTTGATATAATACATGCTAGCTTAATTTAATGCTTTGTCATAAATGTATTATAATAAGGGTCCTCTCTCACATATTAGAGGTGATATTGGGTGACAATGCCCTATGTTCCTCCTGACATATATTAAATGATCCATGGCAAGAATATCCTCTCCATATTTCTGGATTATATAAGTAATACAATATGTAAATAATTTTGGTAAGGGGTATAAGTTACTCTTACATATAAACCAGTACCCCTTTCACATCGCCAAAATAACCCGGGTTATTCCCGGGTTGTTGCCTGGTCGACCCGGGTCGACGTGATTTTTAAATGCACCAAAATGAATAACCTGGGTCGACCGACCTGGTATTTCAACCCGGGTTAAAAGGAGGGTTAAACATGGGTCAGACCCGGGTTATTTGGCTCTTAAATGGTACAGACCCGGGATATTTGACCCGGGTCTCAGAAAATAGTGCTGATTGGCTTTTTCCAGTCAGCTGACCAGCCTGCACACAGAGCACATGTCTCTGAATTTACATTACTGTCCTGCACTGCACACTTTGCACACTTTGGGCAAAAGGCAGCTAATAATAAGCTATATACAGACAGCACAGTGTACTATACTGTACTTTCACTGGAGGAATTATGGCAAACTGGAGTGATGAAGAAGTAATGGAGTTTCTGCGGATCAGGGGTGAGGAAGAAATATGTAAACAGATAACTGGCACTGTCAAGGATGTGATAACTTATCGCAACATCAGCAAAATGTGGGCTGCATCTATGATATGTGCTCTGTCGGCCATGGTTGCTGCACTGCAAGCATTCCCCAACCCCTCCTTTTACTTTACTGAAAACATCATCATAATTGTGAGCCAATAAAATCCTTTAAAAATTACATCACACTGTTTTAACATGGGCAACCTGGGTTGAGTTAAAAGGCAGGTTATTAAGGCGATGTGAAAGGCCCTGACCCGTTTCTGACCTGGGTTGGATCCTGGTTCAAAACCCGGGTCCGACCCGTGTTTGCGATGTGAAAGAGGTATAAAATAATACCAATACCAAACTATACACAATAATAATTCCCCAATGTTCTAATAGGTGGGATCCAGCTACCCAGTACTGATCGCATACAGTACATACAGAATTTGACTATCGGAGGTATGTAGATACATTTCTTCATTTTGAGATCCAATGCTGTTGTTCTATTATATGCATTAGACCACCATGTTAAGTAATAGAAATTAAGAAGTATTACATACGTTATTCAGGTACGAAATCTGCTACCTTTTGCTGAGAACCAGGTGTTTCCTAAGAATATCCATCGTTCCAGTATATTTGAGACCAATTGGAACTTACAATATGTATTCCTTTATGTGAAGGCACAGAGGTATGAAAATTAAAATGGGGTATTATCTCTGGCTATAATAGTTATTGCTATCCTTAACTTGACAATTCCATAGTTATTACTATTCATAACTTGACAGTTTCTTTAGCTCCTTCTAAACTGTTGTAAATCTCAGTTCCTATTAATATCAATGTAAGTAATTCTATGTATAGTATGTTGTTAAAGAACTGTATATTGAAAACAAGTGGATATTCCATGTATGCAATCATTTGTGTGAAACCCTTCTTATGGACTTTTTAAGTTTCATTTTTAAGATTAACCCCTGAAGAAGTCTCCAAGGATACGAAACGCGTAGGTTAACTGTGTTTTGATCCTAATTCGGTACAAATACATGCTTTATACCTAAGGGTGAATCGTCCATGTTTAAATGTGGAACCCTGTAAACCTAATCGGCACCGTCTAAAATTGTATTGGTATTGTACAAAATGTTTTTATTGTAATAAATTGTACTATGTTTTTATAAGGGTGTAAATAGATTTTTGTCCACAAAAACTACTAGGTTTTTATATGTGAATGTTTTTATACTTCAATAGTAGTATTTTGAAGTGTTTATCCAGAATGGCCTTTTCTTTATTAATTCTCCAGTATAAACCATAAAGTTACTCAAGTGTATAGGTGCAGGATAAGGGTGGTTTGTATAACCATTATATACATATATATATATATATATATATATATATATATATCAGCATCCACTAGGTCCACAAATACATTCCTTCCATTATCCGAATGGTTAGCCATGACAGAAAATCTTGGCCAAATCTTCCAATATCGAGCAGTGTTTGTTTATTCTCGATAATCTGCCCATATTTCCTACATTTTCCCAAGACTACATCATCCTCTTTGTGGACGGACACATGCAAAAACAGTGTGGTGTGACCGAAAACTTCTAGTTTAAAAAAATCACATAATGTGTAGCACAGATATTGGGGCTTTTGATTTGCCGAAAAGTCGCCTGGTTTGACATCTCAAAAATATCTGACAGTGTGAATCAAACTTTAGATGTCAGGTAGGATTTCTCATGTGTTTTAATCAATTAAATATCGGTACTAATCCATTAAATTCAACACACTCATCCAAGCTTTTCAATACATTGTATCATAATGGAGCTATGGACTAGTTTTCAAAATACAGGGTTATATTTCTGTATTCATAAGTTTGAAGAAAAATAATTATTTTGGTTGGAACAAACCATGATATGCCCTTTCATTTGAAGCAATTTACCACAGAAAATGCAAGGTTTGAAAGCAGCTGCTTATACTTCATCACATCAACGTTTTATTGCCTTAAACCAGGGGTGGCCCGTGGTGCTGTTCCCCATGGCCCGCCGATGGTTAGTGTAGTGCGGACCGCAGTGAGTGTGGTATGCACTACGCAGAAACAAACACAAATACACTCGTACTACCCAGCGACAGTGTGTTTGTTTTAGCAGCCAATGAGAGTCAGACAGACTCTCATTGGCTGCTGCGCCCACTACCTGAATCAGACTGGAGCTCACTCATGAGCTCCACCTTCCGGCTTCCGCAGTGGGTAATGGGCAGAGCGGGCAGGGAGGATGGAGGAGCAGATAGCGGCAGGAGCGGGGATTCAGGTAAGTTGGTTTTTTTGTGTCTTTGTCCTATATATGTAAGGGGCACTGCATAGGGGTGGGTACTGCATAGGGGGCGCCACTACTGGGGGCACTGTATAAGGGGCTGTGCATAGGGGGGGCACTACTGGGGGCACTACATAGGGGGACTACTACTAGGGGCACTGTTCAAGGGGCACTGCATAGGGGGGACCACTACTGGGGGCACTGCATAGGGGGGACTACTACTGGGGACACTGTAAAAGGGGCACTGGATAGGGGGGACCACCACTCACTACTGCATAGGGAGGGGGACTACTACTGGGGGCACAGCATAAAGGGCACTGCATAGGGGCGACTACTACTGGGGGCACAGTATAAAGGGCACTGCATAGGGGGGACTACTAGTGGGGGCACTGAATAGGGGAGACCACTACTGGGGCACTGCATAGGGGATACCACTACTGGGGGCACTGCATAGGGGAGACCACTACTGGGGGCATTATATAAGGGGCACTGCATAGGGGGGACTACTACTGAGGGCATTATATAAGGGGCACTGCATAGAGGGGACTACTACTGGGGGCACTGCATAATGGGGACCACTACTGGCGCCACAGCATAGACGGGACCACTACTGGGGGCCACTGCATAGAGGGGACCACTACTGGGGGCATTTTATAAGGGGCACTACTGGGGGCACTGCAGAGCGGGGCAGTTATGGGACATAATTGTTTGAGGATAGGGGCAACTATCTGACATAACTAATGGAGGAGGAGGGAGTTATGGGGCATAATTATAATTGTGGGAGGAGGGGGGGCGTTCTGGAACCTAATTAAAATTGTAGGAGGGGGCAGTTATGGGACATAATTGTGTGAGTCTAAATACTGCAGTGGCCCTAGGGCTTCGTGGATTTTTTAAATTTGGCCCTCACTGTCTTAAAGGTTGAAGATCCCTGCCTTAGACTATTCTTTAAACTGACTCTGGAATTGAGGAAGAAATTCCCTAAGGGACCACTAAATATTCTCTTTTCCTACAGGCATCTGTATCAACAGTCAACCTGCTCCTGCAGTAGTACGCAACCTGTAGAACACTAGCTGCTGTGGAACTACACATCCCATCATGCCTTACCATTGTTTTTCTGTTAGGGCATGCTAAGATGTATAGTTCCACAGCAAGTGGAGTACCATAGGTTGCCTTCCCCGAGTCTAGAGCTCAAAGTGCATTTTTGTTAGAAGAACAAAATGCTAAAATTTTCAATCACTTAACTAATAGATCCATGTTGCAATCAGTTGTGACAATCTGCATCTGAAATGTTTCTTTTTTTCATCAAATGCAAGTTTATTTATTTGCAGATTTAAAGCAACAATTTTTACCTTTATGTAGTTAGTTATAATTGTTAAAGGTAATATAATATCGGATATTGCCTTTAAAAAAAAAATCACTGCTATAAATACCAGAGCAAATCTGCCAATAACCACTTTTTGCTTTAAATTAGGATCAAATAACAAAAATAGCAAATAAAGGAGCAATTTGTACCTTGGCAAAACCATGTTGCACTGCCCCGTATTTGTCAGCAACATGTAAAAGCAGCCAGTACAGTATTTTCCCTGCATGCAAAAATATAAATGCATTTGTACCGCTAGCACTGCAATATGGTTTGCTTGTTGTTTTGATTTGCTCATAACTCTGAATCAGGCCCTTTGTGAGAAGCCTGGGGAGGAGAAGCAGGTGGGCAGAGTTTGAGGTGGGGCAAGTTGGCTTGCATCATTAAGCCCCGTCCCCTCGCGGCAAATCGCCACGAACGCCGGATATTTAAAATAGGGGTGGGACTAAATGACGCGATTCTCATAGAATTGCGTCATTAGGCCCTGCCATCAATGCACGGACTCACCGATCCCCGGTAATAATCTCCTAATTCTTCCCACTTCACTAGGAAGAGGGGGAGGGGTTACCCAAAAAATCGGGAGCCTTCCACAACTTCCAGGAGGGTAGGCAAGTATGATTTAGGGGTATATTTCTAAAGTGCAGGTTTTCAGTAGTGGAGTTGTTGCCCATAGCAACCATATTCCACTTATCATTTATCTAGCACCTTCTAGAAGATAATAGCTAAAATCTGATTGGTTGTCATGAATCCGTACCAGGATCTCCAACTGTCTATCACCGGGCAGAGCTCTTTTAAGTGTTTCAGAACCCTCAGGTGGTATATCCCTTTGTTTATCAGCTGATATTCATAGAAAACACTCAGACCAAAAACAGTCAGTGTTCAAGCATCTCTTGTTTCAGAAAAAGGGTACATAGATTTTATAGGCGCATATTACAAGGAGGATGTTCTCAAAGTGTGACATGTACAATTAGCAGCAAGTACAAACATTCATCTGTCTCTGAAACACTACATAAATCACTCCTTATTCCTCATTATTCCTTATCTATCTCAGGAAGGGAATTTAGGCCCTGATTCAGAGCCAGACGCTCTGACCAGAGCGCTCGCCCTGAATCAGGGCCCACCTCCATTAATATGGAGCATCCTCCTGGACGCTCGTATAGCTGTGGGTCACCACCCACAGCATATACGAGCGTGCAGGATGATGGTCGCGATGGTCTTGACCATCGTGACCATCGAAACTGCGAGCAACAGCCTGCGGTTGAGTTTTTCAACCGCAAGGCCAGGAGTGATTTTGGCTCTATCAGAGCCAAATCACTCCCACTGACATCACTAGTGATGTCAGTGGGGCCGGCTTCAGACGGTAGGCGTTCCCTTGGGAACGCCTCCGTCTGGCAGGCACGCCCCCGACACGCCCACCAAAGGGGGCGTGCTGTCAGTCAACATCGACAGCACGCCCCCTTTGATGAGACACTACGAGCGAAGGAAAGTCCTTCGCTCGTCGCGTCTCGCGCATGCGCACGACGGAGCTCCCTCCGTCGTGCGCATGCGCAGTGCAGACCATCGACCCACTTGCGAGCGGACAGCCGCTCGCGAGTGGGTCTGAATGAGGGCCTTAGCTCACAAGGGGAGTTTAGAATGCATAGTCTATGCTACTATCTGTCTGAACATTTCTGCCATCTGCACATTCCAAGGCTCTGAAACTTGAAGGTTAGCAAAAACTTTTCTTAACAACACTTATTAAAGTTGTGAATAACCTTAAAGGCATACACCATCTTGTTACAAAATGGAGTCTATATGTGGATAGCTTAATATCAGATTCCTCAGTTGCAATGGGCAACAACTCCACTTCTAAAAACTAGCACTTTAGTAAATATACCCTTTAATGTCTTCTTTACAATCCACCAAACATGTTGGCCTACACAGCAACTTTATTTGCTTAAATATGTCCACAAAGCACATTAGGAGGTCTATTCTCATGTTTTTGTCTATAAAAACACCCCTGTAAAAGTAATATTCGCTTGTATATTTTAATGTTTTTTTGACACTCAGGACATTTTTCTACTGTTTTTATATTTTCCAATCAACTCCCACTTTAAGACCACCTCTTTCTTAAAATACTGCTCGCTTTTGCATAATTTATGTCTTAATTATGACATTAAGGGGCCATTGGACTGCATTAATTACAGTTGTTACATCTTTATGTTTGACTGCTTCTGTTACATTAATCTAAGCTTGCATAAAAATCTTTCCTACAAAAATGCAAATGGAATATATTATTATAAATATATATATTTATATAGGGACAAGAATGAGTTCTTTTGGCATCTCTAACCATCTGGAGAATCCAAGCCCACAGGAAAAGGTTGTGAGCCTAAAGCTGGGTACACATCTGAAAGATGACACGATCTAGAGACGGTCTGATACGATACAATGATATATCATGTCTGCGTACACACTGCACGATTTGCCATATGTTGACGAGATATATCGTGTTTGGTGAATGTTACAGCACCGCATTGTATATCGCATCATCCCATCTGACATGCAGCACATCAAATGGGATGATGCAATGACTATGTGTGTAAACGACAGATTGGGAGAACACAATGCACATGCAGAGTGGTCGCAGGTACCAAGATTGCACCACATATTGTGTAGTGTGTACCAAACATAACACAACCTCTCTAAAAAAATCTTCTCCCCCTCACCACCAGTTCACCTGTCCAGCAGAATAATAGAAAAAGCAAATCTGCTAAAAAATATTTTGTTTTAATAATTATTATAAAAAAAAAATGCACCACCACTTCCCCCAAAAAATAAAACACATGCTGACAGCACTACAGCTCTCTACACCCCTGGTCAGTGGGTGCTTGCAGGGGTTTAAAGTGGGCCGAAAAGGGGCAGAAATGCGTTCCGTCACTTCTATTTGGAGACGGAACCAGTTCTGCCTCCTTCAGCCCACCTCAGCCCAGCGCCGCAGGGAGGCTCCATTTGCCGGGCACCCACTGAAATTTTGTTACCGGCGGGCACCTGGCTCCCTCCCTGCAGTGCCAGCCGAAGGCTGGAGTTCACTCCTGAGCTCCGGCTTCATGACGTCTCTCCCATAGTTCAGAGGAGCAGCCAAGCGAGCCGAGCGGCAGCGGATGCAGGAGCGGGGCTTAAGGTAAGTATTGTGTTTATTTTTTCTTCTGTGTGTGCGTGGCACTATTACAGGGGGCATTACTTCTACAGGGAGCATTGCTACAGGGGGCATCTCTACATGGGGCATTACTATTGGAGGCATTACTACAGGGGGCATTACTTCTAAAGAGGGCATTACCACTGGGGTCACTACTACAGAGGGAATTACTGCAGGAGACATTACTTCTACAGGGGGCATTACTATTGTGGGCATTACTACTGGTGGCATTGCATAGGGGGCACCACTCCTGGGGGCACTGCATAGGAGAGGAATCGTTACTTTGGGCTCTGCATAAGGGGCACTACCACGATGGGCACTGCATAAGGGGCACTACCACTGTGGGAACTGCATAAGGGACACCACTACTGAGGGCACTGCATGAAGGGCACCACTACAGTGGGCACTGCATAAGTGGCACTACTACTGTGGGCAGTGTGTGTATTACGGGCACTACTACTGTGAATAAGATTGTGCTACTGTGAGGCGTAATTTGAATTGGAAATACTATTGTGACCACGTCCCTTCCTTTTGAGACCACACCCCTTTTTGGGGCGTGCACCAAGCTGTCCCTTTATTAAAGAAGCGATGACAGGGGGGAGTTCCACCACTTTTATAGGACCACTTTAAGCCAGGCTTGCCTACCCTCCCGATTTGGCCGGGAGCCTCCCGATTTTCGGGTGCCGCTCCCGGCCCCCCGGAAAGGCAGGCAAGCCTCCCGGAAGCTTTTGACCCTCCCAACCTCCCCCCTGAAACAAACGGAAACCCCCGCAGTGGGGGGCCCGGTGATGCGATTCGTGCAGAATCGCGTCATCGTGGCCCCGCCCCCTGCTTCGCAATGCTGAAAATAAGAGCATTGTGAAGAGGGGGCGGAGTCACAATGACGCGATCGTGCATCCCCGCCCCCGTCCCCGCCCCCAGTGTGCCACCAAATGGCCGCCCCCACCCCCGGCTCCGCCCTCAAAGGCCGGCCCGCCCCCTGCTATTAGCCGACAATCAGCTCCCTCCCGGAAGGCTGGAGCTGATTGTCGGCAAGTATGCTTTAAGCACTGGGTGCTTAAGTAAGAATTTATGTAACAGAATGTAGTATAAGCTGATGTAACCACTGGGCCATTTAAAAGTGCTGTAAAATGCCATTGTGGAAAACCACCTCTTTCTTTTTATATCACCCACTCCAGCTTAAATAATTTGAAGGGGTCTCATCAGCTACAGGAAACTCCAGTAGGCATAACCAGCAGAATCAAAGGAAAACAGCAGCATCAGTTCATAATTAGGGACTGTTCAGACAAGGAATAGAACTTCTCCTGAATACCACAACCAAGGGCTGTACTGGACAGATAATGGAGACAGTACCTGCTCTGATACATTCCCCCATTTCTGTTATTTTAAAACAGATTAATTATTTCACCACGATATGCAAACAAAATTATTTAGTTTTCTTTTCATTGACTTGGCAGGTGCTGCTAACTCATTCTGCTCCTCCAATGTACCCTGAAATTTCATTCAAACACCCACCTTCTAATTCTTCCTGTCCTATAGAGATTGAGGGCCTGATTCAGAGCCGGACGCTATTTGTGCTCGCTCGTCCAGAAAAAGGGGGTGGCTATTTAAATTAACCGTTCGCTCTTTGCGGTCTGTTGACGCCTCTAAGTCTGAACGAGCGAACAAAACATGCGAACGTAATTTTGAAAAAAACGCCCCCTGGCCGCACGCATCATACGTCATGTCCGCTATTTATTAGATTAATCGAGTACATCGGACGGCGAATGAACTGCTCGCTATACTTGTGGTTGGTTTTTCCTACCACAATCATGCGAGCAGTTCTAACTATAAAACAACCAAGTGACGTGATCGATGACGCTGCTTTAGTAATTATGCACACCCTTAAAACGCCCGTTTTGACCTTTAGGCACGCCTGCGTTCTGATCTCCACTCCCCGTTTTCAAGCACCTTCCCCTGTTACCACCCACAAACGCCTCATTCTGTCACTCAAAATAGCAGGCATTCGCTATTTAGCGAGCACACGATTTTCGGCTGCACTGACTGGTTCGCGCATGCGTATTAAAATCCGTACGCATGCGCAGTTGTGCGAACATCGGTCGGAACGAACGAGCGGCCGCTTACGAGCGGCTCTGAATCAGGCCCTGAGCACCTTATGATTCGTTTTGCATAGGGACTCCTTTTAGCTGCTGTTTCTACTATGAAAGCGGAAAGAAGGGGTAGGAAAAGCGAACAGCATAAAGTAGTATCTGCTTTTAACAATAAACAAGGAAATGTGTGGAAAATGGGCGATATCTCTTATACACAAGGAGTGCTCTTGGGATATCAAAATAAATACTTATCTCAAAAAAGTACTGTTTTTTTCTATTCACATAAGTCATGTCAGGCAATGCTCATATGGGTATCTTTTGGGTTCTTTTCTATTGGTGACGCCCTATCTTCACCAGTATTTCTCTAAATCAGTTAGGTACACACCTGACTTACATAAACATATGTTGTTAGAAACTTGTAGATTTTTCTTTTTCCTGAGGGTGTATATGTGACACTATCTCCCCCTGCTGTAGGAATGTGACACCATTATGGTGGGAAATGAGATGTGCGTGCCCGTACTCACATGTGGCACGGGGTTGGTAAGTGCATCTGGGTTTCTTTCTATCGCATTCCAAAGAATCCCGTACTCAAAATGGTTAAAATCAAACAAAAGAGCACATTTATTCCAACATCTTCATTAAAAAATGGATACTTTTAAACATAAAATTACTAAGATATATCTTTGTTAAAACGTATCTTAGTTAACAAAAAAAATGCTGAGAGTAGAAGTCTGCACTGAGATAAAAATGAGGCATGTGTTTCAGAGCAAGTAAAAAGTCCTAGGTTGTTCTATGTAAAAAGTGGAAAGGCACATACTTCAAAAAAATACCGCTGTGCAGAGTCCTCCCTCTTGTGCTCCTCCAAAACCAATGCGTTTCGAGAATAATATTCTCTTTATCAAGGTGCTTTTAAATTGTGACACACACCCTTCCTCTCTGTAACCAAACAGGAGCGTTGTCAGACCATTCGTAATGATAAATCGCCTACATCGCTCATTGTGCAGCCGCAAGCGACATCGTCAAGTCTGATGTGCTGCACATCAAACCTGACAGCATCGTTAGCGACCTATGGTAAGTTAATGAAGGACAGAACAGTGATCGTTCCGTTGTTCATTAACTCGTTCAAGTGTGGACGGGTAATCCCATTCAAGGGCATTCGTTCTGATGTCAGAACAAATGCCCGTCGTCTCAATGTGTAACCAGCTTTATTATGACATGAAACTCACAGCTGAGAAGGACACAGATTGTCACTGGTGCAACACCTGCACCAGCTGCTCTGAATACATTACACACTAACTGGAGTAATTATATAGGTTTAGTGAGCAGCTTTAGATTGTGGTAGTTATGCTACTTATTTCTGTTTCTTAATCATGTTTGATGTAATGAAAATAAAGAGTAGATTAGTATACAAAATATTACTGGCTTTACTACACATCTTTAGTAGGACTTCCTACTAGGGGTGAGCGGGTTCGGATTTCTGAAATCCGAACCCCCCCGAGCCCCCCCGATCCGAGTCCGATCCGAATCAGGCTCGACTTTTCCCGCCTGACTCGGATCTGAAATCGAGGCAAAACGTCATCATCCCGCCTTCCGAGTCTCGCGGGTTTTGGATCCTATATAAGGTACCCACGTCGGCGCCATTTTCTCACTCGGCTGTGGACAGTGAAGAGGGAGGGTGGGAGTTAGGGCTGTGTAGTGTAGTGTAGTGTAGTGCTGCTGTTGTCCACTACTTCAAAGTCCATAGGGGCTGGCTGTGTTGTGCTGTGCTGCTGTTGTTAATAGGGGCTGTGTCCACTACTTCAAAGTCCATAGGGGCTGGCTGGACTGTGTTGTGCAGTCAGTTCTCCATAGGGGCTGTGTCCACTCCAAAGTCCTGTGCAGTGTCCCAGTCCTAAAGGAGTGCTGCAGTGTTGTCCAGGGGGTGCTCTGTCCATCAGGGGTGCTCCCCCCAAGTGCTAAAAAAATAATATATTTTCTGTGTTTGTGAATTGTGTGCGCAGTAGCCGCACGTGCATCAACAAAGTAGTGCCAAGCGTGCGCCTGTGTCATAAGTAAAGGGCCGGCTGGCTTGACCGTTAAGGGTGCTGTAACCCCCGAAAGTACACTCCAGTCCAAACCAAAAAAAAAATTATTTTCTGTGTTTGTGAATTGTGTGCGCAGTAGCCGCACGTGCATCAACAAAGTAGTGCCAAGCGTGCGCCTGTGTCATAAGTAAAGGGCCGGCTGGCTTGACCGTTAAGGGTGCTGTAACCCCCGAAAGTACACTCCAGTCCAAACCAAAAAAAAAAATATTTTCTGTGTTTGTGAATTGTGTGCGCAGTAGCCGCACGTGCATCAACAAAGTAGTGCCAAGCGTGCGCCTGTGTCATAAGTAAAGGGCCGGCTGGCTTGACCGTTAAGGGTGCTGTAACCCCCGAAAGTACACTCCAGTCCAAACCAAAAAAAAAATTATTTTCTGTGTTTGTGAATTGTGTGCGCAGTAGCCGCACGTGCATCAACAAAGTAGTGCCAAGCGTGCGCCTGTGTCATAAGTAAAGGGCCGGCTGGCTTGACCGTTAAGGGTGCTGTAACCCCCGAAAGTACACTCCAGTCCAAACCAAAAAAAAAATTATTTTCTGTGTTTGTGAATTGTGTGCGCAGTAGCCGCACGTGCATCAACAAAGTAGTGCCAAGCGTGCGCCTGTGTCATAAGTAAAGGGCCGGCTGGCTTGACCGTTAAGGGTGCTGTAACCCCCGAAAGTACACTCCAGTCCAAACCAAAAAAAAAATTATTTTCTGTGTTTGTGAATTGTGTGCGCAGTAGCCGCACGTGCATCAACAAAGTAGTGCCAAGCGTGCGCCTGTGTCATAAGTAAAGGGCCGGCTGGCTTGACCGTTAAGGGTGCTGTAACCCCCGAAAGTACACTCCAGTCCAAACCAAAAAAAAAATTATTTTCTGTGTTTGTGAATTGTGTGCGCAGTAGCCGCACGTGCATCAACAAAGTAGTGCCAAGCGTGCGCCTGTGTCATAAGTAAAGGGCCGGCTGGCTTGACCGTTAAGGGTGCTGTAACCCCCGAAAGTACACTCCAGTCCAAACCAAAAAAAAAATTATTTTCTGTGTTTGTGAATTGTGTGCGCAGTAGCCGCACGTGCATCAACAAAGTAGTGCCAAGCGTGCGCCTGTGTCATAAGTAAAGGGCCGGCTGGCTTGACCGTTAAAGGGTGCTGTAACCCCCAAAGTACACTCCAGTCCAAACCAAAAAAAAAATTATTTTCTGTGTTTGTGAATTGTGTGCGCAGTAGCCGCACGTGCATCAACAAAGTAGTGCCAAGCGTGCGCCTGTGTCATAAGTAAAGGGCCGGCTGGCTTGACCGTTAAAGGGTGCTGTAACCCCCGAAAGTACACTCCAGTCCAAACCAAAAACAAATTATTTTCTGTGTTTGTGAATTGTGTGCGCAGTAGCCGCACGTGCATCAACAAAGTAGTGCCAAGCGTGCGCCTGTGTCATAAGTAAAGGGCCGGCTGGCTTGACCGTTAAGGGTGCTGTAACCCCCGAAAGTACACTCCAGTCCAAACCAAAAAAAAAATTATTTTCTGTGTTTGTGAATTGTGTGCGCAGTAGCCGCACGTGCATCAACAAAGTAGTGCCAAGCGTGCGCCTGTGTCATAAGTAAAGGGCCGGCTGGCTTGACCGTTAAGGGTGCTGTAACCCCCGAAAGTACACTCCAGTCCAAACCAAAAAAAAAATTATTTTCTGTGTTTGTGAATTGTGTGCGCAATAGCCGCACGTGCATCAACAAAGTAGTGCCAAGCGTGCGCCTGTGTCATAAGTAAAGGGCCGGCTGGCTTGACCGTTAAAGGGTGCTGTAACCCCCAAAGTACACTCCAGTCCAAACCAAAAAAAAAATTATTTTCTGTGTTTGTGAATTGTGTGCGCAGTAGCCGCACGTGCATCAACAAAGTAGTGCCAAGCGTGCGCCTGTGTCATAAGTAAAGGGCCGGCTGGCTTGACCGTTAAGGGTGCTGTAACCCCCGAAAGTACACTCCAGTCCAAACCAAAAACAAATTATTTTCTGTGTTTGTGAATTGTGTGCGCAGTAGCCGCACGTGCATCAACAAAGTAGTGCCAAGCGTGCGCCTGTGTCATAAGTAAAGGGCCGGCTGGCTTGACCGTTAAAGGGTGCTGTAACCCCCAAAGTACACTCCAGTCCAAACCAAAAAAAAAATTATTTTCTGTGTTTGTGAATTGTGTGCGCAGTAGCCGCACGTGCATCAACAAAGTAGTGCCAAGCGTGCGCCTGTGTCATAAGTAAAGGGCCGGCTGGCTTGACCGTTAAGGGTGCTGTAACCCCCGAAAGTACACTCCAGTCCAAACCAAAAAAAAAATTATTTTCTGTGTTTGTGAATTGTGTGCGCAGTAGCCGCACGTGCATCAACAAAGTAGTGCCAAGAGTGCGCCTGTGTCATAAGTAAAGGGCCGGCTGGCTTGACCGTTAAAGGGTGCTGTAACCCCCAAAGTACACTCCAGTCCAAACCAAAAAAAAAATTATTTTCTGGGTTTAGCCGCACGTATATATCAAATCGATATAACATAAATGGAGGACCAAACTTTCTCCGATAAAAATAAAATAGAGAAAGATCAAGAACCACTTCCTCCTAGTGCTGAAGCTGCTGCCACTAGTCATGACATAGACGATAACATGCCATCAACGTCGTCTGCCAAGGCCGATGCCCAATGTCATAGTAGAGGGCACATACAATCCCAAATGGCAAAGTTCAGGAAAATGACCTTGAAAAAGACATTTAAATCAGCTGAAGAGAAACGTAAACTTGCCAATATGCCATTTACGACACGGAGTGGCAAGGAACGGCTAAGGTCGATCCCTAGTATGTTCATGACTAGTGGTTCAGCTTCACATGACGATGGAAGCCCTCCTCCCACTAAAAAAATCAAAAGAGTTAAGCTGGCAAAAGCACAGCGAAGAACTGTGCTTTCTAAGAAGATATCACAAATCCCCAAGGAGAGTCCAAGTGTGGTGGTGGTTGCGATGCCTGACCTTCCCAGCACTGGACGGGAAGAGGTGGCTCTTTCCACCATTTGCACGCCCCCTGCAAGTGCTGAAAGGAGCACCCACAGTCCACTTGCTGATATGCAAATTGAAGATGTCACTGTTGAAGTACAACAGGATGAGGATACTGGTGTAGCTGGCGCTGAGGAGGAAGTTGGCGAGGAGGATTCTGATGGTGATGTGGTTTGTTAAAATCAGGCTCCGGGGGAGACAGTTGTTGTCCGTGGGATGAAAAAGCCCATCACGGTCATGCCTGGGCAGAAGACCAAACATTCCACCTCTTTGGTCTGGCAATATTTCTATCCAAATCCGGACAACAACTGTCTTGCCATATGTACCATATGTAAAGGTGAAATAAGTAGGGGTAGGGACGTCAACCACCTAGGAACATCCTCCCTTATACGGCACCTGCAGCGCGTTCATAAAAAGTTACTGTCAAGTTCAGAAACTTTGGCTAAGACCGTAAGCAGTCCAGGGACACCTAAATCCCGTTGTCCTGTTGTATCCAAGCGCCTGCAAACCACACCGTCAACTCCCTCCTCGTCAATTTCCTCCTTAGTCAGGATCGGAAGTAGTCCTGCTGGCCATGTCACTGGCATGACTGACTCTCCTATCCGGGATTCCTCTGGAGGATCCTGCATTGCTACGCCTACTGCTGCCGCTGCTGCTGTTGCTGCTGCTGGGAGTCGTTCATCATCCCAGAGAGGAAGTAGGAACACCACTACTTTTACTAAACAATTGACCCTCCAACAGTCCTTAGCGAGGAGGATGAAGTACGACAGCAGTCATCCTGAAGCAAAACGTATAACTGAGGCCTTGACTGCTATGTTGGTGTTAGACGTGCGTCCGGTATCCGCCATTAGTGCAGTGGGATTTAGACAATTGATGGAGGTAGTGTGTCCCCGGTTCCAAATCCCGTCTAGATTCCACTTCACTAGGCAGGCGATACCGAGACTGTACAGAAACGTCAGAAAAAGTGTCCTCAGTGTCCTGAAAAATGCCGTTGTACACAATGTCCACTTAACCACGGACATGTGGACAAGTGGAACAGGGCAGACTAAGGACTATATGACTGTGACAGCCCACTGGGTAGATGTATCACCTTACGCAGCAACAGCAGCAGCGTCACCAGTAGCAGCATCTCAGAAACGCCAGCTCGTTACAAGGCAGGCTACGCTGTGTATCACCGGTTTCAGTAAGAGGCACACCGCCGACAACCTCTTAGAGAAACTGAGGGAAATCATCGCCCAGTGGCTTACCCCACTTAGACTCTCCTGGGGATTTGTGATATCTGACAACGCCACCAATATTGTGCGGGCATTACATCTGGGCAAATTCCAGCACGTCCCATGTTTTGCTCACACAATAAACTTGGTGGTGCAGAATTTTCTGAAAAGCGACAGGGGCGTGCAGGAGACGCTTTGGGTGGCCCAAAAAATTTCTGGCCACTTTCGCCATTCAGCGACTGCGTGCCGAAGACTGGAGCGCCAGCAAACACTCTTGAACCTGCCCCGCCATCACCTGAAGCAAGAGGTTGTGACGCGGTGGAACTCAACCCTCTATATGCTTCAGAGGATGGAGGAGCAGCAAAAGGCCATACAAGCCTATACATCCACCTATGACATAGGCAAAGGAGGGGGTATGCACCTGACTCAAGCGCAGTGGAGAATGATTTCCGTGTTGTGCAAGGTTCTCCAGCCCTTCGAACTTGCCACACGTGAAGTCAGTTCAGACACAGCCAGCTTGAGTCAGGTCATTCCCCTCATCAGGCTTTTGCAGAAGCAGCTGGAGAAAGTGAAGGAGGAGCTAAGACGGAGCGATTCCGCTCGGCATGTGGGACTTGTGGATGAAGCCCTTCATTCGCTTTGCCAGGATTCCAGGGTGGTCAATCTGTTGAAATCAGACCACTACATTTTGGCCACCGTGCTTGATCCTAGGTTTAAAGCCTATGTGGTGTCTCTCTTTCCGGCCGACACAAGCCTGCAGAGGTGCAAAGACCTGCTGGTGAACACACTGTCAGCTGAAGCGGAACGTGACACGTCAACGGCTCCTTCTTCATTTTCTCCCGCAACTGGGGCTGCCAGGAAAAAACTTAGGTATCCTAAGCAACCCGCTGGCGGTGATGCAGGGCAGGCAGGACCAAGTTTGGACATCTGGTCCGGACTGAAGGACCTGGCAACAATTTCTGACATGTCTACTGTCACTGCATATGATACTGTCACCATTGACAGAATGGTGGAGGATTACATCGGTGACAGCATCCAAGTAGGCATGTCAGACAGTCCATACCTGTACTGGCAGGAAAAAGAGGCAATTTGGAGGCCCCTGTACAAGCTGGCTCTATTTTACCTGAGTTGCCCCCCCTCCAGTGTGTACTCCGAAAGAGTGTTTAGTGCAGCCGGGAACCTTGTCAGCGAAAGGCGTAGGAGGTTGCTTCCACAGAATGTGGAGAAGATGATGTTCATCAAAATGAATTATCAGCTCTTCCAGGGAGACCAGCCTCCAGAAGGTACAGAGGGACCTGTGGTGGTGGATTCAAGTGGGGACGAGTTAATACTTTGTGAGGATGAGGATGTACACACTGAAGAGGGTGAGGAATCGGTGGATGAGGAGGATGAGGATGACATCTTGCCTCCGTAGAGCCAGTTTGTGCAGGGACACATTAATTGCCAGCTTGTTTTGTGGGGGCCCAAACGAACCAATCATTTCAGCCACAGTTGTGTGGCAGACCCTGGCGCTGAAATGATTGATTTGTTAAAGTGTGCATGTCCTGTTTATACAACATAAGGGTGGGTGGGAGGGCCCAAGGACAATTCCATCTTGCACTTCTTTTTTTTCTTTGCATTATGTACAGTTTGGGGCCTAGTTTTTCTAACTGCCATCCTGTCTGCCACTGCAGTGTCACTCCTAGATGGGTCACGTGTTTGTGCCGCCCACTCGTGTCGCTTAGCATAGTCATCCAGCTACCTCGGTGCAACCTTTTGGACATGAAAACACTATTGTGAGGTGTGAGGTGTTCAGAATAGACTGGAAATGAGTGGAAATTAAGGTTATTGAGGTTAATAATAGCATAGGAGCAGAGAAACCAACAAATTCTGTGATTTTAGCTGTTTTTATGCTTTTTAAAAAAAAAATACAGATCCAAAACACAAAACCCAGAACCCAAAACACGGAAGGGTGGTTTTGGCAAAACCAATCCAGATCCAAAACACGAAGAAAGATCCAGATCCAAAACCAAAACACAAAACACGAAAAGTGGCCGGTGCACACCCCTACTTCCTACAGCTATTGTAGCACTGCCTTGCTTCTGGTAATTACCAGCCTGTCACATCACTCGTCCCTCATTGCCCCGGCCATGCCCGGAAAGCACATGCTATGTATCATACTGTATATACTGAATTCTCTATTACCAGACACTGTTCTTAGAAACATTTCCTATGTCCTGACCTAACCTGTCATCAAAGCCGCTTACCTACAGTGAAAAGACTATTGTGGTAAAAGGGAAATAAGCAAGTACATCAACCAGGCATATTTAACCAGCTCCTTACCATTATAGAATTTGTTATGATTTTATGAAGTACAGATTTGAGTCTCCCATATTCAAATATTCGGAAATATGCAATATTCCGAAATACAGATTTTTTTTTTAGCATGTCTAAGATAGTGACACCATTACTTTCTGATGGTTCAATCTACACAAACTTTGTTTAAGACACACAATTATTACAAATATTGTATAAAAATATCTACAGGCTGTGTTTATAAAGTGTATATGAAACAAATGAATTACATGTATGTAGGCAAACTTTGTTTGATGCACAAAATTATAAAAAAATATTGTATAAAATTACCTTAAAGCTGTGTGTATAGGGTGCATATGAAACATAAATGTATTCTGTGTTTAGACTTGGGTCCCATCCCCAAGATATCTCATTATTATATGCAAATATTCCAAAATACTGAACAATACGATATCCAAAAGTCTTCTGGTCCCAAACATTTTGTATATGCGAGACTCACTAAACAAAGCATATCTAGAAAAAAATTAAATAAAAATATTATATTAAGGCTAAAAGTAAAAAGAATGCATAAATATAAATCAGGGGAACATGCTCTTTCCTTTAGCTCTTTACAAAAAGCAGTAGTGTCTTTGATGGGGCCAATGTCTATGAGTTTACCTCATACTTGCCAACTCTCCCTCATTGTCAGGGAGACTCCCTGAAATAGCAGCAATCTCCCTGTCTCCCTGAAGAGTCTACCAATCTCCCTCATTTCATCTTACCCCCATTATGACACTGTTATAGAAAAGAAAAACAGAGATATATACATTCAAATGGGATCATTAGTATAATTTCCCTGCATTGGTTATAAGGCACAATGATCCCTATGGTTACATGTATTTTCTGAGAAGTATCAGTGTGTTTTCATCAACAAGTAGATCTTACTAACTGCTTTGGGGCTCATTTACATGTGGATACAAATCAATTTTATGACATGCCTCTCAGATGTAGCAGTACACATCCACTTTACCGCCACGCTTATAAGAGCTGCTATCACAATCTCCCTGAAATGCTTTTTCAAAAGTAGGCAAGTATGGTTTAACTATCCAGACAAATTATTTTCTAACCTGCAAGGCTGCAGGTCTTTCATCACTGAGGGGTATATTTACTAAAGTGCGGGATTTTAAAAGTGGAGATGTTACCCATAACAACCAAACATTTATCTAGCACCTTCTAGTAGATAATAGCTAGAATCTGATTGGTTGCTATGGGCTATATCTCTACTTCTAAAAACCTGCACTCTAGTAAATATACCCCTCAGACTCCTCAGAGATTTCAGGGAGAGAGTAAGGTTTAAATTTACTAAGCGGCAGGTTCTAAATCCTAGGAATTTTGTGACTGTTTTGCAACCTGTCAATTTACTAAGGCCAAAACCACCAAGAAAGCACACTTTAGAGTAGAATATAATGAAACTAGTCATTTTCTTGGGCAGGTTTGCCTACTGTTTTACAAGGGTTTTTGAAAGCCACTTAATAAATTTGGTACCTTGATATTTAATTCTATTCTATACTAACGTGTATTTTCTCCGCAGTTTTGGCCTTACTAAAACAACAGGTTGTAAAATCACCACAAAAACGCCAAGATTAAGAACCTGTTTAGTAAATTTAGTCCAAAATAACAGAATAGAAAGGCCAAATATATCTACAGTAAAACCAATGGGTTCTAAATTACACCAAACCCGCCGCTTAGTAAATTAAGCTTTAAAACCTTTATAATCTACATAAAATTTTAAGAACATATATCTGTGGGCTTTGTTATATGTTAATTTATACTAGCATATTAACTTGGATTTTATCTTATTTTTGGGTTTGTTTTTTAACCACTCCCCCTAAGTGGCCCTTAGAACTGGCTCAATACTGTACTGTAGAGTTATGAGCAGCGTGTAATGTACTTTTTTGAGCTTTTTCCTACAGCTCTTTGCAGTTAATTGGAAAGAATTGTTTCCTAGAAGAGGGTATCCCTATTATTTACTAAATAATATTTTAACTATACCAAGAGTATGAAGCAGATAAGACCTAGTGATTAAAAATTATCCCAGTTGACTATGGGCCTAATTCAGTAAGGATCGCAACTGCAATTGCAACAGCGACTACGTACGCAGACTCACTGCAACAGTATGTTAATCCACTGTGATCGCCATGCTGTCGCAACACAACATAAGGACATCCACTTTACCCTGCACACATCCGTAATCCTTAGCAAGACTGCAAAACCATGGGTAACATTGAGTACCATCGCAGCCCCACACTTGCACAGGCAAATCTCTAACCTCGTCAGACACTATGAGTACTCAAGCTGCGTAAGGCATCACAGTGGATAATTTATGCACACCCATGCAATGACGAACTGGCACGCCTGCATTTCACTGAGCACCTCCCACAAAGGCACTTCCTGTCAATCACTCTGTGATGGGTCTGCGTAGTCACTGTGATCACAGTCCCGATCTCAGTGGCTGGTTCGCGCACGCGCATTGCGATGCATGTGCAGAATGCAAAAATCAGCCGATTGCCTGTGTACTCGCAATTGCGATCATTAGTGAATCAAGACCTATGCACAGTAGAAACATCGGTTTTCAGGCATAAACTATTATAGAGACACAGACAGTCTAGAGCAGGGGTGGGGAACCTCCGGCCCGTGGGCCGTATACGGCCCGCAAGGTGAAATCATCCGGCCCGGCCGGCTGTCAGCGGCAGCAGCAGAATCAGCGTAGTGTAGCGGCTGTCAGCGGCGGCAGGTAGCGCAGCGGGAGAGCAGGGATGTCAGGATTGTCATCGGCAGCAGGTAGCGCAGCGGCAGAGAGGGAATGTCAGGATTGTCATTGGCTGCTGGTAGCCAATGACAGCCCTGACACACCCCTTTCCCCCGCTGCGCTATCAGCGGCGGCAGGTAGCACAGCGGGGGGAGGGTGTGTCAGGGCTGTCATCGGCTATCAGCGGCGGCAGGTAGCACAGGGGGGGTATCAGGGTGTCAGGGCTGTCGTTGAGTGGCATGCAGGGCTCTCTCCCCATCAGCGGTGACAGGCAGGCAGCGCACAAGGGGGGGGGGAATCAGGGCTGTCATATGGCTGCCATTGAACTGGTTAGTGCAGGGGTGTGCAGGGTCTCACCCTAACAGCGCGGGCAAGCAGGCAGTGGTGGCACAGCAGGAGGTGTGTACAGTCAGTGCTGTCATCAGGCTGGTTAGGACTGAGAGGACCCCAGGGCTGCCTTATCAATCTGCCTGTCACACATCCATAGAGACTGCCCCTCCAGACTCTGCCTGGCAACATACCAAAGAGAAGCAGTTACTTACAGCCATCGCATTAAGGATGAGTTAATAACGTTTTTAACCAAATATAGGAGGCAAATTTTAAGTTAATAATTTTGTGTGGCCCCCAAATGATTTTCTAAAAATCAAAATGGCCTTTGGCAGAAAAAAGGTTCCCCACCCCTGTACTAGAGTAAACGGGAAATGGAGCAGCATAGCTTTAGCTGCCATCAGTGTGCAAATCACCCCACCTCACCCATGAGAACAGCTTGTCTCACCCCTAGTCCTAGATACCAGCAAGACAAGGGGTGCCAGTGTTCCAGGCACAAACAAAAGGAAGCAGTGGGTCATCATGAAAGAGACACAGATCGAAGTTACTACCAGAGACAATTTCACATATCAAAAGGGATAGACAACCAGTACTCTTCATATTGTCAGGACATCAACAAACATGACAAGCAACTTCGACGACAGCAGGAATCAGCTCAAGAGCTCACTGTATGCCATCAGACAATGCCTTGTCTAGCATGGCTCCAGAAGACAACACAAAGTCCAAGTTTCAGCAGCACACCACTCAGACTGCCCCATATCCAGCATGGTAGGATTCGTGCAGAGGTGGTTTGCATAATCAGCGGCTGATACCATTTAAGGCATAGAAGCTGTGAGAACATAAATACAGCGATATTCAAAATGTCAATGTTTATGTAAGAGATTGTTAGCAGTGCACATGTTATTGTTAGAGTGATCTTACCAATGCTCAGGTTTGTTTAGAAGACAATGCATGCAAAGGCAGAGGGCAATATAGTGCATAGGATGCTTAAAGAGCAGCACAGGGGTTACCAGGCCTGGGAGTGGATTCACTTAGGGCTCAGATGGGGCATGCAGCAACTGAAAATCAGATGGGTTTGAGAAAGGCTTAATGGCATACTTGCCAACTCTCCCTGGTTGTCATGGAGACTCCCTGAAAAGCAGCAATCTCCATGACTCCCTGAAGAGTCTAGGGGGTAAATTTAGTGAGAGTTTTTAGAAATGGAGATATTGCCCATAGCAACCAATCAGATTCTAGCTATTATCTTCTAAAATGTGCTAGTTAAATGTTAAGTAGAATCTGATTGGTTGCTATGGGCAATATCCCCACTTCTAAAAAGTCTCACTTTAGTAAATTTACCCCGAGAAATCTCTCTGCTTGCACCTTACCCCCATTATATAGCTCTTATATATTTGGAAAAAAAAGAAATCAGAGATATATACATTCAAATTATATAATCAGTGTAGTTTTCCTACATTGGTTATAAGGTACAATGATGTTCTCTTGGACACTTACAGTGTCTTGCAAAAGTATTCACTCCCTTTGCATTTTTCATGTTTTTTTGCCTCACAACCTGGAATTAAAATGGATTGTTTGAAGGTGTGCATCATGTCATTCATAGAACATGCCTACAACTTTGAAGTTGTGTTTTTTTTATATTGCGAATCCAACAACATTTAGGACAACATAACAGAAAACTTCAGCGTGCATATTCACCCACCCTAAAGTCAGTACTTTGTCGAGCCACCTTTTTTCGGCATTTACAGCTGCAAGTCGCTTTGGATAAGTCTCTATTGAGCTTGCCACATCTTGCCCCTGGAATTTTTGCCCATTCCTCAAGGCAAAACTGCTCCAGCTCCTTCATGTTGAATGGTTTCCGCTTGTGAACAGCAATCTTCAAGTCTGACCACAGATTCTCAATTGGATTGAGATCTGGGCTTTGACTAGGCCATTCCAACACATTTAAATGCTTCCCCTTAAACCACTCGAGTGTTGCTTTAGCAGTATGCTTCAGGTCATTGTCCTGCTGGAAGGTGAACCTCTATCCCAGTCCCAAATCACAGGCAGACTGAAAGGTTTTGCTCAAGAATATCCCTGTATTTAGCACCATCCATCTTTCCCTCAACTTTCCCAGTCCCTGCTGCTGAAATCATCCCCACAGCATGATGCTGCCACCACCATGTTTCACTGTGGGGATGGTGTTCTTAGAGTGATGGGATGTGTTGGGTTTGCGCCAGACATAGCGTTTTCCTTGGTGGACGAAAAGTTCATATTTAGTCTCATCTGACCAGAGCACCTTCCTCCATACATTTGGGGAGTCACCCACATGCCTTTTGGCAAACTCAAATCGTGTCTTATTTCTATCACTAAGTAATGTTTTTTTTCTGGCAACTCTTCCATAGAGCCCAGCTCTATGGAGTGTACGGCTTATTGTGGTCACATGCACAGATACACCAGTCTCTGCTGTGGAACTCTGCAGCTCCTTCAGGGTTACCTTTGGTGTCTGTGCTGCCTCTCTGATTAATGCCCTCCTTGCCCGGTCTGTGAGTTTTGGTGGGCAACCCTCTCTTGGCAGGTTTGTTGTGGTACCATGTTCTTTCCATTTGATGATGATGGATTTGATGGTGGTCTGGGGGATCATCAAATATTTGGATGTTTTTTTATAACCCAACCCAGAATTGTACTTCTCAACAACTTTGTTCCTGACTTGTTTGGAGAGCTCCTTGGGCTTCATGGTGTGATGCCTCTTGCTTAGTGGTGTTGCAGCCTCTGGGGCCTTTCAGAAAAGGTGTGTTTATACTGACACTTAGATTTCACACAGGTGGACTTCATTTCACTAATGATGTGACTTCTGAAGGTAATTGGTTGCACCAGAACTTTTGAGGGGCTTCATAGCAAAGGGGGTGATTACATATGCACATGCCAATTGTCAGAATTTTATTTATAAAGATTCTTTTTTATATATATTTTTCAAATTTCACTTAAAAAAATTAGACTATTTTGTGCAGATCCATCACATAAAATAAATAAATTACAGGTTGTAAGGTAACCAAAAAGGTAAAAATGCCAAGGGATGTGAATACTTTTGCAAGACACTATATATGGAACTCCTTGTAATACACAATGCATGAGCAACCCCTGAAAAGTATCAGTGTGTTGTCATCAACATATAGATCTTACTGACTGCTTCCAGGCTCATTTACATTTGGATGAAAGTCAATTTTATGGCGCGCCTCTCAGATGTAGGAGTACACGTCTACTTTACCGCTGCGCTCATAGGTGTTACTTCCATAATCTCCCTGAAATGCTTTTTCAAAAGTAGGCACGTTTGCTTAATAGTAGAAGAATGTAATTTAAGCAATGATTGTAATTTAGGATTACTAGGCGTGAAATCAAAAAGGGCAATTCACTAACTAAGACTGCAACGAAGGATAAAGAGGGGGCTAAAGTAAGCAGAATCTTATAGAACAATCTATAATTGGTTAAGTGAAATGTTCATTTATTCAGGCTGTTACACAGAAGCATAACCAGTCCAGATATAGCAATTAGAATGCTAAAATACCCCAGTTTTATTAATTTTGCATACAGAGAGTATGGGAACTGTTTGTGACCTAGATACAACAATGCTTTAGGTTAGTCACAGAGTGGCTAGCCATAAGTGTGATGCAAGAGACATAGATGTTTGGCTTAGAATGCACTGCAGGCTGGTGGCATGGTGGACAGCCGCAGTACAGTATCAAAATTGGAGCAGGAAGTCCTGGAACACAGAGACAAGAAAGGTGCTAAAGGTTCTGGGCCTTCACTGAGTTACATTATGCATGCACACATTGCAGGTTCAGACATGTGTGTGCTTTTTGTGGTGGAAATCACTTTGCAAATAACTGTGCGAGAGAAGCAGACAAGCACAGGAGCTACCTGAAGCAGTTGTGCCTAGCAAAAGCAACTAGCATGACTTTGGATTGGTTGCCTATATATGCCAAGTATACTGTATATAAGGAAGCCATTTTTTTTGCATGCAGGTTTTAGGGACAGATTTAGGATTCCAATAACGAACAGTGGGCCTGATTCAGACCCGCTCGCGAGCGCTCGCAAGCAGGTCGATGGTGGCCCAGTGTGCATGCGCACGACGGAGCCGGCTCCATCGTGCGCATGCGTGAGACCCGGATAGCGACGGGCAAACCGTCGCTCCGGGTCTCGTACCAAAGGGGGCGTGCTGTCGATGTTGAGTGACAGCACGCCCCCTTTGGTGGGCGGGCCGGGGGTGTGGCTGCCCAGACGGAGGGAACGCCTACCATCTGGGGCCGGCCCCACTGACATCACAAGTGATGTCAGTGGGAGAGCTTTCGGCTCTGTTAGAGCTCTCTGGGGCTTGCGGCAACGAGAGCCTACCACAAGGGTCTCGTCGCAAGCCCGATGGTCGCGATGGTCTTGATCATCGCGACCATCTTCCTGGCCACTCGCTATAGCTGTGGGTGGTCACCCACAGCTATGCGAGCGGCCGGGAGGCCGCTCTAAAAAACAAGAAGGCTGGCCCTGATTCAGAGCGAGCTCTCTGTCAGAGCATCCGGCTCTGAATCAGGGCCAGTGTCCCCCTGGCAGGTACGAATGGTAACTTAATGTTAATCAATGTCCAGGCAATGGATTTGCATGAAAATATTGTAAAGGAATACAGTTGCTGATTTCACCTCGTCTTGGTTCCCAATATTGTGGCTTGTGAATTCAGGCTTATTTAACACCAGTCCTTTCCAATAGAGGCACCAAGCAACAATGCTCTAAGTAGGGAATAGTGTTTATTCCCATAACAGTTATTTGACAAAGCAAACAGAATGGTTAGGAGGCCTGGCAGAGAGGCCTTATGGCAAAATCAGCATTTACACTTTTGCCTTTCCACCCAGAGCTGCAAGATCATGTGATTCCAGTTTGGCAAGTATTTTTTTATAGACAATGCTTGCAAATGGCAAGTGTGCTGCAGTATATCCTGCTCCTTCTACTAAGCTTTAAGATTCCCCTTACTGTGGTACTTGGCAGCACACACCAGGTCAGAATCAATAGCACACTAACTTGATTTTTACTAACAGGTCCAGACCATTGCACCCACATGCTGCATGAAAAAAATTGCTCTAGGAAGTTTGGTGTCCTCTTTGCCAGTTGAAACTCATGCTGGGTATATACTTAGCGATGATTACCCGGACGATATGTCGGCCCAACAGGCCAAATTATCATGCTACAGGCACACACTGAACAATGTAATGAACGTCGGTACAATCCCTCATTCCGTCCCACATTAGTGCAATGATGCTGCATGCGATATGACCGTGCAGTACGGCTGACCGGACGATATGACATGCGACCGTCGGAGCACACAGATAAATTCGGTCAATATGTTGTTCCGATTCAGCCGGATACGACATATCGGCCCAACATCGTCCTAGTATGTAACCAGACTTAGGCCCCAAAGGCTGTAATATCCTACTTGGATAAAGAGGTTGACAAGTAGAAGCTTGAGTACAGGCTCCCTGTGGAAAAGCCTGACAAATTGATAGGATTTGTAAGTAAGTTACACTGGGGCAAGATGCAATCCTTGGTAGGGCTCTTAAACTTGACAGATAATGCCTATTACAGATATTTAAAAGGTGTGAAAAAGAAACGTCATCAAACAGGAAGTTTCTGCAAATGTATTTTTATGTAATCAAGGTCATATTTGAGAATCGACTATCTGGTTCAGGTCAAATACAGCTGATGTAGACATAGTTCAATTTGCATATTTTGGATGATTTTTGCATGCCATGATATATTTAGAATTTTTATGAAATGTATTTAATAAAAAAAAAAAAAAGCTGCTATTTACATCTTTCGCTGACTGCAGTTCCCCAGCCTGGTGCATCCTAGCCTTGAGTAACAAAGGAGGCGAGTGTTTTACTTGTGTATGACTAGCTGGCAACATAGACAAATAAGTTAAGTACAAGTAAGCTTTGCAAGACTCCATGATTGCTTCTAGGGGCCCTATTTACTACAATCCGCATTTAAAACGCAGATTGTAGGGTGATATTTCCGACTGAATTCGCATTGCAATAAAGCTCTGTCCCTGCGAATCCCCATTTTTCTGAAAAAATACAGTGAGAATGTGCTGTGCATGTGAGGCCGGCCCCGCTACGAAAATCCCCCCCCACAAACCCTCCTTCGCGGCCGCTTCCCCTCCCGTGACCCCTTTACTTTCACTTACCTCCAGTCAGGTCATCGCTGCAATGAATTTATGAATTCTACTCCAATTGAAAATTTAGGTGATACCTAAATAATGTGAAAACACCCTTTTTCACTTTATTTTACTAAAAATAAAATAGGCCCCTATATGTGAAACTTCATGATAAATAAACGTGTTGGATCAGCCTGCCTGCTCCTATCCTGTGTACACTGAGATATGACTAAATGCAAATTCCTGCATCCAGAAGTAGAAATGTGTTCTTGATAGACGGAAGCGTTCAAAGCTGGAATAACCAGCCTAACATGCACAGCAGTTGGGAGCGTCCACTTCCTACCTTTCCTTCAAGACACAGGTGGGACAGTACCCAAAAAACACACATATACACATACATACATTCACACACAATTACACATTCTGTACATAATAACTGTCACACATATATATAGTTCAGAGATCGGAGATTGGAAAGATGTTTGTTTGGCAGTGTCCACAGCCTATCAATAGGAGTTGTAGATAGCCTTATATGCAAAGAAGTCATAAGGAGTATAACATTTACGCAAATTAAGTTCTACTTTACTAAATAGTTTTTGTAGATGTCCTGTTACCTTCATCAAGGGATATTTGTAGGGTTCTAGTTTTTAGCTAAGATGTAGTACAGCAATATCAGGAGACGTGAATGCAGACATTGCTGAAATAAGTTGTTGCAGAGATGTGGAAAATTGTTGATAATTAATAAAGTTAATATTTCTGCCCATATGAGAGTATTTGGCAGAGTTCAACAACAGAGACCTTGAAGTAATAGAGGAGAGCTTAAGGTTGTGATTGGAGAGAGAAAAGGAATGTTAAAGCAAACAGAACATGACCATAGTCTAAAGTGAATACAAAATCAAGGCAATGACCATCTCAATGGCTAGAAGAGTAAGCCCACTGGGAGATACCAAGAACTGAGATTAGAGAGAGTAGTTTGGAGGAACAAGGGGAGTGTGAACTATCAATAGGGATGTTGAAGTCACCCATGATGATGGTGGGGATGTAAAGGTGCCCATACACGGCATGATATAGCACCTATATCGTGCCGATCCGTCGGATCGGCACGTATATCGTGCCGTGAATGACCACCTTAAGACTTCAAGAAACGAGAGAGTCAAGCAGAAAAATATTCAAGAAAATGGTGGTTTGATCCAGGGGAACGATAGATCACAGCAACATGCAGAGAGGATGGGTTGAAAATCCTGTTAGCATGTACTTCAAAATATGTGAATGTGAGTGAAAGAACATGGAGTAGAACTGTGAATGTGCAATATTGGGACATTATTATGTTGATTGGCTGGCACCTTATCACTTTCTTATCACTTTTCACTCTGTCTCCTAACACTGCTTAGTAAATAGACCCCTATGAGAGTGATGGGAGACAGGTGATGTGTTTGAGGTTTGCTGGATTTCTATACTGTTGTGAATTATGTGTATGGGACTTATGGGTGAGACCTGGATTTAACAATATATCAAGGTGAGAGTACTACAGTTTATTTGAAGCGCAGTTGTTAGCTGTCACATGCTGCTGGAGCTCCGGCACTGATTACCAGGTCCACGGATGGTGGGGTCCAGCGCCTGCTCGGCTCCAGACATCTCTGCTGGGTGCCGCGATCCCTCCTTCCCTGCATGCATCTGTTTAGTTGGCGAGACGTCAATTGACGATTGATTAGGCTAATGTGCCACAAAATGCGATCTTGACATGGCAAAGTCTTTTTTAGCCACCAAGATCTTGGCAAAACATCGGCAGATCCAGTCTCATATTTCACAAGTATCCTGGCAACAGTACACTGGTTCCAGCTGATCCTTTCAGCAAAGTCTTCCAGGATACCCCTCTTCAGTGAGCATGATTGCTCGAACATGGTTTTTTTTGCCACAGCAGATAAGAGGTTTATTGCTTACAACACATGGAGAGAACGCATTTCAAATATGTCAAAAAGAGCACATATAGCATATATATATGCCTGCTGACACTCATTGATTGGTCAACTGATGTCGGCATCTGACTAGTTAATGAATATTGCATCCCAACGTAAAATGAGTGCAACTGTGTTGGTTTCAATTGTTGTAACTTTTCAACTGCTTTATATATATATATAAACACAACTACCCAAGTATTATTAGCTGACGAAATTCCCTACACAATATATAACATTACACTCTAACTCAAAGTAAAATGCACAAAATGCAGCCTCAAGCCATGAAAAATGTTGAATACACTAGTGATGCAAGCCTACACTGTAAATACTTGAAGGATAGACTATATATAAATTCAAATCATCAATCCGCATACATGATACAGGATGCTTATAAAATATATATTAAAGAATTCTTTACTACGCACTTTTTATAACAATCAACCTTTAAGAGGTTTAAACACTAGAGCAACCTCTAACAAATCACTGTCACTCCTTATGCAATTATATCATATGCTACTAAAGAGACCCAGCATATGCTGGGTCATCTTGGCCCATGGGCTGTTCCACCTTTTCCCGCCTCTCACTGCTCCAACCCCACTGTATACTTACCCTTCCCAGTGCAAAGTGGTTCTTGTATGTGTGCCAGTAGTTTTAGAATTAGTAAGGATTTTGGTGTCTGAGCCAAAGAAAGGCTATTGATTCACATTGTTAGCTCTGCCTATCACAGTTTGAAAGTTATCTATGTTGTGCCATACTTGCCTACTCTCCCTGAATGTTAGGGGGATGCCAGAAACCCGGAGAGCTCTCCCAGACTTTTGGGAGAGTCGAAGAGCTTTTCAGATCTGCACACGTCCAAAGAGAAGTGGGTGGTCCCAAGGCTCAATGACATGATTTGCAGTAAATGACATCATTGTGGCTCTACTCCCCAATGCCTCATACAGCGGTGGGACAGGACCATTATGACTCGACTCACTGCTCCACACACCTCTCAACTAGGCTGCCTCCTCCAATAGCTTTAAGGAGACCCAGGTACAAGTGAGCCATAATATAATTGAAGCAGATATATGAATAAAACTAATGGACAGTAATTGGTAATAAGTATATATATAAGTGAGTGTATATTATAAACAGTATCTATCGCAAGATATATGAAGATGTGCCTAGGGTTCTATAGAAATATTGGTACATAAAGTGAATGTCTAGTAATTACAGATATTGTACCAACCCTAATTTAGTGTAATCCCTTTGTTACGTATATCATGTTAGTCAAATACTTTATGGATGTGTATAATTACCAAATTAATATGTCTCTTCATTTAACTGCATCTCAAAAAAGTACATGGATCACTACATACATAGTGTTACATACATAACTAAAAACATGTTCACCATAGCAACAGATGAAGCGTGTAGGCCTCACTCCACCATGCAGATATGGTTACTATGGAAACCCTGAATCAGCCTTATTAGTAAATGTGCCTGATATACTGCAGCCTGTAATATTTGTTTTGAAGCCATGTTTAGACGCATTCAGTATGATTTACCGCCGGCCGCCTGGCCGGTGGTTCAAATCCCGGCAACGGCAGCCCGACAGAGGAGGAAATCCCGATCGTCCTAAAGGTAAGTATAAAGTAATCTAAGTCTACCACCTAACCCTAACCCTCCTTTAGGGTGCCTAACCCTAACCTTCCCCCCTGTGCCTAACCCTAATCCCACCTCTAAGTGCCTAAACCTAACCCCACCTTCCCCGCCGTCTAAATCTAATTCGCCCGGTGGGGTGCCTAACCCTAACCTCCCCCCGGGGGCGCCTAACCCTAACCCTACCTCCCCCTAGCCTAACCTTAACATCCCAAGGGGGTGCCTAACCCTAAGTCCCCCCCGGGAGCCCTTAACCTAACCAAAGTGGCTGTCCGCGCCCGGCATCACTTCGATCGGGACGCCGGGCGCCGGTCTCCCGGCTTCGGTAAAATGACAGGCGTCTAGATTTAAACGCCCGCCATTTAACCCTCGCCGGGATTAAGTAGTTGGGAAGCCAGCTGTCGGCATTGCGACGGCCGGTTTCCTGAACGTATACCATTTAGACATAAGGTTCATCTAAACCTTTTGGCTCACAGAATGTGTCAACTCTTAAAAATACAAGTTCTTCTAATGTTATAGTTTCAGACATAACCATACAGAGTGCTAATGGAAGAAAACAGTTTGCAAACATGCATGTAATACAATATGTTTTATTTTTCTACTGTTACAGTCTAAAGGTGGCCATACACGGCACGATTTACGTACCGATCCGACGGATCGGCACGATATAGGTGCTATATCGTGCCGTGCATGGGCACGATATCGTACCTGATATCATACTACGCGCTCCTGCGGAATCGTAAGTCGCATCCCCAGATCTTCCTGCAGGTTCATTTGATCTGGGATGCGATGTACGATCCCTTTCAGATGGTGGAGGGGGGAGCCGGCATATCGTGTGGTCAGCGGGGACCACGCGATTGTTACCGGGGACAGCACGATCCATTTGCCATGGGGCTACTTGCAGTATACTTTGTCACGACACCATTTTATTTCATAAATTCTGAGAAAAAAAGATTATATAGAAGTTCAATAGCCTACACATTTCTGTGTAACAGTGAAGCAACACATACACTGGGAAAGAAAGAAAAAAAAGAGGCCCTACTTTGCTGTAAAAAGGAGGGTAGACCAGCATTGCCAATCCCCTCCCAAATTGTACTATGGGGTCGGATATAGGGATATTGTTCAAAAAACAAGAACTTACTATTATGTTTGCTTCCCATGGAGCAAATGAAAATCTCCTGTGTACAGGGTTGGACTGGCCCACAGGGGTACAGGGGAATTCCCCGGTGGGCCCCACTGCCTGTGGGCCCACCTCCCCTCCTCTAGGTGTCAGGTTTTAGACCTCAAATTATAGGTTGTTACTTTATTAGCCAGTTACCTGGTAGAGAAGGACCACTGATCAACATGGGGGCTTGGTTCCCTTCTATAGAAACTACACCAAGATTTGCCTAATCACTAGCCAAGCGTCTGTGGTGGCTGGCCACACCCTCTGGTGGATGACCACACCCTTACCACTGATTCCCCCAGTGGGCCCCTCATTGCCCAGTCCGACACTGCCTGTGTAGCCTACACCTTAATCCCTTCATGATCAGATATTTCTTATGTTTGCTTTAACATTCCTTTTCTCTCTCCAGTCACAACCTTAAGCTCTCTTCTATTACTTCAAGGTCTCTGTTGTTGAACTCTGCCAAATCCCCTCATATGGGCAGAAATATTTATCAGGGATTTTGCACAATAAGTGACAATTCAAATCAAGTTGGTTTGTTCCAATTTATCAGTGGAATTTAACAATGCTTGCTTGCTGGGATATTGTGCCTGATTCAGACCCGCTCGCGAGCGCTGAGCGCTCTCAAGTGGGTCGATGGTGCCCAAGTGCGCATGCACATGACGGAGGCGTCTCCTTATTACAGTTTTGGGTGGAATAAAAATGATAGAGGGAATTCCACCCGGAAGACTGAGGTTTAGAATTAAAATAGGTCGATTCTGTGTTTTTGATCTTTTTCGATGGATTTTGCAAACTGACCATTTACTAAAGTCAAAACAGACTTTAGAACTCTTTAGAACATCAGACCAACAAACAATTTTTTAACATAGGCAAGAATAGGATCCGCAGATTTACTAATGGTTGGTTTTAAAACCAACCCCAAAACGGCAAACCCACCCAAACATTAGACCAGCAGCGTCAGACGTGTTTAGGAGGAACACTGCACTGTGCAGGCTGCGTTAGAATCAGAGAAGAATAGAAAGAGATAAAAATGAGAAAACAAATGCGTGGGGTCCCCCCCAAAAACAATAACATGGCTGTTTCAGGTGCTGGATATTGGAAAACAGGGGGAACTCCATGCCGTTTTTTCCAATACCAAACCAGGCTCAGAGGTCCGGGATGGTTACTGATTTTTTGGGGTAGGATTCCCACGCATTTTTATTTTTACATTTTTTTAACCATTTCTTTACATCTACAGCTAACGAAGTGTGCAGGAGTGCAGACAGACAGTGTGCAGGGGTGCAGACAATACTCTGAACTGTAGGCAAATTGCTTGATCACGTACTCCATTTATGGCAACATGTGTATAATGCTGGGACACATCACTGTACATTAATGGAAAACCCACAGGTACTCACTATTTAAGAAAGATTTCATTGAAAAGCAGAGATCTTAGTAACTAAACATTTGCAAACATATCTATTATAAATCAGAGAAATTGGTTAGGCATTATAACAATATCACATTTTCATTTCACATTGCACATTCATGCGTGTGCTCAAGCAAAATTATTAGAGGCAAACTATTGCTAAATTGTAGGGTGCCTCAGGGGGCTGCAACTTTCACCACTGACACTCTTGGGGTTAATTTACTAAGCGGCAGGTTCTAAATCCTAGCGTTTTTTTGGGTGGTATTGCAATCCACATTTACTAAGGCCAGAACCGCTGCAAAACAGTCAAGAAAGCACACTTTAGAATAGAATAGAATTGAAATTCAAAGCACAATGTTTTAGACCATGGAAAGAGTAGAAAAAAATAGAAACCCCGGATTTATGAAACCAGCAGCAAACTAGCCCTAAAAAATGACTAGACTCAGAAAGGTGTGATTGCTAAAATAGCAGTAAATTGATTGATTTTACCAGGCAAGACTGATTGAAATGAATATAATCCAATTGGGGTATGGAAGATTATGATGTCTCTTACCAGAAATGACTGAACTTTAACAGAAATAAACAAACAAAAGTATAAAACATTAAAAAAACAACACACAAACACAAAATCAAACCAGACACAAAAAACACACGCAGGACTTATATATGGAAAACACACCTGAAATAGACTATAGAACAAGAGACATTTAAAGAAAAAAAACTGACCACAATTATGGGCCTTATTCAGAAGTGGATGCCGCTGCTTCTGCTGTTGCGTCTGCTGGCCGAGTCACGGCTGCAATAATATGAAAATGCTAGTTTCTGCTTTTCCAAGGTGTTGGTGCAGTTTCTTCAGCTGAATATGGCCTTTGTGGCTGTAACTCTATCTTAGAATGCAGTTGCTCTTACTAACACGTCTGGGACACCCCCATAACACGCCCATTAGACAGACTTTTTTTGCGTTCACTTCAGGCCACCTCCAAGTCACCAACCAGGAACACCCATATCTGATACCGTCTGTCCCGTTTGCAATAGCTTTGTGCAGACACTCTGTGTAACACATGCTTCGTAGGGGTTTTCGGGACCTTTCATGCATGCGCAGATGCAAATAAATCCTCAACTATGAGGTCAATTGAATTTTGTTTCTATAAAAGCACCATTACATGAATATAATAGCATCTAATCCACAGTGGTTTCAATAGAAACTGCTCTCATATAGAATACGCCATGGTGAGTTGTCATTTAAGGTGCCTACACACATAGAGATGTGCTCACGATCCGACCTGAGGCACGATTTCCCCTGAACTTTCCCCAGGCAGCTCCCCGGCAGTCATGGTCACGATTTGGAGTAAAAAATGTCCAAGCTGACTTAAGATATATCGTTCATCCAGTGCATTGTGTCCCAGATTGGCAAATCTGCCCTACAGCACGGCAGATTTGAAGATGCGAGGTACGACGAGCGGGGACGCGCATCGGCATCGTGAGTAGAAACTCACGATTTGGGCATATTTTACACGATTGTCGTCACGATTCGTCGAAATCAGGCAAATCGTGTAAGAAATCGCCATGTGTGTACTGTAGGCACCTTAGAACCCAACGGGACAGAAAAAAGGCTGCTTAGTAAATACTACCCATTAGACCTGAAATCCGGCGTCAATCTGCAGCAGTTTCAAAATGACGCCAAACCCACCGGTTAGTAAATTTAGCCCTTTAGCCCTGCTGTATATGTTATGTGTACCATTATAGCCGTTGCAAGAAACTTGCATTTCTTTTAAAGTGAGAATACACTGACTAATCCTTCTTCTCACTCTAAACACCTAGACAGGATCAGTATGCAGTATAGTCAGAAGATGAATACACAAAAACACGCTAGCTGAAAACTTTAGTATCATGATTGTATTTTCCAACATTACAAATAACTTAAGGAGAATACCCTCTTTCAAACAATGTGACCTCTAAATTACAGAAATTGTTAAGAAGTCCAGAAATAGGGGGGGGGCTGTAATGGCCAGATCTCCCACCACCTGTCAACAATAAACTAGACATGAACGGTTCGGTTTAGGTTCCGATCTTCCCACCAAGTTCGAATCTCAGATTAAGCCAAACCTTCATCTTTCATAGACATCTTGGCACAGATATCCGTGAGAGATGACGTTTTGCCTTGTTCTGAGATCCTAACTTGGTGGGAAGATCCGAGCCGCTCATCCCTACTAAACACAAAGGTCCCTCCCCTTATTTGATATGGTATTTTTGTAAATGGAATGCCTTGCTATGTTTTCCTTATATATGTGTATTTTTCTAAATGAAATGCCTTGCTGAGCCACCATACGATTCCAACACATTTTATGCATTTCATCCAAATAAGTAAAAAAAGCATTATTAATTATTATTTTCAAGTGCAGATTTTAACATAAAAACCTGTGTGTAGAATCCAGCTTTTTGCTGTTTTGCAAAGGAGGATTAATTCCATAGAAAGAACCACAAAGAATTTCTTGTTGGTGGTTACCATTCACACATTTGTTTTTAGTTCACCTTTTTTGCAATTTCAATAAAAAAAGCACTTTTCTAACCATCTTGGATAGATTTTCTTTGTCATAGTCTTCTGTAAAACAACAAAGTATAATTTGTGTGGGCACTGCATAAATAATTACTGGAAATTGACCAGCCCCAAAAATGCCAATATAGGGGCATATTCAATTAGGCGCGAAAAGTCCTGTACTTGTCACATGCCGGACTGTTCGCGGACATCGCTGGTTTTCCATGCGAAAAAGTATCTTGCTCGTCCCCGCTTATCAGCGTATTCAATTAGAAATCGGTGAAACCGGGAGCCGGCGAATTCGGACCTGGCGAAAAGTGCTGTCAGATTTGGGGAAATCAGCCTGACACCCCCCAAAAGATGCACTCCCAGTGAGGATCACTATAGATACCCCCGAATAGGCCTGCTGAATGAATTTGGGGTACTTAAATGCTCTCAATAGCTGCTAATTAGCATCTTTGCAGAAGTGGTGAAGAATAGCATTTAGCAGGTTTTTTTGCAGAAAATAAGTAGTCCCAGCAAATTTGGGGTACACGAAAATGGGTGCTAGCATATCTTAAAGTTGCTAACGTGAAGTTTTAAAAAACTTAAAAAATCCACCTGCCGCAAGCACCTGCAAACTTAAAACCACGTGGGGCATACTTGGGGACCCCCCTAGACTATTTTGCTAGTTTTTAAATTTGTCCCCCAACTTTGGACTTTTTCAACCCCAAAATGAAAGTACTTTTTGGGGGTGATCTAAAGTATTTTTAAAACTTTTCTTGATGCAGTTCACCTTTGGGGGACTGTCCCAAGGGTGAAGGGGGGGTTTTCCGAAGTTTGCACCCCAAAATCCCAATTCTGCACTTTTTTTCGACACCTACTCGTAGGCGAAACTTTTTCGCCGGTTCCATTGCACTGAGTTTCCACACTGGCGAAAAGTCCCCGGAATTGAATACGGAGGAAACTTTTCTCATGGTGAAATGATGTCACTCGTGATACTTTATCGCTGAAAACGGCTTTTCACACCTAATTGAATACGGCATATAGTTTTAACAGTGAAATATGATCACTCTGATACGCAAAATGGTTTGCTAAGTTGCGAATTTGTACCTTGCACCTTGTAGCTGGATTCAAGCCTCAATGTAACACTCTTATGTATACTCATACACCGCTGAATTTAAAAAAAAAAGTATGTATTGTTCAAAAAACAAGCACTTACTATTATGTTTGCTTCCCATGGAGCAACTGAAAATCTCCTGTGTAGCCTACACCTTAATCCCTTCATGATCAGATATTTCTTACCTTAATGTGATCTCTTATGAGCCTATTATTTATTATCAGGGATTACGCACAATAAGCAGGGGCGCCGAGAGGGGGGGGGAGCGGGTACAGATTACTCGGGCCCGGGCCTGAAAGGGAGCCCGGGCTGCCTGCAGCACATCCTCTTTTTTTTTTCAACTTAATATTATTTTTTTAAATTGAACTTAATTAATTTACTAAAACCACCGGGGGGCGGCAGCGGGTGGAAGTTTGGGGGGGGGGTGTAGAGGAGCACTGTCTGTGTGCCATTGTCACAGACGGTGCATTGTCACTCACTGTCACTGGTTTGCAATGCAGCCGCACCGCTGCGGAGCTGGTACAGAGAGAGTAAGCCTCACGAGATGATGACATCATCATCTCGCAAGGCTTTCTCAATCTGTACCTGTTCCAGTCTCCGGGTGGCGGGCGGAGAGAGGGAGGGAGGCATAAAGTCACCGCGGGCAGCTTACTACAGTATGTGGTGCAGGCAGTGAGTCGGAGTCACTGTCTGTGAAGCCAGAAGGGCCAAGCGCGCCACTGACTGGCTGCTAGGTCGACACTGAATATGTGTAAGTAGATTTTGACACTGATCCTGTTGCAAGTTGTACATCTATCAATACTATATAAATATAATGCATCACCATTAGTGTATATTAGATATATCATAACAATATATGTAATATATACTATTGGTGATGGTTGCAATATATATATATATATATATTTTTATATATATATAAATGTGTGTATGTATATCAGCGGTTTTCAACAGTATATCAGCGGTTTTATACAGTACTGTTTGGTCTGGGCTGCCGCTGAGCTCCTCTGTGAGGCTCAGGCACACCCGGGCCGTCACTTGCCTAGACGCGGCGGCGTGACATCACAGGTCACACACGTCGCGTTGCCTCCTGCAAGCCCACCCATCTGTGCTAGTAACCGAGTCGGTGCTTCCTGCCCGTGCCAGTGACAGAGCCATGGCTTCCTGCCCGCCCTGCGCAAGTGACAGGGCCAGCACTTCCTGCCCGTGCCGCGCCAGTGACAGAGCCAGCACTTCCAGCCCGGGAGGGTGACCCAATCTGCTTTTTTTTTTCAGTTGTGGAGCAATGTGATTGCTTTATTTCTGTGGGGGCCAATGTGATTGCTTTATTTCTGTGGGGGCCAATGTAATTGCTTTATTTCTGTGGAGGCCAATGTGATTGCTTTATTTCTGTGGGGGCCAATGTAATTGCTTTATTTCTGTGGGAGCCAATGTGATTGCTTTATTTCTGTGGGGGCCAATGTGATTGTTTTATTTCTGTGGGGGCTAATGTGATTGCTTTATTTCTGTGGGGGCCAAAGTGATTGCTTTATGTATCTGGGGGCCAATGTGATTGCTTTATTCCTGCAGGGGCCAATGTAGTGTGTTTTATTCCTGCGGGGGCCAATGTAGTGTGTTTTTTCATGGGTCACGCACGCCAAATCGCTGGATAGTGTGCCTTGGCAATTTTAAAATCTTGTGTAGTGTGCCTCGATTTAAAAAAACTTGAAAATCACTGGTGTGTATATATATATATATATATATATATATAAGAAAAGTATGGTGAATCCGGCACTCACTACATTGAAGGTAAGCTCACCCCGTTGCCTTCCGCTAACCGTGCAGTATCACTGCACGCACCAACAGCACTCCAAGAAACGGCGGCACTCAGGGATTTGTAATAACAACACACACGAAATAGCAGTCTTTTCTACATCAACATTTCAATGCATAGGTCTTGATGAAAATGCCTATGCATTGAAACGTTTATGTAGAAAAGACTGCTATTTTGTGTGTGTTGCTATTACAAATCCCTGAGTGTCGCTGTTTCTTGGAGTGCTATATATATATATATATATATATATATATATATATATTTATATATATATATATATACACAGTCAGGTGCATAAATATTGGGACATTGACAGAATGTTCATATTTTGGCCTCTATTCACCACCACAATGGCTTTGAAATGAAACAAACAAGATGTGCTTTAACTGCAGACTTTCAGATTTAATTTGAGGGTAATTACATCCAAATCAGGTGAACGGTGTAGGAATTACAAAGGTTTCTATATGTGCCTCCCACTTTTTAAAAAAAAGTGAGTGACAATGTACCAGAAGAAGTGGCCAAAACGAAAGGATCTCTAAAAGGCAACAACAGGAGGAGAAATTAATTTACAATCTCTCATCTAGAACCTTAACTAAAGCGGAACAACAAGTCTTAAATAAAGGATTATCATTCATCCCCACCCATGGACATGACGAATTTCAATGGCAAATGGATTTACACAAAATGGGCAGAAATTTGCGTCTTAAAGAATATTTTCAAGATCACCCGCAATTACATACAGCGGATAGTTTGGATAAATTTTATTCTATAAGATCTAAATCAAAATTTTATCCCGTTTCGACTAATCCGTCTATCAAAACATATTCCCGCCTAATGAACCATGCGGTTCAGAAATATACTAACGCTTCATCTGTTACACACTTTAATCTGACTAGGGACCAACAGGATGCTATACGGAATTTACGGCAGGATCATTCCATTGTAATACGTCCGGCAGATAAAGGGGGAGGAATTGTCATCCAGGATCTACAGCCATATAAGGATGAAATACTCAGACAACTTTCTGTCCAAAGTACATATGAGCTATTATCATCTAATCCTACAGTTCAATTCCATCAGGAACTACATGTGTTGTTACAACACATGTAGTGACAGGGCCAGCTGTTTAAGGCGCGAGAACGAGCCTTCCCTGACCTAACTTTCCGGCGCGATGCTGTTTTCCCGGAACTTTTGTCGGATTTCTGCTCGCATCCCCTGAGGGATGCGAGAAGAAATCCTAGTCGGGATTAGCAGCGCACATGAATTGCATAGCTCTGGGAGCTGATTCCCGCGCTATTCACTTCGCGTTGAATAGAATCGTGCCCTTTGTTTCTAATCTGGAGTGCCGCCATCCTAATGTATTTATATACATAAATACAAAATAATGGGGTCCTGGGGCATGCACTCTGCAACCAATGACAGCTGAAATGCACTGCAGACAATAGCGTCCGGCTGCTATTCCCTGTGGGCAAAAAAATCATGTCCCGTGTGCCCCTCCAATAGCCAGCAAAAATGTCACGTGCTGCGTATGGCTGCCAGAGAATCGTCTCACAGTAGGATCAGCCACTACAAAACATCAGCCAGAGACTGTGGACCCTTATGTTATTTTAAAATTAAGTTAATCTATTTCTATAACAAAATTTGCATTTTATTTATTTTTATTTACATGAGAAATGTATAAAATAAAGTTGTTGCACTTTCATTTTTGTGTTTCATTACAGCATCTAAATACATCCAGCTAAAAATGCATATTTTATGGAACTGTCCCGAACTGTCTGGTGGGACAGTCTCGCTATTCAGGTACTGTCCCACCCATGGCATCTCTTCACTGTGCAGGGAGGGCCTGGGAGAAGCCCAGCATCTCCGGGAATGTTGGGCTCGCCCCCGGAGTAATGTAACGGGGCGTGCCATACCACGACCCTTTTTGGTCCGTCCGCGCCTTCGGCGCATGGATGTCTTGACCGCTGAATTACCAAAGTTGGGAGGTATGATCCTAATAGTGAATACTTATATCCCAGCTGCTGGTAGCCATGTCATGCTCTTGTGGGTGGGAGTTTCTCACATGTTAGACGCCTCCAAAGAGGTGCAGCCCTGCCCCTAACATGCTGTGGCCACACCCCCTCCAGGGGGGGCCTGGGAAGTTGCTGTAGCGGAGCCCCGGATTTCTCTTGGCAGCCCTGACAATAAGTAACAATTCAAATGAAGTTGACTTGTTCCAATTTATCTGTGGAATTTAACAATGCTTGCTTGCTGGGAGCAGCATATTGATCCCGAATAGAGGGCCTGATTCGGCAGTGAACGCAACTTCATTGCTGATCGCAGATTCCCGATTATCGGGAATCTGCGAGTGTGCAGGACCCATTCTGCGAGTGTGCAGAATGGGTCCTGCGTAGTGGTACGCAAACCCTTGAATGCACATTTTAACACTTTTACTGTTTGTTTATTATATTTGTATTTTAACTTCTCTATCCTATATATGCAGCTGTAGCTGCTCTTACCTATCTTACTTTACACTTCACCTTTCTCATTAGAGCGATGCCCTGGGGTGGTTTGGCTGAGCTGGTTTGGGGGTGTCCTGCGCTCTGGATTTGAACACTAGTATGTTAGGGACCTACCCTACAGAGGTTACCTGGATATGGTGGGTAGGCCCATAACCTTGGCCTTGATTATGCTAAAGACCTCTCTTTATTTATTGCAAAATGTTATTGCATAATGTATTTATATATAATTAGTAATTTGGGGTTGAGCACCTGAGATTTGTCTTTTTCTGTGCTCCCATTAGAGTTAGCTTACTAAAATATGTTCTATATATGTAGGGACAGCAATGGAGACAGATGGGTGGTTATACTCCTGAGGAAGCTGTGTGGTTATAGCCCAGCGAAACGCGTTGAGTCTATTTTATCTGGACTCCTGTGACCTATTGGACTTTTGTTGGACTTTATACCTCCCCTTGGAACAAATTGCAGCAATGGAGGACACCTGGCGGACTTTGCTTCAGCCCATAATTTGCATATTGGATGCTAAGGACTTCTTTGGAACCACTGGTCCACTGATCAGTAGCTGTTTAACACACTCCATAGTGGATACAGTGAAGAGAGTCCTAATTCCAGTATAAATATCTCAGGAGCAGATTTGTGCAAATTGCATTTCCTCTATATGGTTTTTTGTTTATACTTATTGTGAGCACTTTATGAGATATATTTGCACAATGTGCATAGTTAACAGATTGAATAAATGTATATTGGTTAACTTTTAAAACCGTCCATCATTTATATTTATGACTAGCGCTTATTTTATGGAGATAGATATAAACATTAAAACCGATGGTATACAGTACTATACTAAAAGAATGCATTGCAAGTCACTTTACCAGAATATATGTTTTTACGATTTAGGTCTCACATTCCTATGTAAGAAACAACCAAGGAGCATTAATGTCCTTTAATCCAAAAGCTCATTAAGACCTCATTAAAGAAAAGAGAGAAAAAAATGATCATTAGTGGGAGACAAACGTGTAATGAATAGCATATAAAAATTACTCTTAATCACTTCAAGTCTGGACTTAAAGCAGACACAGCATCCACCCTCTTGCACTGTGCCGGTCTGATGTTGTACAGCAAAATTAAGAGACTTTTAAGAGAAACTTATCTATTTGATACAGAGCAATGGAACATGGGGCCTGATTCAGCATTGCACGCTATTGCTACCGCAGCTGCAATTTTTCTTTTTCAGCTGAGCTTTTGCAAAAATATGCTAATAAACAGTCACCGGGACTTGTACTGAGACACCCACCGGAGCATCAGACGCAGATCATGCAAACATCGACCTGAGTGAGTCTATGGTCACGCAGAATGGCCATCGTAAGTGAGACACCAGAGCAGTTTGCTTCTTACGGGATCGCAGATGCAGGATGTGTCACGCTGCAGAAACGATTGAGACTCGTCTGCATTTTCAGCCAACACTCCCCATTGCCTCCCCCAAAAGCTCTCTACTTGTCATTCACACTGTGAAGAAAGACTTGCAGCATGATACTACGGTAAGGTACCTTGACAAATGCGCAGCGTGAGTCCTACGCATACGCAGTGGCAAAAAATTGCTCCAATTGTGAAAACATCTTTACTGCATACAACTCTGAATCAGGCCCATGCTTTGGAACAAACAACAAAAATACAAACACTGATTTAAGGTCAGATATCTGTAGTTACTGAAGTCGTTTTCTGGGACATCTCTAATATAGTATCTTTATGTTAAACTGAGCAGTATCAGTAAAGCAGAGTTGAATAATAATAATACATTGAGTGATTTGTAATTGCTACAGATCTTTTCTGTGTTACACAATGCAAATAAGCTTTTGACAGAAATTACTTTGTAGGCTGTTCACTCTAATGTGATCATTCAGAGACAACTGATTAATATACAGTAGAAGAAATCATGGACTGTAACGAAGAATAACTAACATGTACATGTGTTTACTGAAATCATGTAGGTTTAAAGTGAAGACGACTTCAAAATATAACACATTTTTATATGTACATATATATGTATATATATATATATATATATATATATATATATATATATATATATTTATATATACAGTCAGGTGCATAAATATTGGGGCATTGATAGAATTTTCATATTTTGGCCTCTATTCACCACCACAATGGCTTTAAGATTTAATTTGAGGGTAATTACATCCAAATCAGGTGAACGGTGTAGGAATTACAACAGTTCCTATATGTGCCTCCCACTTTTTAAGGGGCCAAAAGTAATGGGACAAACTAAACAATCTTAAATCTAACTTTCACTTTTTAATACTTTGTTGCAAATCCTTTGCAGCCAATTACAGCCTGAAGTCTGGAACGCATAGACATCACCAGACGTTGGGTTTCATCCCTGGTGATGCTCTGCCAGGCCTCTATACTGCAAATGTCTTCACTTCCTGTTTGTTCTATATATATTTATATATATATATATATATATATATATATATATGTACTTTAAGAATATGAACTCTTTCGAGCAGGGCCTTCTACCCTCTTGTGCTTCTCCCTACTATATTTTCATTTATCTCTTACTCCCCACTAGAGCAACTAACACCTGGCTGCTTATGTGGGTGTAAAGGTCACTAATATAGCAATGTTTACTATCCTTGTCCGTGTCCTGATTTGTATTGTATTGTATTGTATTGTAAGTCGCTGGTTACTTATTTGTTTATGTACTTTGTAAGGTGCTGTGGAACACTTGTTGGCGCCATATAAATAAATGATAATAATAATTTTATATATATTATTTTATCATTATATATATATATATATATATATAGATAGTGATAAAAGCATTGGGGAAGTTGTTAATTGGAGGTACAGATGTGTCCTCACTCGTCTTTGCTGCAGTCGCGTCAAACAGCCTCTCCTGGCACGCCTGGTACCATGAGACTGTGATAGTGCCGGACATCTTTTTTAAAGTCTTTACTTGCCGAAAATGCGTCTAAGTCACAGATTGTGCTGATTAATGTGATATGCAACCCTTCTATATCTGTGTGACAGAGTCTCCAAGTTCAAGTTCCGTTGTGGTTCATATACTGACTCAGGTGCACACAGATATACAAGTGTCCTTATCAAATTAATCAGCACAATCTGCTGGTGCGTCCTAGTCGCATCATTTTGTGACTTGGACACATTTTTGGCACAAAAGTACATCCAACTTTAGCAGAGTAGCAAGGGACCTGGTGGCTCACTCACGCCAGGCAAGTGGCACTCCGTGACGTACTGAGACTAGATGTATGAGGACACATCTGTATAACCAGGTTATTAACTTCTGTGTGGTAATTATCCAGGTAATGAGCAGCCTTGATTGCCAGACCACTAGTTAGAGGCTGAAAAAAAGGCGTGTCAGTTTCTCTGGGTGGTCTCTCACTACCTACGGAGCAGGCTGAAAGATTTGTTGAGATGCTGCTTTGGCTTTATGTAACTGCTGTATTCAAATTCTGTTTTATGCGAGTTTGACATTAGGTCCTCCCACCCTCAGAAGGGGAGACTTATGTATAGTTATTGCCAGACAGGACAGGATTTATTTTGTGCTGTAAAACACCAAGGCACTGGATTAGTGCGCTATTAATAGGCTGGTGCAAGAGAAGTGGTACGGTTTACCCCAGGAGGCGGCACCATTTGGCCTTATCTTGTGACTCATTGTGGAGAATGCGAGCATTGCAATTAAAACTTTTCACATAGATTTTATGGCTGCAATTTAAGTGACAGACCCCCTAAATTAAAAACATAAAAAAAGACGGTTATTTTGTGAACTTCTTGGTGGTGTCATCGTCAGATGCTTGGGAAGCCTGATTCTGGTTCCTTCCTTGCACCAAGAGATAACATGGAAGCCATAGTTAAGGTGTTGCTACAGGGGTATCCATCCAGAAGGTAGATAGACAGTAACTAGATAAACAGTCAATAGATAGACACCAGAAGGTAGACAGTAAATACATTGACAGGGACTTAAGTCAACAGGGTCAAAAGGTTGCCAGGTAAATGGTCGATAGTGTCAAAAGGTTGACATGGATAAAATGCAGACAGTTCAAAAGGTCAGCCAGTAAATGGTCAATATGGATAAATTGTCAACACAGTCTCCATACAACTGGTCGACACATGGTTTTTCATTATTTTTTTAGGGTTAGGCACTTGGCGGAAGGTTAGAGTTAGGCTGCAGAAGGGGATGGTTAAGGTTAGGCACTTGGGGGAGGGTTAGGGGAAATTTATGGTTAAGAATAGAGATAAAATGAAAAAAAAAAGTGTCAACCTATTTTGCACGTTGACCGGTGCCCACGTCAACAATTTACCTGTAGACCTTTTGACCATGTCAACACAAGTCCATGTCAACTATTTACTTGTTGACCTTTTGACCCTGTCAACCTTTTGTCCCTGTCGATCATTCACTTTCTAATTTCTGGTGTCTATCTATTGGATCCACAATAGCAATTGGATGTTGAGGAAAAATGAAGCAACAACAGTCGGTTATTAATGAACTCTGCAGGCAACAATATCACAAAGCCTTAATAGAGGTCTAGCAGCACCGTCTTGAAATGTCTCACCGGATGTCCAACTAGTCCCTGCACCATACGTTGAAGCTTCTTTAACAACTTTGGAAAGAATAGTTGGGAGCGAAAGTTGGCCTAAAGATCAATGAGTAGACCTTTTGGCACCGTTCTTGTCAGGAGAACCTCAAAAGACATATTTTGACATAAGCCCTACTGATGCCATGAACTATGACAAGCGAAAAACATAAATTTTAACTCGTCTGGTAGTCACAATGTCTGTTCGAGCATGAGTTCATCGCTTAGGATACCAAGTGGATAAGCCTACCTGCTCTCAATAGCATGACCTCATCCATCTCACCAAGAATTGGTTACAACCAGAGACTGTAACAAGGCCACAGATTGAGAAAAGGGTTTTTATGGGCAGATATCTAAGGTCCCTGCCTGATGGTTTGCGCATGTGGGAGAGCAAGGAGCATCTTAAGAGAGGAGGGGGCCAGGTGCATTCCTCGACCGGGGCCCCTTCCTCTCTCCCTGGCGGCAGGCAGCCAACTGACGCAGCTGGCCGGCTGCTGCAGCTTCAGTAGACTCTGGGCACCGCACACCCTGCACCAATTATAGATATGCCCCTGGGGAGAGCCAAAGGGACCCTGAAACAGCAGACCTGCTTGTGGAATGGGGGAAAGGTATGTGACAGCTGAGGAACTGTTGAGTGTACTCCACTGGCCCTTAGTCATGCAACGGCGATCTCCAGTGACTTCTGATAAGACTTCCAGGGGAAAAGGGTGCTGGGCGGTAGAGTGAACTAAAACGTTCAGAGACTGCAGGCTTGGAAGTTGGAGATTGGCCAGGTGTGCCAGGAAGACTTGATAAATATAGTATGAGATGTTTTAGATATGGTGGATGCGACTAATTGTCCACTTACATCTGAAAATATGCTGCTGCACTCCAGGTAAATAAACAAGATTAAGTTTATGTGTATGTGAAATGCTACGTTACAGTGTCAGCGGCTGTGACACTAACGTAGCATTTCGCATGCAGATGCACCCGCAGTTTCACACAGAATATTGGCATGCTGCACATCATTTTAATCAACGGAAGTTGTGTGTGCGTCCTATTTGCATCACTATGTGAATAAGATGCATTTGAAGGTAAAAAGTTATATGAAAATAAGCTCAGCGCTACACGGCATGGCTCGACTAGAAGGATATTTAACGCTCAAGGAAGTAAGATGTATGTGGACAAATCTGTAGATACTTTCTCTGATAGTGTATCTAATACCTCTATTCCACCAAAAACCCGGGTCCGACCTGGGTTTTCAGACATGGTTCCAACCCAGGTCAGACCATCGATCTGGGTTATTCTCAGGTCAGCCCCGTTCACACTTAACTCTGCCCTGCTAACCTTGTGAGGTCATAATAAGTGAGAGGTGTCTGCTCCACAACCACCAATCAGCTAATTTTAGGCATGACCCAGATCGGATAACTCGGGTTGCGCACCATTACCCAGGTCCATCCTGGGTCCGACCCTGGTAGCTACCTGGGTTGGATTGCCGGGTCACTGAACCCGGATTATTTTTCAGGGACCCTTTTACACTGAGCTGCGACCCGGGTAGACACAGCAATAACCCAGGTTATCGCAGCAGTGTAAAAGGGATATTAATCTCTCTCAACCACCTCTGATTAATATGGCAAATTATGACACACGATGTGCTTGCTAAAAAGGCCTGGAGTTACAGATACAGTACATCAACAAACTAATTCAAGTGTACTTTATCATACTTTGATAGCATTTCTAGTCTGTTAAGACGATTGTTGCAGCTGTAATCTATAACAGCTGTTCACTACAATTACATACTTCTCAGAAAAGAGGCATATTATATATTAGCATGCACACATACTCACACAGATATGTGCTGTGTACTGCATTGTGTATCACTCCTCCTCTCAGATTGCAGATACAGCGCAATACGACATTGCACAGATCAATGGCTCTCATTCATCAGATGAAATCCCATAATTGGGTGATTTAATAATACATTTCTAAAAGCTTTGCCTCTTGTCAGGAAATGATTTTCATTTAACAAGCCATCAGTTCAGTGAGTGTTTTTTATGCTTAATTGATGACTGACATTCAAACTGAGCCCAAAATGTAATCATTTGCCTTCCTTTCTGTTTTGATAAATTACTCATTGTAATAGTTTTAATTTCTGTCAAAAACAGAACACGGTCACTCCAAGGTTGTAACATGTTCAGGTTAACAGGAGCCGTGTATACTGAGTTCAATAGAGCACATCAATTAAAATAACACAAGTAGTGTGTGGTTTTGCAGCACAATGGTTCATTATAAATAACAAAGGACAACTAATGTAGTTGAACTTCTAATACAAAGGTAATTTATAGCACTAACATGTGCAGTTGCAATGTCCATATATACAGTACAAAGCACAGTTCTCCCTTGTTACACCAATATACGAGCTGTATATTAAGTATTAAGCTGAAGTCACGGTCAGGTTATGGAAGCAATTTCAACAGTTGTCTATACAATTGAGCTAAAACATTATTTTGCTTAAAAAGCCCACTTGAATGGAGTTCACTGCTGTTTTGATATTTTCTCTCTCTCTCTCTCAACTTTAAAAAATGTGGGTCCTAATCCACTGTTTCTGGGTCCCATCACATATTATGGGGGGTGAGGGCAGACAACAGTTGTAACAGTGCTGGTGGGCAAGGAGGGGGCAAGGATAGATAGCAACTGGCGCAGTCTGAGGCAGGCAGAACTGGGGGGTAGGGAGGAGGCAAGGGTAGATCACAGCTGGCACAGTACTGAGGAGCAAGGAGGGGCTTAAGGGGAAGCACTTTTGGGGGTAGAGAGGGGGTAAGGGTAGATAGCAGCTAGGGCAGTACTTGGGGGCAAGGAGGGGTTTAGGGGCAGTGCTGGGGTAAGGATAGGAGCTGGGGCAGCACTGAGGGTAGGGAGGGGGCAAGTGTAGATAGCAGCTATGGCAGTACTGGGGTGCAAGGAGAGGGTTAGGGACAGGCAAAACTAGGGGCAGGGCTGGGGGTAGGGAGGGTGTTAGGATAGCAGCTGGGGCAGTACTGTTGGTCGGGAGGTGGTACGGGTAGATAACACTTGGGGCAGTGGTTGCCCCATTTGCTTCTGCTGGGAGCCTTTGGCAGGGTAACTGTTGTCCACCTGCAGCTCCCTTCTGCCCTGTGCTCTGTCCACCTCCCACCTCCTGCGTAGATAGCTCAGCTGGCTGAAGGAGCGCAGGCTGCTATAGGGTCCTGACACCAACAACAACACTGCTGCAGCCAAATCTCCCTTGGACTTCTGTGCAGGTGATGTCGTCTTTCATGAGGGACCTGCTTCATCTGCCTCTACTGCTGATGCTCTGCTGTCTGCCCAGCATGCAGTAACCGCAAACTCCTCCCTGCTGCTGCCTGCTGGACAACCTATGCTAGCCTCCCCACTTCTCTATTTACTCTACTCCATTGCGGATTGCAGAATTTGCACTTAGCGCACTTGCGGGAAAAAGGAGGTGTGAGGACTCAAATGTCTCGTGGTGACTGGCTGGGGGGGGGTGTGCTGCTGCACAGCGATTGGCTGGGGGAGCAGTGCCTCGTGGTGATTGGCTGGGGGGACACCGCTGCAAGGCGATTAGCTGGAGGGATGGCGCTGCGTAGTGATTGGCTGGAGGGCTGCTGCTGCACGGTGACTGACTTCTGCGGTACACACAGCATCAGAGTGTCTTGCAGGACCCGATCAGTTTTAAAAACTGGGTCCCAACTTTTCTGTACCGCGTAAAAACGCGCTATAGCACTTATTTTGCAATCACTGTATATATATTCTGTGGTAGCAATTCAATTGTTTTTGGATGCCCATTATTTATCACACTTCTCGCACGCCCAATTAGACAGGGTTTAGCCACATATAGCGGCTAAACCCATCTAAAGTCCTGGTTAGGGAGCCCAAACCACGGATGTTTTGCACATTTCTGTTCGCCTCCCGAACAGAGCAACAAATGAATTGCTCTGTTGGGCGCCAGGCACTGACAGCTCCCTAAGTGTACCAAGCAACACACTGCAAATTATTAAACCAGCATCACTAGCCTGCACCAACATTCCGCAAGTTGGGTCCGTTTACCCATTTCGGTTTAGCCATGTCCTTCCATCATCTATATAATGTAGTTGGAGAAATATAGTGGCGCTCCTCATACTTATTGAGGTGAAGCAGGAAGCAATAACGCTGAGACGTATTAACATTTTAGCAACCGGAGTGGGGGAGAGAAAGCTCCCACCTCCAGCAATCCCTGAAAGTCCAACAGCACATCAGCCCAGTGCCTCCTGGCCTGCTCCACTGCGCACCTGCCAGATCCTGCAAACACAACATTATCTTGTGCACAGTCAGACCCCAGAAGCACACCAAGGATGCCACCACTGCACAGAACATATACCAGCAGGTAACCAAACATGTGAGAAAAGATTAGCCCTAAAAGTGCGCTTATCATTTTTTCAAAACATCTCAATGTTTTCATTTGGCGATGGCTAAATTATTAGATGTTTAAAGATACTGTAGAGAAAGTAATTTTTATTCTACGTATCTGCATTCATACATACCAATGTTCACTGTAAGTGTCAAATAGCACTGGTTATAGCGCATTTGACACTTACCTCCTCTTCGTACATCTCCCCCATAATCTCCTCAATGTCTGTCTAGCAATTGCACACTAGCTGAGGAGGGGTCCCAGGAGAGAGAGGGGGAGGGGAGTGGACAAGATGGCAAGGCAGAGTGGAGAGGTCTCTGCAGAGATCGAGAAACAAAAACACAACAACCTCTGCACAATAGGCAGATGACGAATAGGGGGAAATGGGAGAGGTAAATGGGAAGGCATTGGGAGAGGAAAAAATAAAACTTTTGCACAATAGCTAACGACCCGGCACATGATCGATAACAAAATATAATAGTAGTGAAATAACAGGATCATTTATGCAAGCCACTGCAATGGCGTTGAAACGCACTGCCACGCCTGTGTTCGCCCGACCACTCCCCCTTCAGCACCCACAAACGGACTTCCTGTCAATCACCCTGCGATGGGTCTGCATAGTCACTGCAGTCGCAGTCCCGATCGCAGTGCCTAGTTCGTGCACGCACACTACGATGGATGCGCAGTACGCAACAATTGGCCGATTGAGTGTGTAATCGCAGTTGCGTGCAGTTGTGAATCAGGCCCTTAACTCACTCAATTGCACCAGAACTTAGTGGGATCTTCAACCAATATTAACATGTTGTGCATTGTGGTACAACTCTGTAAACAACACTATTGTATTGAGCCAGAGTTTCCCAAACTCCACCATTACAGTCCATGTTTTAAGGATATCCATGACTGAGCACAGGTGACTTAGGCCCTCATTCAGAGCCACTCGTAAGCAGCAGCTCGTTCGCTCCGAGCGATGTTTGCCAAACTGCGCATGCGTACGGATCGTTATATGCATGCGCGAACCAGTCAGTCCGGCCGAAATTCATGTGCTCGCAAAATAGCGAATGCCTGCTAATTTGAGTGACAGGATGAGGCGTATGTGGGTGGTAACAGGGGACGGTGCTTGAAAACGGGGAGTGGAAATCAGAACGCAGGCGTGCTTAAAGGTCAAAACGGGCGTTTTATGGGTGTGCATATTTAAAACAGCAGCGTCATTGACCACGTCACTGGGTTTTTTTTAGCAAGAACTGCTCGCAAAATTGTGGTAGCAAAAACCAACCACAAGAATAGCGAGCAGTTCATACCCTGTTCGATGTACCCGATTAATCTAATAAATAGCGGACATGACGTAGGATGCGAGCGGCCAGGGGGCGTAGTTTCCCAAAAAACGACCGCAAGTTTTGTTCGCTCGTTCAGACCTAGAGGCGTGAACAGACAGCAAACAGCGAACGTTTCATTTGAATAGCCACCCCTATTTTCTAGACGAGCGAGCGCAAATAGCGACCGGCTCTGAATCAGGGCCTTAATTAGAACCTCAGTCAATTTAATCTAACCATTTGGACTCAAGCATGGATATGGCGGAGTTTGTGAAACTCTGTATTGCGTTTGTAATGGCGGAGTTTGGGAAACTCTGTATTGACCTGTTAGCTGCATAATACTCCTTTCAAATCAAAAACCCTGCTCTGGACACAATTTTGGACACTGGTCCAACCCAGCTGTGACCCAGGTCAGACCCCTTTCACACTGCACCGTCGATCAGGGTTATTCCCAGGTTGGCCCCTTGACATTGAACCCGGGTCAGCCCTGTAACACCCAGAGCTCAAAGTGGGAATTTAGAGGTGGGGGTATGGAGATTGAATATCCCCCTTCGGCCCCTGCTTCCATATCACCCCATTTTACATCTCACCCCCACACTTCTCCCTACCTGCTCCCCTCTCTCACACCCTGCCCTTCACACTAACTGATTCCCTCTCTTTCGCCCCCTACAATACTAACTGCCTGCTTCCATCTGTCTGCCCCTCTCTCTATTCCCTCTCTCACACCCTCCCCTCTCTCTAATTGCCTCTGACCTGCGAACCTGGAATGCAGCCGCCGGGAGCCTCAGGTCTTCTTGGTTGCTGCAGTAGTGCACTCACTGCAGTTTAATCCGGCGCTGCTGTGAGTCAATGAGAAGCTGCCACTGCAAGCTCTAGCTTCTCATTGGCTGGCGGCCAGCGAGCCCCGCTATTGGCTGGCGGCCAGTGTGTAATCGCAGTTGCGTGCAGTTGTGAATCAGACCCTTAACTCACTCAATTGCACCAGAACTTAGTGGGATCTTCAACCAATATTAACATGTTGTGCATTGTGGTACAACTCTGTAAACAACACTATTGTATTGAGCCAGAGTTTCCCAAACTCCACCATTACAGTCCATGTTTTAAGGATATCCATGACTGAGCACAGGTGACTTAATTAGAACCTCAGTCAATTTGATCTAACCATTTGGACTCAAGCATGGATATGGCGGAGTTTGTGAAACTCTGTATTGCGTTTGTAATGGCGGAGTTTGGGAAACTCTGTATTGACCTGTTAGCTGCATAATACCCCTTTCAAATCACAAACCCTGCTCTGGACACAATTTTGGACACTGGTCCAACCCAGCTGCGACCCAGGTCAGATCCCTTTCACACTGCACCTTCGATTAGGGTTATTCCCAGGTTGGCCCCTTGACATTGAACCCGGGTCAGCCCTATAACACCCAGTGCTCAAAGTGGGAATTTAGAGGTGGGGGTATGGAGATTGAATATCCCCCTTCGGCCCCTGCTTCCATATCACCCCATTTTACATCTCACCCCCACACTTCTCCCTACCTGCTCCCCTCTCTCACACCCTGCCCTTCACACTAACTGATTCCCTCTCTTTCACCCCCTACAATACTAACTGCCTGCTTCCATCTGTCTGCCCCTCTCTCTATACCCTCTCTCACACCCTCCCCTCTCTCTAATTGCCTCTGACCTGCGAACCTGGAATGGAGCCGCCGGGAGCCTCTGGTCTTCTTGGTTGCTGCAGTAGTGCACTCACTGCAGTTTAATCCGGCGCTGCTGTGAGCCAATGAGAAGCTGCCACTGCAAGCTGCAGCTTCTCATTGGCTGGCGGCCAGCGAGCCCCGCGATTGGCTGGCGGCCAGTGCGTGACGTGCTGCTTACTTTACAGTGCAGCCGGGACCTGATGCTCTGTCCCAGCTACATGCCAGCGCCTCCGCCGATCGAGATGTGTCCCCTGGATCCCAGCGCTGGTACATTCTCTTGTGCTGCTACAATGAAGTGGGGCCGGGAAGTGGCGGTATGTCATACCACCGTATACCACCCCACTTCGACCACTGGTAACACCCTATGAATATCATTAAAAATTTACTTTTTCAGGCTCACAAAGATAAGATGACAAAAGTGAGGGGTGGGAGCTGCTCACAGCATTGCTGGAATCATGGCTGATGGATTACCACTGTGTAGCCCTGAGTTCATGAGTGTTTGTGCTTTACTGCTGTTTGATTCAGCCAGTGAGACCATGATGCAGCTTCTGACAGCATAGTGTACAGTTCACTTCTTCATCACTCCAATGAGCCATCACTGTAATGACAGTAGTGGTATTAACCCCTTTCAGACTGCTGGAATGCTGCCTCTGCTGTTGTTTGCAGTTTGCTGCCTGTGTGTCTGACTGCTGACATCATCAAGTGAGACCCAGGAACATCCAATCAGCTGTATTTGCTGAGTCCCGGGTTGGATAACCTGGGTAGGGCCTGTTCACACTACAATATGACCTGGGTCGGTCCAGTGTTCAACCCTAGTCAATTGCAGGGTTTAAATGCCGGGTTGCTCACACTACACCTCGACCTGGGTTGACCCGGCAATATCGCGGGTTACTTTAGCGATGTAACTCTATATAGCAGTAAAGTCCTCATGTGCAGTCCCCAAATCCTTTCTACTTTCTTGTCATATTTGTTTATCATAGCTTTTAAAGATTGTTTAAAAGGTCTGCTGATATGTTCTTATAGATAGGTATCATTTTCATTGGTTATATGGGTTAATTTAATTTACTACTGAGTCTAAAAGTAATGTACAGCCCATTTGATGGTTAGAGGCCGATCATACATAGCCTCTGAAGTGTATCAGGTTGCCTATCACTGCTATATAAAATATAGCCTGTATACTATTTACTAATTTATTTAGAAGTTTGTTTGGGAACCTGACTGATAGAGAGACCAGCCAATGAGGAAAATGTATTCCTGCCAAACCCCCTCGAACATTTGTTTGATGTTATCTGTATAGTGGCCGATTCTCAAGACAGCCTTAACTCTGACACGGGTGCAACCTTCTAGCAGGGCTTCTATTCATGTAAAAATATATACAAGTAAGGGCAGGTATCGCCAATGAACAGGCCAACTAATGTATTACTGCTAGTTTATTACTAAATGGCCCTCCTTCAAGATAATTTGTTCTGTGAAACAAGTATGTGTCAAATATGAAGATCCAACACAGAATGTGATCAAAGCAGTGATGTTTCTGCCCTTTAACCAAAGGAAAGAGAGAGTCCTATTTTGTATTACAGTAATATCTAGCCCTCTATTATCATTATATGAATACAGCTTACATATTCATGGGTCAATGCACAGTTGAACGCAAGCTAGCTGTAATTACACCAGCATTGCATGCACAGAACTAAATATGGATATTCATCCATATTCCAAGATATGTGCATCAATGCAACTGCACATTTATACACATGCTTGTTTCCATAGCCGTCATCATTATCAGTGCGCACTTGGACCATCCCTATGCTTTATGCAAGCGATCCTTCTGTATACCGGTGTATTTACACCCAGGGCATGTGTCATGAGAAAACACATAAGATCCGTCCACAAACTGATTTACATTCCACCCTGCATCTGTCCTTTCTATACAAAAAGTTATGTTTACATTAAAAAAGTTAAATTTTTCATAAAGTCAATTAATCTTCGTGGTAAAGTTAGTACATTTTCATGGTATCCAATTAAACCCCGATTTTTTTTTTTACGTCCAAAAACTTCCTGTTTTTCTTGCGATAACACACAGGATCTGCGAAAAGTCGCAGACCTATGTATTTTCACTGCCGCGATTGCAGGAAAAAGGGCTTCTTATCATGGATTTGGCTTTGCCTACCTTAGGCAGGTGAAACAAAATCCTGAAAAGTGCCGGCATCTGGGTTAATTGGATAGCCCCGGGCGAGGTAATTATCCGTGGCTTAGGGCGGTAACATATTTTTTTTTAAATCACAGTACTAACAACTTGTCATCTGTCATCTTCAGAATGTCCAGTGGGGCAGGGGCTACTACTCTGAAAACAGGGCCACATAATCGATACTCACAATGTATAGAATACGATAATACTAATTTAACCTTTGTTTATTTTTTAACGTTCGATTTCCATATTGAATTATTGAGGAATCCGAAATTTCGGTAATCAATATGTACCATGATCAGGACGCACTGATGGACAGAGATGTGGTTGTTTATATGCTGATTTCTGTGACCAGCAGTGATCGGCACACACTGGGGGCAATACAAGGGTGCAGAGGAGCCAGGAGATTGGCGGCTGCTGGAATATGATCCAGCATCTGCCCAGTGGGTGTTTCTGACTGGTCGCATCAGATGCGACTATGTCAGGGAAAGCCCATCCTGGCATGGTCGCATCTGATGCGAACACGTCTGACAAATGGCTAGAGAGACAATGCTAAGGTCATGGGTGTACCTATAATGGGTGCAGAGTGTACTGGTCCATGGACCAGGAGGCCAACACAGCACATCCTGCACCAGTCGTTTTATTACCTCCTGGCCGCTGCATGCACCGATCTCTGGCATTAGCCACCCCCCCCCTCCCACTCACACTTACCTCGGTGAACGGTGCTCCGGTGAAGTCCTCCCACTGGGGCTCCGGTCAGCTGATCTCTCAGCTCCTGCACAGAGTCACAGTGCAGGAGCTCAGAGACCAGCTAACCGGAGCCCCAGAGGACCTCATCGGAGCATCGATCTCCTGTCCCTGGAATCAGGTAAGTGGGGGTTTTTTTAAACAATTTTTTTTCCAGTGATCAGCTTGTGGTCTATTTAGACCACACAGCTGATGAGATCGGCCGGCTCCTGGCTCTGCTCTGCCTGTCAGAGCAGGGCAGAACTAGTGGGACCAGGGGGAAAGCCCTGACAACACCCTCTGATAACGCCACCCTATCAAGTTGTGGGACCAGGGGGAAAGCCCTGATAACAGTCTCTGATAACGCCACCCTATCACAGGGCTTTCCCACTTATTTTTTTACAATGCATTTTTAGTAAATCTCAGGCAGATTACATTTCCCAGTACAAGTATGGGAAATGCGATCTGCATACTAAAAATATGCAAATTAAAGGGCATAGAGCAGTCTTTTCCACATTTCTTTAGTGAAAATAATATTGATAAATAAGCACAGCAAGCTGAGATCATAATTTTTATACAGGTTATTCCAATTTAAGCAGGAAAATAAACTTCACCATTTGGACAGTTGAAAAAGTTTTGTAATTATATACAGAAATTGCTCACATAAAGGGTTCACTTATGAACCAGACATGTGTGGACTATGAAATTATTTGAATGGACACTGGAAAATGCAGGGAGTAATTTTGTACAGAAAGTTGCAATAATTATTAAATGCTTGAAGAGCAAAAAATAAATAGGTTGTGACAAGGGCAGAACTATGGGAGACAATGGAGGCGCCTGCCGCCGGGCTCCAGTTCTGAAGGGGGCACCTCCTCCATTGTTCACAACATATTCACCCCACTTAGAGCTGTAACTATGTACTCGGAGTGTATCCTCACAGCTGCCCAATACATGGCACCTCTTCCCGGCACCTGAGAAGCCACCATACACTAGTAGAGAGGTCCATGTCAGACCATCAGCTACTGCCTTCGTCTATCTATAGCCTGTCTGCATGCAAATTGCTACAGTAGTGTCAGCAGCTGTGACGGAGGGGCACCAAATTATAACTTGCCTCCGGGCGTCTGGGATGAATTTACGCCACTGGGTTGTGACATACTGTAAATGTCTTTGAATGTAACACTAAAAGTTTAGAGAACAGTGGTTGGAATGTGCCCATAAGAAACCATTCATCTAATTTTTAGTGCCAGTAGTTAGCAGCATAAATATAATAATGTGGAACTTGAAGACGGTGTAAAGGGGCCTATCCATTAGGCGACCTAAAAAACTAAACGTCTAGCGTTCACGTCCTTCAGGTCTCTGGGTGCGATGCTCGCACTGAACGGCGTTTACTGAACGTCTTTCAGTGCAGGATCCCGACCTCCTATTATCGGGAACCTGACGATCGTCGTCATGTTGACCATCTTTTTCCGTAGATAGTTACGGTCGGCAAGGACCCAGCGTGCACGCACATCGCTGGTCCTGCCGGCTATCCATTACACGACTTTGTGAACAATGCGACCAAAACTTCCTGGTGTTGGTCAGATCGCTATAAAAGTTGTGTAATGGATAGGCCCCTTTAGTCTCAAGTTACCTGCATATCAGGAATAGTTTCATATATATGGAATGTTAACACCTTTATGAACTCCTATTGTTTTGCCAAATTAAATCAAATCTACTTTATTTTTTGCTTTTCTTTGCTACTGTTTTCATCAATGTATGCTACTGTACAGTATATTGTACTGATGGTCAATAAGGGTACATGGGTAGGAATCTTTGTTTCACTATATACAAGATTCTTTGGACCATCCAAAAAAGGGGGAACATTTAACCCATATTTACATATCCACAAATATATGTGTAATTGTTATAAAAATACTTAATGCTGTAATTATTGGGGCTCATTCACACTCATGCTCTGGGGAGAATTAGTAAAATGCATGAAAAGGAATGCACACTTTCAGTGCATCTACAATGGATTTTAATACGTTGCGCTTTTACCACTATATCAGTCATAGCAATCAGCTTAAAGCTGCTTCAATTTTCATCGACTTCTCATAGTAGTTTCCCAATAGTGTGAGGATAACGGGCGGGATGCAGCAAGGTGAGAAATGCAGTCAAACCCCGAAAATGCGGGTTTTACCGCATTTCTCATATGCACCAAGCCCCGGAATGTGATGCACTCCATGGCTTGGATGCGGTGGGTAACGCCATCTTCCTTTCCGCAGAGTGCTGTGAGAGGTATCCAATCCCAGTACCCCCCACAGCGCACACATCCTTCTGCGCATGCGCAATAAAAAATAAAATAGATGAAAATGGGTTTAACGTATTGGGTCTGGTATTTTAGGGGGCTATATGGATGTGTCAAGTGTTTTAAACATTGCATGTGATTGTAGCAGGTGCCTTTTTAACAGTTTTTAAAACTGTGCTTTTACGACACAAAAATATACTTGCACCCATTTTAACGTACCCCCAATTTACGTGGAACAGTAATTTCCTGGAAAAAATGTGTTTCTATAATCTTTTAAAGTTTTTTTCGTATACGCAAATTACCGCCAACCGACACAATTTAAGTACCGTAAATACTTTTATTACGGCCAATACTACACTTCTAAATTAATTACCAATGTACGTTAGACATTTTTAGGGGTACAGATGCAATTTCCTGCTTGTCCTGACATTTTTGACGATTTTAACCTGTTTTTTTTATCGCACTTACCCGTTTTCAGCTGTTTTTATTTTTTTTTAAACGGGAATGCACATGCGAAAATTGCCCAGTTATGTCAGCGCAAGCAGATGCTCTTCTCTCTGGCGTTAAAATCGTCCAATTTCGCACCTAGTTAAATCCGACCCTTAATAGGAAATGAAAGTACATTTTGTATGTAATTGGAGACATATGCAATTTAGCTGAAAAAGAAAAAAAAAAAGCGAAGATTTGCACTGGTCTCATGACTCCAGATTTAGCATAATATTTTAATGACAGGCGTGTCACATAAAGAAGTACACTATGTAGACAAAAGTGATTGGACACTCTCGCACAAGCAAATTACATACCATGCATACAATTGCAAACTAATGTGGCAGTTTTGATAAGAAAACTTAGTAGGGAGGCCCATACATTTGCAGTTCTACGGAAAGAACAAATATTATCAGGGCGACAATGCCATCTGTCATGTTTCCAGGGCAACAATGGACTGGTATACAGAAAACTTGGTAACCCGGATGGACTGGCCAGCTCAGAGTCCAGATCTTAACACCACTGAGAGCCTCTGGGGCAAATTGGAGCGACGGTTACGTTCTAGGCCGACTCGACCTTCTTCAGTTAGTCACTATAATTAAGGCAGAATGGCAAAACATACCGCCTGCTGTTGTCCAGGAACTTGTGGACAGTTTGCCAAGAAGGGTGTCTGCAGTCAGGGCTGCCATCAGAAATGTAGGGGCCCGGGACTGACAAAGTAGGCAGGGCCCGCCCCCCTGGTTTTTAATCCAGTCCCTGGTCAGCATTTAATTCCCCCCCCCCTTATTAGATCCAGTGTCTAGCCGGCATTTTTTTCCCCACTCTCCGCCCCCCACCCCGTTATTACATCGTCAGTCAGTCTCTGGCCATCATATTTTGTCCCCACTTCTTCCACTTCACCGTTTATTAGATCCAGTCTCTACCCGCTGTGCACGCCACTTACCTTATTACCTTGAAGTCTTCGGCTTCTCTGCCTCTTCCCCAGCACTGCAGACGCTGGTCCAGCTCCTCTCCAACCACGGCTCCTCACTCTCCCTCCAGCGGCAGGGCGCGGCGTGACGTAATGACGTCACGTGCGCCGACTTCAAAATAGACAAACTTTATTAAACATATGGGGCAGGCGAGTGTTGGTTGGTGGAGGAGCGGCCCGAGAGGGCCCGCTGCCTCTTCCATTAATGGGGACCGGGGTAGCGGCCGGTAGCAGCGGCGCCGGCGACTGGGCTCCTTTCTTCAGATCGCGGGGTTAGTAAGGGCTGCAGGCTGAGCAGGGCAAAAGCGGCCGGGCCCCCGTCCTTCAGCCATTGGCCGGGCCCGGGACTCCAGTCCCGGCAGTCCCCCCCTGACGGCGGCCCTGTCTGCAGTAATCACTGCACATGGTGGACCTACAAAGTACTGACGTCAATAAAATCTTGTTGATCTATTTGCTGTCAGTGTCCAATCACTTCTGTCTACATAGTGTGTTTTGGGAACCTTTGCCCTTATATTATATTTATTAATGAATTAGTTCACTTGATTTTTTTTACATTTTTATTGTTATTAATGTACCTCAAGTAAGTGGTGTGTAGCAAGTTTTAAGAAAATTCTAAATCTTTATATGTAGTTTAGCCATGCAATCAATATTACAATAAGAAAAGTTTTTCTGTAAGTTTTATAGACAGAGGGCCTGTGTTTGCTGTGTCTCTACAATGGTCTTGCGCAGCAGCTAGGCCTCAGCTGGTGAATTCACTTTACTTATTTAGTCTGACACACATTACCTAGCAACCAGTGCCACCGTATACAAAAAGCTCTATGCCTAAAATCCCCACTAATTTAATACAGCAATTACTTGGGCTAAATTAATTAAATGATGAGAAGCGTGTTTTTGTAACATCAATTAATTCAACACAGGTTTCTGCCATAGTAAATTAAGTGTGAAGCTTGAGAGCAGAGCATGTTGTACATGATAGAAAGGGTCATGTTGGAGAGGAGACTGACATAAGTTACAGGTCATATCAGCTAATCAGTCATAACACAGCTACTTATTATTTGCATCATAGTAAAAAGTGACAAGCTAAGGGGATTAGGAAGGTAATACGTACAGTAATACCAGCTGTAACTTCTGCAATAAACAGAAAATAATTTAAACTTTGTGCACACAAAACAAATAACATTGTTAAACTTAAACACTTAGTGACAGGGTGGGGCTTCCCCTTCATGACAAGGCCAATTTTCTAAGTATGCGGCGCCCGTATCATTGTAGTGTTTCTCTATGAAGATACTGTATGGCTATCATCTGGTTGAATACTGGAATAAAATATTTCTTTACTACATTATATAGGGAAAAATAGTCACAATTGGCAAAGGTGGAGTGGGGGGTGTTAAATAAACGGGATGTAGTCGGCATCCCGGCGTGCAGGATGTCGACGATCTGAATAGGGTTAGGGTTAGGCACCGGGTAGGGAGTGTTAGGATTAGGGTGCGGGGAGGGGGAGGTTAGTTTAGGCACTAGGGGGGTGAGGTTAGGGTTAGGCACCGGGGAGGGTGGGTTAGGGTAGGGGTTAGAAAAATACTTACTGTTATTTCCTATGGGTATAGGGATTCTGGCTTTCGGGATGCCGCTGCCGGTATTCTGACCAGCCGCATCCCAACAACCAGGATTTCATACCCAACCCGAATAGACATGTTCAAGATTCTGCTTTTGTATCATTTTGGCCTTGCAGACACAGGTGCTCGCAGTGACTACACTGCATAACAGAATGCTTGCACAGTGAGTGTCCATGTGTACAGAGCATTCATCTAAGAGATTAATAAACCAGAATTTTCGAGCATCCATAGGCAACCGCAAGCAACTACAGAGTAATCCACTAAGGATCCACTGTAAGTATCTTTTAGTAAGCCCATTAATTTACCTATAATGTATCTAGGACTTCTGAATATAACTATACCAAGTATGATCTGTACATATCTATAAGTACAAGCTGTATGTTAGTTTTTTTTGTTTGTTTGTTTTTGTTCTTAATTATTAGAATTGGGGACATTGTTTTTATGATCAGTTTCCCTTTCAACCAACACTAAAGGATTCAGGGCCTGATTCTGACCCGCTCAGCGCTCGCAAGCGGGTCGATGGTGCCCAATTGTGCATGCGCACGACGGAGGCCGCTCCGTCGTGCGCATGCACGAGACCCGAATAACGAGGGCCAAGCCGTCGTTATGGGTCTCACACCAAAGGGGGTGTGCTGTCGATGGTGATTGACAGCACGCCCCCTTTGGTGGGCGTGCCTGCCCAGATGGAGGCGTTCCCATGGGAACGCCTACCATCTGGGTCCAGCCCTACTGACATCACTAGTGATGTCAGTGGGAGTGCTTTTGGCTCTGATAGAGCCAAAAGCACTCCCGGGCTTGCGGCAGCGAGACCCTACCGCAGGGTCTCGTCGCAAGCCCGATGGTCGCGATGGTCTTGACCATCGCGACCATCTTTTTGGCTGCTCGCATAAGCTGTGGGTGGTCACCCACAGCTATGCGAGCGGCCAGGAGGCCGCTCCAATAATAGGTAGGACGGCCCTGATTCAGAGCAAGCGCTCTTGTCAGAGCGTCCGGCTCTGAATCAGGCCCTCAGTGTGAACTTAATAAACAGAAAGTATGGAGGTCGCTCACATCAGCTTAATGATATTGCTCAGGTGCTTGTAAAGGGCGGGCTTTATACTGAACCACAGAAAAAAGAAGATTCCCTCCAGCACACTGCAGCAATATTAGCAAAAATACTTAAATCCTACATGATAATAGAAATTCAGCGGTATTGGATGCATACATTTGCAAATATATGATTAAGCACTGGGCCAGCGTCAAGGCTCCTCTATACTGGCGTCCCTAACATTAAGGGGTTCACGTCCGAGGCGCAGGGCAGCCCAAAAGAACCCAGCCAAGGACCACTCCCAGGGCATCACATGAAAAATGGAAGAAAGGTGATAGTGAAGTGTAAAGTATAGATGTGTAAAGATAAATCAATAAGTGTTAATATAATGAGAAATAGTTAAAATTCCGTAAATAATAGACAAACAAATATAAAAGTGATGAAAAACTATCTATGTGAATTAAGTGGTGATGCCCTGAAAAAGGCCCAGCCAAAGCAACTCCGGGGGCCCCCATGCCCATACGCTCACCCCAAAATAATTGTTGCTACCTAATAGTAGCACCCACTCTGGGTCATATAATTACAAATGAATGTACTGCATGATAAAAGCACATGTATAAGCTGAGAGCTGACTCACCTAGGAGGTACCCCAGAAATCTCCAAATGGCACTATACAGACCAGCACATCCTCCCAATGCTGGCTCCCTTCATGCCTCACATAGATATTTTTTCATCACTTTTATATTTGTTTGTCTATTACTTATGTCGTTTTAACTCTTTCTCATTATATTAACACTTAATGGGGTAGATCTATTATAGCGGCACGTACCGTGCCGCTATAACGCTTCCCGCTTCGCCTCTTTACCGAGGCGAAGCAGGAAGCACTACCGATAAGATGTATAAACATCTCATCGGCCGGAGAGGGGGAGCGTTAACTCCCCCCTCCGGCGCTACCCGCTAGAGACAGCAGCGCATCAGCCTAGTGCTGATGCGCTGTGTCTCTTCCCGGCCGGCTCCACTGAGCATGCGCGGGATCTCGCAAGTATCGCGAGATCCCCGCGTGCAGCCTGGAGCCGGCAGCTGCCGCAGCAGGGACAATGCTGTCCCTGCTGTGGGGATAGGCTAGTGCCAGGCTGTAGCTGTCGATAACGACAGCTACAGCCGGAAGAACGGTCAGACGATCTGACCGTTCGTACATAGCCCAGGCTATCAGCGCTGCTATCTTGTAGATAGCAGCGCCGATAATGACAGGGGCGTATAGCGCCCCTGTCATTTACCGCCGAGACCCCCGATCATACATCGGGGAGAAGCGGTATCAGCGCACATAACGTGCGCTGATACCGTTTCTGGGCTTCGTACATCTACCCCAGTGATTTATCTTTACACATCTATACTTTACACTTCACTATCACCTTTTTTCCCTTTTTCGTGTGGGATGTGTTGGGTTTGCGCCAGACATAATATTTTCTTTGGTGGCCGAAAAGTAAAATTTTAGTCTCATCTGACCAGAGCACCTTCCTCCATACATTTGGGGAGTCGCCCACATGCCTTTTGGCAAACTCAAATCGAGTCTTCTTATTTTTATCACTAAGTAATGGCTTTTTTCTGGCCACTCTTCCATCAAGCCCAGCTCTATGGAGTGTACGGCTTATTGTGATACACCAGTCTCTGCTGTGGAAATCTGCAGCTCCTTCAGGGGTACCTTTGGTCTCTGTGCTGCCTCTCTGATTAATGCCCTCCTTGCCCGGTCTCTGAGTTTTGGTGGGCGGCCCTCTCTTGGCAGGTTTGTTATGGTAACATGTTCTTTCCATTTGATGATGATGGATTTGATGGTGCTCCGGGGGATCATCAAAGATTTGGATATTTTTTTTATAACCCAACCCAGAATTGTACTTCTCAGCAACTTTGTCCCTGACTTGTTTGGAGAGCTCCTTGGTCTTCATGATGTGATGCCTCTTGCTTAGTGGTGTTGCAGCCTCTGGGGCCTTTCAGAAAAGGTGTGCTTATACTGACAGATCATGTGACACTTAGATTTCACACAGGTGGACTTCATTTCACTAATTATGTGACTTCTGAAGGTAATTGGTTGCACCAGAACTTTTGAGGGGCTTCATAGCAAAGGGGGTGATTACAAATGCACATGCCAATTTTCAGAATTTTATATATATTTTTCTCATTTCACTTCACCAAATTAGACTTTTTTGTGCAGATCCATCACATAAAATTCAAATAAAAAAAATAAATACATTACAGGTTGTAATGTAACAAAAAAGGTAAAAAGCCAAAGGGGGTGAAATCTTCATTAGCATTATCCCCCACCCTCCCCAATTGTATAGCCCCCAGCCCACCCCCAAATCCTGTGTGATAGTTTCTGTTTTTTGTATTACCCACCACCCCCACACACAGACACAGATTCCTCCAGTGACCCGTGTCAGTTTTTGACTATTTTAAACAACTCCCATCCAACAGGGCCAAAGGATATTAATGGGGCATTATCTCCCAGTGCATTAAACCTCAAGCTATTGCCCCCACCTCCATAGGGCATTACATCTCTCCCACCTACAAAGTACAGCAGAGCGTGTGTCAGAAGCTGATTTCGGCACTTGTAGAGATTAGCATTTGTGCTCATATGGAAAATTAAGTTCTCCCCCTTGCGCTTTTAGAGGTGGCACAGCATTCTGAGGCACAATTTTGTCAGTAATGTTGGCAATCACAAATCAATACATCATTGTCTGGGTGACCAGCATGGGATGCGATGGTATCAGTCAAAGCCCAGCTGGCTGCAGTCACATCCCATGTGGCCAAAAGAAAAGAAACATAATAGTTTTGTACATACTCAAGACATTACTCACATTCAGGAGTGTGGTGACAACATGGTTTTCCCAAATGCTGACTGTTTTATTTACCCAAGATGCTCTATTCACCTAACATGTCTCTAATTTACCTAAAAGATCATTAAATTCAGATATTTTACATAAATAGACTTCACCCAAAACTCCCCATATTCACCATTTATTTCATTTTGGCCTCTTCCCATTTGATTTTCATCCCGGGTGCCATGTGAAGATTGGAAACATCAGTCACATGGTCCCTTCTTGTTGGATTATAATCACTCTTTAGTCATATATTTTATATTGCGGTGGGAGCCTCTTGAGCTCACCAGTCTTTGAATACACTGGAGAAAGTCATTTTGCGGGCTAGGAACAAGTAACATAACTGAGGCGTCACAAATATAGTTTTAGCCCAAGAAAAGGCTTCCTACATGGTGTTTAGGTGACACATACAGAGGTCTATGAATAACTAGTCTAGGTTGGGACAGCTTTGTCAAATTCTGTAAGACATGTCCTTATTGTATGTCCTAACATTGTGAATCTTTTTGTGTCTATTTTCCTGTATAAGAGAAAATGCACCCCTTTCATATTGATATTCTTGAAACATAATATAAAATGTGTTTAGAATTCTACACAATCTTTGCACATTAATGCATCTTCTCAAAACACTGATAATATTCAAATATCACTGTAACAAATGTAGACCTCTAATGGTGCGTATACACTTGGTGATCTTACTGAGCATTGCACGATTACAATCGCTCAGTAATCGTGCACAAATCGTGCACTATATTGTCGGAAACGACCAGCAATGCGCGCTCCCGCTGGTCGTTCCCGACATTGTCCATCGCCTGAACATGCATGTTCAGGAATGAAGGAGGGTGCCTATACTGAACGACTGATCGTTCAGTGTAGGCACTACAGGGGAACAGGAACGACGGTACGATTACGATGTCGTAATCGTACTGTCTTTCCTAATCGCCTAGTGTGTACGCACCATGAGCTGTCACTTCTAGAATACTGTTTTCTGTATGCATGGATTCTTACATTATTTATACCTTTAAACTGTAAATTTAAATAAACATGTCACACTCTTCAGGTTGTTACACAACAATTAGTAAAATGTTTTAGAAGACTGAATAATATAGAATCACATACTTCCATACTTGTTGATTCTGATTTGGACATAAGAAGCAGAATACATTATGGGTATATTCATCTTATTGCGAGCAGGTGCAGATCCACAAAGTGAAAAAGGATTCGCCAGACTGTCTTATCTTTTGCGTATGCCTGCGGACTGGTGCAAATACACATGCTGATAACGGTGATGGTCACCTGCTCTAACTAGATGGCTCTGATTGGATGATTGGGAACTCACCTCTGAAGCTGGTTGGCCTTTCTCCATTGGCCATGCATAGACTAGGGTTTTGTGCGCATTTTATTAAAACAAGTTTTTAATACTACCATTTCTACACAAGACGGAATATTACATCAAGCCTAATAGCAAGTGTATTTTTTGCTATTTAAAATATTCAGATGAATCACTTTGAAAATACAGTGCAATTAATTGCATGACATTAATCATCACAACCACAATAATATACCTCCTGAATTTTCTAAGCAGCTCTTGCTCGGAATGCCTAATTTCTCTTTGGGTCAGCAAGTAAAAACACCTACATTTTAAATCAGACCACCAGTTAAAATACAGACAAATAAAAGTATTTTATATAATTGGCTATAACTGCAATTTGGGAGAAAAATATATCCAGGGCAGCCAAAGGGGTAACCGTTGTTCAATGATCACTTCAGAAGGGCAAGTCTATGCAGATGTGTGCATGCATGAGCTGATTCCGAGGAAAAAAACTAAAGTTTAAAAATAAAAAAATAAAAATATGTATTCAAATGTATTTTAATCTATTATGACATCAGTAATATGTGTTAAATAGGCTTCTCATTTACCCTGTGGGGAATCCTTTGCCGAAAGGTTTTTCCACCATCCTAAAGCTGGCCATACACTAGACCAACTTACATCCAACCAGTTAATTGGTTGGAATGAAAATCTGGTAAGATATGGGCGCAAATGACAATCAACCATTTGCTCCCAAACCCTTGAAAACAGACAAAAACTGTTGTTTAAACAAATTGTTTAAATCAAACATTTAACCAACTTGTCTGAACGACATTTTCGTCTGTTTTCCAGTGTTTGGGAGCAAATTGCTGATTATCATTTGCTCCCATACCTTACCAGATTTTCATTCCAACCAGCCAACTAGTTGAATGGTTGGATGAAAGTTGGTCCAGTGAATGGCCAGCTTAAGTAATCCTTTGATGAATAGAGAAATAATAAAAAAGGTGAATTTTTGGAGATTCTCACCCTTTAATAAATGTCCACGTTGGCTAGTTGTGAATGTTGTAATTGGCAGCAAGATCTGACTAATAAGACACCCCTTTTTTAAAGTACACTGGTTTTTGCATTTTTCAAAATACGTTTTACCATTTTTAATAAGAATTTTTTTTTTAAAATATGTAAATGTTTTTATGGAAGTATGAACAATTTTTTTAATCTAAGTGGAACTAAAAGCCCAAATCTGGGCTCTGGATTTTGGATTACACTGTGAATGTGCAAGCCAACTTTTGCAAGCATTCAACTGCAAAGATTGGCCCAGTGAAGCGGTAAGCCAACCCTTACCACTCTGTGCCAATATCACTGGCGCATAGCCCCATAGCTAATCAGTTTAGCCGCAAATAAGCCTTATCTTTACAGCTGGTGTCCTACTGATGACAGAGGGTAGGTGTTACGGGTATGATCAGTACTTAGTAACCCATGAGGCATTACCAGTTTGGTTAAAACACTCAAACATAACGGCAGGTCCTGGCCGTTATCAGCCATCCCACAGTGGAATTCATGAAGCCATGCCAGGCTGACTCATGTATGCTCTATTCGGCTGATTTGCAGGCCACTCAGGGCCATCGAGAGCAGAGATGGGCCCGAACACTGGAGGGGGCATGGCCAAATCTATGAAGCGTGGCCAGTGGCCACATCTCTTCCCCAAAAAATTCAAATACACTACAAGAGGGATTCGCAAGCTACAAAGATGGTGGTGTGTGGCACACAGCTGTGTTACACAGCTCTGTGCCACACCCCACCATCTTGTATACTTGTGAGAGTGGCACTCCAAGCGAGTCCTCTCTCTCCGGGGTCCCCATTGGATCTGCTGCTGCTCTCACTCATATGTCACATACCCGTCTCCCGGTGTGATGGGCTCCCAACGCTCGGCCAGACAGGCTCCTGGGGGAGGGGTTGAGCAAAGGGGGACAAACAATTTGAATATCCCCCTCACACAACAGTTCACCATACTATGCATTCACGGCTTCGCACACAGTAGCGCTGCTGAGATCAAGTTTTCCTCTAAGCAGCTGACGCAGTCCCCTGCCGGTACCTCTAACAAGCCCGAGTGATCAGTACCCGCCCCACAACCCCCCACCCCTCTTGGGCTGATGTGCCCGTCTTGCCCCACATATCATAATAGACTTTTACCCATTACATAATTACATAAGGAAATATACAATGTTTGGTACAAATGGGACAGCGATAACTACATGCAGCACCAGCCTGGGACCCCTGCTCCACTACACCTACATAATAAGACAGGCCAGTCTGTTATATTTCTGTATAGGATGCTGGAAAAAATAATGCTACCTCACGTCCGGCGGTCATTAGTGACCTATGCTGCTGCCGCCGCTCTGTCCAAGACCAGTCCAAACCTTCTTACATTCTCCGTTTAACTGACTGGAAACAACGCGCTCAGGACGGGAGGCAGCTCCTCCCTCCGCAGTGACTGCCGCTGCCACGCCGCCTGTTCCGCTCCGCCTGGCCACTGGGGCGGCAGCTGCGTCGTGTGTCAGTCTCGCCACGCGTCATAAAGAAGTGTTGTCATCTGTTTGTGACGTCATCATTTGGTGTAGTTGAATAGAGGTCTAGGCTGCCCTTGACTTGAGCTGAAGTTTTCTGTGTGTACAAATGTATCACTTCATCTAAAATTATGTTTTCAAATGTTAATGATGGCTATTTTATGACCATTTGTAAGTTTACCTGTCCTTTAGGTGAGCACTGTCTGATTGATACATTTCTGTCTCTGTCTTTATAAAGCACTGCAGGATGGTATTCCATTGTTCACTCTAGCTTTATGCTCTTTATAATCATTTTATCAATGATTGTGGCATTACATGATAGCCCACTGAATAGGAAGAAGTAGCCGTTTAATAAGGCAAATTCCAAGCTGCCAGTTTATATTGCTCGGATAAGCAGCTGGTAGCAAGGACGGTGGGGCTGCATAGTAATGCTAAGGCACTGGTAGTTGTTACACTCGCAGCATATTGCTACAGAATGAAGAAGAGAGTGTAAGCAATATAAATGAGTATCCAACTCACACGACATTTGTGAATGTGACCCTCTAATACAGTAGTTTGTAGATTAGTGACAAAGTGATTTACTAGCAGAATGAAAATACACTGAGCGCTGTTTGGCGTCAGAATCCATTCATGTGCTTGATTATTAATATGTGGTCACATATATAAGTATATAAATGTTCCCTGTGTATATAAGATCGTTAGGAGATAAGTGGGAAGACACTATAACGTAGAGACCTAGAAAAAGGTTGACATCTAAATAAGAGCAAGTGCCTTCTATATATACCTTTTTAAGTGGAGAAATTCAAATCCTGATAGATTGCTAACGTGAATTGAGGGCTGGAGTAGCCATTCAATAAGGCAATCTCTATGTTCTCCCACACACATTAAATAATAGACAAGAGGTGTTTATTTACAGAATTACTATTAACAATTGTGATACAATACAAGCAGAAAGTGCAACAATGTATAAGAGAGTTTAAAAAGAACCAAAGGTGTAGGAGATATTAAATCCAGTTTCCTTTGTATATCATTTACATTGAGCACCTATTTGTACTGCTGTGTCATTTCTGTATAATAATATATGTGTGTGGAACAATAGTCAATAAAGGTACAAGCAATATTTAACAAATAAAAACACAGTGGATTACATTAATAAATTACACTTATGCACTCAATTTAATAAGTGGACATATAATGTGACGTATTTATCACAAAGATTATTAATCTATTAGTGTGGAGAACACGATTTTAATTACACCAATTTTGTTTTCTTAATTTTTAAACATATTTCGCTGACCTAATCTTAATGGATCTAATAAAAGTTATATTTTAATGAACAAAGGGTCAGTAGATGTTATAGTATGCATAAGGTTTAAAAAATATCTGTGAGTGCCCCGTTATAGGAATACTTTGCTTCTCTCGCTGTTTTCTATTAAATAATATTAAGAACTAAATGATTAAGGGATTATAAGGGAAGAATAACTTATATAAAAAAGTGATCTATAGGGATATACTCTCCCTTTTTGTTGCAGTCATAGAAATTGCAATGCTCGTCGCACGCAGTGAGTATTCAAGTTGTGTATGCTGTCGCAGTGGCTAATTTATGCATGCCCATGTTACGGTGTTCAAATGGTCAGGCACGCCTGCGTTTCTCCGACCACTCCCTCGTCACCATCCCCAAACGCTGACGTCTCATTACTCACTCTGCGATGGCAACTATCTGTGTTCGTGATCGCAATGCTAACCTTCACACGCACACTACGGTGCATGCGCAGTATGCACCATCGGCCGATCTGCGTACGCAGTTGCAATTGCAATCCATGCTAAATCAGACCCTCTGTGGGGTATTTTATAGCGCAAAGATTTTCGGACCAGGAAACTATGATACTCTAAAGTGTGACAGGTTCAGTCAGCATACATGAAAGCTTATCTCCCAACTTTGAAGGTGGTGGAATTGGGTCAAGGTGACATGACCAGAACTTCCAACATGCTGGTCCACATCAAAGCCCAGTCACTCTCATCTAAAAGCACCCTCTGAATGCCATGCACACCTGCTCCTGTTAACATCTACTATGCTATGCCTACCAGTAGTGGACGGGACCTACCTCCGAAATAAAACTGTTTCATCTGGCATAGACCCTCATATAGGGACTGTCCCACCCAGAACCGTAACTAGACTTTTTGGTGCCCTGTGCCAGAAAGAGCATTGGCGCCCCCCTCATTTGTCAAAGGGACATAATACCCCCAAAAAAGGGCCATAGCCTCATGGGGAAGGGCCAGGGAAGAGATAGGAGAGGCCAGGAGATGCTGGGGATGAAATAAGAGGAAGCTACAAGCAAGAATGATAATAAACAGAAATTTGACAGGCCCAAACAGCGCCCCCTGACCTGTGGTGCCCTGTGCGATGGCATCAGCCGCACTACCCTAGCTACGGCCCTGGTCCCTCCTAAGGGGCATATTCAATTAGACGCAAAAAGCCCCGTACTTTTTGCATGCTGGATTTTTCGGCTACATGGTCGGTTTCCATTGCGAAAAAGTATCACACGCGTGTCCACTTTCACCGTATTCAATTACAAATTGGCAAAAACGGGAGCTGGCGAAACATGCGAAAAGTACTGTCATATTTGGGGAAATCAGCCTGACATTCCCCAAAAGATGCACTGACATTGGGGATCACTCTTGATACCCCCGAATAGCCCTGCTGAAGGTATTTAGGGTACTTACTGTAAATACTCTCAATAGCTGCTAATTAGCGTCTTTTCAGAAGGGGTGAAGAATAGCATTTAACAGTTTTTTTAGGGAAAAATAAGTAGTCCCAGCAAATTTGGGGTACCTGAAAATGGGTGATAGCATATTTTTAAGTAGCTAAAGTGAAGTTTTAAACATCATTAAAAATCCAGCTTCCGCAAGCACCTGCAAAACTTAAAAACACCTGGGGCATACTTGGGCACCCTCCTGGAGTCTATTTCGCAAATTTTTAAGTTTTTCCCCCAACTTTAGACTTTATCGCCCCTAAAACGAAAGTACTTTTTTCTGGTGATCTAAAGACTTTTTTAAACTTTTTTTTAACGCAGTATACCTTTGCGGGACTGTCCCAAGGGTGCAGGGGGTTCCCACAGCTTTGCACCCCAAAACCCCAATTCTGCACTTTTTTTCGACACCTATTCATAAGCAAAACTTTTTCACAGGTCCCATTGCATTGAGTTTCTGCACCGGAGAAAAGCCTTTGGAATTGAATACGGAGGAAACTTTTTGCATGGCGAAATGACGTCACTCGCGATACTTTTCTGCAGAAACTGACTTATCGTGTCTAATTGAATACGGCCCTAAATTGGGGAAGTTATGTGAAAGTGAAGGAGGAATGTTGTGCTACTATTACACCATAACAATCATATCAATTTTGCTATAAAAGCATTGACTGCAGCATTGTGAGAGTGGCATTTGTATTGTATGACAGGGGCCAGGGTACAGCATCTATCATTCACTTTTGTTTTGCAATCTTTCTAGTTAGTCCAACAGCATGTACATGTTTTGCTGCATCTCTCATCAAAGTAGCACAGATGAATATATGGCACTCTCAAGTTTTGCATTTCTGTAATATAGAATATATCAGATAATTGGGATAATAATTAACACCTGATCTGATCCAACCATTGTTGGTGAAGGAGGACACATTTAAGCACCAGTATTCTGAAAGCTACAGGACATGAATCATGTACTTAAATTACAAAAATTAAGCTTTTTACCCTTTATTTCTGTGGTATATCTTTCTTATATCTTAAAAAAGTAGGTTTTCACTTTCAGATAACTTTTTAGTTGAATAGTCTTCTCGCAAATTATCGCTATTTCAGTCTAAGGGCACGATCGGCGAAAAGCGTTTGCCAATGTGAAGTTTTTGTGCAATTGACGGAGTGTTCGCATGTGCAAAACCTCCATAGGCAGAACCCGGCAAACAGTTTTCACCATCTCAGTAGGTGATAAAATGTGCAAAATCTCTATTTTTGCCTAAAAATGTGGGGACTTGGTTCAGAACCCTTTGGACACCCCCCCCCCCTAATGACTAATTAGCCCCCCCAAAAAATGAGCTTAATTCCCCCTAATAATGACTTGTTATGACTCATTTTTGGGGTGAAAATGTAAAAAAGTGTTGGAAAATGGGTTTAAAGTACTGGGTCGGGACTGTACGGATGGCACAGGTGTTTTTAGGATTGCAGGTGGCTGCTGCTGTTGTATTTTAAAAAAATTTAAAACTGCACTATAGACACAAAAATATACTAGCACCCATTTTAATGTACCCCCAATTTAACTACAACAATATTTTTTTCCAAAAGAAATTGCTTTATATAATTTTTCCACACTTATGCAAATATGCATATAACAGCCCTTTGACTCACTATAAGACAGGGGTGGGGAACCTTTTTTCTGGCAAGGGCCATTTTGATATATATAACTTTATTTGTGGGCCCGGTGCAGGCCAAGCCCCCTCCATGTGTTGTCACATGGGGGCGGGGCCACAACTGCCAGTGATTTCAGCAAGCTCCTGGGAGCTGTAGGGGCAGCAGTGTCACCATCTGAAGCATCCTAAGGACGCTCCAGGCGGCACTGCTACATAGATTCTGGCTGCAGGGTGCCATTTGAGGCACCCTGCTAGCCAGATGAGGCTATCAGAAAAAAGCTCAGAGGGCCAGACCAAATGATTCCGTGGGCCTTATACGGCCCCTAGGCCTGAGGTTCCCCATCCCTGCTTTAAGAAGCCAAAATACTTGTATTATGGCTATTAATACATTTCTATATTGATTTTCAGTGTCAGTTAGGCTTTTTACGGGGTACAAACTGATTTCCCCAAAAAATGTGCTGTACTTTTCGTTTGGTTCGCCATGCGCAGTTTTCGCACGTATGCATTTTCGCATTTTCTGCAATTGGATAGGGTGAAAAGCGGCAGCACGCACTGAGAAAGTACGCAAAAATATTGCATAAAAACTAGCGAATGCAGCGATAACTTCGTCATGCGATCGCTTTTTGCCAATTGCGACTTTTTGCAACTAAATTTCTTCTATGGCTCTTAACTATTGTTTTGTTGCCAGGGGTATGTCACAAAGCTGCTTTATAAAATCCAGTACAAAAGGACACAGCTGTATCATACACAAGGGTAAATAAAATAAGCAATGCTCATTAATATAAAAATACATAGCAAAACAAATACAGTAACAAGAAAGCATGTGCAACCAATAGATCAGCCATCTGAGGTAGTAAACATCTTTATCCATTTCTACAGTGTCTGTATAAACTCACTCATTATGCCCTTCTTCTCTGTGTTTCCAGCATCAGGGGAGAAGATGTCCCTGAAGGCCTCTACCAGCAATATCACCAACAAAAATGATCCCAAGTCTTTGAATTCCCGAGTCTTCATTGGTAACCTAAATACAGCAGTGGTGAAAAAGAGCGATGTAGAGTCCATCTTCTCTAAATATGGTCGTGTTGTTGGCTGCTCAGTGCACAAGGGATATGCTTTTGTACAGTATCTGAATGAGAGACACGCACGGGGTGCTGTTCTTGGGGAGAATGGACGAGTACTGGCGGGGCAGACATTGGGTAAGTAAATAACAGCTCCAAAGGAGCTGCACTTACATTTTATTTATTTTAAAGCAAGATATTCTTGTTGATTGAAAACCATAATCTGAAAATATTGAATTAAAGTTCTTAGTATATAACACATGACCCAGTAATTTTATTTGTCTTACGTTAACTAATTCACCAAGCCAAAAAGAAAGAAAAAGTCAGATTAATCTATTAACACATAAAAGCTGTGTATACACTTATGATTTTCAGATGTGTAATTATGATGTGAGATAATCATCAAGGGAGACAAATCACCTTATATGTAACTGTTTAGGTCTCCCCTGGGTCCTTATTTTTTATAAAGGACTGTTCCCTTTATTCACACTATACTCACACCAACTGCTGATGCCCCCAAATTACCAGGATAAGTGGGAAGAGGTTTCAATCAATTTTTACTGTACATGTGACACAAAAGGAAGTGTATTGTTTGGCCTGAGGGGACTATAATTTACATGTGTGTCCTGGAATTAATTTAAATTAATAATGCAAGATGTCCGCATTTGCCTTTAGTTTTGCAGTTGATCCCATAAGAATCCTTTACTAGTAAATCACTTGATTTGTCCCATTATAATAACACACAATCTGAAAATACTGTAGGTATGTCTAGATCTAGTGGTAGTGACATGATTACATGATTTAATTTGGGCTAAAATCCTTAGATCTGAATTTGCATTGCAATCAAAATTCAAATTCAGTTAACTTGAACTATGCTAAAAATAAATTAATACATAATTAAATGAATAAAATATATACTATTATATTAAATCACATGCCAAATTAAACACTTAGATTGGGCATATCCTGATCTATGCAATAGAAGGTATTTAAAGTAAAGCCATTTCAACAACTGCAATTTTACAAAACATGCTTTTTATATATTTAGTATAACAGGACTCCTAAAAATACTGCACATAAACAACAGTGCAGAAAACCAGGTCTAAACATGCATGTGGTCCAGTAGTTGAGTTTATCAGCACACTGTTTAGTTGTAATCACTACGTGTTTCTTTTGTAAAGATTACAATGATGGCTAGGCAGATCAGCACCATTCCTTTCTAGATGAACCCAGGGCCTGCTTTAAAATTGACACACATGTGAACAGCCAAGGTCCCTTTATAAATATGACATAAGTGGATGTAAACATGGGTTTACTTCTTGCTCAAAGGCTTTCACAACTACAAGAATTGTCGATGGCTCTAAAGTCTTTGAAGATGGACCTTTCTCAGCCTTTCTAGCTATGTTATTTGTTAAATGAAATTTGAGTAGTGATTATGTCTTGATTTAATGTGCACACTGGGCCTGATTCACTAAGGATTGCAATATTGCGTACGCACGCAGTTCAACTGCGATAGCATGCTAATCCACTGCGATTGCAATGCAAACTCAGCACTACATAAGGACGCCCACTTTACCTTACACACATCCATAATGTTTAGCAGAATAGCGAAACCATCGGTACAATAGAGTACCATCGCAGACTCATGCACTCTTGCATTAGCCCTGACCTTGCTCAGGAATTGCTAACAACCACGCACACTATGAGACCTCACACTGCGTATGGCATTGCAGTGGATAACTTATGCACGCCCCTGCAACGCCGTGTGAACGCATTGGCACACCTGCGTTGGGCCGACCACCCCCTCCCCCCCCGTCACCTCCCCCAAACGGCACTTCCTGTCAATCACTCTGTGATGGGTCTGTGTAGTCGCTGCAATCAAGGTTCCGATCGCAGTGTCTGGTTCGCGCACGTGCACTGCAATGCATATGCAGAACGCAACAATCGGCCGATTGCGCAGGTATTAGCAACTACAATCCTTGCTGAATCAGGCCCACAGTCATTCAAGTCTTTTATTAACATAACCAAAACTGAAACGTAATTTTTTTCCCCTAGACATCAGTTAGTTCTGTCTTATTTATGCTGATTTTATCAGATGGAACAGAAAAAAAAAAAAGATTTTTACATTGCAAAAGATGTTTTATCTACAGTGATGAGATAATGTCTGTATGCAAGCCACTCATCTATTGTCATGCATTAATTTGAACAATAACTTGGTCTGATCTTTATCTAGGTCATAACAAACAACACATAAATGTATCTTACATTCCCTGTATTTGCTGTAAAAAGTATATGAACTGCGGCGTAAGTTCATCCCAGACGCCCGGAGGCAAGTTATCATTTAGTGCCCCCTATCCCCAATATTTACAGCCCTAAATGGGGTGAATATATTGTGGGTGATGGAGGAGGTGTCCCTTCAGTGCGGGCGCCCGGCGCCTCCATTGTCTCCCATACTTCTGCCCCTGTATATGAACCTTTAGATAATGTAACTGGAGCAACTTCTACAGCATTGACTTCATCCAAAAAATGTGTTGTATCTACTAATCGATCTCTCGTATAAGTTTGGTGGTATTTTGTGAGCTCTGTATAGAAATATTTTAGCTCACTGATATATTTTGGCTGTGCTATATGAACTGCTTACAAACATTTCAGTAAGATTAAGGTCAGTGCTTGGAGTTCATTTCATCCATTCAGTGGTAGATTGTCTTGTGCAATTTGGATTATTGTCTTGCAGCATGACCTTCATTCCTGACAAGTAGAATCCAAACAATATTTTGAATATAAGAATACATTTGAAGAATTTCCTCCCCTCCATCATAAACAGCTATATTCATAGTGTCTCAAATAATAGAGCAAAGCATGTTGAGCCATTTCTCCAAATATCAGCTTCCCCAATGTATGAATGCACCCTGCTGGATATATGCATAGCAAATCTGTTACCTTGGAGCCTAGGAGACTAAAAACCTGATAACTCAATGTCTGGTTTATACATAATAAAGTCCCGAATTACTGTAGGTATTTGACTGTTTAGTGGGCTAATCTCTTGAACCACTCAACGGATTTTGTTGTTTGATGGGGTTTTCACTATTCTATACAGCATTGGTCGAGGAAGGTTTAGGTGTATGAAACATTAATCTGTGAAAAAGGGGAGCCGAGCAATCACGATTTTAGTGAATCAAGTAACAGAAAAAATCTTGCACCAAGCTGCTGTATAGCAGCTGGTCAGGGTGCTGGAACAGCAAGAGAGCATCTGAAACTGAGCCAATCAGATATAGCAATGTGCACAGTTGCTTAGCAGCAGCCTAGAGGGGCAAAGGAGTCAGAGACTGAGCAGGGTCACGTCTGAGGCAGACAGAGAGTGAGAGACAGTCTCCAACAAATCCACGAAGATGCCCTGATGCAGACACAGTAGCCAGGGGAGTCTTAGCTATCAGGAATTTAATAAAAACAAACAACCATCGGAACACCATCAAATTATTTCCATTCAATGGCTGCAAACATCGGACCTCCGCCATCAAATGGTAAAAAATACCACCCTCGGAACAAAAACAATGATGGCTAGTAACCATCAGATTCCAATGTCCATCCATACGCTGAACCTGCAGGTGGACTCTGGCCACCACTCCTCTAACGTGAAGTGTTCCTGCATGGAGGTTGTGGAAATATGCACAGGTTTCCCATGCCTGGGAAGATGCTGCTGATAATGCTTACGGTAGCTGCAATACAAATCTCTCATTCCCAGCACATCCCAGTGACAAGGCCCCAGCCAGCTGCAGGGCAACAGCAGTGGGAGTTGTTGTGATACAGGGGGCAGGAGTGAGAAGCAGGGGGTTGTGGAGAAATATAGGATGCTGTGGTGAAATGCAGGGAGAAATAGTGAGAAGCAGGAGGCTGTTGTCAGATGCAGGGGGCTGTTGTCAGATGCAGGGGGCTGTGGTGAGATGGCTTAGGCTGTTATGAGATGCTGGGGGCTGTGGCGATATTAGATTGCTCCTGTGCGAAGCCGGGACGGGTCGCTAATATATATATATATTATATATATATATATATATATAATATATACATACCATGCACTCCTCCGGCACTCCGATAACAACAAGGTATATTGCCTAATTGGCTCTGGTGCCCTCCTGATGGGGTCAGCACCCCTAATCAAAATCCTCCATAATAGTATGTGGCACTCAAAGACTTGTAAATACCCTCACCAGAGGGGTTTATTAATATCAGTCAACGTTTCGGGTCTTTCACCCCTTCCTCAGGACAACATGAGTGTTGTGAAGGTGTGTGTAAGGCCAGCGCACGATCAATAAATTCCCTCAAAATATAAATTATTTGTTAGACACTATATCAATTCTAAGTGTGTACATATAGTGCAATTAAGTGGACACACAAATAAAACAGTCACTGATCCTTGAAATGAAAGGCGGCAGCAGTCTTCTTGAGATCCCATTTGGCAGACGGATAAGACAGTTCTGAAAAGTGGTTAAAAAGACATGCTCCTGATAGGCTCCTGATAGTGTAATAATATTAAATAAAGTGGCAACCAGTGCTCACATTAGATGTGCATACCAAAAGAAAAAACTTTAAAGCTTATCTGAATTCCAAATTGCAGAGTTCACATTAAATGGGATGGACTCAGGGGGTCATTCAGACCCGCTCGTGAGCGGCAGTACGCTCGCAAGCGGGTCGATGTTCCCCCACTGCGCATGCGCACGACGGAGGGAGCTCCGTCGTGCGCATGCGCGAGACCCGGCGAGCGACGGGCTCTCCATCGCTCCGGGTCTCGCACCAAAGGGGGCGTGCTGTCGATGTTGATTGACAGCACGCCCCCTTTGGTGGGCGTGCCGGGGGCGTGCCTGCCAGACGGAGGCGTTCCCATGGGAACGCCTACCGTCTCAAGCCGGCCCCACTGACATCACTAGTGATGTCAGTGGGAGTGATTTTGGCTCTGATAGAGCCAAAATCACTCCAGGGCTTGCGGCAGCGAGACCCTACCGCAGGGTCTCCGTCGCAAGCCCGATGGTCGCGATGGTCAAGACCATCGCGACCATCATCATGGACGCTCACTATAGCTGTGGGTGGTAACCCACAGCTATGCGAGCGTCCATGAGGACGCTCCAAAAAAATGTAGGAGGGCCCTGATTCAGAGCGAGCGCTCTGGTCAGAGCGTTCAGCTCTGAATCAGGCCCTCAGGACGTCATCAGCTGGATCACCTTAAAAGAGCTCATTCAAGCCCATAAGGGAGAGGGGTAGTATAGTGTAGTATTTATTTCATGTATATGACAAGGTTGTCTCATGGCTGCTCCTCCTCCCCCTCCTGCGGGACCTGTTGCCTCCTGCTTTTGGTACGCACATCTGATTTGAGCACCAGTCGCCACTTTATTTATTATTATTATACTATCAGACGCATAACTTTTTAACCTCTTTAAAGAAGAGATATATGTGTATGTATGTATGTATATATATATATATATATATATATATATACAGTATATATATATATATATATATATATATATATAAACATCCATCCAGGAGATCCATTCAGGGGCTCTTGTATAGATTTGACCAGCACTTTATTAATTATAAATATATATTTATAATTAACGGAGTGCTGGTCAAATCTATACATGAGCCCCTGAATGGATCTCCTGGATGGATGTTATTTATATTTAATATGAGGACCTTGCACCAACTACATTGGCTATATTAAGTGCAGTGCGACTTTTACATTGTTATATATATAGCGTTCCCGCTAGGCAGTTTTAGCGGGGCACGGCGTCCTGCCCTCAGAGCCTGCAGGTGCAGTCTTCACCCGTGGGTCGCAGCGGGTGAAGACTGTCTCCCTGACTGCAGCGCTTGGGGGCTGCCCGGAGTGTCTGCAAGTGCCGGGCACGCCCCCAAGAGTGATGAAAAGGGGACACCCCCTTTTCAATGGACAGGCACCCATTTGGGCGCGCGCACGGAAGTGCCCTCTCCAGCTCCGGCCCCTGCCTGCCGCCAGAGCTAGAGCGAACACACACATATATATATATATATACATATATATATATATATGTCTACAAATTACAGAGGAGTATTTGCTGGTGTAAAGCAGTATGTTGTCCTGTCAGAGCCATCTAGGCCCTAAGACATCTGGGCCTGATTCAGAGCCGGACGCTCTGACCAGAGCGCTTGCTCTGAATCAGGGCCCTCCTACATGAAAATGGAGCGGCCTCTTGGACGCTCGCATAGCTGTGGGTGACCACCCACAGCTATAGCGAGCGTCCATGATGATGGTCGCGATGGTCAAGACCATCGCGACCATCGGGCTTGCGACGGAGACCCTGCGGTATGGTCTCGCTGCCGCAAGCCCTGGAGTGATTTTGGCTCTATCAGAGCCAAAATCACTCCCACTGACATCACTACTGATGTCAGTGGGGCCGGCTTCAGACGGTAGGCGTTCCCATGGGAACGCCTCCGTCTGGCAGCCACGCCCCCGGCACGCCCACCAAAGGGGGCGTGCTGTCAATCAACATCGACAGCACGCCCCCTTTGCTGTGAGACCCGGAGCGACGGCTACCCAGTCGCTAGCCGGGTCTCCCTCCGTCGTGCGCATGCGTAGTAGGGCACCATCGACCCGCTTGCGAGCGTCCTGCGCTCGCGATCGGGTCTGAATCAGGCCCTCTGTCCCAAGCATAATACACCCATTTCCCTGGTTCCTGCCTAGGGTGTTGCTTTGGTATAATGCATTCATTTGTTTTTTCAGTCTTCACTGTAATTTAATTTGTCCACTAAAAACTCTCCAAATCATGCAGGTTGTGTTTGGCACTAAGAAGAGAGACATTGTGGAGAGTAGTAGTCTATTCCTTGATATTGTCCTACAAGCACTAGTCTTGCCAGTGTTTTCCTAATAGAGAACTTGTCATCACTGACTTCATTATTTAGATCCTTAAGCTGCATACATACGATTTTCCTGAATGACAACGATATCGTTCAACGATAAATTGTTCATATCATTCATTTTTATGCAGTGAACGATCGACCAATGACCATCGATGCATGTTCCCGCTTGAACAATAACGATATCTATGGTCTCTCATGCATGCATACCAACTTGGACTATTTTGTAAAGATTTGCCTGTAAAAAGATTCACTGAAATATCTATCATAGATATCTATCAATCAGTGTGTACAACCAAAATCGTTTGCCCTGCACTACAGAAAGTTGGAGGGAAATTTATCTATGGTTGTTCAAGTTGTACCGTGTGTATGCATCATTAGATATCGTTATCGTTGGGCGATCGTTCACTGCATAAACATGAATGACATGAACAATTTATCATTGAATGATATCGTTATCGTTCAGGAAAATCGTCCAGTGTGTATGCAGCTTCAGACACTACCCTAGATTTCAGTATGATACACTGTAGTAATGTCCACCTCCTCCCCACCAACCAGCTAATTTTTTGTTCTTGAATACTCTGATGTTCTGACTTTACAAGTCTTTTGAAATCTTAATTCATATTTCCTGCACTTTACTTCTGGTACTAAGTCATTTGATGTATAAATAATGTATTGTTGGTTAATAAAACCTTGCTATAAGAACACTGGTATGTGAACCCACAAATCCTATTACAGTACGATTACCTATAAAACGCAAACCAATGAACCTATTCTAGCCATGCCTAAAAGGGAAATCTTTATAAACTTCAACTTCATACACGTATGTGTAACATGCTGCTGTGTGTTAAGCTGGTTGGCATGGGGACATGTGTGACAAAGCTGCGCAGGAAGAGTCTGATGATGTGTGAAGCACTTTTGTTTAACAACAGATGTAGGTGGGCAGTGTTCATCTACTGTGTCATCATAAACGTTCAGTTGGAGAGAAGTAAACTATTCTGATGAAATAGTTGGTTAGGTGTATGGAGGATATTAGTCAGGTAGTTGGATGAACGTTTGTTGTGTGTGGCCAGATTTAAATGTGATTATTTTTTTTCTTAATTAACCTGTCATCCCATTGAGTGGAACATACAACTCATATTACCCTCAAAAGAAATCTGCTCCTTCTATAGAGTCATATACTTTTTCCAACCAATATTGTATCTGTTTATTTACACAGTACATGAACATGTTAGTTTTTTTTTGTGATTCTCAATATATTCTATTCTTAAGCCGCATATACACTAGACGATTCTTATGAATGATACGGACGATAACGATATATCGTTCAGTGTGTGTGTATGCAGTGAACGACCAATAATGTCTTTTGTCGTCCGTACATGCAGCCCAATCTGATGATATCGTCAAGAATTGCCTGTTCAGAGATGTGGCAGGATGACTTCACTGAAATATATCTTTAAAGATATCTATCAGTGTGTACACCCAATATCGTATGTGCTGCACTACAGAAAGTTCAAGGGAAATCTTTCACCAATATCGTTCATACAGCACATCGTCTAATGTGTATGAGCCATTAGATCAAGATCAGATCACATGGTGCATACACACTGTATGATGTGTACCACCAACGGCTTGAAAGATATCTTTCAGTGAGCCATCCTGCCACATATCTGACCAGGCACAGCTGACGATATCATCCAAGTTGGCCTGCATGCATGGACGATGAAAGATATCTTTATCGTCAATGCGGGAACGCGCATCGTTGGTCGTTGTCAAGTTGGTGACTGCAAAAAAGTGATCGATAACGATATGAACGGTATCGTTATCGTTCATGAAAGTCGTACCTTGTGTACACACCATTAGTTTTATTAAATTAAGGAGGATAGATAGCTCTAAAGGATTCACCCGCTTTATCCTGTAAGTGCAGGTGTGTAGACTTCTTAAGTATATTCCACATGTGTACAGAACATCTTTAAGTTATTAGGTTTTTCTCTATAAGTCAAATTACAGGTTTTCAGGTAACGTAGAATAAAAATCAGGTACCTAGACAGAAATCAGGTACCTAGACAGTTCATGAAACGTGAATAAGGAATCTTTTTGTAGGTGATAGTAGGCTATGGTGATATTTAGAAAATTGTGTATTGTGTTCTGCCACCATCTAAAAAAAAATTATTGCACCCTGGGATGAATAAATAGGCTATAGCCAAGCTTCATGTGGGTGTAGACCTTTGAGCATGTGTGTAAAACAGTGACGATTGTGTATATTGCTACTGTGTCTAAAGCTGGGTACACTCCTGTACAATCATCAAGCCGTTCTTCCAGTTCTTTCAATTTTGACTCGTTCATACAATATATGGAAGAAAATCTGGTCGAATTGAATCTTATGTGCTGTTTAATATTCATCTAATTCGACCGGGCGGATCAAAAGTGCAGCGTGTACGCACCTTTGACCATTCTTGCGATTCTACACCAGCAGCAGCGCCGCTTCTGTGGGTGATAGAATCATTTTGTTTCAATATTTTGGCAGTCGAGAATCGATGGTCGGCAGTATGATTGTATAGGTGTGTATGCGTGTATCGGCACTGTGGGTGGAACTTCAGATTGGAGTGAAGTTGATCAAACCATCGCATCAAAAGAATGATCACAAACATGTGTACCCAGTTTAAGTATGTCAAGTTACTCAGCATTGCTCAATAATTAATAATACTCAAAGTGGTAATCACAGCAAACCAAATCACACAAGCAGAGCAGCTAGAGAACACAGGGAGGTGGACTGAATCTTGTATGTGTTTTATTATATCTTTATATAAAAACAAAACAAGGCTTTTATACACTGCTCCTCACATGTTTTATACAATAAAAACCGAGAGTGTATAGTATGGGAAATTAGGGCCTGATTCAGAGCCGAACGCTCTGACAGAGCGCTCGCACTGAATCAAGGCCAGCCTTCTGGTTTTTTCGAACGGCCTCCTGGCCGCTCGCATAGCTGTGGGTGACCACCCACAGCTATAGCGAGGGGGCATGATGATGGTCGCGAAGGTCAAGACCATTGCGACCATCGGGCTTGCGACGAGACCCTTGTGGTAGGGTCTCGTTGCAGCAAGCCCCAGAGAGCTTTCGGCTCTAACAGAGCCGAAATCTCTCCCACTGACATCACTTATGATGTCAGTGGGGCTGGCCCCAGATGGTGGGCGTTCCCATGGGAACGCCTCCGTCTGGGCAGCCATGCCCCCGGACCGCCCACCAAACGGGGCGTGCTGTCACTCAACATCGACAGCACGCCCCCTTTGGTACGAGACCCGGATAGCAACGGATTGCCCATTGCTATCCGGGTCTCACGCATGCGCACGATGGAGCCGGCTCCGTCGTGCGCATGCGCACTGGGCCACATAATTCTTTATACCACCTCTTTTTTTCCTATTTCTCATTTATATTTATTTTGATTTTCAACATTATACTCCTTTTGATATCTCATTTTTAATTTGACTCTAATTTCATTATATATCCGTTCTATATTTTCTCTAAAATATTTTAACTCATAACTAGAGTCATTACCACTATTGAATAGATCTGAACCAATTATTATTATTATCCTTTAGATGGCGCCACAAGGGTTCTGCAGCACCTTACAAAGTACATAAACAAATAAGTACACAAGGAAACAGTTATTAACAATGCAGGACAAGGACATGTCTTATAAACACTGCTTCATTACTGATCATAACACTTAAATAAGCAGCAGCAAGTCATCAACCAAGTGTTAGGTGCTGTTGTGGGAAGTTAGGAGTAAATTATACCCCTTTTCCACCAAAATTCCGGGTCTGACCCGGAGTTGGAACAGGGGGCCTGATACAGAGCCGGACGCTATTTGCACTCGCTCGTTCAGAAAAAGGGGCCGGATATTTAAATTGAGCGCTCGCTCTTTGCGGTCTGTTGACGCCTCTATGTCTGAGCGAGCGAACAAAACATGCGCTCGCTATTTTGTAAAGACGCCCCCTGGCCGTTCGCATCCTACGTCATCTCCGCTATTTCTTTTATTAATCGAGTACATCGAAAGGCGTCTGAACTGCTCGCAGTGCTTGTGGTTGGATTTTCCTACCGCAATCATGCGAACAGTTCAGGCTAAGAAACAACCAAGTGACGTGGTCGATGACGTTGCTTTGTTAATTATGCACACCCTTAAAATGCCCGTTTTGACCGTTTGGCACGCCTGCGTTCGGATCTCGACTCCCCGTTTTCAAGCACCTTCCCCTGTTACCACCCACAAACGCCTCATCCTGTCACTCAAATTAGCAGGCACTCGCTATTTTGCGAGCGCTCGATTTCCGACCGCAATGACTGGTTGGCGCATGCGCATTACGACCCATACGCATGCGCAGTTGCGCGAACATCGCTCGGAGCGAACGAGCGGCCGCTTACGAGCAGCTCTGAATCAGGCCCCGGGTTCCTATCTGGATCAGACCCGGAATTTAGCCGGCGCCGACTCGGGATATTCCCGAGTCTGTGCCGCTCACACAAAAGTCGGGTCTGCATAGACCCGGCTTTTCCGGCGTGAAAGTGGACGCTTGGAGATGTCATCTCCAAGCGCCACTGAAGCCGGACCAATCGGCCGGCTTGCGGCACACTGCAGGTCATCAAGATCCGGAGTGCGCCGTACACACAGCAGGGTTTCACAGGCTACGCCCGTGTCAAACCCTGCTATTTACCTGGGTTGGATTGCCGGGTCACACGACCCGGTGATCCAACCCTCACCCTTTTTACACCAAGGAGCTGCCCGGGTTAACCCTGCAATAACCCGGGTTTTTAGCTCCGGCGTAAAAGGGGTATTATAGTATAAGTAAGGGAAGGAGAAACACGTGAGGGAAGAGGGCCCTGCTCGTGAGAGCCTACATTCTAAAGTATTTTCGCTAAAGCATGACACCACAAACAAGTGTTTGAGCTGCTGGTTTACAATTTTGCCTGGTCGTAAATGAGCCTTGTTTTCCCATAAATCTTCAGCTCAGACAAGATTCTGAAATCTTTACATATATATTAATATTACTCATAGGCCTTTTTTTGTTTTCTTTTATTGTGTGCAGTTCTTGGTAAACTTTCTCTGCACATTCCTCAGATAGCTGGGAAAGCCCTGCAGATTATGCCTTCGCTATCTTTCCAGCATCTCCCAAGCAAATATTATAAAATGACATTGACACTATGACTTGGTCTTGTGAACAGAGTAGTAAATCTTTAGAATGACTCCTAAAGATGCTTTAAAGCTGTCTCTGTGAGGCAATGTAGGATTATCCACTATATGAAATGAGTGCCCTCCCTGGCCTGGCAGCGCCTGGCATAATATACGGTGGGTTCTCCTGAGACTGGCGCACACAGCTACGTTGAGATTACTGCTGTAGAACCGGTTGTCAGCTTCAAACCATGATTTGCAGGATGGTGGCTGGAGCAAGCGGCTGCTCATACATCAGAGAGGCCATAGCAAGGTCAGCACTGGAGACACGATCAGGAGAACAGAAGACAAAGAATTTATATATATCTTTACACAATAACTGTCATGTGCAAAGCAACTATCAATCAAAACTGTGTTTCAACTGCAATGAGAGAGTGTCTAATTCATGAATAATCATATGCAGGAACTTTCATGGCTTTGAGCACATGCTACTAGAGGCCAATTCTCATGGCTGAAAGACGGTTCCCCTGTTTATAACACCCTTCATTCTAAACCCTGGTCTCTAGCTTCCCTAATACTTTTTTCATTATTAGCTTGACTTTAAAATCAGCATTTTCTGTCGGATGCAAAGTTGAATGTATGCCTGTTTGCTGATTGCATCCTGCATGTATTCACACTGCACAAGCAGTGTCAGACACATTTCGATTACATCTTCAGTTGTGACTGAAAGGGCATAACTTGGGTTGGAATGGGTATGAAATACCGTCCCCCTCAGCGGCAGCCAGACATGAGCAGAGTTCGAAGCAGCGGAAGCCCGACAGTGCTGGAAATCCCGATCGTGGATAGGTGAGTATCTACTAACCTAACCTAACCCCCCTAACCCTAACCCTCCTTAGGGGTGCCTAACCCTAACTTCCCCCCAAGTGCCTAACCCTAATCCCCCCTCTAAGTGCCTAACCCTAACCACCCCCTTCCCCGCTGCCTAAACCTAAGTCCCCTGGGGGGGTGCCTAACCCTAAGGCCCCCCCGGGGGTGCCTAACCCTAACCCTCCCTCCCCCTAGCCTAACCCTAACCCTCCCGGGGGGGTGCCTAACCCTACGTCCCCCCGGGAGCCCTAAACCTAACCCTCTCCCCCCCCCCCCGCGGCTGTCCGCCCGTATTTAGGCAGTCGGCTTCCCGATTGCATACCCTTGGGTTACCACTTGTTCGGGATTCCTCGGGACAGTGTGAAAATTGCTAGATCTTTGCAGAGAGCGGAGGCTGTCCAATCCTGGATGGGTGGTGTCCGGGATTCACGGCCCTCTATGGTCACGTCCCACGCAGCAGGTATCTGAATATAAAAGGGCCTCCCCTAGACGTAACTGGGCGGTAACAGGGTGTTCTCTAATAGGAAAAGTTCAGCTAGATGATGTTGACGGAACTGCAGGTTATGCAGTCTTGGACAGAAGAGCAAATACACCTTTTTCCAGGTGTATCATTTGCACAAAGCATACTGTAGGCTGGTACAAATGTGCACTGGTGATTATGATGATGGTGAAAGTAAGCACATGGCTAGTGGCAGGTGCACCACAGATATGTATAAAAGTCTGAGCGAAAATTTATTTCCATGCATGCGCTGAAGGAGCAATTACAACCCACTTGCATGCAGTTCTGCTTCAAGTCCTTTGTGTGCACAGTCCTCAAGGTGGGCCTATAGTGGATGTTGTGTTGCATCAATTAAGCTCTCAGGGCCTGATTAAGAGCCGGACGCTCTGACCAGAGCGCTCGCTCTGAATCAGGGCCCTCCTACCTAAACTTGGAGCGGCCTCTTGGATGCTCGCATAGCTGTGGGTTACCACCCACAGCTTATGTGAGCGTCCATGATGATGGTCACGATGTCAAGACCATCGCGACCATCGGGCTTGCGACGAGACCCTGCGGTATGGTCTCGGTGACCGCAGGCCCTGGAGTGATTTTGGCTCTATCAGAGCCAAAATCACTCCCACTGACATCACTAGTGATGTAAGTGGGGCCGGACCAGTGGCAGCCACGCCCCCGGCACGCCCACCAAAGGGGGGTGTGCTGGCAATCAACATCGACAGCACGCCCCCTTTGGTTCGAGACCTGGAGCAACAGCTTCCCCGTCGCTCCCCGGGTCTCGCGCATGCGCACGACGGAGCTCCCGCCATCGTGCGCATGTGTACTAGGGCACCATCGACCCGCTTGCGAGCGCTCAGCGCTCGCGAGCGGGTCTGAATCAGGCCCTCAGTCCTAATAATGCAAAGTTTGATTTATACATTTTTAGCTGTTATTTTCATTAGTTTTGGAAGTTTTAAAGAACTATGCATTTTATTGTTATGCCAATGAATTGTGATTTGCTTTCAGTGATACATAACATGTTGTATTATTTAATATGTGTGGATTGAGCCAGTGCATTGAATATATACAGTATGGATAGGTCAAGCTAGGCAAATAAATGGCTCTTAATATTCGCAAAATGCCCCTAGAAGTAATTTCCAGGAGACATGATATTGGACACATGGGGACCAGACGATAGAGTTAAGCAATTTCCTATTCACACTGTAAAGACCAATAAAGTTTTTGAAATCTCTGCATGTGTTATGCTGGCCATACACGGTAAGATTTTGTGTCCAACCATCCAACTAGTTGGTTGGTTGGAATGAAAATCTTGTAAGGTATGAAAGCAAATGACAATCAGCAATTTGCTCCCAAACGCAGGAAAATGGAGAAAAATTGTTGTTTGAACAAATTGTTTAGAGCAAACATTTAACAAACTTGTCTGAAAGACCATTTTAATCTATTTTATGGCATTTAGGAGCAAATTGCTGATCATCATTTACTCCCATACGTTACCAGATTTTCATTCCAACCAACCAACTAGTTGGATGGTTGGACAGAAAATCTTACCGTGTATGGCCAGCATAAGAGTTCTGGAAAGTGTAACATACAGCATAAAGGAGGAACACTGTTCTCACTTTGACAAGCTAATGTACTGATATGTAACTTTTGTTGCATTTGATAAACAGACAGATTGGTTGAGTAATGCTGGCCTTACACTAGCACGATTTTGGACCGATTGCCCGATTTTCGACGCATCGTACGATTAATTGTGTACTTCTTAAATAGGATATGATCCGATGCATGTTCCCGCAGCTCCTAAAACATACCGTATGATCAGATGTGCAGCCCATACGATCCGTCGAATTCGTATGCTGATCGTGCCGTTTTTCAGCATGCGATGCATCATGCATCCGAACGTCTGAGCGGCGTCATTTAAATCTATTATGATTGCATGTTTTTGGTGAGGCACACGATCAATGGTATCACGATCCGTCGTATAGAGGCGAGTGATCGTACATCAGATCGTATGTAAATCGTGTGTGAAATAAGCACAAAATCGTACAATCGGGACTGCCAGGGAGCTCCGGGGAGTTCAAGGGAAATCGTAAGATGAATCTGATCTTATGCTGGTCGTACTAGTGTATGGCCAGCATAAGAGGCAAGTGAAAAGATGCCTTTCCATATATTGTTAAGGATTGATAAAAAGACATCAAAAACTTCTAAGTAAACCTTAGTGTTTCTTGGATATACTGTAGATAGGTGAAGAAAAACTACAATGTAAAAAGCTGCACTACCACCTAATAAACAAACACTTTTACTAAGATGACCTTCTTCCTAGTTAGCACTCCAGGGACTGCTAATGTTACCTGAGTGTCTCCAATCCACTTACATCCTTGGATAAAAATTTAGGAGGAGGTTGGGAGAAACGTGGGAGGATCTGTGTACAGAAGCCATTATCCCAGGGTTGGCTCAGGGAAGGACAGCTATCTTTAATGCAGTCAGGGCCGGATTTAGGACTGTGGGGTCCTAGGCTGAAGAGCTGTTATACAATTTAATAGGAACAATGTCTATCACATAAAATTGGTGCTTGTGTGTAAGAATAAATGGAATTAGCTCACCAAATTAGAAGATCTGATTCAGGATGCAGCAACCCAGAAAGTATAGTAGGGCACAGCTTGCACTGGGGCATTTCTGTTTGATGCTGGAACCCAGGGAACTCACTGCGGCACCACATTCCCAGGCACTTTGTTCTTTGCAACTTGTCTCTGGATGGCTCAAATGCAGCTTCCTATACTTCTGCAGGCTCTTTTTATAGGTCTCCTGCAGGTGCTTGCTAGGTATGAATGGACATTCTCCTCCTTACTTTCCTGATCAGCATCTCCACTGTACATTCCTTACTGTCCCCTTAGCTGACGTCCCTGTGACACTTACCAGCTTTTTTCAGCCCAGCTCTAGACTATCTTTCTTTCTTGCTCTTCTTTCTCTTCTCTCACACTCCCTCTCTCAATTTCTTTTTCTTTAAAACTCTTTTGTCCATTTGTGGGCTTCTCCATGCTCCGCCCCCCTCCTCTAGCATCATCTGCAAGACACCCTGGGGCTTGCATCCTGTGCTGCATGCGCATACCTCCTTAACTGCCCCCCAAGGCATCCAGGGAGATGTAGTTTAGGATAGCCACAGCTGCTGTGTCTTATATAGCTGTAGCTGTAAGAGGGACATTACAAAGTGATACCTCATCATTGCAGAGTATCACACTAGTGGTGGAGGCCCCTTAGAGGTGGGAGCCCTGGGCTGCAGCCTACTCAGCCTGCCCTTAAATCCAGCCCTTGGTACTGTAGTATTGTGTGAATTTCCATCCTTATACACAATATCAGTGTAATTTGTTTATAGCAAACCTGACTTCAGCACAGATCTCTGACATTAGTGGTAACAGTGGAAGCAATAAATAAAGTAAATAAACTTTCAGTGAAAATGGCACATTTATAAAAACAAGAACATTTTGAAATTGAATTCAATAATTAATGAAGCATGAAAGTAACAATAAGAATATAGACCTACAGGGCCAGCACTAGCATTAGGTGAACCTAGGCAGCTACCTCGTTTACCAATTGGTTGACACCTAAATCACTGAAGAGTCTAGTGAAAAGTGATAAGGTGCCAGCCAATCAGCTCTCAACTGCCATTTTTCAAACACAGCCTGTAAGATGGCAGTTAGGAGCTGATTGGCTGGCACCTTATCACTTTTCACTCTGTCTCCTAACACTGCTTAGTAACTAGACCCCTAAATGAGTGATGTCACTCAAGTGTTTTCCATGCTTCCATGGCAACCCTACATCTAGTGGGAATAGGGGTGCCCTATTTACAATTTTGCATACATTTCTAGTATTACATTATCATGAAAGAAAAGTTTGTTCCTGCTTTTGCTTTTCCTTTTCTCTGTAACAGCACATGAAATAAAAAAAGTTTTTTTTAAGAAGGTTCTACCTGTCACAAAAGAATAATATAAAATGAACTTGGGTAAACTAACCAAAGCACAAAAAAATGTTCCTGATGAAAGAGGCTTATAATAAAGGGAAAAGGACTAATTGTTTAAGTTATAGACCCCTTTTGATGCAGATAGGTAAATTGTGTGCAGAATGTTGGAAAACAGAAAAAAAAATGTCAGTGTCATCACTGCAGCTCTATCCCAACGTAAATCTCTCACCTGATTACCTCATTCCAATCATCTGAGTTTCAACATTATTGCTATTGAATAATGATACTTCTTTCCTGAACACCACAACCTGGGGAAGTCAAAAGATGTGTGGAAAGGAACAAACATGATCACTGTTCTTCCAGCAATAATAGGGGGGTGGTCTGTATAGTCTATGCAAGGGTGCGCCAGGGACAACATCTTGTAGAAGGTTTCTATCACATGAGTTGATATTAAGGATATAGAGAATCATTATGTGACTGAGGAACAAGAATACCAATCTTATGGTCATCCCAGTTATTTCTATGTTTAATGATGGTAGCTTCTTTGGCCATGAGTGACATATTGTAATGTAGAGGGTAGATATCAACCCCCTTATACTGTAAAATGGTTGCTAGCAAAGCACCTTGAGCAATGTCAGGTGTGTAGAAATGTCTCTTCATAGAGTGCACTTAATACAATGTTTCAACTGAAGGAATACAGAGTCTTGCCTCCGGGAACTTGAATGTTTGTTGTTAAGGGTACTTGTTTTCCAGTCATCGACTACCCGCCTGATACTTTGTTGTTTGCCAAGTATGGAATCATATAGGTGTGTGACCAGGAGGCAAGATAGGATTATCCCAAATGGGGGGTGAGGAGAGATGAAAAGGTGGAGAGCTTTAATTTAGATCTTCAATAGTCTCAGATATACAGTATATATGACTGGGTAAGGGTGGGTCATCATAGCTGATCTGCTTTTACTAGAAATGCCTATCCCCTATAAGTATTTTGACAATGTTTTACCTTTCTCAACAGATATCAACATGGCTGGGGAGCCCCGGCCAAACAGACCCAAAGGCTTAAAGCGTGCCACCGCTGCTGCACTGTACAGGTAGGAATTCAGTGAAGGGGCACAAAACAATTCAAACCATAAGGACCACTAAACCTGTAATACAATCTGCCTTATGGTAAAATAATCAACTAATAGCTAAAGCCATAACTAGAAATTTTAGCTCCTGGGTCAAGAAAGAAAACTGACAATCTCTGCCCTCAATGATAACCAAATATAACAAATATGACTTTTCCTGCTTTAGGCCATAGGGAGTTGGTACACTCACATAGCCCTAGTTACCACCTGGCTAATAACAAATACAAATGCAAATTCTTCCTATACAATTACAGAACATCAAGTATTTGGCATTGTAATAAGATTTATTTTGTAGTAGAATATAAACTATTATTCTCTGTTATCAGCCATATTCTGCAATAGGTGACTAAAGAGACTTTCTGTAGGCCCTTTTAATTGCACTTTTGGAACATATTATCCCATGATCATAACCATATATCAAGTAACTCTTTTACTAAAACAAGCCTTTCTTATTTCAAATTCTGAATCAGTCAACTTTTAAATGAGTTAACACACTGGGGGCAATTCAATTGCTTTTTAAGGTATGATAAGTAATGAGCGCCCAGTGTTGCAATTCAATTGTTCTGGGTGCTGATTAATTATCGCCCTCTTCGCCCCGGGTTTAGCCATATAAAATGGCTAAACCTGTCTAAAGTTCTGGTTAGGGCGCGCTAACTGCGGTAAGCGTGCCCTAACCAGGGGGTTTCTCACACATTTCTGCTTGCACCCTCCTATCACGCCCTGATGAAGCAACAATTGAATTGCTCCAACAGCAAAACAATTGAATTCGCCACACTGGCACTTAAATTGGTTTTCCATCTTGCATTTTTAATCGTGATTGTACATACCTTTGTGCGAATGAAATGTTGCCTTTTTTATTTTCAAGTGTCCTTCAGTGGTTTTCATCTGGCAGAGTTACTTATTTTTCATTATCCTGGCATAAAACCTAAAACTAATCTCTGAATACTAAATAAAGGGCACAATTAAACATATATACCATAGGTGATCATCAGTAAGTACTAAAGTGACCCATTATTTGAAAGAGGACTCCCCTCTTATTAAAATGGGAGCTCCTTAATTATTGGAAGCCAGGTTGGGGGATATCTTCCCCCATCCATGGGTTTCTATTGGGGCACCTGGTTTGAAAGATGGGATTCTCCTATTTCAGACAACAGTGCCTCTATAGCTCTATGTGCCAGGGCTGGGGAGACTTAGGTACTTAAAGTCCCTTTCCCCTTCTCTGGCAAAACTTTTTTGTATTTTCTTTTCACTTTAAACTAACGGCAGCACATGCGCGCTAACTTCAGTGCCCTGAGGATGGCTCCACTGCTGCTTGGGACTCTATACTAGGGATTAGTGCCTGTGGGGAGAAGGTTTATTTGCCTTGGGCACTTTGCTGCGGATGATTAGCTGTTTTAAGATATATACGGATGACAAGCCCCACTCGTCCTCCACAGCAAAGAGGTTAAAGCAGTGGTTTCCAACTACAATCCTTAAAAACCCTAAGTGGTCATGTTTTGAGCATTTCAGTCTGTGGAAGTAGGTGGGATAATTACTGACCCCAAAAAATGTACTCGCCTGTGCGTGATTAAGGAAATCCACGAAACATGACCTGTTGATGGTACTTGAGGACTGGAGTTGGGAACCACTGTTTAAAGGATACTAAACAGTAAGTGTAAATTGTGAAAACCCATGGGGATTAGTGCTGTTCAGTCCTACATTTATATACCGCAATATTACTTATATTGTTTTACAGCACATATATGTTTAACAAAATCTTCAAATATATTTAATCTATTGAAGAATCTAAAAGATCCTCAGTGCAAACAATTCCATGGTGCATATTCAATTGTCCGCAAGGTTTTACCTGCTTAAAATTACGCGGACCTCATGGCCAGTTCTGGATTACTGTGGGTATGCACGTTTCCAATAGCCGCAGTATCCAGTAAAAAAATAAATTTGATGCAGGGTTTTTGCTTGTTTGCAGGCAAAATCCTGCGGGAGGTGTGGGGGGGGTCGGATTGGGGGGTGACGGGGGAAAAAAAAAAAAGCCACCTGTTCCAGCTGCTCCTGTCTCTGCTTTGCCGGGCTGCTGCTTCTCCACACTCCCCGGACTGGTTGCTGCACAAGGTTGGTGACTGCACAGCACACTGAGGTCACACACTCCACGCACACAGGGCAGGGTCACACACACATGACAGGAGGTGACAGAAATCAGTCACACACTCTGCAGACATCACAGAGAAGACTTCTGCATGCTGGAGAAACTAAGGATGAGGACAGCACTGCCTGAAGGTGAATATTTGTGGGACTAATTTAACTGATTGCAAACCCCCAATTGTTCAACTAGCTATCGGCACGAGGGTCCAGAAGCAAGTCCAGACAATTTTTCCTTAGAATAAGGTTTTAATTACACCTGCTCTGGAGGTGCTCAAAAAGAAAAAAAAAAACCTGCACCCTATTCAATAGCAAAGACTCTGCAGATTCGAGATTTTTGGTAAACTCGCACCTAATTGGATATGCCCCCTCGAGCACATAGATGAAATCACTGTTTAACTAGTTCTGCATGTTTGCATTTTGCCAGTTTACAATATATGCTGTCCCTATGGATGTGGCTCATTACATCACTTGCATGAAGTCATTGTATTTATTGAAGCTTTATTATGATAAAGAGCAGCAACTTTCAATGGATTCAGGCTCTGATTCAGACCACCCACAGCTACAGCTATGCGACGAGACCATCACGACCATCGGGCTTGCGACGAGACCCTGCGGTAGGGTCTTGCTGCCGCAAGCCCTGGAGTGCTTTTGGCTCTATCAGAGCCAAAAGCACTCCCACTGACATCACTAGTGATGTCAGTGGGGCCGGCCCCAGACGGTAGGCATTCCCATGGGAACGCCTCCGTATGGGCAGCCACGCCCCCGGCACGCCCACCAAAGGGGGCGTGCTGTCAATCACCATCGACAGCACGCCCCCTTTGGTGCGAGACCCATAACGACGGCTTGGCCGTCATTATTCGGCTCTCGCGCATGCGCACGACGGAGCCGCCTCCGTCGTGCGCATGCGCACTTGGGCAACATCGACCCGCTTGCGAGCGCTCAGACCCTCACTCTGGGATAGGTTTCACCTATTAACTGCATATTAAATGCTTTTTGCCATTCTTCAGTAGGACATGATTTGATCTCTGCCCTCCACACAGCAAGATATGGGCTACTGTTCTCTTACTGTAATGATGCTGTTTAACCAATTCCCTTTTGAAGTCATCCATAATTTACACTCAAAGTGGTAACATTTTACAACTTAATGGGATTGGGTTTTTTCTATCACAGCCCTGAAAAATCCTTAATATGAGAAATCCAATAATTATTTTAATTGCTTCTGAAATTACTGCAAAACCGCCAGTGATTTCTTTTATACTTGCAGCCTCTCTAATTGGTTTTAAAAGATAATTGTGGCATGATAACCCTTTTACAGTCAAATGGGAATTTTAACACTGTGCAAATATGGAAATGTACAGTATGCTCTGTAGTACTGTGTTCTATGCCAGTGGTTCACAGCCTTTGGTCACCCACAAGCCACAATATAAATATATCTCCGTTCACCTCGGTCATAATTGCTGGACTAACAGTTAAAGAGAAGGTATCATCCAATGTGTATTTCACGATGTATAAAATCAAACACAATCAATCTTTGGCAAATGATATCATTAGAGAAATTGTATTTCTTTGGGCTGCATTGCTGTCTCGCAGGCATCTTAGCTGTATAAGACTACAGAAGCATTAAACTGATTCATAGACAACACTGAAGCATTTACCAACTTTGTATTGTCTGGAAACGTTACTCTTTGTAGAAATTAGAAATTCATTTTAAATGATGCAACACACAGCAACAGAGTACCCTTGTTTTGCTAGTAGTACAACAGTGATACAATTCCTTTTAAAGGGCATCCAACTTCCTTCAGTAATGCCATTGGTTTTTACTGAAGTGACAGATTACATACAACTGAATAGGTTCACAAAATGGCTATTACTAATATATGCAACTGATAGGTACATTTTAAATTGTGTAGTTGATAATACCTGCATTGCACCCTGGGCACATTAACTAAAGTACAAACCTACAAACCTGCCTTTAAAAAACAACAACATTTAGATTTAGGGCCATGGTAGATCACATTTAGCTTACTGTTAGTACCTGCAATGTAGAACTTCATCAAACAAAACTTTTACTTCATATTAAGTTTACATGACCTGTGTTATGTTTAAAGAACATTCATGGAATTGTTTGAACAAAGGTTTTTTTAGACTCTTCAGTAGATGAGTGATATAATTATGAGGATTTCTTTAAACATATATTGCCGTAAAACAAAAGAAGTAATGCTCTAGTATATAAAGGTAGGACTGAGCAGCACTAATCCCCATGGGCTTTTCACAATTTACATTTACTGTTTAGCATCCTTAATCCACTTGCAGATATAAATGAGCAATTGAACGATAACGATATCGTTATCGTTCAGTAATTGTGCATGAATTGGGCATGAAACTGTCGAAAACGACCAGCGATGCGCATTCCTGCTGGTCGTTTTCGCCATCAATCATCGCCTGAACATGCTGGTCAATCTGCCGATAACGACAGTTTGACCATGTTCAGGAATGAGGGAGGGTGCCAACACTTAACGCATATCGTTCAGTGTAGGCATTGCAGGGGAAGAGGAACGACTGTACAATGACAATGTTGTAATCGTGCTGTCGTTCCACTATCTGCTAGTGGTTTAACACCATGCGAGTTAGGTTTTAAATCTACAGTCTCTATATGAGCATCCTCCCCCCGGGCCCAGATGCCCAGGGAGTGGTGGAGAGACAGTTGATGCACAAGCCCATGGTTTGTTAAAAAATAAATATATATTCGCAAAATATAGAGGGAGAAGGGAGGAATAGAAAACAAAAAAGAAAAGGGTAAAAGGGAGGTAAGGGGACATCTCCGAATGTTCAACAAGAAAAATATGACATAAAACTGATTTTTGTTAACTGGGTAAAACAATTAAATGAAAGCTACAATACTAACCAAGTCCTTCATGATACTGTAGTAATACACACTGTATTACCTTCTATGCACTCACCAGAATGTGACTGGAACACCAGAAGAACTCCCAACAGGGACCATATTAAATGTAAATGACATGTTTAATGTGTAATTTAGTGATCTACAGATACCAGAGGCAAAACCATGAACCTTCCTGGAAGATAGATTCAAGGGAAATACACTGGGGGAAAAGGGTAATGGGTACATGAAATAGGCTTTGGGAGATTTTTTTTTTTGCAGGAAAATATATTAATGCTCCCTTACCCACCTAAATAGGCTTATTTGGCCCAGTGTGCTTGCAATTTAAAATTCCCTTTATTCTCTTCACAGTGGCTATGATTTTGACTTTGATTACTACAGAGATGACTTCTATGAGAGGTGAGTGAAGCTGTATGGATGCACTATGACCTATTTTTGTTCTCCGTCTCAGTGTGAATTGCATTCAAACTGCAGGGGGGGAGGAGAGAAATCAGAGCCTGCAAAATGCAATCACAGCTCCACATTGTCAGGCAGCACGACAGGAGAGCCGGCATTAATGTGCTCGCTACTCCAACCTGCCCACAAGAAAAAAGCACTTTATCTATATATCACTCTAGATGTGCGTGTGTGATAAATTTAGGGTGGGAGCAATGGGCATTATGGAGGTCATTTCTAACACACATTTTTTAAACTCTTCTTCATGATTATGGTGGAATAAAAGTGGTTTACAATCACATTGCCTCCAGATACGCCTTCAGTAATTTTATTTGTCTCCATTCAACCCCTGTAAAATGTAATCATAATGATGGCATCAGTTAGAGCCATGGTATGGTTATAAGCATATCAATGTATTGAACTCTTACTTAGGGGACTATTTACTAAGCTGTGTTAGGAGATAAAGTGAATGGTGATAAAGTACCAGCCAATGGCCATGTCACAGGCTGTGTTTGAAAACTGCCAGTTAGGAGCTGATTGGTTGGTACCTTATCACCATTCACTTTATCTCCTACCACAGCTTACTAAATAGACCCTTAAGAATCTATACAGTATATGCCATATTTTAACATGAAACAAAACATTTAGGATAGTTAATTCTTCCAGTCCTTGCAGATGTGTCTGTGCAAAAAAAATGTTTGCTAGGAAAAAATAATAGCGTCTGAGCAGTCAAAGAAAATGAAACCCCTATCTGCACTATAAAATGTATGGCTGGTGGACAGCAGGCCTGGCTTGGAAGCAGTGGGGAAGGTGGGTTAGGACTGGATGTCGACTTCACACGATTGGCTCAAGTCTTATTGTCATACTGCCTAAAGCCCCATACACACTGGACGATATTTGTGAACGATAACGACGTCTTTGATTGATATATCGTTCAAATCATAGAGTGTGTATGCCCTAAACGATGAACGATGCGAGCTCCCAATGCAGCATGGCCCCGCAACCCCCCCCCCGTCGTTTGTCGTTGCCGGCGTCGGGTGTGTATGCACTTACCGATGCCGGTACCCCCGTCAGGCACGCTGCTGTCGATATTGCTCAATACACACATCGTCCAGCGTGTATGGGGCTTAAGGCTGACCTTCGACGATTAACAACCATCAATGGTTCACCACTGATTGTTGGTTTGAAATCAATGGCGTAGATGCAATTGTTCTCCCCCATTGATGGCAAAGAGCCCCCCAATGGTTTTTGTTTTTTTCTCTCGTTGGTGCTAGTGTATAGCCCTGCCCCCTGACGCAATCTGTGAAGCCCTACCCCCAACTCTGATTAGTCTGCTGCTCTGTGAGTGAAAAAAACAGGGATGACTATAGATGGTTCAATGTTGATGGTTTCATACCACTGACGTTAACTAACAATGTTACCGTTGATGGCTAACCGACTAATGGCCATCCCTAATATTGCTTCTATGGCTATATGTGCGCCTTACTGTTATTGAGCCTTGCGGTCTAAGGGCCTGACTCACTACGGATCACTACTGTGATCGCGATAACACACGGAGGTCTGCTGCGAAAATATGCAAATGAATGCAAACGCTATGCCGTCACACAGCCAGCATAGAGACGCCCACTACTGCTCTCTCACATCCATAATACCTTGCAGTCCTGCATCGGCCCCTCAAGCACAATTACAAGAGGTCTGACCTTACTCAGAAATTGCTAGCCTCATCGCACGCAGTAAGTACTCAAGCTGCGTATGCTGTCACTGTGGCGAATTTATGCACACCCAAGTAACGGCGTTCAAACGGACAGTCCCGCCTGGCTTTCTCCTACCACTCCCCCGCCAGGACCCGACATTCCATCCCTTGATCTGCGAATGCTAACTCATGCACGCTATCTGCGGTGCATGCGCAGCACGCACCTTCGGATGATCTGTGTACGCTGTTGCAGTTGCAATTCGTAGTGAATCAGGCCCTAAGTTATTTCCTTAAAAGATTCAGTATCACAAAATAACATTTCTACCAACAGATACTATAGGAGTATATTATGCTTTAAACTAAGGGCCTGATTCAGACCCGCGTGGGTCGATGGAGGGCCAATGCGCATGCGCAGCGTGTCTAAGCCCCGTAACGCAGCAAAACAGGGTGGCTGTTGATGTTGATCGACAGCTCGCTCCGTTTTGTAGGCGGGGAGGGGGGTGGCTGTATAAACGGAGGCGTTCCCAAAGGAACACCTGCCGTTTGTGGGCGGCCCTACTGACATCACTATTAGAGCAGGAAGTCCACTTGGCATTGCGAGTGCTGAGACCTTACCACAAGGGTCTCCTCGCAATGCCGATGGTCGTGATAATCGCGACCATCGCCAGGCCGCTCGCACAAGCTATGGGTTGTCACCCACAGCTGTGCGAGTGGCATGGAGGCCGGAATTTTTTAAAAAAGGGAAGCCCTGATTCAAAGAGAGTACACGCAAATAGTGTGCGCCTCTGAATCAGGCCCTAAGTCAATATAATATCACAAATGGGAAAAAAAAATCAAGCTTTGCTATAAAATGATTATACATACATGATTAGAATTCTGACTAGGCAATTGCTATCCAGACTTTATATAGTGAAACACTGTTAACGGATTAATAAAAAATCTAAAACCAGGTATGTTTTGAGTACAGCAGTACACAGTATAACTTACAGCAAAGTCTGATCTATTGTCATTTAATTTATGTGAGCCACAGCGTTTGACGCATATATTTACACAGCGCATTCAGAACTGAAACATTTTATCTTTATGTTATGCTGGCAATTTTTTTTCATCTGTTATTTTCAACAGCATAAAAAAAATAGCTGAGTTTATGTCCATGAGTGATTTTTTTTTTCTGCTTCGATTTCCCACTGCTAAAAAGCGCTACTTTAAATGTTGAGTGTTTTCCTGGCAATTTTGAGGTTTGGCATGCAGAGAAAAAAGTAGCTACAAATCACAGCATTGAATATCCTCAGTGTGTCAGGTAATTGTCAGACACCACTGACTTAATTAGAGCTGCATTTTCTATGTGCTCCATCTGCTGAGCTAAACCACTTTGACCAGCAACGGCCACTTGAGAAAAATCGCTATATATTTTTATATATATATATATATATATATATACACACACATATATATATATATATATATATATATACTGTATATTTATAAAACCAATTTCAGCAATTGCTTAGCTCCAACTCCTTATTTTCATATAGACAGAGGGGTTAGGGGGGCACATGAGGGGCACTGAGATGGTCAGTGACAAAAAGTTGGAAACTTGTGATGAGTCAGAAGCATGCTGTGGTGGGGGTAGGCCAGGGTCACATTATGAGGGGGGGGAGGTACAGAGGGCGAGTAACCCCGGCACCATCCTCTCAGGGGGCCCCCCAACCGGAGCTCACCCGACCCATCTTGGGGATGTCCGATCCAGTGATTGTGACCAGGCTCTGTGCCTGCGCCACTGGACTAATCTGCACGAGCAGGCATGGAGGGACCAGTATCACCCGGCACAATAAAGTTTGTGTTAAGGTCCCCATACATCTGCGACGGATCATCGCGATGTAGCGATGGGATCGGAAACGCCGATCCGCCGGTTGGAAATGCCGACCGGCGGCCATCGATGTTCCACGATCCGTCGCAGGATCGGTAAAATTATACATGTTAAATTTCAAAGATCTGCCAATCACGATAATTTTTTTATCGCAATCGGCATATCTGTGAAATCCAACATGTTCGATTCCTGCGATGTCGGGTTGCAGGATCGCTACATCGCGACGATCCGTTGCAGATGGGACCCTTTAGTGTTTGTGAGGAGCCTGCCACTGCCTTAAGGAGGAGCAAGGAGAAGAACCAGGTAAGTGGTGGTGGGGGTAGGGTTAACACAAACACAGGCTGCTGCTGCAGAGATATAGTGGGGAGAGACACAGGCTGCTGCAGTGATACGGGAAGGGGGAGGGGGAGGACACAGACTGCTATAATTGGTATAAAAGCAGGGAAAAGACAAGCTGAGCGACGTGGAACTGGTAAAATAGGTTAAGTGAGAAGGTCTGTATCTGTGGGAATATATTTTTTATTAAACAAAATAAACAAAGAAAGAGCCCATTTACAAATGCAGAACACCTGGATTGATTTACACATTAGCCAAATAATTATTTATTAACATTGTTATAAACATTGCTATTTTTGGAGGAAAAGATTACAGGAGGTGCTTTACCTGAAAAGCGATCTGCTGAGTAGCATAACCAATTCTCCTGCTGTCATTTTGTAGAATCAGAGCGCCACCTGCTGACTGAGGAGAGTAATATTCTCCCAATGTGAGAAAAATAAAAGTTTAGTGACATCACAGTATAGCTGCATACTGTATGTACCTGATTTCTAGGAACAGGAAAATGTTTGAATTTTTGCACCTGGAAATGTCTATAATTATTAATATTGTCCAGGTGTACATTGCAAGTCCTCTTGTTTTGTATAATAAATGTAATTAATTTTAGAATCACAGAATTTGATGGCAAATAAAGAGCACATATGATCCCATGTTGTCTGTCCTTTTTATACCTAAAACTCAGACCCTACTTGATTCTCAGCTTTTCACACTTCTGTTGGAAAGCAATTCCCTTTCCCTACCCTTTTTGTACAGTAATTGTTCCTCAAATTTACCTTAAGCCTGCTGTACTCGAGTTTTAGTGCATGATCTCTTGTTGTGGTACTTCTAATCCTCTGTAGAATGTGTCTCGCTCTTTTTAGTAAGTTGTGTGATGTAGGCCAATCACCAATTTAGTTGCCCTTCTTTGCGCAATCTGTAATTTCTCCTTCATCCACTAGGGGACACTTTAGTCTCAGTACAGTGGGGTATAGATGTGGGTTAACCGGGAGCTGGCACTTTAATAAACTTGAATAGTAGCTAGCTCCCCCCCTCTATGCCCTCCTACAGGTCAGTCTAAATGTTGTGCCAAGGGAGCTGGTTGCACTACTACAGAGCTCTCTGTTTAAATTAAAGATCCTCGATCAGCATATGAGGACACAGACAGGCAGCTCCCTGCCCCTGCCTGTCTGCATTGTTGGACTGCCGAGAGACCCCACCGCAGTTGCCTGCGGTGTGCGCTGGGGTCTTCAGCTACAGAGACCACTGTCTCTGGGGGGTACCTAGAGGCGCTTCGTGCGGCGCATGTTGCGGTCCCCCACTCGCATACCCACCGCCGGCAGCACTCAGAGGCTGCAAGGTTAGTGACACCTGGCACCCTGAGTAGCAGGGTGGCCAGGAATACTGTATGGTGGGCATCATTAAAGCAGCCCGCTCAACGCTGTAAACAGGCGCCATTATGGGGGGGGAGGAGCCTAACGCTGAGTTCTGCTCCTGCCTTCCAGCAGCCCCAGCGTTTCCAGAAGGAGACTGGTGGCCATTTTAACACTGCTTGTTGCTGCAAGACGCTGAGAACAGCGGAGAGACTGTCCTGTCCCCGGATTGTGAGTACACAGTGGGGTCAGGATACTGAAGAGTCATTAAAACGGTGTTCACTTAGCCATTAATAGCACATTTATATGGTGTTACACAGCGTGCTGGTCATTGTATCAGCGCTGGTCTTCTTACTAACAGTCTCTGTGTGTCTCACTGTCCCTTCACTCTGTACTGTGTGTGTGTGTGTGGCCAGTGATTTGGTAGCATGACCTCTAAAAGAAAAACTGCACATAAAACTTTCTCCTGCAGATGTGCAGAAGAAATTCACACAAGGTCAGTCATCTACTTCCCTGTTGTGTGAAAAATGTGATCCAGAGTCACAGACTCCTGTTGCCTAATGGGCTAATGCTCAGACCTGTCTGCAGAGCTGGAAGCTTCTCACAGAGAGAGAGAGGTTGCCAAATCTCAAACGTCTGCCTTCTCTAAACCCGATTGGGCGCGTTCTTTAGCCAGGGCTGTAGAAGGGCTCACAAGAGTTATGTCAGCCCAGGCAGTGGCGGGCTGGGCCGGGGGGCAGGGTGCCATGTGCCCCCCGGGCCGCAGCATCATGCGGGCCGCGGTGCAGACTGTGTCTCTGTGACACAGACTGCACCGCGTGTGTAGCGCTGACCAGACGGAGTTCGGTCAGCACTACACAAGTGACAAACACACATCCGTCGGCTCCGGCAGCTGTGTGTTTGTTGTAAGCAGCAGCCAATGAGAGTCTGTCAGACTCTCATTAGCTGCTGCTGCGCCCACTGCAGCAGCCGCTCCATCTTCCGGCTCCCGCAGTGGGCAATGGGAGAGGCGTCATGACATCATATGACATCTCTCCCATAATGCCTGGGAAGGACAGACGGAGGAGCGGATGGCGACGGCGGGAGCGGGGATTCAGGTAAGTGGGTTTTTTTTGTTTTTTTTTTACTACGTGTGTCTACTGGGGGGGAGGCTGGCCCTACAAGGGGGAGACCACTACTGGGGACACCACAAGGGGGGAACCACTACTGGAGGCACTGCAAGGGGGTGGACTACTACTAATGGGGGCAATACAAGGGGGGGACTACTACTACTGGGGGCACTACAAGGGGGGTGCCTACTGGTGGCACTACAAAGGGGGAACCACTACTGGACTGGGGGCCCTACAAGAGGGAGGGACTACTACTGGGGGCACTACAAGAGGGAGACCACTACTGGTGGTACTACAAGGGGGAGATCACTACTGGGGATTATAACTGGGGGCACTTCAAGGGGGGGACTACTATTACAAGGGGGGACTACTACTACTAGGGGCACTACAAGGGGAGGGGACAACTACTAGGGGCACTGCATAGGGAGGAGGGGACTACTACTAGGGGCACTACATAGGGGGGAGGAGACTACCACTGGGGGCACTGTATCGAGGGACCACTGCTGGGGGCTCTATAAAAAGGGCAATACTGGGGGTACTGCATAGGGGGGAGACTACAACTGGGGCCACTATTTAAGGGGCACTGCATAAGGGTTACCACTATTGGGGGCACTGCATGGGGTGTGGACTGCTACTGGGGGCACTATATAAGGAGCACTGCATAGGGGGTACTACTGGGGCACTACTGGAGGCCTGCATAAGGGGATCCTCTCCTGGGGCACAGGGGGGCACTGCATATGGGCACCATGACAGGGCTGTTCCTAATCTTTATTTTTACTTTACATTAATCCCATATGGACCCGCCTCCTCCCTGGAACACTTGAGGGGGGGGGTGCCGTAGCACGCATGTTCTTCGGGCACCCTGGCTACACGCTACCCCTCTGCCAGGGACGCCTGCATGCATTTGCCCCCCAGGCTAAAAGTTGCCAGCCAGCCCCTGAGCCCAGGTCCCTCCCGTGGCATCGTCCTCTAATGTCCTGCTAGGAAACTGATACCGAATCCCCTTATGTAGGATGATCCGGAAAGAGGACGACATGCCTGAAAAATACAGAGGAGGGGGAGGTACAGGACCCTACAGAGGAACACGCGCCAGAAGAATTGGAGCCTGTATCTAAGGGTGTAGAGGCACTGACTGCAGCAATACACCAGGTGTTACATGTTGAGGGATTGGACCCTGGGAATTTTAGGCTGTCTATCTTTGTTAAGAAACAAAGCTTAGCAGCCACCTTTACAGTGTCTGAGGAATTGGACGAGATCCTTACCTCAGCGTGGAAACAACCAGATAAAAAGTTTCAGATCTCACTTAAACTTTTATCCTACTATCCCTTTCCTGCAGAGTGCAGGAAATTATGCTAAACACCTAATTCAGTGGACCTTCAGTGTCACGTGTTTTAAAAAGACGGTGCTCCCTGTACCAGGAGCAGTTCTCGCCACTGCCATATCTTAGTGTGCCTAGGGAATAGCTCAGAGGCACATCTGTCTGGCACCCAGACAACCCTGATCAAAGTCTAGGTACACCGTAACAAGGGTGTCCCTTCGACCCGCACTAGTTAGTTGTTGGGTCAACAAGGCTGTGAAAGCTTGGGATACGCAGCTTGCCGAGGGCCTTAAAACTAGTGTTCTGGTAGAGAATCTGGTTCCTTTAGCGGAACAGATTGCAGAGTCTGCTTTCTTTTCTCAGTGAGGCTTCAAAAGATATTTGTAATATTTTCTCTAGATCCTCGGCTTTGGCTATCTCAGCCAACAGAGCCCTGTGGCTGAGACAATGGCAGGCGGATGCGGAATCTAAAATAGCCGTGGAAGCTCTTCCATTCACAGGGGAAGCTCTGTTTGGATCGGAACTGGACAAGTGGATCTCTCAAGCCACAGGTGGTAAATCCACTTATCTCCCATTTGCTGCTCCTCCTCCTCGGAAACCCTTTGCTGGACCGTCCTTTCGTATCCCAAGGAGATTCAGGGGTCATTCCAGAGGAGCTCCCACTATCTCCCGTGGTCCCAGAGGCAGGGGTAGAGACACTGCATCCTCCTACCAGCACAGTTAAGCCTCCGGCATGACGCGCTGCCTTCTCTCCTGGGGGACCCCAGGGTGGGAGCTCGCTTTTGCAATTTCAAGCGTCAGCGGACAAATGGTTTGTTATACAGGAAGCAATAGAGAAGCAACTACTGTCTTCTCAACTAATAGTATGCCCCTATCCATAAGCAGGGTCAATGCTTCTATTCCAGCTTGTTTGTAAGTTCCCAAGCCAGACGGTTTAGTGAGACCCATTCTGAACCTGAAACATCTCAGTCCTTATTTGCAGCACTTCAGGTTCAAGATGGAGTCCCTGCAGTCTGTCATTGCAGGTCTCAAGAGGGACGTGTTTCTCGTGTCCTTGGACATAAAGGATGTCTATCTCCAGATTCCCAATTGGCCTCCTCACGCAGTGAGGGACTCTCATTTTCAATTTTAGGTACCCTTCGGTCTTTCATCAGCACCAAGAGTGTTCACGAAGGTCAGGGCTGTAATGATGGCCCTTCTTCAGATTCAGAGTGTCACTATCATCCCGTAATTGGATGATCTACTTCTCAAGACTCCGTCAGTCACTCAATTATGGCAGGACATCCGGATAACACACAGTCTTATGTTACAACACGGATGGATCCTGAATTTCCAACAGCCTACTCAGCGTCAGCCCTTCCTAGGGATGATTTTGGACACAGTGGAGCAGAGGGTGTTTCTTCCGCAGGAAAAACTCACCTCCATCCAACACAGGGTGCGATTGATACTGTGCCATTGCAGGGTGTCAGTACACCTGTGTATTCGTCCTCTGAGGATGATGTTTACGACCTTCGAGTCCATCCTATATGTTAGTTCCATACCCATCCATTCCAACTGAACCTCCTCTCTCAGTGGTCAGGGTTCCACCCTTTTCTTCCCCAGCGAGTTCAACTGTCACCCAAGGCTCGAACATCTCTCCTTTGGTGGCTGAATTCCTCACACCTACTGGCAGGCAAGAGGTTTGCAATGTGAGAATGGATTCTCCTCACCACAGACGACCGTCTGAGAAGATGGGGGCAGTGGCTCGGGGGAGACACTTTCGGGGCCGCTGGACTCGACCGGAGGCGGTACTGCCCATAAACATTCTGGAGTTAAGGGCCATGTTCTTTGCTCTTCAGATGGCACAGCCCCTGTTGAAGGGTCATGCAATCAGAGTTCACTCCGACGTACAAGAGGCAGAGGAATTTGTGGTAGCAATATCAGCAATTTTCATCTTAGCGGTAGAAAATTGGTAGGCCAACTAGTCGACAGGACATTCATCAGGGGGAATGGAGAATATATATCCCTTCACCTACTATGCTTGACGCTCAATCCAGAGGTTTTTCAACAACTGATTCAGTGTTGGGGTCTCCCTCAGGTTGATCTCACGGCGTCAAGGTTGAACCATCAACTTCCTCTCTACAGCTCACGGACAAGAGATCCACAGGCGGTGCCAGTGGATGCTCTTACAACTCCTTGGTGGTTTCAGTTTGTTTACCTGTTCCCCCAACTCCCGCTTCTTCCTCGTCTGCTTCAAAGAATCAAAACAAGAAAGGATAAAGGTACTGTTGGTGGCTCCAGACTGGTCCAGACGGGCGTGGTTTTCCAACCTATATCTGCTGCTGATAGACGACCCTTGGTCTCTTCCTCTGCAGGAAGACCTTCTGCAACAGGGTCCTTTTTATCTATCAGGACTTAAAGCGGATTTGTTTGATGGCGTGGCTGTTGAAAGAGCTATCCTAAGAAGAAAAGGGTATCCCTTCAAGGGTGATTCCTACTATGCTGAGGGCTAGAAAAGAAGTTACGTTTAAGCACTATCATCGTATATGGAAGGCGTATGTATCGCGATGTGAACGCAGCAGTTCACCACCGTCAGAATTCAAGATAGTAAGGCTTCTTTTTTTTTTTCTACAGGCTGGTTTATCAGTGGGCCGTCGTCTGAGATCTTTGAAAGTTCAGATTTCGGCTATGTCGATTTTCTGTCAAAAAAAGACTAGCATTATTGCCGGATGTCCAGACATTTCTACAGGGGGATATCAGGTTACAACCTCCGTTTGTACCTCCTACGGCCCTAAGGGATTTGAATTTGGTCCTCTCCTTCCTCCAGTCTTCCCTATTCGAACCTTTACAGACTGTGTAATTAACATTTTTTACTTGGAAAGTGGTTCTCCTCTTGGCGCTTGCCTCTGCTAGGCGTGTGTTGGAGCTAGGGGTATTTTCTTGTCATAAACCTTACCTAATTTTTCAGGATAGGGCTGAGCTCCGTACGTAGATATCTTTTTTACCTAAGGTAGTGTCTGCGTTCCACATCAATCTGCTAAGGTGCAACAAGAGGCAGGAAAGCCCCGTATACACTAGGAATAAAATGAATATAGGGAGAGCTCCTTAAAGACGCATCCTCTTGGTATCCAAGGTAAGCCATGCCCCCCGCGTTCCACATCAATCAACCGATTGTGGTTCTAGTGTTTAAAGATGATTCTTCGGCATCCAGACCCCTAGTCATGGTTTGGGCTCTTCGGATTTACGTTGATAGAATGGCATCCCTCTGGAAGTCGGTTACGCTGTTTGTTCGATATGATAGGGCACGTTCTGGCTGACCGGCTTCAAAAGAAACTTTCAAGATGGATTCGTCTGACTATCAGACAGGCCTATTTGGCTGCATCGAAACAACCTCCTACTTCCATCAGAGCGCATTCTATGCGCTCAGTGGGTCTTTCGTGGGCAGCTGCCTGCGGTGTTTCCCTAACTCAGCTTTGTCTGGCGGCCACTTGGTCAGGCCGGCATACTTTTGCAAAATTGTTCCCGTTTTAACACGGTTGCGGCATCTGCTTCACAGTATGGTCGTGCTGTTTTGCAGGGTTCTCAGCGCTCTCCCGCCCGGGATGGGAGCTCTGGGACATCCACACTGTACTGAGACTCCAGTGTCCCCTAGTGGATAAAGGAGAAAACAGGATTTTGGTACTTACCGATAAATCCCTTTCTCCGATTCCTCAGGGGACACTGGACGCCCACCCAGCGCTGTTCCACCTGCATTCGTTATTGTTCTTCCAGGTTTGGACAGTTGTTTTCCTCAAGGTTTGCTGGATTTGTTTGCATATACGCTTGTTTGTTCATCTATGTTCTAGCTTCTCTTCTCCTCTATAATTCTATTTTCCAGCTCTCCTCAGGCACAGTGTATTAGACTGACCTGTAGGGGGGTATAGAGGGGGAGGAGCTAGCTACTATTCAAATTTATTAAAGTGCCAGCTCCCGTTAACCCACATCTATACCCCACTGTACTGAGACTCCAGTGTCCCCTGTGGAATCGAAGAAAGGGATTTATCGGTAAGTACCAAAATCCTGTTTTATGTCCTTCACTTAACTCAGCACAATAGTGGCATCGGCAGCTACCAATTTCTGCACAACCAACCAATTGACTGTCCTAAACCCCTTACTTTGGAACATTGTCTGGCAGCTTTGAAGTCAACTGGACTAGTAACTGCTAGATCTCCTTTCCTCTCAGTAGTAGTCATTAATCCATATTCTGACTTGCAGAGCAGGTTATGTCACATCTGCACCATGGACCAGGACAAACTTGCTGCTTTGAGGGCTGCAGGTGTGCAAATAGTCCAATGTTAAACAATTAGGGATAGGGATCTCTGCAGAAAAATCTCAGACAGCAGGAAAGTCGTATTCAAGAAAATATTGGAAAAGATGTGTCTGCTGGTCCTGAGCTTTATATTATAAACATGAACAATGTGTCTTATTTCTAAATATTAAAAAAAAGAAATTTTAAAACACTTTTATAAAGCAGCATAAGCTGTTTTGCCAGTTAAGTGGGAAACGCCATCTATTAAATACTGGTTTGATACACTCTATTTTTACATGTCATTGGATTATATTACACTGTAACTGGATATGAATACAGGGTTTACATCTAGTTTTACATCTGTCTGGTTCTGTTGGGTAGAGTTTAAAGAATCCGATATGTATAAGAGATACACTAATTAGTCTACTAGCTCTCTTCCAACCACAAGAAACCTTGGACATTAGAGTTACAAATTGATTTTTCTGTTTCTCAAGTACACATACAGTATCTTCCCTCTCCCCATCCTATGTCCCCTATGCAACCTCCACCACCACCCCTCTAGTTTTTTTTTCTTGTATACAGTTATTACGGGTGAAACAGATGCTTCACGCAAATAATGTAAAAATTGGTCTGGTCATTAGCAAATAATGAATTGATTTGCATAAGCATTGTTGTGCATTTATGAGCACATTGAAAATTAGGATTAAATTAGTTCCTTGTTGTTCTAATGTCCCCCCAGCTCGCTAGTTTATTTTATTTCTAACAAATTCTGTACTGAAATACAGAGCTGAACAGCAAAAATGTAAATTCAGATAATCCATCTGTGTCTCCCCATAAAGATTGTTTGAGTATCGAGGAAGAGTGTCCCCTGCTCCTCGGGCAGTCCCAGTAAAACGTCCACGTGTGACCGTGCCTCTAGTACGGCGAGTAAAATCAGCGATTCCGGTAAAACTGCTAGCGAGATCAGCAGCCATCACAGGAAATGCAGCCAAGTTAAGACGTAAGTATGGATTTAGGCCTCAGAAGAATGAATGGTCCACATAGCAATATATGCATTACATGAAATAGAACATGATTGAAATGTTTCCAGTATTTTAATTAACAGTGTTTTTCCTTAGAATCTGCAGTGATATCACATTTTTTATTACTCTATGATAGAAAATAAAATGACATAAAAAAGTAATATCTCTGCAAAAACTCAGTGCATGTATCTGTTAATCATAGTGCTTCTAGTGGTATCATTTATTCTGTGATCTCATATTTATTAGCAGGAATTTCCTTATATAAATATTTATTTATAGCAACTAAAATTTTTTTATTCAGGCACGAATTATATGAAGTTTATGCCATTTCAGATTTAGAATGTGCCATTTACCCCATGCACTTATCTAATTAAAATACTTCCCATCTAAGGGCCAAATGTAATAGGGTGAGAGGTTAGAAGTAACTCTCACACTATTACATTGGTCGAGTTGTATCTTCAAAATGGAAAAACATCTGTATGAGAGTTTAAATCGTGAGAGTCTGAAAAACATGCGACATTATAAATAAATAGTAGTTATTTTATATTTTTAATTTCACTGTGAACATCAATGATATCTCCCATACATCTCTGAACTCAAAATTTCAGATTTCAGTATTACAATTTTTTCCAATACATCTCTTATTTCAGTATCAACATCAATTATTTCCACTCTACTGGTCAGGTTATATGGTTACGAGTAAATGCAAATCTGTCTGGCTGACCTTTTTTAGTAATGATATATACAGTACATTTCTAAGATTTAATAGCCAATTTGTCTCTTAGAGGGATGTATCAAACCTTCTAAAGAGAGAAGTGGACAAGTTGTCCATAGCAACCAATCAGATTTTATAGAATGTACTTGATAAATGCTTCTAAGAAGCGTATTGGTTGCTTTGGGCAACTTCTTTCTTTAGAAGCTGTAATCCTTTCCCTCAAAGTTCTCTATTATACCGAAGGGCATTTTCTCCATGCTGTACATCACAGTCTCTTGATTGGGGCTTGTGATTGGTTTCTCCCACTCATATACACCCACACTCCCAGTTTTTCTTCCAGTGCTCTAAGAGCAGAGAAGCCCTGGGGACATTGGCAGTCTGGTAGGCTGCATTACAGCCTTTTAAATTACAGTGACAACATACAATTTAACATTGAATAATAATGACATTGTCACATATGTTCTGTTTTTAGTAAGAAGCAATGAGATTCAGACTATTAAGTCAGAGCTCACACAGATCAAGACAAACATTGATGCCCTTTTAGGAAGGCTGGAACAGATAACTGATGAACAGAAGCCATGCTCAGGTTGGTTGATTGAGGATGAAAATGACTAGCCATGGAAAGGAGTGTTTTGTTTCATGATGATGAAGATCGAAGTATTAACTTTTCCGTGTCAGGCTTGCGGTAGGAGAATTGAAGAAAGGAGAAATATTGTTTTATATTGTGTTTATATCATATTAGGCAATGGTTACCCAAGTTTAGTTTCAGGTTGACATAACAGTAATGGGAGCAATCAAAACTTATAGATACCATACACCTACCATCAATATTGTTCCAACATCTCTGGCACTAAATGCACTCTAACTTCACTGGCTGATTACTGTCTAAAGCAGAGTCCTGCATTTAAAGATTGGGGGGCTAACACCTAGAGGCATCATGGGGTCTGGTGACACCTGGTGCGCACTCTGGATATCCACCGCATGTTGGGGGCATGCCTGGCCAAAGGGGTGTGGCCTGGATAAAGGGGCATGGTCTAGCAGGGGATCCCAATATCATCACTCTGGGGACAGCCGGGCATCACCAGAAATGCTGGGCTGCCCCCGGAGACTGGGCAGTCTGCGCTGTCAGCTCCTTTTCTATGACAGGAGAATGTCACACTGCAGCACCCAGCTCCTGTCACTGCACAGGAGCCGTCATTTTGGTGTCACCCACTCTAGTGCGGCCTGCCCCCTTCCCTCATGATGCCACTGCTAACATCTTACTAAGGTATAACTTTACTCCATGGTTTTGCCATTGTGTAAGTTAGACCTTCATAAAACCATTTTGCACTGCAGGTTGGGCAGATTTATAATGTGCAAAGAGATTTAGATTTGGGAGCAGCATGTTCTAGCTCAAATCTAAATTACAGTAAAACAATACAGCTGTCCAGTATTTGTGGACTACATACAACAGTAGCCAGTATGTACCTTGCATGCACAACATGTATGTATTTACATCCCTTCCATTGCAACACCTGCAAATAATATTGCAATTCTGAAAAAAAAATTTGGTCTCCAACTTTTTTTTTATTTTTATAAACAATTCGTCTGATACAAAGCTGGTGAGAGAACTGATTAAACTGAGATTTATGGGCAGAGATTATTATTTCTGAGATAATTTCTTGCAAATACAGTTAAAAACAAAGGACTAATTTTATGAGGATAGCTATTTATGACTTTAAGCAGTGATTTCTGCATAAACATAATAAAGTCCAATGATGAAATTCACAGGACATTCTGACAAATATATCACAGTACATAAAACTGCTTTGTACATGATCTACTGTTCCCTGACCTCTGCCTGCTTAACCCAGCCATAGCAGCAAGAAAGAAATCAGATTGCAGCCGGAGTGAATTCTCCCAAGATGACAGCACATCAGAAGCAGGTGACACAATTACAGATGAGCCTCTTAATGGAGACGAAGAAGAGCTTGTACAGGACGACTGTACGGATGACCTGGTATGAACTATATTAAAAACTATGAAAACATTCACCTAAAGTACACCTCATGCTGGCCAAACACATGGTCCTTTGCCTCAACGTCACAACACATCAACATCAAACCATGGTGCAATGTCTTCATCCAGGATTGAAATCTGCCCAGCAAATCACTGCATCAGCATCGTTGAGATATGTTCACTCAGTAGTTACAAATTAAAACTCCATGTGTGTAAAGTTTGCTCTCTTCTTGCAGTATGGAGTATTCTGTTCTTTTATAGCCTATAATGTAGCTTTGCCACTTGATTTACTACAAATTAGGTGCAAAGCTCAACACTAAATACTAAGGGTCTCATGCTGAATAGAACATACACCTGCTTGGTTGTTTTCACACTGTATGTTACGCTACCAAAAATTTCCAGCAGTACCATTTCCACCAAGTATAGGCTGGCGCACGTGCACTGATGCGTACAAGTCTGCATGCAGTCAACAATACTCATTTAGTTCTGCACACGCAATGCCGAAGCATCTAAGACTGGTTTGCACTCAACTCTGCACAAGGCCCTAAATCATTATAACCATAGGCATTAATAAACAGACTGTAACAACATGGGTGCTGCATGGTTGTATTCCATGATCCACAAACCAAAATTCCCCATATCAATAAACTGAACAAGGCTTTATTATTATTATTTTCTTTTTTTTGTCTGTTTCTACTTAGATATCAAAAAATACAGTAGGATTAAAGGGACTTAGGGGGATATTAATCAAAGCTTGGAGAAAGTAGAGAGAGATAAAATAGGAGATGTATCAAAGCTTGGAGAGACAGTACCACCCAATCAGCTCCTGTCATTTTTCAAACATTGGGGGAGACTTATCAAAAATTGGAGAGATACAGTACCAATCATCTCCTAATTGTAATTTTACAGGCTGTTTAAAAAATTATAGGAGCTGATTGGTTGGTACTTTCTTGCTCTCCAAGCTTTAATACATCTATCCCAAAGTACCAACCAATCAACTTCTGTCATTTTCAAACATACCCTTTGAAGTAGGGGTGTGCACCGGCCACTTTTCGTGTTTTGGTTTTGGATCTGGATTAGTTTTGCCAAAACCACCCTTCCGTGTTTTGGGTTCTGGGTTTTGTGTTTTGGATCTGTATTTTTTTTTTAAAAAGCATAAAAACAGCTTAAATCACAGAATTTGTGGGTTTTTCTGCTCCTATGCAATTATTAACCTCAATAACCTTCATTTCCACTAATTTCCAGTCTATTCTGAACACCTCACAATATTGTTTTTATGGCCAAAAGATTGTACCGAGGTAGCTGGATGACTATGCTAAGCGACACGAGTGGGCGGCACAAACACGTGGCCCATCATCTAGGAGTGACACTGCAGTGGCAGACAGGATGGCAGTTTGAAAAACTAGGCCCCAAACAGTACATACTGCAAAGAAAAAAAAGAGGTGCAAGATGGAATTGTCCTTGGGCCCTCCCACCCACCCTTATGTTGTATAAATAGGACATGCACACTTTAACAAACCAATCATTTCAGCGCCAGGGTCTGCCACATGACTGTGGCTGAAATGATTGGTTCGTTTGGGCCCCCACAAAACAAGCTGGCAATTAATGTGTCCCTGCACAAACTGGCTCTACGGAGGCAAGATGTCGTCCTCATCCTCCTCATCCACCGATTCCTTGGATAAAACAGGAAAAAGGGATTTAGGTGTCCCTGGACTGCTTACGGTCTTAGCCAAAGTTTCTGAACTTGACAGTAACTTTTTATGAACGTGCTGCAGGTGCCGTATAAGGGAGGATGTTCCTAGGTGGTTAACGTCCCTACCCCTACTTATTTCACCTTTACATATGGTACATATGGCAAGACAGTTGTTGTCCGGATTTGGATAGAAATATTGCCAGACCAAAGAGGTGGAATGTTTGGTCTTCTGCCCAGGCATGACTGTGATGGGCTTTTTCATCCCACGGACAACAACTGTCTCCCCCGGAGCCTGATTTAAACAAACCACATCACCATCAGAATCCTCCTCGCCAACTTCCTCCTCAGTGCCAGCTACACCAGTATCCTCATCCTGTTGTACTTCAACAGTGACATCTTCAATTTGCATATGAGCAAGTGGACTGTGGGTGCTCCTTTCAGCACTTGCAGGGGGCGTGCAAATGGTGGAAAGAGCCACCTCTTCATGTCCAGTGCTGGGAAGGTCAGGCATCACAACCGCCACCACACTTGGACTCTCCTTGGGGATTTGTGATATCGTCTTAGAACGCACAGTTCTTCGCTGTGCTTTTGCCAGCTTAACTCGTTTGATTTTTTTAGCGGGAGGAGGGCTTCCATCGTCATGTGAAGCTGAACCACTAGTCATGAACATAGGGAAAGACCTTAGACGTTCCTTGCCACTCCGTGTCGTAAATGGCATATTGGCAAGTTTACGTTTCTCTTCAGATGATTTAAATGTTTTTTTCAAGGTAATTTTCCTGAACTTTTTTCATTTGGGATTGTATGTGCCCTCTACTATGACATTGGGCATCGGCCTTTGCAGACGACGTTGATGGCATTTTATCGTCTATGTCATGACTAGTGGCAGCAGCTTCAGCACTAGGAGGAAGTGGTTCTTGATCTTTCCCTATTTTATTTTTATCGGAGAAAGTTTGGTACTCCATTTATGTTATATTGATATATACGTGCGGCTAAGGCCCACACAAACACAGAAAATAATTTTGTATTTTTGTTGGAGACTAGTGCACTTTGTGGGTTACACCACCCTTTAAGAAATGAGCCAGCCGGCCCTTTACTTATGGGACACAGGCGCACGCTTGGCGCTGCTCCTTTGTTGATGCACGTGCAGCTACAGCCCACACAATTCACTAACACAGAAAATATTTTTTTATTTTGTTTAGAGTGCCCTTTGGGGGTCACAGCACCCTTTAACGGACAAGCCAGCTGGCCTTTTACTTATGGGACACAGGCGCATGCTTGGCGCTGCTCCTTTGTTGATGCACGTGCAGCCACAGTGCACACAATTCACAAACACAGAATTTTTTTTTTAATTTTGTTTGGAGTTCCCTTTGGGGGTTACAGCACCCTTTAGCGGTCAATCCAGCCGGCCCTTTATTTATGGGACACAGGCGCACGCTTGGCACTACTTTGTTGATGCACGTGCGGCTACTGTGCACACAATTCACAAACACAAAAAAATATATATTTTTATTTTGTTTGGAGTGCCCTTTGGGGGTGACAGCACCCTTTAACGGACAAGCCAGCCGGCCTTTTACTTATGGGACACAGGCGCACGCTTGGCGCTGCTCCTTCGTTGATGCACGTGCAGCCACAGTGCACACAATTCACAAACACAGGAAAAAATGTTTTATTTTGTTTGTAGTGCCCTTTGGGGGTTACAGCACCCTTTAGCGGTCAATCCAGCGGCCCTTTATTTATGGGACACAGGCGCACGCTTGGCACTACTTTGTTGATGCACGTGCGGCTACTGCGCACATAATTCACAAACACAAAAAAATATATATTTTTATTTTGTTTGGAGTGCCCTTTGGGGGTTACAACACCCTTTAACGGACAAGCCAGCCGGCCTTTTACTTATGGGACACAGGCGCACGCTTGACGCTGCTCCTTTGGTGATGCACGTGCAGCGACAGTGCACACAATTCACAAAGAAAAAATATTTTTTTTTGCACTTGGGGGGAGCACCCCTTTAGGACTGGGACACTGCACAGGACTTTGGAGTGGACACAGCCCCTATGGACAACTGACTGCACAACACAGTCCAGCCAGCCCCTATGGACTTTAAAGGATTGGACACAGCCCCTATGGACAACAGCAGCACAGCACAGCACAACACTACACAGCACTACACTTCACTACACTACACTGCCCAGCCAGCCCTAACTCCCACCCTCCCTCTTCACTGTCCACAGCCGAGTGAGAAAATGGCGCCGACGCGGGTACCTTATATAGGATCCAAAACCCGCGCGACCCGGAAGGCGGGATGATGACGTTTTGCCTCGATTTCAGATCCGTCAGGCGGGAAAAGTCGAGCCTGACTTGGATCGGCCTCGGATCGGGGGGGCTCGGATTTCAGAAATCCGAACCCGCTCACCCCTACTTTGAAGTAACAGTTAAGCTGGGTACACACTATACTATGTATTGTACAAGAGACTAAACCTTTGGCCAGGATAGGCACTAATCAGAGATCTAATTGGGAACAGTGCTGCTTTCTAATAGAAAGGGAGATGCAGTATCTCACAAATATAGAAAAAAAGACAAGTATAGACTTCGCATATATATCTACCAGAGCAAATTATGGTCTCAATTAGTCTCTTAGATTAAAAAAAAAAACATAAAGGGGGGAATTCAATTAGCCGCAATAAGTGACTTTCAGCAAAAACGGCTTATCGTGCGAATTTGTACTTATCAGGAAATCCTATTAGCGCTTTTTTCACAATTCTCCATAGTAAAAAGTGACGAAAAGTTTTCACCACCTCCAATTGGATTGTGCGAATAACAGGAGTGCGCATAAACAAAAGATGCAAGATTATCACACAAAGAGTTGCAAACTGTGCGATAACTTAACATATGTTAAGTTATCGCATTATCGCGGCTAATTCAATTACCCCCTTAATGTAGATAAAAGAAAAAAAAAAACAATTACATAAACAAATGTACAGTACAGAATGAAAACAAAGAGGGGAGAGAAGCAATAAAGAATACATTTATAGAGAATTAAAGCACTGTTGTTAAAAAATAGTCAATAGATAAGTTAATGACCAGTTCTTATGCATCACAAGTGATGAAGATATAACATGCAGTTCAATCCAGATCAAAAGTATAATGCCCATTGTTGAATAGATCAAATTTGTAAAGTCAAGAGTATATATTGTGTCCGTTCATATAAGGTATAAGACAGCCCATGCACAGGCTGATTTGTACTGTAAAGAATTACCTTGTTAGGACAGTAGCTCCTGGAATCCGTGCCCCAGAGATGGCTCGACACGTGTCTGACACAAACTAAAAGGAGCATATACCGGCTATTCGTGGAAGTGAGTCTGGTGGTGCCGCTCCATCAGAGAGATGTTCTCTAGTCTTAATTTTGTCGGCTCTGGGAGGGCAATATGTGGTGACCGCTTGTGGAGCTGCGGTCCCACAGGATAGTGATACACTGTGAATATGGAGGCTCACGTATGTTGAATCGGTGAAAAAGTGCTAATCTGTCTGCGTAATTCAGGCATGGCCAACGGAGCTCTAGTGATCCAGGGAGTTCTGCAATGTATTGTGCCATGCACTGGTCATGACACCTGCTGCTGTCCTGACCAGTGCGAGATGTCGTACGCATCGTATAGCGTGTATGGCCAATCCGTCGCCCATCGCATCATCCCATCTGCTGTTCTGCACAGCAGATGGGATGATGCAATGAATGACTCGGTGCTATTACATGCAGCATGTAACGATACATCACGCTGGTATACGTCAGATCATGCAATGTGTACGGTGCGCGATGTATCGCCACATTGCATCACACCATCACTGGGTCACACCATCGTTGATTGGTTGGTACTTTATCTCCAAGCTTTGATAAATCTCTCCCTTAGTTCTACCTATTTCCTCAGTCTAACATTATCTACTCCTTCATCTGTATGAAGGGGGGTAACATTAACTATCCCTTACTGAAAACCTGATGCTAAACTCACTATTTAAATAGCCGTTTGTTTCCTTTTGTCTGGAATGCCTATTATCTGTAATATTAACCTGAATGGTAACTAATGTCCAGCACAGAGAACAGGAGGTTTCTGTCTTACAGTAGTACACTCACTGCACAAACTCATCTCTCCAATCCAATGCTACTGTTAATACACCAGATGGCCTCTACACTAATTTATATACAATATATATATATATATATATACACATACACATATATTTATATATATACACATACATGGATGTGTCCACACTAACCTATCCTCAAATTGCACCAAATAGGCCCTTTTGGCGCACCGTGAAAAATGGGACCAAGTAATGCTATGCTTCCCGTCCCTCAGTATTTTTTACTGCATTTGCATATTTCGCACTGCTAATGCGATAAAAGCACAAAGTACGAGTACCCAGTACACCACTATGGAATTTGTGTGCTATAGCAGTGCGACAATTACACTAATCCTAAAAGTGCAAGGGGGGTGGGGTTGGGGAGGTTAATGACTAAGCCGCGTCATGCACATGCAACATCTTGTGCATTTACACTGCCATGATTGCTAGGAAAGTTCAAATTCTAAGCCATCAGTAGACTACAATCCTGTTTGTGTGCGGCTCTGATGTGAAAAAGACACTGTTTGGTGCAAAGAAGCCGCTAAATTCAGAAACTAACTATCCGTCATGCCTAAGTAGTATCATGCAAAAATGCTAGGTGAATAAGAATATATTTGCGTGTGTATGTGTGTGTATATATATATATATATATATATATATATATATATATATATCCCCAGCAGATCACTGCATTGATACATATTATCCGGTTTCTTCAGAAAAATTTATGTATGCCCTGTTTACTGCTAGAAAATTTAAGTTTTTCCCTTTTTTTTACCGTTCCTATTTCATTTATGTGAAAAACTTGTCCAATTCCCAGTAAGAGTCTGCTATGGCATGACACTAAACAAAAAAGCACTGGGACAGACACTTAACGTGGCTGAAGTTGACCTAAGTGGAGACTGTTTTTCTCATGGACAACTTTACGTGGCCCTTTTGCGTGTCACGTCATAAAATCTTTTCATGTTAGGAGGAAAAAACAACTAGTTGTCTACAAGGCAATCTTATAAGACCTGGTTAAAAAAAGACTATCACCGTAAATTCAAAATTGCTAGTTTTAAATATAAGGTATCTGAGACTTCAAAAGTCAGATGCTTAAAGAAAAGAAAGTCCATCCCAACATTACTATATTCATTCCATGAAACATTTTCAGGATGTTGTGGCTTCTTGATTTTGTACTGGTCATGTAACCCTGAGGTGACTTTATTTATACATAATGCATTACTGGCACAGGTACAGTATAGTGCTTCTTATAATACACAAACTCAAATAATAAATGTGCACACTGACATACCAACATAGAAAATAGAGACATACACTTAAACAAAGCATTTGAGCCTTCCAAGGTGGTGGATAGGAAATGACTCCCTCTGAGCCAATAATATGACTGGCACATAGCCTCTTCCCTCTTGCTGTCAGAGTGCAGTGAAAAATGCAATGAGTTCAGGTCAATGGCAGAGATCAGTTCTGTGACACGGCAGCTGCACTTGGTCACTGAGTGTTTTGCCAGGTCAGTGATAACAAGGGGGGGTCCAAAGGGCGCATCCCTCTCCTTTGTCTTCGCCCACCCCCAGCCAAGCGATTTAAGATGTCGGTCTGGGTTTCTTCTAATCCCTGACTTGCCTTAGAAACGTGCAAGCATTTCGCAGATCTGTTAGGCAGCTTGTAGGTATGGAAAGATACTCACACGCTGCCTGCACAAATGCAGAGAAGGAAATATTCGAGCTGCTATAACAATGGAAGAATTGGCATTTTGAGACATTTGTATTTAGTAGTTTTCTGTTTTGTAGTCCACTTTCTACTGCCATTTAGTCTTCTGCCTTTCTTTATGGCGATTACCAAAAAAAAATAAAAATAAAAATAAAAAAGTCCAGCCTTAGTTAACACCACAGTAATGCATCACAATAATACGTATAGAATAAGTTGTATTTTTTTTCTGATTCTCAGCATTTTAAACTAAAATAGTAGAAAATTACCAAGACAGCAAATGGGCTGATGTAGAGGTGGACGTAAGCATGAATTGCACGCAGTTCATGTGCGGCTGTGATTTCAAGGATTCGCAAATGCAAAAATATGTAACTAGAAGTTTATTGATTCCCCTTGTGTACTTCCGTGTGACAGACTGAGCTAACCCTGCAATGCCCACTTTGCATATCTGAGCAATGCTCAACTGCACTCTCCACCATTGAATCCTTTGACAGACCCTGGCTAGTGCAGTCTTCCTTGTAACTTTTTTTAGATATTAACAGTGTGGCTGCGGTGCTGAGAAAGAGATCGCAGCTGCATGCTTAAACCCGCCCATGACACTCCCATAACAGGTCCTTGGTCACAACTTGAACCTCCCATGGAGTGAAGAAGTGGTCTCAAGTAATCGCAATGTCATACAGAAAATGCGCACGCCTTTGCACAGTAAAGGTTTATTAGACTTTCCGCACCTCCGCATAAGGCCCATTGTGTCACACGGATGTGACTCGTGCAGAGCCCAATAAAGAAGAGTAAGCGACTGTATATATAACTAGTGAGTGTTAGACCCCTAAATTGATAAGGATGGGCAACTGCATCTTAAGGGTGTCTTGATCCATCCCACTGATACTATTACTATTCTTAGTGGGGCTTTATTCCAGTTATGTATTTGATATTTTCATGCTGAGGAACAAGAGAGGATTTCCATTTGGTTTTTGTAAAGGGGAACAATGGATATGTATTTAATTGAACTTAATTAGTACTTTAATATTGTATTTGCCTCTATTTTTAATTGTATTTTACATGGTAGAGGCAAATGTAGTAATTAACACGATGTACATTCATACTACATGAATGTATTATGTATAGAATACTTCTGTATAAGTACTATAATTTGTACTGTAACTTTAGCATTTATTAAGATTGTCAAATGAGCATATTCAAAGCTTTTCTCCTACAGTAAGATTGGATCATGTGCTACCCCATGCAAAACTGCTCCGCAAAGCGCAGCTTCCAGGCACATTTTACACAAAACGTGTCCAACTCTACATCAGCCGATGATTTCAGTCAAATAAAGCTACTTTTATAAAGAATAAAAAAGGCAATTTTTACATCCTGAGTGATCTTTTCAAAAGAAACTGTAAAATGTATAATTCTAAATTTATGTAAATTTTAAATAACATGACAAATAACACATAATACAATGTAGTATATGACAAACAATCATTTACATCAGTGGTTCTCAACCTCGACCGTCAAGTTTTACCAATCGGCCATGTTTGGAGGATGTCTGTCTATGGAAGTAGGCTGGATAATTACGGGCCCAGCCAAATAGATTAACAGGCATTTAGATCACTGGATGCAATTTAGGAGTCCTCTGCACTGCTCACTCAGCTGACTCCATTTATAAGTGATCTAAGTGGCCTTAGATGTAAAAACACAGATTTGAATGAGGGTCTACTTTTATTGTTTCAAAACTGTATATAGTGCACTTGGAACATGCCTAATTGGCATACCAGCATTCACACGTATGTAGGCATGTATGGTGTGCAAAACCTACTGACCTCTAAAGGTACATACACGTAATAATTTTTGAACGTTTTAACTATAACGACATCATTATCGTTCAATCGTTGAAAAAATCGTTCAGTTTCTGAGTTATAACGATGAATGATTATCGTTCATGCGCGTTCCCGTTTGTAGTTCATTCTGACTGACCTACTGAACGATTTTCATTAAGGGAAGTTACAAAAATCGTTCATTACACTTTAAAAAATCTGACAGAAAATCGTTGGTAACAAAATCGTTGTGTGTATGCAGCTTTACACTACTCCAAATAGAATTCCTGTAGCTAGTTTAAAGCATAGAAGACCTTTAGTTTAGCAACTTGTAATTTTACCTATTATGTACATGTAATATGCATTTTATATTTTTATGCTCATAGCTTCACCAGAGGGCTTGTGATCTGTGAAGGGATACGTCTGTGCTTCTGTATATAGACTCCTTACACATGAGAGCAGTCTGCCTCCCTGAGACTCCAGCTTGCTGGTCGGTTTTTCAGAAGATGTAAACACACAAATTATTTATCATTTATAACACGAAAGTGACCCGTCTGTTGAAGGAAGCGCACATTATCCGAACAAATGGAAAAGCACTGGATGAACTTTGGTTAATATTATGTAATAAATTGGGGATAGAAATCTAACTGTCGACAATAGACCGCATGATCAGATCTACACTGACCGAGCCAAAAGCAGCAACAGGTTTTGGTAACTGAGCTATTAAATGACAACCTTTGTGCTGTATCCAAGTGAATCTTTAATTATATTGTTTTTGAATCAAGTAAGAGCAAAGTCTGCCTTAGTGCAAGATTGTTCAACTTTCATAGGATAGCCATTACTAATGTGCAGGAAAGAAAGGCACGCACTGGCGACGTTTCATTCACTGGCTGTACACAGGTTTGCCCCTACAGGCTAGGTCCCGCATATATAGATGCTGGTATTTATGGCACTGTTATTTAGTCAGTACAAATTCACATATGGGCTGCAGAGAAAATAATAAGACCAGAGAAAGAATTGTAATGGGGCCTTCTTAACACATCAGCTTTTTCTTTAAATATGTTCTGCTGAGATTGGGAGTGTTGCTTCCATCCTGTTCTCATCAACATGGGGTTGTTTGGCCCATAAATGCCCATACAAAACTGTGCCTGTACTTTGTGTATGAAGTGCAGCATAGCCACAACTTGCTCCCCACATCTTTTTCTAATGTCATAAATTACCCACAATTCAATGCTTCAGCTAATGTTAACAATTCCAATGGTCCAGTGATGAACCACAGCTCTGCTCATTATCATATTATATCACAGAGCAGACACCATACTGTAAACCATTACAGAAGGCTTGGCTTCATTAGGGCAGTACTTCATCTTTATTCATTAGGGTTCTGTCCACTATAAGACCACCTCAGCAGAGTAGCTCAGATTTAAATGACGATGAAACCTACATTTTCATCGTCTATGAAAAAAAATAACAGTTTTGTGAAATTGTATGAAATATAATAGGGCCCAAGTGACTATTAATGATGGATTCTGCTCCCAGCAAACATCTATTCCTTAGCACAACTTCATGATTTACAGGTTGGCACCAGATGCTGAAAAACCATGCCCTGTGCCAGCATATTTCCTCAAAACATACATCCAATGAGCCCTTTAGTGCGACGTCTTCATTTGCACTGGTCACTTGTCTAATGGAAGTTAGTGTCACTCGTTTACAGCAGGGCAGTAATGAGCTGCTGTTTGTAAATAAAAGGGATGTAATTACAGATAAAGAAAACGTTTTCTAACTTTTTTTAAATACACAAAGAAGTGTTAAACTTTGGGTCTTTATTGTGGTAAGGGAAGTAAGTACATGTTAATAAAGAGCTGATAGGTGTTCAACAAACTCAGGTGGAGAGGGACAGGATCACACTGATCTACAGTATATTGTGTCTGTAAAATATATATTGTGTCTACTTTTGGAAAGCGTGTAAAATCTGTGCAATTTGATGCTGTAAATAAATGATCCTGAAAAATACTAGTAAAGTGCAGTTACTTTTGTTTGTTTATTATCGTTATGGGTCACTTACCTGGACAAATTTACTAAAAGGGTAACAAACACCTCATCAATCACACCTCATATGGTGCATACACACGATCAGATTTTTTCTTCAGATATGGACGATAACGATTTAAAAATCGTTCAGTCGTTCATATCTGAAGGAAAATCGTTCATATCTGACATGCCTGAACGATGGACGATCAACGATGCGCGTTCCCGTTTGTCAGATAACGATATCTGACATCTGATGGGTTTGCAGTCAGACTTGGACGATTCCATTCATTTTAATGCAGTGAAAAATCGTTCAATCGTTCAAATCGTTCAAAACTTTGGTCAAATCGTTCAGTCGTTCATCTGACAAATCTGACCGTGTGTACGCTCCACTCTGAAAGTAAGAAACTAACAAATATAGTGACAATAAGAAACTGTTTACCAAAGAGAAATGGGAATAGAAATGTACCACTGTATAAGTCACAAGTCATACCTCACCTCAAATATGGAGCAATTTTGGCCACCAGTCTATATAGAAAAAAACACAGTGGAAGAGGGTTCAGAGTCCGGCAACTTCAACAGGAATGGAGGATTACATTATAAAGACTACTTACACAAATTAAGCCTGCTAATTTACTTGCACCAAAAATTACTCATAAGCTTTTCACAGTCTGGCAGGAGTGCGCAGCTGACAAGTAGCGTTGGCTGTATAACTTAGCAACAGTACACTCTGTAGTAGTGCAGCTGACAAGTAGTGTTGGCTGTATAACTTAGCAACAGTACACTCTGTAGTAGTGCAACTGACAAGGAGTGGTGACTGTATAACTTAGCAACAGTACACTCTGTAGTAGTGCGACTGACAAGGAGTGGTGACTGTATAACTTAGCAACAGTACACTCTGTAGTAGTGCGACTGACAAGGAGTGGTGACTGTATAACTTAGCAACAGTACACTCTGTAGTAGCGGCTGACAAGGAGTGGTGGCTGTATAACTTAGCAACAGTACACTCTGTAGTAGCGGCTGACAAGGAGTGGTGGCTGTATAACTTAGCAACAGTACACTCTGTAGTAGTGTGACTGACAAGGAGTGGTGACTGTATAACTTAGCAACAGTACACTCTGTAGTAGCAGCTGACAAGGAGTGGTGGCTGTATAACTTAGCAACAGTACACTCTGTAGTAGTGTGACTGACAAGGAGTGGTGACTGTATAACTTAGCAACAGTACACTCTGTAGTAGCAACTGACAAGGAGTGGTGGCTGTATAACTTAGCAACAGTACACTCTGTAGTAGCGGCTGACAAGGAGTGGTGGCTGTATAACTTAGCAACAGTACTCTGTAGTAGCGGCTGACAAGAAGTGGTGGCTGTATAACTTAGCAACAGTACACTCTGTAGTAGCGACTGACAAGGAGTGGTGGCTGTATAACTTAGCAACAGTACACTCTGTAGTAGCAGCTGACAAGGAGTGGTGGCTGTATAACTTAGCAACAGTACACTCTGTAGTAGTGTGACTGACAAGGAGTGGTGACTGTATAACTTAGCAACAGTACACTCTGTAGTAGCAGCTGACAAGGAGTGGTGGCTGTATAACTTAGCAACAGTACACTCTGTAGTAGCGGCTGACAAGGAGTGGTGGCTGTATAACTTAGCAACAGTACACTCTGTAGTAGCTGCTGACAAGGAGTGGTGGCTGTATAACTTAGCAACAGTACACTCTGTAGTAGCTGCTGACAAGGAGTGGTGGCTGTATAACTTAGCAACAGTACACTCTGTAGTAGCGGCTGACAAGGAGTGGTGGCTGTATAACTTAGCAACAGTACTCTGTAGTAGCGGCTGACAAGGAGTGGTGGCTGTATAACTTAGCAACAGTACACTCTGTAGTAGCGACTGACAAGGAGTGGTGGCTGTATAACTTAGCAACAGTACACTCTGTAGTAGTGTGACTGACAAGGAGTGGTGACTGTATAACTTAGCAACAGTACACTCTGTAGTAGCAGCTGACAAGGAGTGGTGGCTGTATAACTTAGCAACAGTACACTCTGTAGTAGCGGCTGACAAGGAGTGGTGGCTGTATAACTTAGCAACAGTACTCTGTAGTAGCGGCTGACAAGGAGTGGTGGCTGTATAACTTAGCAACAGTACACTCTGTAGTAGCGACTGACAAGGAGTGGTGGCTGTATAACTTAGCAACAGTACACTCTGTAGTAGCGGCTGATAAGGAGTGGTGGCTGTATAACTTAGCAACAGTACACTCTGTAGTAGCGGCTGACAAGGAGTGGTGGCTGTATAACTTAGCAACAGTACACTCTGTAGTAGCGACTGACAAGGAGTGGTGGCTGTATAACTTAGCAACAGTACACTGTAGTAGCAGCTGACAAGGAGTGGTGGCTGTATAACTTAGCAACAGTACACTCTGTAGTAGCTGCTGACAAGGAGTGGTGGCTGTATAACTTAGCAACAGTACACTCTGTAGTAGCTGCTGACAAGGAGTGGTGGCTGTATAACTTAGCAACAGTACACTCTGTAGTAGCTGCTGACAAGGAGTGGTGGCTGTATAACTTAGCAACAGTACACTCTGTAGTAGCTGCTGACAAGGAGTGGTGGCTGTATAACTTAGCAACAGTACACTCTGTAGTAGCGGCTGACAAGTAGTGTTGGCTGTATAACTTAGCAACAGTACACTCTGTAGTAGCTGCTGACAAGGAGTGGTGGCTGTATAACTTAGCAACAGTACACTCTGTAGTAGTGCGACTGAAGGGACAAAGGTGGTAAATCAGCCAGAGAGGAGAATATGAAGCTTTCATTTCACCACAGCAAATCAAGTGATGGATCTAAAATCAGATGTTAATTAAAAATCTCCAATCTTAGACTAGAGCTTACCGTTTGTCATTCTTCTCCATGAAGTCTCTTTAGTAAAAGCACATTAAACTGTAAAGTGACATCTAGTCAGACAGCAGAGAAATGGTCATGTACAATAATAGATGTCACTTCTACAATCAGCCTGCAAAGGGGTGTGATGAGGTCTCTTAGTTATATTAAAAACAGTTTACAGCAAGGACACAGCTCAAACCAAGGAGCATGTTTTTCGCTTGCTACAATGTACCGTGGTTTCTTTTGTCAGACTATAGTCCAGGGCCGGATTTACCATGAGGCAACCTAGGCGCCCGCCGGGTCCTAAGGCCGGGCATCCCCGATATCTAGCCCTGGAGAGTATAACCTGCTGCCCTGAGTTTCAATTGTTGCTGCTGGCATCGGCCGAGGAGATGTCACACACACTACTGTCGGGGCTCTCCCCTGCCTCTACAATGCTGGGGGAGGACTTGGAGGCGGAGTTGCATGCACTGCAGTCCTTCAGCTGGGAACTCGGGGAACCACTGTAGCACAGTACCTCTAATCAACTCCACCCCCCATGATGTGCACAATGAGTTCAGCCAGTCTCCTCTGCCCAAACCCTCCCCCCCACCCTGACTCACCCGCACTGTAGCCAGCCCCCGCAGTCACAATGAGTGCTGCCACTCCCCCCATTGGAGCCTCCCTAAATCCCCCCCGCAGTGTAGCCAGCCTCCTCAGTATTTACAATGGTCTTCTGCCTATGAAGCAGCAGTGTGTATATATGTATATATATATATATATATATATATATATATACATACATACACACACACACACACATTATATATAGTTATTTGCCGAGTCACTATTGCGTAGGTGTTTATTTTATGTTCCCCACCTTCTCCCGTATCCCTGTTCTTCTCCGTTTTCCCCCTGTATAATTTATACGCACACATTTTTATATATAAATACATACACATTCCTCGTGTATTTATTACAAGATGACAAAAAAAAATAATAAAAAAAAAATATATATATATATATATATATATATAGTGATCTAGTAACACTGTAATGGCGGTGCATATATTAAGTAGGTGTCGCTGGAGCAAGATACCCACATCATATTATTTATATATTTATTATGACAGATGTATATAATATGATGTGGGTATCTTGCTCCAGCAATACCTACTGTAATATATGCACAGGATTGTTTGAGGGAGGGGGGGTCCCAAACGTGGATCCTGCCTACGGCCCTATGAGGTCTAAGTCCGGCTCTGATATAGTCACAAAGAGGTGTTTGGATTTTAACTGACCACATTGACTAATAGCCAGTATGTGTTCCATAAGCACTCAAACTTCTGAGGAAACCATTGGAAGGGGATAAAGTTGTACAAAATGCAGCATACACGACCATTTGGGAGCAGAGATCTAGGGATATATTTACTAAAGTGCATGTTTTTATAAGTGGAGAAAGTTGCCCATAGCAACATCAGATTCTACTTATCATTTATCTAGCACCTTCTAGAACAGGGGTGGGCAATTAGCGGCCCTCCAGCTGTTGTTGAACTAGAAATACCAGCATTCCATGCAAGAGTTTTAGCATAGCCAAATAGCAAAACTGTTGCAGGGTATGCTGGGATGTGTAGTTCCACAACATCTAGGGCGCTGGTTACTGTCCACCCCCATTCTAGAAGATAATAGCTAGAATCTGATTGGTTGCTATAGGCAACATCTCCACTTCTATAACCTGCACTTTAGTAAATATACCCCCACCCCCCAGAATCTAAAATGTGCAACAGTATTGGCTATAGCTATAATTGAGGATCTTGGAGCAATGAGGCCTTGATGTTTAAAGCAGAAATCAGTAATAAAATAATGGAGACAAGAGTGCCAAGGAGACAAGTCCTGATCAGACTAACCTATGTTAATGGATGCTGGGTATATCGGATCAGAAATATATCACTAAAGTTGGATATTTATTTAATGCAGACACACCATAAAGCATCTGATCAACATAGTCCCAAGATACTAATCATCCTTTTTAACATAGCAGAGTTTATTTTCTAAAAAAAACTTTGATTATGTGGTGGGTGAAGAATTTATATTTAAAGAGTCTTAAAAAGGTAAAGTCTTCTAGGCCCCATAACTAAAATTGTGCCTATATTTTACCAGTTAATCAATACTAACAAAACTGTACACTGAATAATTGTTTTCTCTGTAGTTTTTTTCCCCTTCAACAGTACACAAACTTAATTAAAAAAAAAAAAAAATGTATTACCGTAAATGTTCTGGTAATTCTTGATGTAATGCAGAGTTCTGCCAGATTAGGAATGAGGTTTATTACCCACACAAAATGTCCCCATAAAGTTAATTAGAACACGTATCATTTAAATCAGGTATCTTAAAACTTTGGGTCACTTCACTACAACCTGTTATATACTGTACTATTACAACCTTTATATTTTAATATTTGACAAGAAGCCTAGAATTTACACTATACATATTTTAGAAATTATAAATAGTAATGAATAGAATCATCTTAAAGTAAATACTGAACCACAGGCTATAAAACCAATTCAGGAATTTTTACAAGTTGTGTAAGTTATAATGTACACAACTACTAACCCCTTCACAGGCGAGGGCTTTTTCACCTTGTACTGAGGTAATTTTACTACGTTTGCGCTCATCACATACCAGCATAGGAATTCTCTTTTTTTTATGCGGTACCCTACAAATTATACTTAAATTTTTTTTTTTCAGAAAATTCCATTTTAGTCTTTTTGCTCATTCTAACGTGTCAAATATTAAACTTATTGAAAGTGAGACAAATACAAATGTATAAAATTGCATTTAGCACAATCGTATATGCAGGTTTTCACAAAAAATAATATAGTAGCCAAACAAGGTCTATCATTTTTTTAAAACTAGGAAATCTACCGCAATAAATCAGTGGATTCTTATTATTTGATAAAATAAGGGGGAGATCGGGCTTTAGATTCTCTCTCCCAATTCGCAAGAAAGGGGCTATGATTCTCCATGCTACAGTACTAATGGTTATACCATCATTAAGGAATAGTAGACCTATTTGATGAACACTAATTTGATGTTCATTCTCCTCTCGGTTTACATCTATAACAAAATATGAAGTTCATTACTACAGAAAAAAACACTAGTTTAAACTAAGCATACAGAATTTTCTTGGTACTTTTCCTTAATATTTCTAAATTGATTAGTATTTTTATATGCACATCATTTTTATTAATGAAAAAACAAAAGCACTGTAATAAGATTAAAAAAAGATAAAAACAAATGTTTCATGTTAGGAACTAAAATCATTCTTTCTTTTAACAGCATATTCATATATGAAGATTTCTTCTTTCGTGAACAGATCACTTAATAAATGTGTAGCAATGCTGCCACAGGTGCCTATAATCATTTACAAGAACATACTAATGTTGGGTACACGCTAGACGATGTGTGTACCAGGCGACAGCACGATATATATCGGGTGGTCCATACACACGGCACGCTCTGGCGCACGGCAGCCAGATATATAGTTCCTCCGCCGTATCCAGAGGAATGGTGTCAGTTGGTCCTCTTGATCTGCAGTGCATGCACAAATAACGTATGGGAGCCCGCAGTCATTCGCACACAGTGAGCGATGTGGCCACTATAACGTTTCGATCCACGTCAGAATATATTGGCTGATATATCACTACGTATGTACGCATCTTAAGAGCAGTGGTACGCAGGCTTTTATTGCCATCTGGTCAAGGTGTTGAACATTCAAAGCATTGCAATTTAGTAACAAAAGTAAAACTTAATTTCTAAAAAAATAAATGGAGAAACAGCAAAGCTATTAATATAATACATCATGTAGACAACAGCTGCAGAAACAGGGCAAGGCAGATAACAGCGAAAGTAAAGGCATCCAAGGGAAAACCTAGCAGACTTAGCAAGAAACCTGGAACCGATCCTTGTGGGGTGGATGACCAAACCTTGATTAATTTTTGCCATCATCATAACTGTCCTTTTATCTAGACAAGCTTATTTAACTTAGCAGATCAACCATACTCACCTTGCCTGATCCCATTGTAGGCTATACAGAGTTACAGCAGCCACCACACCCAAGACATTACGAACATATATATCTGATATAGTGACTAAATTCGGTCCCCAAAGATACCACACAGTATGGTTTCCAGCTGTTGCACAGATGTATTCATTACTGACAGGCATTTTAAAAGATCCACTGGTAATCTGGAAAACATGAGCCGTTAAGGCTCCTTGAGGACAGAGCTTTGCCACTACAAAGAGGCTGTGATACCAGATCCTGCGAGTTCTGTCAAATGAACTGACACACTAGTAAAATAAAGAGAATCTAGAGGAGGGAGAGAAGGCAAAAAATTACCAAAGTGAATGAGAGTTCCATATGGATTATACTGTAAAAAATGCCAAATGTGAAGTCATTCATGGAAAATATAAAATGTTCTGATATAAGTACTGACACTTTTACAGCTATTTTCGAGCCCGCAATGGGTCAAATACATTGGTTTGAAAACAAATTAAAAGAGGCGGTTTTCAATTGTGGCGCCCCTGTACGTGCCGTACAGGAGCTATTCAATTGTTTCTCCTGTCGGAAGCGAACAGCTGTCGGCGCACCATTTCAGCTCGCAGCCCCAGCGGCATGTTTGCGCGCCCAAACATCACTTTTCGCGGTCACACCCAGCACTTTGGTCGGGGGTCGCGGCTTTAGGCGGCTAAACCGGACCACTTTGGGCGCGATCAGCGCGAAAAACTGAAACAATTGAATAGCGCCCCGCAATCTCCCGTCACTTCAGACGGGAGAACAGGCGTGCTATAACAATTGAATTCCGCCAAGGCACTCGAAAAAAAAGAAAAAAAAAGAAGATTTCGTTCTAGAATGAAGGCGTCACATAAACCTCAGAAATACATTGGGCATAGAGGCCAGTCTGTAACACATATAGACAAATAATTTTACCATTGCGCATATAGATCCAGATCTCTATTACTGACAGTTACAGTTAACTGCTGCCTCTGCTTTAACCAACAGTGTAATAAGCAGGAGATCTATATCAAAATATACACCTATAAGGGAATATAGAATGCCGATCCATAAAGTCACTCCCACAATAGAAGACACTTCCTTCCTGCAGGAGGCCACAAAGGAACAATTAAAGCAGGGTACACACTAAACGATATATCATTTGCAGATAGGCAGGTGTGTACAGACAATATGTCTGTGAACGACGCTATTCACAGATATATTGCATCCGCCCTGCAGCACAAATCTTGCGGTGTGAAGGGGCGACCCGCCGACCACCTATAGACTTACTGCAGGGACCGCCGGTGATTGACATCTAAAGTGGGCAGGCAAATTCAACTGCCTACCCAGTTGCAATGTCTGCGTACACACATTTAGCGGGCGAACGTTCAGTTTGTTTAGCTTAACTGATCGGCCCCTCTGTTGGCTACAGACTTATCTGCCAGAAGTGTACCCTGCATAAAAGCATAAAATGTATGAGGTGCTACAGAATAATATTTTATCTGCACAGTGTAGACAGCTATCTTGTGGATAAAGTCAGACAGTCTGCCTACTAATTCATTGGCAACCAGTGACATCACTAAGTTGTAGTTTCAGTGAGTTACATTTTAAAGCATAGACCAAGCCCATAACAAAAAATAATTAAAATAGAAGAAAAAAATATAGGATTTTGCACTAAAGTAGAAAGAATTGGTTATTTGAAGGAAAAAAAAAAAAGAAAAAACTACAATCATGTTAATACATAGCAGAGATGTTCCTAGCGCATAAAAATGATATGTGATTGTTCTGTGAATGTTATAATAACTTTAATGTATCTTGCATTTTACAGAAGTCTTGTTAAAAATGCATATTCTTCCCCCTTTTCCTCAAGACAGCTGGTAAAACAATTTGTGAGCAGTGCATTTATCGAATGATCAGCTTCACTGACGAAATTTAGCAATTCCTTGCGCAAGACAAAGAAAAATAAAATTAAGCTGAGATTTTCTTGCGCAGTTCCACGACATTCCTTACAATATAAAGGGTACCACTCCCTGACTGTCAGGTTGTGCCCCAGTATCCACAAACAGCATTGGTAAAATCCGAACAGACGCACAGACCGGCTAGTTAGCTTTGGCCCGGAGCTGTGCTCTCTTGCCCGTGACTGCCTGGAATCCAGTTTTGATGCTAGCCACAGAACAACGAGAATGGCAGGTCTCACACTGCAGGAAATATAACCTGGTGTCCTTTTGCAGGATTGTGTCTGGCGATCGGCAGGTGTGACAGGTCACATATTCCTCTGCAAGACAAAATAAGGAAATTCACTTGGATATAAACTTTTTAGAAATAATATATCTAGACACTAGCATTTACTAAGATGCATATGTTTGTAGTGAGCAAGCCAAATGGTAAGCATTTTCAGGGAACATTAGTGCATTCATTTTAGATCACAGGGATAGAATAAACCAATGAGTTAGCCAAGTTGTGTTATACTGGGTTAACTCTAGGATAGTGATAATAAATCGATCATGCCAAATACACTACCAGTCAAAAGTTTTAACACACCCCCATTTTTCCATTTCCAGTTTTACAAAAAATTAAGCAAATCAAGTGCAGTGACTAACCTTAAGTCATACAAAAGTAAACTGCTAGAGGTAAAAAACAAAAAAAACACCTTTAGGTTAGCAAAAACTAAAAATTTATGTCAATTTCAGTGTTATAAAAAAAGGCCCATTTCAGGGAACAAGTAATGGTTTAAACTTACTGCTAGCTGCAGCAACAAAAAATATGAGATATGGTAAGAACTTACCCTTGTTATCTCTATTTCTACGAAGTCCATAGGGTTCCACAGGATACCTTGGGGGTATAGGTGTGACGTCAGTCGCAGGGCACCAAAGAGTTAAGCTTTCAGCCTCCCAGGATGCACTAGGTCCCCCTCCTATACCCCGCCCCCGGGCCAAGGCACCTCAGTTAGTTACCAAGCCATAGGCCGGAGGAGGAGAAGGAAGAGAGAGAACAAAGATCTGGACACATACAAGAATCACATTCTCACCAGAGGGAGACGGAAAACCGGTGACCAGAGCAAAGCCCATCTGCAGCACAGGTGCGACAGGGCGGGAGTCCTGTGGAACCCTATGGACTTCGTAGAAATAGAGATAACAAGGGTAAGTTCTTACCATATCTCATATTTTCTACTTCAGGGTCCATAGGGTATCCACAGGATACCTTGGGGATGTCCCAAAGCAGTATCCTTTAAGGGTGGGGACGCTCCTGTGCAGAAAGGAGAATCCGCCGCCCGAAGGAAGCATCCTGAGAGGCGAAGGTGTCAAACCTGTAATACCTCACGAAGGTATGGACAGAAGACCACGTAGCAGCCTTGCAGATCTGAACTGCCGAGGCACCACGTCGAGCTGCCCACGAAGGACCCACAGACCTAGTGGAATGAGCCTTCAGAGAAGGAGGGACCGGTAGGCCTTCATGAAGATAAGCTTCAGAAATAGCCATACGGATCCAGGCTGCCAAAGTTTGCTTTGAAGCAGGCCAACCCTTTTTACAGAAGCCATAGAGGACAAACAAAGCGTCCGACTTCCTAAACGAAGAAGTGCGGTCAACATAAGTCCTTAAGGCCCGCACAACATCCAAAGAGGCCTCACCCACGGAAAGACCCGGTGAGTTAAAGGCCGGAACAACTATTTCCTCGTTAACATGAAACTGGGAAACAACTTTGGGAAGAAACTCGGGCCGAGTGCGGAGCACTGCCCTGTTCCCATGAAAAACCAAGAAAGGGGGTCTACAAGAAAGAGCCCCTAACTCAGAAACACGTCTGGCCGAAGCAATGGCCAGAAGGAAAACAGTCTTAGCTGTTAGCCATTTAATATCCACTGAGCCCAGTGGTTCAAACGGCGGTCCTTGGAGAGCCCTCAGGACCACAGCCAAATCCCAAGGCGCCACAGGTGGAACAAAGGGCGGCTGAATACGGAGAACACCTTAAAGGTGCGCACATCCGGGATTGTAGCAATCCTACGGTGAAACCAGACAGATAGGGCCGAAACCTGTACCTTCAAAGAAGCAAGGCGAAGCCCATGATCTAGCCCCGCTTGCAGGAAGGCGAGAATCCGAGACAGACGAAATTCCCGCGGTGCATAACCTCTCGGTCGACACCACTGGAAGAACGTATGCCACACGCGATGGTATATCCTCGCGGAAGACGGTTTCCGAGCTCGCAACATGGTACGCACCACAGAGCTGGAAAACCCCCGGGACCTCAGCATGGCCGTCTCAACAGCCACGCCGTCAAAGACAGCCGAGTCAGGTCCGGGTGAAGACAAGGACCCTGAGACAGAAGGTCCTGTCGTAGCGGCAACCACAGAGGACTGTCCACGGACAGACCCTGAAGGTCTGAGAACCAGTGCCGTCTGGGCCACGTGGGAGCTATCAACAGGAGCGTCCCTCCTTCCTGTTTGAATTTCCGGATTACCCGTGGAAGAAGGGAGACCGGAGGGAACAGGTATGCGAACCTGAACGTCCACCGGACGGACAGAGCATCCACGAGAGACGCCCCTTCGTCTCTTGTGCGAGACCCGTACACCAGCAACTTGTTGTTGTGCCGGGACGCCATGAGGTCGATTTCTGGAAGACCCCACCTGTCCACCAGTAGTTGAAAAACGTCCGGGTGCAGGGACCATTCCCCTGGATGAACGTCCTGGCGACTTAGAAAGTCCGCCTCCCAATTTAGCACTCCCGGGATGAAGACCGCTGATATGGCCGGAAGATTGCGCTCCGCCCAAACCAGGATCCGAGAGACCTCTACGAGAGCCGCCCGACTGCGAGTTCCTCCTTGCCTGTTTATGTAGGCCACGGTGGTAGCATTGTCCGACTGGACCTGCACCGGGTGACCCTGGAGAAACCGCTGTGCCTGCAGGAGAGCATTGAAGACCGCACGGAGTTCCAAGATATTTATTGGAAGCTCCGCTTCTGTCGGCGTCCACCTGCCCTGGAACAAGTGTGGACCCGAAACTGCTCCCCAGCCCCGAAGACTGGCGTCCGTTGTCAACAGGACCCAATTTGGAACCCAGAACGGACGTCCCTTGTTGAGGTGGGTCGTCTTTAACCACCACGCAAGGGACAGGCAAACCTCCGGGGTGAGCACAATCGTCTGGAACTTCAGAGACTGAGGCAGCCCGTTCCACTTGGACAGGATCAGGTGCTGCAGAGGTCTGGAGTGAAACTGGGCGTATTCCACCATGTCGAACACCGACACCATGGAGCCCAGTAACCTCATCACCGAGTGTAAGGACACCCGGCGGCTGTGCAGACAACTGCGCACCCTTGACTGTAAAGCAGAGATCTTGTCCTCCGTCACGAAGATCCTTTGCTGTCCCGAGTCCAATAAGGCTCCAAGATGCAGAATCCTCCGAGACGGGATTAGAGTGGACTTCTGCCAGTTGATTAGCCAGCCGTGCCGTTGCAGCAGTGCAATGGTCAGGTCCAAGTGGTGTAACAGGAGCTCTGGAGATCCTGCCACCAATAACAGGTCGTCCAAGTACGGCAACATGCGGACTCCTTGCAGCCGCAGAGAAGCCGCCATGACCGCCATCACCTTGGTGAAAACACGTGGTGCTGTCGCCAGGCCAAAAGGTAACGCCCGAAACTGGAAGTGGTCGCTGCGGATTGCAAACCGAAGGAACTCTTGATGGCGCAAAAGAATAGGGACATGCAGGTAAGCGTCCTGTATGTCCAATGACACCATGTAGTCCCCAGGTTCCAGCGCCAGAATGATGGACCGTAGGGTCTCCATCCGAAACTTCGGGACCCGCAAAGACTTGTTGAGTGCTTTGAGGTTGAGAATCGGACGATATGACCCATTGGGTTTCTGTACCAAAAATAGATTTGAATAGAAACCCTGGCCCCTCTGGGAGAATGGAACAGGCACTATAACTCCAGCCTGGAGCATAGTGTGCAATACCTTCCGCAGCTCCGTAGCCTTGTTCCGGTCTGATGGTAGACCCGTGGTGAAGAATCGAGCCGGGGGTCTGTGCCGGAAGGAGAGGGCGTACCCGTGGGAGACCACCTCCAGAACCCAAGTGTCTGTCGTAGTGAACGACCAACACCGGGAGAACTGCAGCAGGCGGCCTCCCACCCTGGGATCCCCCAAGGGGAGACCCGGACCGTCAGGCCGCAGGCTTGTCATCTGGCTTGGGGGCCGGACGTCTGGTACTCCATGCCGGTTTCCGGGGCTTGACCGATTTCTTAGGGCCAGCCTGTCGAGGAAACGACTGTGGTTTGGGCCTGCCCTGGGCCCTAGATGACCGAAAGGACGATGGTCCAGAACCAGAAGGAGCAGCGGCCGACGGGAGACAAGCAGATTTGGCTGCCGCCAGCGTGGCCACAATCTTATCCAGACCCGGACCGAAGAGAACTTCTCCGGTAAACGGCAACGCTTCCAGACCTTTCTTGGAATCTGCGTCCGCCTTCCAGGATCGCAGCCACAAGGTGTGACGAGCAGCTACCGCTGCTGAAGAAATTCTAGACACCAGAGTACTAATGTCTAGAGCCGCCTCGTTGATGTAGGTGGCCGAATCACGGAGATTGCCAATCAACTCCGCCTGTTCGGCCGGACAGTCGGATTCAAAAGAAGCCTCTAATGAATCCGCCCAGCGCTCCATCGCTCTGGCAACCCAGCAAATGGCCATAGCCGGCCGTGCTGCCCCCCCTGCAAGGGAATAAGCGGACTTCATGCAGATTTCTACCTTGCGGTCCGTAGCATCCTTAAGGGAGGACATGGATGGCATCGGCAATGTGGCACTACGGACAAGACGGGTCACGTGAGAATCCACCTGTGAAGGGGATTCCCACTTAGCAAAATAATTATCCGCGAACGGATAAGCCACCGCCAGGCGTCTCTGCGGCTGGTATCTTTTGCCAGGTTGTTTCCACGCCTCCTCTAAATGGTCCACCAACTGACCCGAAAGAGGAAAGACTGTGGCATCGCCCTTCACATCTTTGAAAAAGGCATACTTAGATTTAGCCGCTGGGGGAACTTCGTCCTCAATCACCAAGGCTGTGCGGACCGCCATCAGCGTCCTTAGTATGGAGAGGTTCCTGATCGTAAGGATCCAGAATCTCCCCATCATCAGACGTCCCTTCGTCATCCGCATAAGGAGCGGACAGAGACGCCACCGGCCGTTTATGAGGCCGCATCACAGACTCCCCTTGCAACACATCCGACAAGTGCTGACAAGAACTCGTCAGGGAGTTAACCCACACTGGCTCCTGAGAACCCGGGAGCGGGGAAATAGGGAGATTGTCGTGGGAACCCCTGCATGGGTGACGACACCACAGACTGCTGGGACAAACCCATCGGAGTAAACGCGGGCTGCGGAGCTAACTGGCCCACTAAAGCTGTTAACGCCTGAGCGAAACAAGCCCAGGGCGGCTCCTGTACCGGTGCTGTAACCGTAATAGGCCGCGCCATGGACAAACACTGCCGGCAAAGGCCCTCCGCGCTACCCTCCCCCTCCGCTAATGGTACTTTGCACGTGGTACACTGTAGCCGGAGGGGAAAATCACTTTCAGACATGATGGCACCACGTATGTGACCTCTCTCACCAATTAAGTATTAAATAGGCGAGAGACCACCCTGCAGCACCGCACCGCAAGGGCTTTAGCAGAAAAAACAGGGACAGTAATAAAGCTGACAGTTTAGAGAAGAAAAGTTACAGGCAGCGCTAGCACAGTCACATACAATGCAGAGAAATAACAATTCCTGCACTAACAGCGCTGATCACTCAACTACACAGACACAGGGCCTGGTAGGACACAGCGCTGCATACACAGACCTGAGCCACAGCGGAGGAGAGGTATGCGGGGGGACCCAGACCACGATGCTTCCTTCCAGACTTCCAGCAGCGTTCACCATGCGTTGCAGAGAAGATGGCCGCCGAGGAGCAGAGAGAAGCTGGCCTGGGGGAGGAGCGCTGACACAGGACCAGTCAGCACAGTGCAGAGAGGGCTGTGTGCAGCGGGGGAGGCGCCGGCTGTGAGACAGGGAAGGCGTGCTCCCCTGGCATGCATTTAACCCCTGGGACGCCGCAGCGCTACCGCTCTGCTGCGGTCCGCTGTCCCAGGGGGTAGTGGAAAGCGCAGGTTCAGTACCTGGCTCCACGCTGCAGCCAGTCCCCAGGGAGCCCCCTGCCTGGGGACTTAGGACCATGTGACCAGCGGGACCCACTGCGGGACCCCGCTGCTTACCTTTGTTCCCCTTGGATCCGGCCATGGTCCGGAACATCTGGGGTCACCGCTAGCTGTGACCCCAGATGCTCACCAGCATCCCCGGATCGGTACCGGCGTTCTGGTACCGGCGGGGGTGTAGGGAAGACAGCATGGACGTCAGGACTGACTGTCCATGCTGTACATCCAGATGTGCAGCCACAGCTGCACTGAAGAGAGCTTCAGGGGCTCTTCTAGCCCCCACTCCGACAGGTGCACCAGACGCCGGCCGGGCACCAAACTAAACTGAGGTGCCTTGGCCCGGGGGCGGGGTATAGGAGGGGGACCTAGTGCATCCTGGGAGGCTGAAAGCTTAACTCTTTGGTGCCCTGCGACTGACGTCACACCTATACCCCCAAGGTATCCTGTGGATACCCTATGGACCCTGAAGTAGAAAATATTGCTTTCCTGGGCCATGAAGCATCATCAGTGACTACTGAAAACTGGAAGAAAGTCTTATGGGCCGATCAAAATTTGACGTCTAGTAGACGAAAGGATTCCTCAATTTGTGGGATTTATTTACTAAGCTGCGGCTTGTAACATATTTTGCTATTAAAAGCATTTCCCTTTTAAACTTCAGGCTTAAACACACTGGGAAGCGGTGGTTTGGCTTAGTAAATAAACCCCTGCGATACCAACTGTCAGACACAGAAGAATGATAGTCTGTGGGCTCTTGTGCAAGTCACCAATTCAGGATTTATCAAGAGTGACTGGCACACTGAACCAGAAGAGCTCCCACAGCTGTATTGGGTAGCAGCCGGGAAGCCGATGGACGTAATCCCGACCGTCGGCTTCCCGACTGTCTAATCCCGGCAGAGGTCTAATGACAGGCATCGCGATCCCAACGTCTGTCATTAGACCTACGCCAGAAGCAACCTACAAGTGCAACACATTTGTTGGAACTTCTACAACAGTGTTCGATTAACATTCTGAATATTGGATTTCCATCCAAGTGTGTTCGGCGGTTATATCTGTAAATGGTGGCTCCTTTGAGTCGTCAAAAATGTAGATTCAATTTTGTTAAACAAAATGATTATGTAGCTTCTGAGTGTTTTATGTCCAATTGTTTATTTGTCCTATACTTTCACAGAACATTGAGAAATTAAATTGTGCACATTTCAATAGAAAAACTGAAAAAATGGGGGTGTTTAAAACTTTTGACAGGTACCGTATATCTTTACAGATATCTAGGTATTCTCCACATTTGATAAAATAGAAAGCCAAAGTATACAAATCTGCATACACTACATTACGAATTGTGGAGTGCTTAGAGAGGGGCAAGTTTTTCTAGTATTTAGTTTGTTTCAGAGACGTATGCATTACCTTTTACACTTTATTTTCAACAGTTAACAGATGCTTTTCTCAAATTGCTTAAAGCACAATAATGAAACAATAAATTCCAGCTCATCACGATAGCTAGTGCAAGATTACTCAATCATTACCGAATGTAGTGATGGGACTAAGGAGACCAGCTCGAATATCCATAAAAGTGCATCATCAAGACAACACCTGACCCCATAGGACAGAACCACTTACTAATATATCTTCTCAAGACGTTCTCTATCTGTTTTTGTTGGAAGCGGCCCTTGATGACTAGCTGATTGTTACCATCTATGGAGCCACTATAAGTGGGAGAGAAACAAAATTAGTGTTTCTGATGAAAAAAATAAAAGCTTCAGCTAACACAAAACTTCACCTAGGTTGGTTTAAAAGGGAGAAAGATCACAAAAAAAAAAAAAAAAAGACATGTTTTTATTCAGAAAGTAAATGTACTGTCACAGCTGTAATGTGTTTAAAGGGCTGAGCTTCAAGAGGCTAAAGGGGTAAATCTACTAAAGTAATCACACAACATCGATGTCGATTGATTTTTAATCAATTCAAATTGTACTTTAGTAAATTTACCCCTAAAGGTCTGGTTTGATAAAGAGGGGTTAAATGGCTTCTTGTTAGGATTTCCTATAGTTAGCATGAGATGCATTTAAGCAATAGTTTATAGTGCACAGTCACAGATGCTCATTCATATATACGGCATTATGTATGTTGGACAGAGGAGCATCTACGCCTAGATTAGCCTAATCCAGTGTTTCTCAAACTCGGTCCTCAGGACCCCCACACAGGTCACGTTTTCCAGGTCACCCAGCAGGTGCTCAGGTGTAGTCATTACTCACTGACACATTTTAAAAGATCCACAGGTGGAGCTAATTATTTCACTTGTTATTCTGTGAGGAGACCTGGAATACATGCACTGTTTGGGGTCCTGAGGAAAGAGTGAGTACCTGTGGACTTATCTAAACCCTAGCTGTCATAGGATTTATGGCTTCATCTATGGATGGAATGGTAGTGCCTAGAATTGATATGAAAGACTGCCAGGACCTATAAAAAAAGTTAGTGTAGCCCACTGATGTAACATTGGAATCACGCAATGGAGTTGGTGCACAAAATGCACAATTATGTAATCAAGAACAGATTGTTGGAAAAGTAGTGACATCTGGCAGTGACAACTTAATAGTTTATAGTAGCTACAGTACAAAGTCATTTGCTTTTCCATATATGCATAGAGTTTTGAATAATACAAAAGAAAAGCTGAATCTTTTATAGCTGCATTTTGTTTGGATGTTACCAGAAAACTGTAAGGCCATAATCTACTAGAAATGTGAGTATACTATAGATCCAAGTTTTGTGTTCTGTAAGCTATTTGCATGTTTACAGTCCTATTTCTCAGAGATCAAAGCATACACAAACATTTTTCTTAAATAAAGTACTTTACAGCCTCAAAGTGTTTTAATAAGTGCTACATGAGTCAGACAATAATACTGGACAGATGCTGTGGAAGAGTTGAATGCATGCCTATTTCCAGAGGGCAAAAGTATGTGTATGGCTTTGTATAGCCTATCCATGGCATCTACATTTAAGCTGCGTACACACTAGACAATATTTTGCCCGATTTGACTGATTTTGAAGCATTGAAACGACAAATCGTGCAAAATATGTCCAAATCGTGAGTGTCCACTCACGACAACAATGCCAATGCGCGTCCCAGCAGGTCGTACATCGCAAGATCTGCCAATCTAGTTAAGATTAAGGCCGTTGGTCAGATCGTGTGTCTGTTTGGACAGTTTATGCAAGATATCGTTTGTCTGGGAGTGCAGGGAAGTTGCCGGGGTAGTTCAAGGGAAATAGTTGACGACATCACATCTTTTGCGAGTCGTCTAGTGTGTACGCAACTTTCCAACCAAATAGGCATAATTTGGGTGCTACAGGTGCTCTGTCTTACCTGTAAAATGTTGATGGGGGACACTGGGACTGTGGGTGTAAAGTGAGATGCAGGAGCCTGGGCACAAAGGAGTTAACGTGTTTTGCAGCAGCAGTACAAAACCTCCTCCTCCCCTACACCCCAACTGAAGCCAGGTTATATTTAACAAACACAAGCAACAGGAACGGAGAAAAGAACGTTGGCGCACATACACAACCAGACACCCCACCTGTCTATGGAACAGGTGCTGGAATCATGAAACCCCATGCCAGCCATTGACGAGAGTGTGGATGCCCAGTGTCCCCCATGGATTCAGAAAAAATGATGATTTTTCAAGTAAGACAAATTCCCTTTTTCATCCATTCAATGGGGGATACTGGGACTGTCGGACATTCCAAAGCTGTCCGTTTAAGAGAGGAAACACTCCTGGGCTGCGCTCAGCTCTCGACTCCCAAAAGCCGCATCAGCAGAGGCGAAGGTGTCAAAGCTGTAAAATTTGATGAGAATGCGCTGGCAGAGGACCAAGTGGACGCCTTACAAAACTAAATGGCAGAGGCACCACGGTGAGCTGCCCAAGAGGCCCCCCCCACAGATGTAGTGGAATCTGCCTTCATAGAAGATGGGACCGGCTTCTTTGCCAAAAGATAGGCGTGACGAATGGTAAGGAGTAACCAACAAGCCAGAATATGCTTTGAAGCTGGTTAATCATAAAGAACGAACAGAGTCTGACCTCCGAATATCTTTGGTCAGATCAACATAAGTGCAAAGAACCCTGACAACATCTAGCGTCAAGTCAGAAGGATCAGAGGTTGAAAGAGAAGGAACCACGATCTCCTGGTTGATATGGAAGCGTGATACTATCTTCAGGAGAGATAGTCCAGACGAGTGCCGAGAACAGCACGGTCAGGATGAAACACATGTTCACGGTGAGACAATGCACCTAAATCTGTAACTCTGCAGGCTGAAGCAATGGCCAGAAAGATTATTGCTTTCCAAGTCAGCCAAAGCAGATCAATGGAATCTAATGGTTCAAAAGGGGGATTTCTGTAGAACCCTTAGGACCAAAGTTGGGTCTCAGAGTTTCCAGGGGGACAAATGATGGCTGAATGTGGAAGAACCCTTGCAGGAAAGTCTGAATAGCAGGCAAACTAGCTATCCTGCGCTAAAATAAGACAGAAAGCAGATACGTGAATAAAGGCAAAGGCCCAGGTCCAAAATCCCACTTCTTCAGCTCTTCAAGCGGAAATGGATAAAAGGATGAGATTCGTTTCGAGTCTAAGAATTTTGTATTAGGATTCGACCAGGGTTCCGCCAAAATATCATCCAGCTGACCAGCTGAGCAGAGGCTTTTTCTTCTTTTGTTTGAAGAGAGGCACTTCCGAAATCGGAGAATCTTCCGAATCCTTAATAAGGCAGACTAAACCACCTTTAACCAAAGCATCAACATCAACTTGAGGAATGTGCTTGTCGTGAACTGAAGCAGAATCCACCTCCGAGGTCTGGAACAACTCACCCTCTTCAGAGGAGTTGTCAGACCGGGAATAATAACCTGAAAGGAACAGAACTCTCTCTAAACGCAAGGGGAGCCTTGCGTTTAGCTGAAGGCTTCAGCATGTGCTGTGGAGACATGCACCAAACCCTGGATTGATTGGACAAACCTTGAACCAACGCTGGATCCGAGAGGGTCTATTTCTGGTCCCCAAAGACAGGGTGAGACAATGGTAGAAGGGGTCTGCCAAAAACCACAGTTGAGGGCAGACTCGTCCGGGAAGCTGAGAGCTGAGTCGCCAACTCCCTCATGGCAAGTGACAAGGAGGATGCCCACGCAGATTCTTGTTGGGTTACCACCTCTGAGACAGAATCGTCCTGTGCTTCCGCAGAACACTGGTCAAACGCCAGTGTGACCTTGAGCCGAGCATGAATAAAATCTTTAAAGCCTTTGAAATAAGCTACATCCAGGCTCCAAGTACAGTATAGCCACTACAAATAGAAAAATAAGTAGGCACAGTGAGAAATAAATGTCTAAACTGACTAGTAACCCTGAATGTAGACAAAATATCACTATGTGCAATTTAAATACAAATAAAAAAAGTTTGCTCTTTATAGCAATAATCTAATAAAGAAAATAAAAACATCTGAACTATTATGATAGCAGCTATTAGCAAACCAGGCACATAAACACACACATCCAAAATATGTACAACTCAGCAATGGGAGAAAAGCATGCATCCTCTGGGAAACACATGCCTGATTTGCTCCCAACTCTGCATCTAGCCCAAAATGTTTGCAGTGGAAAAGACAAACATACTCTGTACTGCCTATGAGATCGAGGGCTAGTTTTACACTAAAAACTTCCAATTTTTTCCAACAGGATGGGGGTGAGGGATTCAATTCCATGACAATGACATGTGCAGTTTTGGAGCACATGGGGTTGGCCGGCACTGCAAGTTTTCACTCGCACCTCTATGGGGAATCTTGTGATGTTGGTACTACCAAGATTGACAATTTGCACTCTGTCGGGCATCAAACTGAATTCCCCACATTATTATTTTTTACCATTTCTAGTCCATACTGTGGAGATCTTTACTAGCTTTAAGTGTTTAAATTATTCACTTTTATGTTTTATCTGAATCTATTTACAGCATTATGTTGTGGTTTTTTTTTACATAACACCTACCAGTTTCTGCAAGGTCTTATTGGTAAAGACTATTATACATCTGTTCAAAGCATAGGCAAAACCTTGTATGCTGTCCTTCCTTTTAACAGAATAGGAGTTTGTTCTCCATACCTTCCTGCCAACCATTAATTTCATGAGTTGCCACAGAACAGCATTACACTGTACCCATCATTAACGCACACATATTCTGCATGCAAATACTCATCAGGTAGTATATACATGTCCAGTCATTTCCAGTGTTATTTGGACTATCAATTTTAAACCACATTTACCAGGCTAGAACACCTGACATTAATGTTGGTAAGTATTAGCTCTTAAAATCAGTGCCATGAACATTGATCATTCTGAAGAAACATACCTTGTACCCAATTCAGCTAATAAGAAAGCCAGGAGATGTTTTGGCTGACGATGTAATCTGAAAGAGAATGCAAAATATAATACATTAAAATATACTGTATAAAATGAAAACCATCTATTATAAAAAGACAATTTTAGGTGAACTCAACAAGGATACACTCACAATTTGCAAATATCTGTGAAGTTCACAAATGAGGTTTTCTTTGTGCCAACTCTGACAACTTGAGGTGGTTTCATGACAAATTTTCTTTTCTCTCCGGCAACCATGTCTGGATTTTTTTCTCGCATTATGTTAAAAACTCTGTTTAGCAACTGGAATAGAAGCAGAAAGATGCGTCACAGAAAGGATCATCAGTGGACATACAATAATTAATAATCAAAGTCAAGGCACCCAAAGGCCGCAAATACAAAGACTGCCTAACACTGCATTGATCTCGGTTCTCACCTCATCATATGTGTAGTCCCTTTCTGATCCGGCCCATGCAGGTCCAAGTTGAGAACTAAAGGATATCCCATCATCTTTCTTACTGTCTTCTTCTTCAAAGGCTGTAAGATGTAAGAAGTTTTAGCCATGTACACACAAAGCACTCCAGTAGTGGGCATCTGACAGGATCTTTCCAGGTGCCTTTCTTTAAGTGGTTTAAAACATAAATGCTCAATTTCACTGGTAAAAGAATTCGTATAAAATATGCAATGGATCACACTGTTCTTTCTACTCCTGCACTCTACGGATATCTCAAACATGCACGGTAGCCATTACTAGCCCTTACATGCAGTTTAGAAAAAAAAGGGAAAAAAGAACTGTTTGGTGAGCACTCTAAACTGTTTGTAAATCTTATGTAGATTAAAACATAACTTTTAATACATAATAAATAATATATAATAAATAGACACACTGTTGTACAAAACACTTAATAATGTACCAGAAAAACTACTGTTAATCTAATACACACTAGATCCTGAGTATCCCTTACGGTTATTTTCTAAATAAACATGTACAAAACATATATACAATAATTGTAAAATTCAAACACCCTCCTATATATCAATTAAAGATGGCGAAATATACAGATAATAATATTCAATTAGAATCAAGCTTAAATAGCATAATTATAAGAACATCGGTTTATCCCCTGATGCGTAGCATAAAACATGTCCCAAACTTAGAATTAGAAAAGTCAGGGCATAGAGAAGCTGCCAAACCTCATTCTACTTCTCCTCACTTGGACCCAGGTCTATCTATGAGGAGTGAGAGATTGCCGGAAAGGCAGGTTGCCCTTGGAAACAACAGTATAACCGCAGTGTTACTTAAGTTTTCATTTCTGCTGTTAGAGGTCTTACTGTATAGAATTGGACCCCCAATGAGAGAACTACTTAACTTGAGATAGCCGTCAGTTAATAGAGGGATAGAGAAGTAGCTATAAACATAGATTATAATGATATATGATAACAGATAAATCAATAATCATTCTCCGTAAGATGATAAATCATAACAAGTCAGTGGTCTAAATAAAAACCCCTGTAACTGACTATCTTATCAATAACACTCAGCCACTATGTCTATCCTAATTACTGTTGTCAATAAGTCATATCACAAATAATAGATTAAGTAAGAATCCCAAATACTGATAATATCAAATAAATGTTACTTGATATTCTGTTATCTAATCACAGTGTACGCAACCTAAACGATTTACCACAATATAACAGGTATGCACATTAGATGCTGCCTGTGAGAGAAGGTTGCAGCAAACTGCGTATTTTGTGCAAGCAAACAAAATATATAGCACTAAGACAAGTGTTTGACAGTAATTAACTAGAGTAGGTGTGAAAATACATAGTATAAAAATACATTTTTTTTTTTTTAAATCAACATGTAATAGAATTATCAGCGATATATAGAAAAAGAATCTTTAATAGCGTAACAATATTTCACATGTGTTCTGCCTCAGTGGAACGCAACTATAACCATTTTATCCTGCTTATATCTCAGGTTTAACAGCATATAAATGCTGACACATGCTCTGCCTAATAGTGTAATTGCCACAGTAATCCTCTGTTTAGCAAAAAAATGTTTTGATAAATAACAGATAGCTTAATTCACATAAATTGTACATCTGTCCTTTTTATAGCAGCATGATATATTGATATTTTGACACATCTATGTTGTCACAATGTCACAAGTAGTAAATCAGATGATATCCGTACAAATAATTACATCTGATATAGCATATAGCGCTAAAACAAGCTTGTCAGAAACTGGAGTGACTACACATATTTAAACACATCTATGCTGCCACAGTGTAATAAATAGTTAAGCAAACAGTGTTCATGTAGATGATTGCATAGGATATAGCATAATGCTAAAATCGGCTTGTCAGAATGTGACCGCAAGTAACCTCTATAATGATAGATATAACCAGTAAAACAAATACTTAAAGGAAAGATCTAACCAAGTAATTTTACGCATAAGTAAGGATCATAAAATGCAATAGTACGGACAAGTCCCCGGGGATACAAAACCTGATAGAGGGGTGTGCCGTGTAATAGGTCCACGGACAGCCGTCTACTGCCCTGCTGCCGACGCGCGTTTCACCGTGCTGGCTTGATCACGGAGATGGTGTGAAACACGCGTCGGCAGCAGGGCAGTAGACGGCTGTCCGTGGACCTATTACACGGCACACCCCTCTATCAGGTTTTGTATCCCCGGGGACTTGTCCGTACTATTGCATTTTATGATCCTTACTTATGCGTAAAATGACTTGGTTAGATCTTTCCTTTAAGTAATTGTTTTACTGGTTATATCTATCATGATAGAGGTTACTTGCGGTCACATTCTGACAAGCCGATTTTAGCATTATGCTATATCCTATGTAATAATCTACATGAACACTGTTTGCTTAACTATTTATTACATTGTGGCAGCATAGATGTGTTTAAATATGTGTAGTCACTCCAGTTTCTGACAAGCTTGTTTTAGCGCTATATGCTATATCAGATGTAATTATTTGTACGGATATCATCTGATTTACTACTTGTGACAACATAGATGTGTCAAAATATCAATATATCATGCTGCTATAAAAAGGACAGATGTACAATTTATGTGAATTAAGCTATCTGTTGATATCTATCAAAACATTTTTTTGCTAAACAGAGGATTACTGTGGCAATTACACTATTAGGCAGAGCATGTGTCAGCATTTATATGCTGTTAAACCTGAGATATAAGCAGGATAAAATGGTTATAGTTGCGTTCCACTGAGGCAGAACACGTGTGTGAAATATTGTTACGCTATTGAAGATTCTTTTTCTATATATCGCTGATAATTCTATTACAGGTTTATTTAAAAAAAAAATATTTATTTTTATACTATGTATTTTCACACCTACTCTAGTTAATTACTGTCAAACACTTGTCTTAGTGCTATATATTTTGTTTGCTTGCACAAAATACGCAGTTTGCTGCAACCTTCTCTCACAGGCAGCATCTAAAGTGTATACCTGTTATATTGTGGTAAATCGTTTAGGTTGCATACACTGTGATTAGATGACAGAATATCAAGTAACATTTATTTGATATTATCAGTATTTGGGATCCTTACTTAATCTATTATGTGTCATATAATGAATTATTGACAACAGTAATTAGGATAGACATAGTGGCTGAGTGTTATTGATAAGATAGTCAGTTACAGGGGTTTTTATTTAGACCACTGACTTGTTATGATTTATCATCTTAATGAGAATGATTATTAATTTATCTGTTATCATATATCATTATAATCTATGTTTATAGCTACTTCTCTATCCCTCTATTAACTGACGGCTATCTCAAGTTAAGTAGTTCTCTCATTGGGGGTCCAATTCCATACAGTAAGACCCCTAACAGCAGAAAAGAAAACTTAAGTAACACTGCGGTTATACTGTTGTTTCCAAGGGCAACCTGCCTTTCCGGCGATCTCTCACTCCTCATAGATAGACCTGGGTCCAAGTGAGGAGAAGTAGAATGAGGTTTGGCAGCTTCTATGCCATGACTTTTCTAATTCTAAGTTTGGGACATGTTTTATGCTAAGCATCAGAGGATAAACCGATGTTCTTATAATTATGCTATTTAAGCTTGATTCTAATTGAATATCTTCTGTATATTTCGCCATCTTTAATTGATATATAGAAGGGTGTCTGAAATTTACAATTATTGTATATATGTTTTGTACATGTTTATTTAGAAAATAACCGTAAGGGATATTCAGGATCTAGTGTGTATTAGATTAACAGTAGTTTTTCTGGTACTTTATTAAGTGTTTTGTACAACAGTGTGTCTATTTATTATATAGTATTTATTATGTATTAAAAGTTATGTTTTAATCTACATAAGATTTACAAACAGTTTAGAGTGCTCACCAAACAGTTCTTTTTTCCCTTTTTTTCTAAACTGCTTATATACTAAAACTCTAGTGAGCACCACCTCTACCCGATATCTTATAAATATTGATTTTGATACAAATTGTTTTGGGAATAGTGGCAATAAATACTTATACCTTAATTAACTTGCCAGTGCGACGTTCTTTCCAATTTTCCCTTTCCCTTTGTTTGACAAGCCCTTACATGCTCCTACTAAATTTCTCCCTCAAACACATCTCTCAGATTACAGCTTCAACACTTACCCTGATCTTTATCATTGATATCATCATCCTCTGGGAACATGACAGGCTTCTTTTTCTTCTTCTTTGTCAACATGAATTCCAAATCCTCTTCCTGGGACTCTGAGGCCTCCTGGAAGTCACTTTCTATCTTTAGATTCTATTACATAAAAGCAAGAGAATGATCAGGGCAGGGCAATTATTCTATGGTAAATTTAATGTAGCCGACTGGTTTCGCCTCCAACCTGGAGTCAAAGAGTAGCTTTTTCATAGTCTCCAGGTTAGAAGAGATACTCTGTTTTTCCACTTGAATTATCTCCTTCAAATTTTATAGCCAATTGGGACATTGTTGACCTCTCCAGCCTTGCACAGCAAGATCCCAGCAGCTGCTCTTGTTCTGACTCTGAAATCAGCATTTCCTATTTTGCCAAATCAGCATCTAACTAACTTAGATTTCGCAGGCTGTGTTTAAGAAATGATAGTTTGGAGCTGATTGGCTGGTGATCTATATTTCACAATTTTATCTCGCATCAAGCTTTAATACATATGCCCCTAAGACCGCCAGCATTTTACTGGATATACTATGGGACCGTAATGAACAAAGCTGGATTATACTGGTAAAGTGGATCTCTCCCATGTGATAAATCCATGAACACTGCTTAGATGATTCAATTACCGGAACTTTCTGTTCCTCAAGTCTTTATTAATACATAACTTTTAATGCAGCGTTTACCATTTCTGTTTTATATGCTCAAGTGTATTAAGAGCTTTATAGATGTTTAAAATCTGTTTTAAATTTGCATTGCAGTTTTTATTTACAAGGAGTTATACCCAGTAAACATTCATTTCTGAGCTGGTACATTCAACCTAGCTCAGTCGGTTCCCAAACTTTTTTGAATCACGGCGCCCTAGAGTATCAGCATTGTCTTCACGGCAGCCATAAGCAAAAAGTTTGTTATTTGAGAAATTCAGAAGAAATGTAGTGAAGTAGTAAAGTGAAGTAAATTGTGCTTACCTGTCATCCTTAGGGTCAGTTATGTAGTGGGTGACAGGTTTGCACTTCTGTTTGGCCACATATTTACATTACATTGACCATAAATAATTTGATTTGGTACTGGACCTCCAACCTGAGGCCCTGCAAGTGTCCTGAGGCACCCCAGGGTGCCACGGTGCACAGTATGGCTGGTTTATTAATCTTTTTTTTTTCTTTTCCTATGTGCTTAATTATTGCTAGAGATCTATATATAAGTTTTTTGGTTCTGCCATATCAATATACTTTTTTTCACTAGCGCAGTTCCACAATTGTTTATTTTTTTTTAATACGTTGAACGAGTCAAATACAATTAAATTAATCAATGTAGATATTGACGATACAGGAATGTTTATAATTGAAGAACATATTCCTGCTTCAACTGAGGATCAAACTGAAGTTGCTAGTATACACAACAAGAAAATGATCCTTTAGTTGATTTTGTTGAAACTGCATCAAAACTCTCCAAAATTCATCAATGTGCTGTGTTGTGCGCACACAGCAGCTGGCAATAATAGACAAGACTGAGAAAATGACACGCTGTTGCTTTTATCGGCAAGGTGAGGATATTCGTTACACCTAAAGTCGATTTAATCTTGAAGAGATATGCTGGAAAAGGGGCAATTATAGATCAAGCAACATGATGGAGCAGTACCTACTTAATGATTCAGCACTTGCTGGACCGGAAACCCTTTCATGTGGACATGGTCAATCCTCAAGTAACTACACTAGTACACCAAGCGAAGGTCTGTGGGCAGTGGTGACATAATTGGAAGAGTTGCTTAGTCACTCATTTACAGTGACCAAAAAAGTAACAAGGCGAGGACTTAACTCCAGGCATTTTCTACAATGAGTAGAGGAACCTGATGATTTGCCTGTCCCCAATAGGACTTTAATAGCAGACAGCATTGCTGCTTCATTGAAACAAAGAGAGTTACTATTATTGTAAAAGAATATTCTGTTGGCACCTGTTTATGTAGACCCAATGTGCTGGATTCTGCACTACAGCAAAGGATGCTCTGTTTGAGGTAGCAGTTAGGATGAAGGGGATGTAGTTATGAGACTGGCGGCCGCGATGCCGCCGGTCTCAAACCCGACACGGAACTATTTTAATCCCGACACCGGAACACAGAAGGACGGCTGTCCGAATGATAAAAGGTAAGCTGGGGCGACCTTAGTGTTAGACGCGGATAGGGGTAGGGGGGTTTAGGTAAGATAGCGAGGTTAGTGTTAGGTTGGGGGGGTAGGTTAGGGCTAGGCACCCCCAGGGGGGAGGGTTAGGGTACAGAAAGAGGGTTTGCTATACCAACCATCGGGATGCCGCTGTCAGCATTTTGACAGGAGGTATCTCGACAGTCGGCATTACATATATATTCCGGATGAAGAAAGTTTTTTTCCTAAAGTAAATTTATGCACAAAAACAGGATTTTGGTACTTACCGTTAAATCCATTTCTCCGATTCCACAGGGGACACTGGAGCTTCATGACAGTGGGGTATAGACGGTGGGTTGAGTTGAGCCTGGCACTTTAAAAATCTACAAGTGTGACTGGCTCCTCCCCCTCTATGCCCCATCAGCCCCAGTTTTAAAGAACTGAGCCCGAGAGGAGACGGAGAACAGACTGAAGAACAGAGAAGGAGAACAGGAAAAGAAACAATCCAACATACTGACACACTGCAAGAACACAGCAGGCTGCAGTGATACAGTCACACAACGAAAACAGACCAAACTGCAACAGAACTGAAGCAGAACAAGCAACTGAGAACAGGCAAGAAGCACTGGGTGGGCGTCCAGTGTCCCCTGTGGAATCGGAGAAATGGATTTAACGGTAAGTACCAAAATCCTGTTTTCTCCTTCATCCACTAGGGGACACTGGAGCTTCATGACAGTGGGGACGTCCCAAAGCTACCCTCCTGGGGGGGGAGAGTGCTGAACGCCCTGCAAGACCCTACGACCAAAATTTGAAGCAGAAGCCGCAAAAGTGTCAAATCTGTAGAAACGTACAAAAGTATGAACCGAAGACCACGTCGCTGCCCTACAAAGCTGCGAAGCCGAGACACCTCTACGTGCCGCCCAAGAAGTACCCACAGAGCGCGTAGAATGCACAGAAATGGATACCGGCGGTGGTCTAGCAGAAGCAACATATGCCTGACGAATAGTCAGACGAATCCACCTGGCCAAAGTTTGTTTAGACGCAGGCCAGCCACGCCGATTAGCATCATAAAGGACGAACAGAGCCTCTGATTTACGTAGCCCCTCAGTACAGGACACAAATGCGAAGTGCCCGAACCACATCCAAGGAGTGAGAATCCCCAGAAGAGTCCGACAACGCTGGTACTACAATCGGCTGATTCAGATGAAAACCCGAGACCACCTTGAGCAAAAAGGAAGGCCGGGTACGAAGTTCCGCCCGATCTTCGTTAAAAATCAAGTAAGGGGAACGGCAGGACAAGGCTCCAAATTCAGATACACGTCTGGCCGAAGCCAGGGCCAATAAAAGGATCATCTTCCAAGTCAAATACTTCAATTCCACCTCCTGCAAAGGCTCAAAGGTGGATGACTGAAGAAAAGATAAAACAAGATTCAGGTCCCAAGGAGCCGTGGGTGGCACGAAGGGGGGCTGAATTCTAAGTACCCCTTGAAAAAAGGTCTGAACCTCCGGAATCAGAGCTAGGCGACGCTGGAAAAAAATAGAAAGAGCAGAAATCTGCACTTTAAGCGATCCCAAGCGTAACCCCGCATCGAGGCCTTTTTGAAGAAAAAGAAGACGACGTGGTAAATGAAACGAGGAAGTGGAGGATCCACGACCTTCACACCAGGAGATATAAGCCCTCCAAATGCGATGATAATGCGCTGATGTTACCGGTTTTCTAGCCCTAAGCATGGTAGGAATGACCGACCTAGGAACTCCATGGCTTCTTAGGATGGCGGTCTCAATAGCCACGCCGTTAAACGAAGCCGCCGTAAATCCGGGTACACACATGGACCCTGTTGTAGAAGGTCCGATCGTAGCGGAAGAGGCCAAGGTTCGTCTGCCAGAAGGAATAATAGATCGGAGTACCAAAGCCGACGAGGCCAATCCGGAGCCACTAGGATGACGGTGGACGACTCTCGTTTGATCCGCTTGAGAATCCGAGGGAGGAGCGGAAACGGTGTGAACAGGTACACAAGGCTGTACGGCCAAGGGATCAGTAAAGCATCCGCTCCCACCGCTGCCGGATCCATGGTCCTGGAGCAGTAAAGGGGTAGTTGATGATTTATCCGAGATGCCATCAGATCTATCTGTGGTTTTCCCCATCTGCAAACCAGTTGATGAAAGACCTCGGGATGAAGGGACCACTCCCCGGGATGAAGATCCTGACGACTGAGGTAGTCCGCTTCCCAGTTGTCGACTCCCGGAATAGACACTGCGGAAATGACCTCTACGTGTCTTTCTGCCCACAGAAGGATGCGACTGGCTTCTCTCATTGCCATCCGACTGCGGGTTCCTCCTTGGCGATTTATGTATGCCACTGCCGTGGCGTTGTCGGATTGTATCCGAACCGGAAGTCCTCGTAACAGAGGAGCAGCCTGTATCAAAGCTCTGTAGACTGCCCGCAGTTAGAGAACATTGATTGGTAAGAGGGACTCCTGCTGTGACCAAAGCCCCTGGAAGTGATTGTCCAGAACCACCGCTCCCCATCCGCGGAGGCTGGCGTCCGTGGTGACCAAGGTCCAATTCCAAATTCCGAAGCGCCGACCCGCTAACAGATGCTCCGTCCGAAGCCACCAGAGCAAGGATATGCGGGTCCGGGGAGACAGACGCACCAGCCGATGCATCTGTAGGTGGGACCCGGACCACTGAGACAGAAGATCCAGTTGAAATATTCTGGAGTGAAATCTGCCAAATTGGATGGCCTAGAAGGAAGCCACCATTTTCCCCAGGAGACGGATGCAAAGATGCACAGATACTTTCCTGGGTCTGAGCACCAGACGAACCAGCTCCTGTATGGCTATGGCCTTGTCCCTTGGCAAGAATATACGAAGCAGAACAGTGTCTAGAATCATTCCTAGGAACTGAAGTCTCTGGGACGGCATCAACTGAGACTTCTGGAAGTTCACAATCCATCCATGTTGAATGAGAATCTGATGTGTAAGGGACACTTGGTGTAAAAGGACTTCTGCCGTCGGAGCCTTGATGAGTAAATCGTCTAGGTACGGAACTATCGTCACCCCCTGAGAGCGCAAGTGAGACACCATGACGGCCATCACTTTGGTGAATACCCTGGGAGCTGACGAGAGACCGAATGGCAGGGCCTGAAACTGGAAATGAGCTTCCCTGATGGCAAATCTGAGGAAAGCCTGGTGAGGAACCCAAATTGGGACATGCAGATAGGCGTCCTTTATATCTATCGACACCAGAAACTCTTCTGCCTCTAGTCCCGCAATGACAGAATGGAGAGACTCCATCTTGAACCTGTGAAATTAAAGATACTGGTTCAAGGATTTCAGATTCAGAATGGGTCTGACTGACCCATCTGGTTTCGGAACCACAAAAAGGTTTGAGTAAAACCCTTGTTGTCTTTGTGCAGTGGGAACCGCCACTAGGACCTCGGGCAGCAAAAGTTTCTCGATCGCTTGACACAAAATTAGTTGCTTCAAGGGATCGACGGGCAAACCTGTTGTAAAATAACGCCCAGGAGGAGTGAAAGCGAACTCGATCTTGTATCCTTGAGATACCAGATTTCGAACCCAAGTGTCTGGAGAAGTCCGTCTCCAAACCTCCGAGAAACGCTGGAGGCGAGCCCCCACCTTCGGATTTCCGAGATGGGATGGGAGCCCGTCATGCCACAGGCTTGTCTGCTGGCTTGGGATCTGGACGGCGGGCAATATTTGCTTGAAGTCCTCTAGCCCGGCCTCCTCGCCCCGCTGAAGACGAACCTCGCGATCGTCCCTGAAATCTTGCAGATGCTCGAAAGGAACGAAAGGAAGGTCCCCTAAATGAGCGACGCGGAGGAGGTGCTGATGAAGGTAGAAAAGTACTCTTACCTCCAGTGGCCAGCGAGATCCATTTGTCTAGCTCTGGACCAAATAAAATATCGCCTGTGAAAGGAAGAGCTTCCACTGCTCTTTTTGACTCCGCATCCGCTTGCCAGGCACGAAGCCAAAGTGCCCGGCGAGCAGAGACCGCCGAGGCAGAAATCCTAGCGCCTACCTGGCCGATGTCTCTGGAGGCGTCTCCTAAGTATACAGCAGACTCCTGAATATGTTCTGCCAAGGTAATCAGATCTGCCCGCGGAGTGCTGGATCGAAGACCCTCAGTCAATTGTTCCGCCCACTTTTCCACAGCCTTGTTGACCCAAGATCCTACCAAGGCCGGCCGGAGAAGTGCACCCGCGGCCGTATAAATGGATTTCAAAGTGGTTTCTAATCTCCGCTCTGAGGTTTCCTTCAATGTAGTAGCTCCTGGAACAGGTAACGTGGTCTTCTTTGACAACCGAGATACCGAAGAATCCACAGGTGGCGGGGTCTCCCACCTCTTCCTATTTTCCATAGGAAATGGGTAAAGAGAGAAAAAACGCTTAGGAATCTGGAATTTACGGTCCGGGTTCTGCCAGGCTGCCGTCATCTGCTCGTCCAACTGGAGAGAAACAGGGAATGTGATGGCCATCTTCTGTGACCTGGCAAATAAGGAGTCTTCTAACGATTCTGGAGCTTCCTGGCCAGAAATCTTAAGAACTTCCCTTACCGCTAGAATGAGTGCGTCAATACCTTGCAATGCCTCAGGTTCTTGTGAGTAAGTCTCTACGTCTGATTCGTCCAGCATCTCCCCTTCCTCCTGAGACGAGCGATCCGCTGCCAAATCCTCATCCGACTGGAGAACCGCCGGAAGAGCCCTCTTCTTAGATGAGCGACTTACTGTAGCTTCAGGAGCTTTAGACGCAGAACCCATCGCTTGAGCAAGGCTATTCACCAAGCGGACTAAATTCTGAGCCCACGCTGGTTCTGCTAGAAAAGAAGGGTGAGATGTGCTAGGTAGATCTCTGGCAGCCTCCCGTTCCCTACGGGAAGCGGCTAATTCAGAAGAAAGGTCCGCCATGACCCCTGCCAAACTATTTATGAAGGAGGGAGTGACAGACTGCGTGTTAGCACTGTCTGCTTCACACGTCTCGCACAGGGAAGACCCTTCGGAGCGAGCATGGGTAAATTTCTTCCTGCACTTAGTGCAGGCAAACAGCTTTTGTGATGCAGTTTTTTCTGTCCTGGATGTCATCATGTACTCACAGACAAGCACCACATACAACTCAGGAATGCAGAAGGAGTATAAGTAGAAGCAGAATTACAATAATAATGCTACTCAAGTATGGGAGCAGACAGAGCAATAAGGGAGGAGCAGAATTTCAATAATAATGCTATTCAAATTGCAGGCAGAGCAGTATAGGAGGAGCAGAATTTCAAGAATAATGCAACTCAGTAACAGGGGCAGACAGGCATATAAGGGAGGAGCAGTCAATAGGACCAGAAGGTAGTTAAAACCACCTTCTGTAATTACAGACCCCCTGTAGAAGCTGTCAGATTCTCCTCTCCCCCTCCGCTCAGTGCCTTCAGGGAATGTTCTCTGAGGCGCCACTCCCGTTCAGAGGGCGCCAAACTAGCCCAGGCAGTGAAGGAGGAAGAGGAGGAGGGACCTATAAGCTCCTCCTCCTAATGGGCGCTGCTATTGTATGCGCGCGGCATACACTTATCCCGTGGGGACGTTCATCCGACTGGAGATACACCCTTATGTGTCCCCGCACTGACAGCGGGGGCCAGCGGCACGACCGCCGCCAGTGATAAACGTGCCGGTGCCTTTTACACAAGCACTGGCATGCAGAGGCAGGACCGCTGTGAGCGCGCCTACCTAACAGCCAGCGCCGGTGTTCTATTGCAACACCAGCGTGGCACTGACAGCCGCGCGCTGTATTCACACCCAGCAGATTAATTACACCTCTCCTGCTAGTCAGGAAAGGTGTGCTACTTACCGGGCTGCTGCGGCCAGAGCGCTGGGCAGTGAGGGGAGAGCGGGGACCCGGACACAAGCCAGTGTTAGCTGTGGCGGGCCCCGCTGAGTCTGATGACTCCTTCACTGCCAAAAGGCAGCCTCCCCTCCATAGGGTGACCGGACACAGGCTGCAGTAGCCGTGTGGTCCCCTCTCTGGCGGCTCCCACGATGCAGGCAGACTGTCACAGCTAACAGTCTGCCTGTCCTCTTGCTTTGTTTTTCTTTTACATTTTTATAAATTTAAAGGGCTGGAGACAGCCCCTGTGCACCGGCTCTACTCGGGCACATTCTAAAAACTGGGGCTGATGGGGCATAGAGGGGGAGGAGCCAGTCACACTTGTAGATTTTTAAAGTGCCAGGCTCAACTCAACCCACCGTCTATACCCCACTGTCATGAAGCTCCAGTGTTCCCTAGTGGATGAAGGAGAAACAAAGACCAATAGACCACAAAATGTCGATTAAAGAAATATCCTAGATTTCTACAATTAATCTGTCTCTTAGATTTACCATACACCGCAAAGTAGTAGTGAAGCTAATACTAGGAAAGCATTTGGCAAAGTAGTTCTAAAATGTTTGAAAGCAGAGAACAGCTTATTATAATGCACATGTTCTATTAGTCCTAATTTGATATAATCTTATGTTAAATACATAGGGAGTGAGTCAATTTTTTTGGGGGGGGCGGCGATAAGTAATGGGCACCAGATGGAGCAATTCAATTGTTTTGGGTACCCATTAATTATCATGCTTGTCCTGCCGAAAAGCACAGGACTTAGCCACATAAAGTGGCTAAACCCATCTAAAGTACTAGTTAAGTTGCCCAAACTAAGGACTTTTTGCACATTTCTGCTTGCAAACTCAAAAGGAGGTGAGCAGAAATGTAGGCACATGCGGCACTCACGCCAGATCAGAGCAACAATGTAATTGCTCTGTCAGGCGCCCATTACTGAACCGCACATAACAATTGACTCTCCCTCATAGTTTGTTGCATATTTACTTTCACTATTTACTTTCACTACTGCACTTGAGGAGAGCATATAAAAAAGGTGCTAGCACAAATGGCCTTTGCTTATAGTTTATTTACAAATGTAGCAGAAGGTCCCCACCCTCTTCCATGAGGACTGTGCTTGTTAGTGCATTTTCAGTACACCAAGTGGGAAATACACATTTGCTTTATTGACATAAAATATTTAATTCCTTTTAGAGAAAAGAACAGTGCAAAAAACAAAAACTCCTAAAACTGCAGAAAAATAAAACAGGTAAAAAAAAAAAAAATAATGCTTATGTGTAAGATTCTTTTTTCTTTTTAAGTCCTCACATATACTATGTTTTCTGATCCATACAATTACCTTAACACCTTCCTCTGCTTCATCCAGGTCAAACTTTTTTGCTTTTTTTTTCTTCTTCTTCTGATTAAAGAAATTTAAGTCATCAAGGTCATCAGGTGCATCTAACAAAGATAAAAAAAAGTTTTACCATTGTAGCAGAGTCTTCTAAAACCTGTCACATCATGATTTTATTGTTTGCTTTGTGAGGACCTTTCAAAACTTTCCATGTTTTACTGTGATTTGAAGGTTGCAATAGTGTTGAAACTTCTTTTTCTCTAGGGTTGGAGAGCAGGAAATACAAGTGAAAATTGAACGACTATCTTAAATTGAGATTTGCACAGATTTCATGCAACAAGGGAAATCTCTGCCACAACATATTACTAGAGTACATTAAAGTACTGTAGACAGTAAATAGAATACACAATGACCAAAACCGAATAACCATAGAAGCTGCTAAAAAATTGGTAGAAAACCAAATACATTACAATTCAGAACTTCTCATTTCACAATAAAACTTGCAAACTATGGAAAGATCATGGCTGCCTGTTTTAATGTGCCAAACTTTCAGCGGTGAACGCATTGCCAAGTACAATAGACACCAATGAAGACCACGAAAGGAAGTAATTCTCTGCACCTTTTTTCCTGAAAGATTCGTCATCCACATCAGCATCCTTGTCCTCCACTGGTTCTGGTTCCACCTCTTTAGTTTCAAGATCCTGTGTCTCCTCCATCTGCTGTTCTCCCCCTTCTTCATCAAGCATGAAAGGCTTCTTCTTCTTCTTCTTCTTTCTGGACATAGTGGGGTCGAAAATCATCTATAGAAAAAAAAAATAGAAGGATTTTGACAATGTTTTATCAACTTTATCACCTAACTTGGAGAGCAAGAAGAACTGTTTGCAGGAAATGCTCCAATGCTTTCCAGTTTCAGCCACAATACATGTTGGTTATACACTAAAAAAAGTCACAGTAGGGTGATCTTATTCATTTTACACAGAAACTAGTTTGGCATCTATTCACCAGCAGTAAGCGCTACACCGCATTCTAACCCCCCCCCCCCCCCCCCGTCTGCCGCCGAACCTAGAGTGAACACTATTTGTTTTTAGAGATAGCTATAGTTGAGCACAGGTGGTTAAATCAAATTGTGGACAACTTGGTTATCCTTAAAACCGGGACTGTTAGGGTGCCTTCAGGACAGAGTTTGGGAACATCGGTCATATAGTTTGTATCCAGTTTAAGGTTATAGCAATCAACCAAATTGTAAGTACAGAAATTTTTGTGTAAAAAGGAGGAGAGTGCCCAGTTGCGTCAGATGTACTGATGTGATTTATTAGAATTTATAAAAATGGTTTTAGAATGACAGAAATACCACAAACATGATTGGACATACTGAATCACATGACCACACACCTGAACTACTTCCAACTGTCACCAAAACCTTATTACAAAGCCACAGCACTATCATTCCGCAAAAGTGCGAACAATAGCATCCCTCACAGGGAAACTACTCAGAGAAAAGCAGCACATCGCTGCCTCACTGACAGAAACACACATTTCTCACAGAAAAATTTCAACTGTTTTCTTCACACACAGTTAAATGTTTTAGTTATTAAAATAATTCAACTGAATAATTTGTTTTGTATTTCTAGATTTACTAACCATATTGAGATGCACTTTAAACTGCTCCACAGATTATGGGCCACATCCAATTAAATAAGTTAATGCCGGTGAATTTTGGTCTATGCGCGATTCCATATTTCGCACTTCCCTATTACAAAATAAGCCATGCAGAATTCGCCCAAAAACGGTAAATTATGAAACCTGTGAAAAGTACATCAGACTTTGGGAATGTCTGTCTGTACCCCATAAAAAGGCTAATTGACATAGGAAATCACTTAAGAATTGTATTAGTGGACCTAATAAAGTATTTGAGGTTCTTAACCTGTTGTCAAATTGCTGTTATATGAATTTTTGTGCAATAGTGGAAAAATTATAGAAATCAAATTTTTTTTTTTTTGCAAAATAAATGCATTAGGGGTACAATAAAATGTGTGCAAGTATGTTTTTGTGTCATAAAAGTACACTTCTATTTTTATTTTTTTTTAAATTACACCTTGTGCAGCAACCTGCAATGTTTAAAACACGTCCCATCCATAGAGACCCCCAAAATACCAGACCCACTACTTTAAACCCATTTTCCAACAATTAAATTTTTCACCCCAAAAATTATTAGCCAAATTAACCACTTACCTGGCAAGGTCACATCAGTTGTGACCACACCAGACTGGACTTTTCCTGACATGGTCACATCTGATGCGACCAGACAGAAAAGCCCGGTAGGCAACTGTTGGAAGATAATGCACCCAGCAGTAATCGGGCAGCCCGGCAGGGAAACAAGTAGTTAGAGGCGCCTGCCCCTCACTGTACCTGGTGGCTGCAGAGAGAAGCAGCCGTCGGGGTAACATGCCATCAGCGGTGCCTCTCTCCTCACTGTACCCAGCAGCTACAGAGGAGCAGCTACCGGCAGAAAGCCAACCTGCCACCTGCATAAAATTAGTAGTCCCTAGGGCTGGGATGGCCATCAACCATCGATGGTTCACCATAAAGTGGTTTGTGTGCCATCGATGGACACTCCTCCGATGGCCATCCCTAGTAGTCCCGATCATTACTATCGATTTTTCAAATGCATCTGAAAAATCGCTTTTATGCGGAACTCAACTATCGATTGTTGAAACAGCAGTGGTTTGAAACCATCAGCCATTGATAGTACAGCTGTCAGTGGTCATCACTACAGCATACCATAAAATTGCTGCTTTTAATGGTATACTGTTTCAAATAAATTTTTTAAATAAAATCGTGTTGGTTAACTTTAATTTTAAAAAAAATAAACAATTTGAGCGGTTATTGGAAAAATATTAGCCAGTTAAGTGGTTAAGCTATTTACAGAATTATTTTTGCCTAATTTGTTATTAGCCCCCTCCCCAAAGGGTTTTGAACCAATTCGCCACATTTGTAGTCCCAAATAGGGATTTTGCACACCTTTTCACCATCTCTAAGATGGTAAAAACTTTATCGGTTATTAGTCTATGGAGAATTTGCACATGCAAAAAGTTCGGCAATAGGATTGCACGATGCGTATTTTGTGCGAAAACTTTGCAAAAATGTAGCTTTTTGCATCTACTTGGATACAGTCCTATATCTTACGCTAGTTAAATTGCAAAAAATTTGGCCAACCTGCTTGAAATACTGCTGCCGTTCAATGCTCAGAAGAAGAGACTTGGGTTAAGGTTCCCACCACGACCCTACCTGTGCAGAGTTTGTATATTCTCCCTGTGCTTGCGTGGGTTTCCTCCGGGTGCTCCGGTTTCCTCCCACACTCCAAAAATATACTGTTAGGTTAATTGGCTCCTAACACAAATTAACCCTAGTGTGATGTGTGTGCGCGCATGTGAGCTCCACTGGGGCAGGAACTGATGTGAATGGCCAAATATTCTCTATACAGCGTTGCGGAATATGTGTGCGCTATATTAATAACTGGTAATAAATAAATACACATCTTGGGTGGTTGAACGCACTCTGCTATGCGCGTCACAACGCACACCAAGTATGCGTATATCAGAGTGCGACCACATACCCAAGAGTGGTATATCTATTACATATACCACATTACATTAGTGCGTACGACAACTGGTTACTCTCCCCCCTTTTTGTTCATACACAAATGAACAACTGTAGGGAAAAGCAGGTGTGATATTACGTTCTATCCCAATACAACAAAAAACAACAATGTATAACTAAGCAAGACCCTGTGAACATGGCTTAAGCTCGCCATACATCAGGCAGCCATTGAGACAATTCCATTCTGCTGATGCCTCGGTCAGATGATTGTCAAAATCCAACAGGTTGGACTGGAAATCTCAATTTGCCGATTCTTACCTAAAAATTATCAAAACCTGCAAATTGTGGATTTTTAACATATTGTATTTTGCCGATCCCCCAAGAAATCACTAATCATCAGAGTCCACTGACTGATGTATGGCCAGCAATCGTTTAAGCAGTCCGAATCATATTCAAAGTAGTCAGTCAGAACAGAAAATCCAAATTTAAACTTTATAAAAACCCTGCTTAGCAACAACTGATAAGAACAAGAGCAACCGGGGAAAAGCAGAGGTGCCAGGAGTACATATCAAAGGCAGTACATAATTTATATTATGTTGACATGGAGAACACTTTGGGCTTGATTCTGAGTCACACACAATGCCGATTTTCAGGTAGTTGAGCGATTTGTTGCAACTGCACATGCGTGAACATTTTTGAAAGGACCTACGGCACATGCGTGAAAAAGTGTAAGCAAAAATGTTGTTGCGATGGTACAAGAAATGGGGCAGAAAAGTAATGGACGTTTCTGGGAGATGCCAAGAAGTGAACGTAAAAATTGTCAGTCTCATGGGTGTGTTATGGGAGTGTCGTGGGCATGTCAATGCAAGCAGCTGTGTGCCCTGAAGTACAACCTCAGTCATAGTAATAGCATTCCCACTAGGCTTCTTTAGCGGGGCGGCGCGCCCTGCCCGTTTTCAAAAGGGTAGAATGCGCCCTGCCCCTTTTGGCAGCACCCCGCTAAAACAGCCTGCGGGTTGCGCCCCCACTCGGGCCACAGTGTCCCGTGAGTGGGGAAAACTGCGGTGTAGCGATCACCGGCGGTGAATAGATGCCAGGCTTATATGCTCTGCAGAGGAGGGAGAGCTTGGGGGCAGCCATAAGTTTTTTAAAACATGTGAAACAAAAAGGATGGAAAAATATGCTACTGTATACAATAGCCCATAATACACCGAATACTTACCACATTATTGTATACACTTACACTGCGTGAAGATATTAAACATAAAATCAACACAAAGTGAGTACACTGCACTGAAGGCAGTCTGCTCTCTGATGCAACAGGCAGACATGACAGACTACAAATTACAGCACAGTTGCCCTATATAAAAAAAGTGCACTGTTATGAGAAATACATGAAATTCTAAGATAGTAGCAAAAATAAAATCAAATATAAGTTTTAGTAACAACCCCAAGCTTCCCCCTCCGGTTATTTTTTTGGTGGAATAAGCAGATGCTATTGTCTATAGTTAACACAATCACTCACATCAACTCATCCTACACTTATTAAGTCAGCATTACTGACCTTACAGTGCTACCCCAGGATAATTCAGTAGCCAAGAAAAGAAAAAAAAAGCAGAATGCAATTACCTTGAAGCATGTCACTTCAATTAGCATTTTGTCACTCAAATAGGAAATACAACTCATTTGTAGCATGTACAATACAGGGCCATTAGAACAATGCCCTAATTCTAGCGTAACACAGGTTTCGCCTCAATAATTTTTATATTTAAAGGTTGCATTATTCACAAGAAAGAAGAGTTATTTTGTATACTTTATGGACAATATATATATATTAAAAGCTAATCATGTAGGGTAGAGTCATTCCCACATTTTAAATGTAATATATTCGGTTACCATCAGAGAGTAGAACACTTTGTCTCTTTCGTTTCATCTGCTTTCCTCCTGTAGATCTCAGGCACACTGCTACAGTAGCGGTACATCTCAGGCACACTGCTACAGTAGCGGTACATCTCAGGCACACTGCTACAGTAGCGGTACATCTCAGGCACACTGCTACAGTAGCGGTACATCTCAGGCACACTGCTACAGTAGCGGTACATCTCAGGCACACTGCTACAGTAGCGGTACATCTCAGGCACACTGCTACAGTAGCGGTACATCTCAGGCACACTGCTACAGTAGCGGTACATCTCAGGCACACTGCTACAGTAGCGGTACATCTCAGGCACACTGCTACAGTAGCGGTACATCTCAGGCACACTGCTACAGTAGCGGTACATCTCAGGCACACTGCTACAGTAGCGGTACATCTCAGGCACACTGCTACAGTAGCGGTACATCTCAGGCACACTGCTACAGTAGCGGTACATCTCAGGCACACTGCTACAGTAGCGGTACATCTCAGGCACACTGCTACAGTAGCGGTACATCTCAGGCACACTGCTACAGTAGCGGTACATCTCAGGCACACTGCTACAGTAGCGGTACATCTCAGGCACACTGCTACAGTAGCGGTACATCTCAGGCACACTGCTACAGTAGCGGTACATCTCAGGCACACTGCTACAGTAGCGGTACATCTCAGGCACACTGCTACAGTAGCGGTACATCTCAGGCACACTGCTACAGTAGCGGTACATCTCAGGCACACTGCTACAGTAGCGGTACATCTCAGGCACACTGCTACAGTAGCGGTACATCTCAGGCACACTGCTACAGTAGCGGTACATCTCAGGCACACTGCTACAGTAGCGGTACATCTCAGGCACACTGCTACAGTAGCGGTACATCTCAGGCACACTGCTACAGTAGCGGTACATCTCAGGCACACTGCTACAGTAGCGGTACATCTCAGGCACACTGCTACAGTAGATGTACATCTCAGGCACACTGCTACAATTAGATGTACATCTCAGGCACACTGCTACAATTAGATGTACATCTCAGGCACACTGCTACAGTAGATGTACATCTCAGGCACACTGCTACAGTAGATGTACATCTCAGGCACACTGCTACAGTAGATGTACATCTCAGGCACACTGCTACAGTAGATGTACATCTCAGGCACACTGCTACAGTAGATGTACATCTCAGGCACACTGCTACAGTAGATGTACATCTCAGGCACACTGCTACAGTAGATGTACATCTCAGGCACACTGCTACAGTAGATGTACATCTCAGGCACACTGCTACAGTAGATGTACATCTCAGGCACACTGCTACAGTAGATGTACATCTCAGGCACACTGCTACAGTAGATGTACATCTCAGGCACACTGCTACAGTAGATGTACATCTCAGGCACACTGCTACAGTAGATGTACATCTCAGGCACACTGCTACAGTAGATGTACATCTCAGGCACACTGCTACAGTAGATGTACATCTCAGGCACACTGCTACAGTAGATGTACATCTCAGGCACACTGCTACAGTAGATGTACATCTCAGGCACACTGCTACAGTAGATGTACATCTCAGGCACACTGCTACAGTAGATGTACATCTCAGGCACACTGCTACAGTAGATGTACATCTCAGGCACACTGCTACAGTAGCGGTAGATCTCAGGCACACTGCTATAGATGTGGCGAGGCAGAGTGATATATTCAGAAGAAAGTTATCCCAATTGTACAGGTCAGCATTATATAGGTAACAGCAGAACACCAATGTGTTAGGCATATCATTTCCTCTGGAATGGCACTTTCATTTACAGCCATCAGGACCAGTTATTACTAACAGTTCAGGGTCTCTGATCCGTGGGCCCATTCGTGGGAGCGTTCCCACCCAGCGTGTCTCATAGCCGGTGCTGGCTCACATCTGCTGCCCGGCCTGTGGCTACCCGCTGGCATGGAGCGGAGGAAGGAGTTACACACAAGAGAATACAACTGGGAGCCGGGCAGAACTCGGATCTTTCCCAGATACACCACGTGGTTCCACGCTCCTTTCTCCCTCCATCACCCCCGCACACACCGGCACGGAAGCAGAGCTGTAGGCGTCTGCCAGGCCGGCGCCCATAGGCCCTGAGCCTTCTCTCTATCAAGACGCACATGTCCCCGGCGCCCTCGTGTTTCGCTTCCGCCTCCACTCACCTCGTCTCCAGACATACTGGTGGCGGTTTCGGTGCTGGCTCGGTGTCCGGTACTGATGTGCAGTCACTCTGCGCTCTGGGCTCTCCGGTTGCCGCTCTAGCCGGTGTCCGCGCTGTTACATCAGCCCCAGTCACACACACGCTTCTGCGTCTGCGCCGTAACCCACAGTGCTACGTCACAGGCTACGGCAACGTCCCAGCGACTATTCTAAAGTCATAATTAGGAGCCGGCGCACTGCACCACGGGAAATGTAGTCCTTCCTTTGTCGTGGCTGCTACTGTACTACAGACCGACTGTAATCTACAGGCATTTTTAATTTTTTTTTAATCGACGTATACGGTTATGGCGGGTCACAGCCGTTTCCGCTGCTTATGTGGATGTGTCTGATCAGAGACGTGTGTGTGTGTGTATCTTTCTGCACATAGGTCCTGTCATCTCCATTTTGGCCTTGGAACACGAGGGTGGAGTGGGGAAATTCAAGTTAGGCGGGCCATACACGGTGCGATACAGCAGCTGATCCGATGGATTGGTGTGATTTGGCTGCTGTATCGCACCGTGTTTGGACATGATGTTGGACTGCGCGAGCACCCTTGGGTTTGTACATCGCACCCCCTGATCCTAAGCCGGACATACATGGTGCAATTTTGAAACGTAACGATGTGTTATACGATTTCCCTTGAGATTATTCCCTTTAAATTCTCGGGGTTAGGTGGTTTGGGGTCTATTGTAAGTGGGATGGGGTTGGCCCCATTCTTTCTGTGGCCAGGTAGGTTGGTGGTAGGTATGTATGGGATTCCGTATACCCATGGTACGAAGGAGCTGCGGACGGGAGTAGAGGCTCTTGGGTCACCCTTGATGTGCCTTTTCCCTGCATAATAACTTCATAAATGATGTGTTCTGCATGAACCTTATACTACTTGCAACATGGGATCCCAGGCTGTCAATTTGGTCGGGTGGTTTGGAGAGGGCGTGTTTGACCTGCTGCAAGAGTAAATCAGGGGTGGGCTGGCTCCTGTGTTGCGCTCTTCAGGCTCATCTCGGAGGCTCAGGCACTTCTGTACCACTTTCTGGAGGCTGTGGTAAATGCAGGGTAGTACTCCGCTCCAACTCAGGGGTTAAAGACTGTAGAAGAGAGAGAAAAGATTATTGTTAATATACAGTTAAGTATAATTATTATTTTTGCTTTAGTCTAGTTTCCAACAATGGTGGATGACTGGCAGACCATTGGTGATTAATTTAATCGCCGGTGGAATTTCCCAAACTGGGAAATACGCATTACCCCGCCTGGTAACAGCGCCTCCTTTTATTTCAACTACAAGGGCTTTCAAAGTATCGTGCTGATGGCGGTGGTAAATGCAAACTATGAATTTATGTTGATGTGGGAAAAAATGGCCATGCTTTAGATGGTGGATCCTTCAAGCAAACTGAATTGTATAACAGACTCTCCACCAACCTCCTGAATTTGCCATCATCAGCGGTCACGAAGCACAGCCAGAACTATGTATTTGTGGCTGACGAGGCATTTGCTCTACATGAGCATTTATTGAAGCCGTATGGACAAAGGGAACTGACCAAAGAGAAACGCGTTTTCAATTATCGCCTATCCAGGGCACAGCGAATAGTTGAAAATACGTTTGGGATAATGTGCAGCCGGTTCCGCATATTCCATACGGCTATAAATCTTTGTGTGGACAAAATAGATTCTGTCGTCATGGCGTATTCTTCACAATTTCTTAAAGAAAATAAGTTCTATACAACAGTGGACAATGGGGAAGGCCATCTATGACCAGGAGCAACCACACAAGGGTGTAGAAATGCCCTCTGTCACCACACCCACAGTGAGGGAGACACCAGAGAGGGCGCGGGCAACACAGGTCAGGGAGCAATACCTGGCCTACTTTACTGGAGAGGGGGCAGTACCATGGCAGGTGGACAGTATCCGATAATGAAGTAATATTTACTTACAACATCCATACTGGATGGTGGCTCACTCCCAGGGTTCTCTATTGCCTCATCTTCGGGGACCGTATCCACTAACAGGCTTTGAGATGTTCTCTGGGGCTCTGCTTCATGGAGGAATTCCGACAGATTATAGTACCAAAGGGTACTGTTGTACATCTCATCCGCCCCCACTCCTGAATCCCGCGAGTCACTCTCCTTCCTCGGCTCCTTGACATACACGGTCCTGAGGTTTTGGATCCGATTTTTAACCCACTTGGGGCATGCCTCCTCGTGGTACCTGAGGTTGAAGTGACCATATCATCTATCGCAAAAGCCCTTTTGTGCTTATTTTTATATTCCCTGGATTTGACTCTCCAAAGACACTCGTGAGAGCGATAAAGCTCCAAGAATCTGGTAATAAATTGCCGCTCCCTTGGGCTTGTCATATCTGTGGAAATACAATACATAAACAGCATAAATGTATATGTTTGCAAATGTTATTGTTTATCACTGTTTATTTTAAAATGTTGCTACAGTTGAGTTTATATTATATTTAAGAAGTTTTTAATAAGAAAAAAAAAAAAACTCTGATATGAATCTGTGTACATAAATTTGCACCAATGATATGATCTGCACACTGGTATAAACAATGCAGGGCCAGGGGTGGCATTGTGGTACAAACATTGCTATGCACAGGGTTGCCAGAGTGTACAATGTTGTATGGCGATGTAGACACTTTTTATCAAGGATTCTGCTAACCACACATGATCAACACCCAGACGATGCTGCCAGCCTCTTCTTCCCTGAAACCCCGTCTCACAAAATGGAGGAGGGGAGTGGCTAGGGATTTTGCAATACCTCGTACATCGGATCGTAGAACCAGCAAAACAGCATATGATGTGTGTCACGTCGTACAAGATAGGTCGCAATCTTACGTTTTTTGTGTAAGATCTACAATCCAGCTATACGACGGCGGGGACGTGCATCGGCATCGTAAACATACAATCATCCACATCGTGCAAAAATCCCGCACCGTATATAGCCGCATTAATGCAGGATCGGGATCCCATTCAGCGCTATACGGGTGGGGGAGGGGGGAGCCAACATATCGGGCGGGCAGTCACCTGATCGCACCGTGTGTGGGGACCGCCCAGTATGTTGGATCCCCCGTCGCGTTGCACTGCCTAAGTGTCCTATTGTCTGCTAATATATGACAAATTGTGGCTTGCTATCCAAGACCTGGAGTATATGACACGTGTCAATTGCGCATCTAATACCCCTTTCACACTTGCTGCAATAACCCATGTTATTGCACATGAGCGCGCAGCAACCCGGGTTACTGTGCAATGTGAAAGGGCCAGGTTGAAATAAGCCAGGTTGAGTGACCTGGCATTTTAACCCTGCCGGCTGGTAGTGCAGTGTGTACGGGTAATCCGGATCAATGCGACCCGGGTCCCGTTCACTGCATAGGAAAAGCCAGCGCTTGGAAATGATCTCATCTCCAAGTGCAGGCTCAGCACGTGATGGAGGTCGGTGACATCATTGATCCAGCATTAGTGCCGGTTAGGGCTGCCAGTTTGATAGGGATCTCAGCCGGGCCTCACCCAAGATAGACCTGTGAACAAAATCCCAGTTGCGAACACGGCAATCGGATGAAAAAGGGGTACTGGACGGATATTTCCTTATACGTGGTTGCTGTAATATAATTATAAGTGGTCATTACATCTAATTGTGTCAATAAGAATTGAAAGCCTCGACTTCTACCCATAATCTTGAGTGAGCAATAGAGTGGGAGAGCATAACCTGTGTTAGGTGGGTTTGAAGTAATATTTGTGTAGACATGAGCCGAGTCCACCATCTCTAGTATGACTATAAATAACTGTCAGGTGGACTCTTGGTCCCCTCCAGACTAGACAAAGCATGAGTTGCGCTGTTGGAGATCTTTAAAAAACATTGTAGGGAACTCTGACTGGAAGGGTTTAGAACAGGTAAAGAAACCTGGGCAAGGCATTCATTTTTACTGCAGGAACTCTGTCTTTCCTGCATATACAGTACATTGACTGTCCCAAGTACAAAAATCTTTTTTAAGAGAATATAGAGTATATTATGAGTGGGAAATTTGCAGCAAAAAGTTGGTCACAGTGTTTGGCTGGAAAAATACCTAATTAATTTGTTTGAATGAAAAGTTTGCTTTGAGGTACTGTTCCTCGTCAGGGGCTTATATTAAGAATTTCCTTAACATTGAAGTAGGATAGCTGCCTATAGGGAGAGTTTAATTTCTTTCAAGACCTGGGGCTTGGTAATGGTTAGATGAAAATCATCAACATACAGTAATGCCAGTGTTAAGGCTCATACACACTAGACGATGTGTGCATGAGCCGATATTGGCAGTGATGGACCCGGCAGGGAGTGCTGTCATCGGCAAGTGCATACACACTTGCCGATGCCAGCTACGACGTGAGGCCATGCATTCAGCAGCATGGCATCGTTAACGATATCCCCAGGTTGAGCTGCATGTACAGCCGACGGGATATCGTCAACGACCCGCGGGAGCATGCATCGTTGGTTGTTCGGACCATACACACTAGACAATATGAACGATATATTGTTGACCAATATCGTTATCGTTCATATAGTTCCCTTTTATCATCTAGTGTGTATTCCTCATACACATTGGGGTCCAAGTCCCGTTACAGCTTCCAGCGGTATCACCTTACTGCCGTCTGTGTCCCCGCTGGCCGTCTGTGGCATTCCTGAGACCTATGGTCAATTATTAGTAGAATTTGGCATATTCTGCTTATTGAGTTTATGACCAGCATTCCCAGGAACTCCATCATGTCCTTTGACAAGATCTTGGGCCCTTGGCTGTCCTTCTTTCATGCTAGTTCCCTCTTCACTTAATTTTCTAATTCTACCTTCCCACTTTACCGCTTTCTATAACAGTTCTAGCCACATGGACTTCTTTTCCTTTCTTCTTCCCCCCTATCTTATTTACTTTACATATTTCCAAAATAGATTTTACAGTCTCTTTGTTGTCTACAATTTTCCAAATCTGCACTTCAATTGTCTCCTTATTTACTATTGTCATATGATTGTGTATATTTTTTTATTTTATACTGTGTTCACCTTTAATAAATACATACTTTAAAAACTTTTTTCTTTCTAAATTTTTTTTTTTTAAGTGTCAAACTAATTTATATTTTGATATTTAATATTTGTAAGGATATAATCAACAATTAATAATCAAGGATATTTAAAGTTATTACAAAAGTAGCAATAAATTATATTACATTAATCACTCACTTGAATTTAGCTAATAAAGGCGATAGTATATAATTACACATCTCACACAATTTATTTTGATACTACCGTACACTTACATCACATGACAGTTTATATTTTTTAAAATACAAGTAATAAGTAGAATTCAGAACACAGCCACATTTACATTTATAAATCCGACAATGTGTATGCACCATAATACAACGGCTGGAGGTTTGATACAACTGTCTCTAATTGTCCTCTGTAAAACAAACAAACTACAATCAATTATATAGAAATCAGAACATGAATGCAAAACTAATTAAGATCAGACCATTTATTATGAAAGTTTATTATGAATAAACACTATAACATTAATGACTACACCACCTGTAAAATGTATACTAAGTAACTACAATATGCTAACTTCTAAAATGAATTATAAAAAATCATTGGTGTTTTATCTTCCTAAGGCAGACAATTCTGAACAGTTAAAGGAAGTGATACTGGTAATTCAATTTGATACACCTATGGCAGCGTATGTGAGGATATTTACTAGCCGCGTAGGTTGGTGTAAATTATATCAGTAATGTATGAACTTCTGATTTAAGTTTTCCACAATACAATGGTAATTGTTAATCCACCTAACGGTGGTCGTTTTATATATGTGAATATAAATCATAATCCACCACGAGGTACACCAGAATTTTACTGAGATTGATGTAATTTCAATAATAATAAAACATACCTACACTTAAGGTGCCATTTCTTAGTATATTCAATTTGACACCTTACTGGATAGATTTAGTAGGTTGTAATAATGGTGTGATAAAGCATCAAAACGATGACACAAGCTATTTATAATAGGTAAGCTAATATTTGGTATTAAACAAATATTGTGATCGGTATACCTTTTTTTATCTCTCACTATTTTTATTTCATAAGTTATTTTATAATTTGCCCTTTTAATATATATTAATAAAGGTTATATTTTATATTCATTATCACATACTGCTGCAGAGGTGTGCCCCGATATAGAATACTTTTTTTCTTGCCTTTTCTAATGTGTGAGTGGGTCATACAGCTCACCAAGAACCTCTGAAAACTGGCTGGACCAATATATAGCACTTATCCTTGTATATTAATGCCTGTTTCCCTATAGATTTTAAGCTTGCAAGCAGGGCCTTCCTACCTCTCTGTCTGTCTGTTATTACCCTGTCTTGTTTTATTATTATTCTATTACTGTTTTGTTCTCAATTATAAAGCATCACGGAAAATGCTGGGGCTATATAAGTAATTGTTAATAAATAAATAATAAGTAAGATCCCATCCCATACAGGCTGTGGATATGAAGCAGAAAGTGAGAATCACCATTGTCTGATTAATCTAACTGCTCCCAGGTTCTCTTACATTGTTTGTGGATTTCCTGGATTATGACATTCGCTCCATGGCCCCCATTTATTTAATGATTGCACTTGTAATGCAATCTGGGCATGACAGTACCGCCCATTATCGCATTGCAAGATGCGATCATAGCACTGGGATGTATTATCCAGCACATGCAGGGAGAGGGGCTCCGAAAGGAGCCCGTCCCTGTGATGTGCCAGAGAGCTGCCGGGGCTGCTGTCCATGCACAGTCCCACTGACTGCACATGTGCGACGGCCATTGCCGGGGGAGGATTCTGGCTAATAATGCGGTGTGTAGCCCATAGGCTACAGCGGCGTCAGCTGTGGGGACCAATATCGGGAATGCATCGCATTCCAGATATTTGTAAATCTGGCAGTATGGCATCCTCCTTAGAAAGCTATGGGGGATGCGGCTGCCTGCGGGAATGGAGGGATCACAGCAGGTATAGGAGATACCTCTTTAATACATCTGGGGCACACTAAATATTTGTGGCTAACCCACAAAAACTGGTGTTATTGAGGATATAGCTGCAAATACAGAATGATAAATGGGCCCCCATGGGACAATCTTTTGGGCTCCGAATCCCTGGCTTAAATTTTTTTTAATTCAATCAGTAACCTGCTTTGGTCTTATGTTAGATCATCTGTAAACAGCAGTGGCGTAACTAGGATCTTCGGAGCCCAGGGCATGTTTTAGATTAGTGCCCCCCCCAACTCCCACACTTGTACAAAAGTATAATTTGCGCGCCTCAGGCGTGCAAAAAAATGGGCGTGTCACATACAGGAAGGGGCGTGGTTAGTGAAAATGGGGCGTGCCAACATGAAACGCCACCCATTCGTTGTCACTCTGGGTACATTCCTTTCCATTCCATATGCACCTTACCTATATGGTGGTTTCTTACAATGTGAAACGTCTGAAGAAATACATCCTCCATGTGATGACGACGTCTTCAGTCAGTATTTAATAGTCATGTAGGTCACATCGTCCGGAAGATGCCTGGTTGTGTAGGAATATTAATAAGGTCATCATCATACAACAGCGGTTCAACCAGACTCGTGCCCCCTGTGTAACTTCCTTCCCCCTGCATCTTTCAGCCACACCATCATCTCACTACATCGTCTCTTAGCCACACCATCATCTCCCTCCCTGCATCGTCTCTCAGCACACCATCACCTTCCCCCCTGTGTCAACTGTCAGCCATGATATCACCCCCTGCATCGTCTCTCAGCACACCCTCACCACCCCCCATGTGTCAACACTCAGAACACCATCATCTCCCGACTGTGTCGTCTTTCAGCCACACCATCACCCCCCGCGACATCTCTCAACACACCCTCACCTCCCTGCGTCATCTCTCAATGTACTATCACCTCCCCCCGCATCATCAGCGCACCGTCACCTCCACCTCCTGTGTCGTCTCTCAGACACGCAATCAGCTCTCCCCTACATTGTCTCTCAGCACACAGACACACATTGACCCAGATACACATACACACAAACACTGACACACATACACACACACGGACACACACACTGACATATATACACACATGCACACACTGACACATATACACACACTGACACACACACACTGACACATATATATTATACACACACACATATATACACAGACTGACACATACACTGACACACACACACTGACACATATATACACATGCTGACACATACACACACACTTATTTCACCCAAATGCACCAAGCAGCCCCCACCCCCATACCCCCTCCCCTGGCACCACAATTGATACCCCCCGTGGCAATTTAGCCATCCACCCGCCAACACATCAACCCCGCGGCAGCTTAGCCTTCCAGCCACTGGCACCCCCACACGGCAGCTTAGCCATCCACCCAAAACCCCCCCATTTAAGTAACTCACCTGTGGGAGAGGGAGCACCGGGGGAGGAAAACTCACTCCAAGTCCTCACCCGGCGCAGGCGGCAGGCAGCTCTAGTCCAGGAAGAAGACTGCCTAGGACGGGCTGCACACTTCTGCTGCAGCTCCCCATTCAGGCAGTATCAGGCTAGCAGGCACACTTGCCTGCTTGTTAAAAGAGAGACAGGACACAATGGTGGTGGGGAAGGGGGTGGGAGAGCGGGCGTGTGTGGATTTGATGCCCTGGCGGTGGCGCCCCCCTCTGCAGGACTTGCCATGGCACCCAGGGCATGAGCCCCGCTAGACTCCCCTAGTTATGCCACTGGCCCTGACCTGTCTCTCACGGCACATCAGACCTCTCCCCCGAGACAAAAAGGGCCTGATTCAGAATTATACAGTATTGGACAGCTGCAGGGAGGCGGCTGCGCAATACTGTACAACTAATATACTAATGCAGCAGCAGGTGCCTGGTGTAAATAGAAGCTTCATGACAGCTTCGCAGATCCGAGTACTGCACCCTAAAACGCAACATCAGATCTTCTGTGACACCATCGCCAATCTGAGTAACACTGAGGTTCCTCAGTACCCCTCGCAGCTCCGTAGCTGAGGCCAGGAGGTCCACGTTGGAAGACGCAGATCCTGGCCTCAGCGCTCCTAGAAAACAGGGCAACATGACCCATTTTTTAGAAAGGAGACCAGCGCCGCCCACTCCCCACCCCCAAATGGCAGTGTCCTGTCAATCAACCTGTAGCTTTGAAGCCCGGTGCATGCGCAGCACAGGTCCTATGCATGGGCCAATCTTCTAACATCGGATTATACGCAAACCATTGGGTTTTCCAACTACTCTGAATCTGGCCCAAAAATCACAAGTGGTATTTGTTTTTAGAGATCAAAATAAAACTGTTTTAACATTTGTTTTAATATGATTACACTTGTTATATGAATTTGTTTTAAAATCAGGGCTGGATTAAGGTTTGTGGGGGCCCCAGGGCAACTAACTTTTGTGGGCCCCTACCAATAAAATTGTGAATAAGATTCTCTTGCGATGTTATCAAAAAGTATAATGCGTAAATACTCCCAGCATCACCAATGTGATACACACACCGTAGTGCCCCCTGGTCACATTATGCCACACAGAATCCATCCGGCTCTGCTTTACATGTACATTTACTTTTATTTATTTTTCTGCTAGATATGGAACATTTCATAAAGTGTCATCACTGCGCAGGGGACAATCTATCTATACATACAGATCTGCCCAGCTACATTGTTGTCCATAGCGCATCAAATTGCGCTATGCGTGGTTCTAGACGGACTCCCGCTATAAGGGACGCGCATTTGCGTCTCCATAGGATATAATGGGAGACGCATTCCCGCGATCAGGGACACGCTTTCGCATCTCCATAGGCTTGAATGGAGATGCACTCACGCGATCGGGGACGTGCTTTTGCGTCTCCTAGGATTGAATGAAGATGCACTGCCGCGTTCGGGGACGTGCCATTTGCGCGATCAGCCACAATGATCTCGGGCGAATCTGTAGTATAAAATAATGTCCCTGGTAGGCATTTAACTGAGTTTGGGCTAGTCTCCAGAAGCACTGGAGGGATTTTGATTCAGTTTTCACTAATCTACAGAATATTTGTGGAGGAAGGTTTAGGTGTATGACACATTAATGTATGACAAAAGGGAGCCGAGCAGTGATGACTTTAGTGAAACCAGTCAATGAAAAAACGGATGTCTGAACACTTTCTTGGCTTACGCTGCCTAAACCATTAAAGATATATCACAACCATGGACTTTATTTTATAACATATAGAGATTAATACGTATTTTCCGGTTTCGCCAGAAAAATTGATGTAAGTACTGATACAAAATGTAATATTTTTCCTTTTTTTTACCATTCCTATATCATTTATGTGAAAAACGATTTTTTAATTTCAAATGAGTCTAATTCCCGGTAAGAGCCTGCTTTGGCATGACAATAAATAAAGCACAGGGACAGACACTTAACGTGGCTGGAGTTGACCTAAGTGGAGACAGTTTTTAACAAGGACAACTTTCCGTGGCCCTTTTGCGTGTCACGTCAAATCTAAATATTTTTGTGTTGATAAAAGGAGGAAAAACAACTAATGTCATCTACACAACCTTATAAGACCTGGTCTAATGTACACAGATTTCATAACAGCCTTTGCTTAGCATAAAGCCCTGCGATGATGTCTCATGAGCAGATGATGTCACAGTCACTCAGTAGGCATTATGACATCACACGCTGCCTTGGAATCCTCACTTCTCAGTACGAGTTGTTGGAGAGTGGATGATTTAAGTTTTGGAGAACTAGTAAAACTCTAAAGAAGATAGGAATGTCTGATTGGGAGGAGGAGCTTCCTCCCAACGTCATCCTAGTGAAAGAGGCCAGCCCTAAAAATCGATTTATCACCAGGACACACAACCTTGTGAGAACATCGAAGATAACACCAAATGCAGAGGAGGAAGTTCCTGCCAATGTCATCTTTGTGCAAGAGCCCGTGGCTAAAATACCATTTGCCAAGTGGATAAGGTACCACACATGGATCCCATCGGTGAAAACACCAGATGTGGAGGCCTGCGCTGAAAAGCAATTTATAAATTGGATACATGACCCTGTGATGCCATCAATTGAAACAACAGATGTGGAGGATAAACCTCCTGGTAATGTGATCCTTGTGGCAGAGGCCTGCGCTGAAAAGCGATTTATCACCTGGACTCATGACCCTGTGATGTCATCAATGGAAACACCGGATGTGGAGAAGACAATTACTGGCAAAATTATTCTTGTGGCAGAGGCCTGCGCTGAAAGGCGTTTTGTCAGCTGGACACAGGACCCTGTAATGCCATCAATGGAACCATCAGATGAGCCAGCAGTAACACCTAATAATGTAATATCTGAGACAGACACCAGGCCAGTCATGGCGGAGGAGGAAAATAGTAACACGGAAGAGCAGGAAATATCAGGTGACCGGGCAGTAACATCCAGTGATATAATATTTGAGAATGATACCGAGTCAGTGAAGGAGGAGGAAAATGTTATTGTTACTATTGAAATGCAGGAACCATCCAATGACCGGTCAGAGGCACCCAGCAGTGTAACCTGTGAGATAGATGCCAGGCCAGTGACACCCAGCAGTGTAATATGTGACATAGGTGCCAGGCCAGTGTCAGGAAAGCGCAGAAAGCGAGTACTTAAGTGGCTTCGGAACACCTTCTGCTGCTCTTCAAAGCAGGTTGAGTAATAACCAGAGTTCAAATGCTCTCGAGATTGTCTCACCCCTGTCAGCCTGCCTGATAACCTGTGAACCTGACCTCTGGACTTGTATTTGGACCCTGCCTCTGTCTCACCCTTGTCTGCCTATTACAGTGATACCCGTGTACCAGATTCCGGACCAACTGACCACGAGCTTCATCTTTGCCAATACCTTAATCCAGTTACATCTATTAGACCAAAGAAGAACCTGAACATCTCCTTGGGGACCCCAAATGTCAGGCCTGGTGAAACATCTGTCCCAGCACTTATTTTCTATAGAAGGCCAAAAATGAGGACTTTGAGCTGGTGTTTTCCAGACTTAGATGTCTCTTCATAGAACGTAACTAGGGTCTAATTCTCTACAAAGGAACCATGCAATGATGTTATATTACATAAATAATACTATAGATTCCCTATATAATAAATCTGTCCTATTGCGACTGGAACTCACAGATATTCTCTGTGTTTTCTTAATAACTCTGGCAAGTATATATCATGCATGTGTGTATGTATGTAGTGTGTGTGTGTGTGTGCTGGGTGTGTGCTGGGTGTGTGCATCCAAGCCCGGCGACAGGTGGGCAAAGGGGACACCTGTACCAGGCCCTGAGGGTCAGGGCGGCCCTGACAGAGGCATAATTAGGGTATGTGGTGCCCATGGCAAGATGAGAAATGGCACCCCCCAACTGTGTGCGGCAAAAATGGGCATGGCCACATGCCACAAAGAGTGTGGCCACTGGAAAATGGGGGCGTGTCAACATGACACACCACAATTTCTCGTCACTCTGGGAATATTCCTTTCCATTCCAGTTTGAATCCCAGGTATGACTGTATTTTAGATTACGGAGAATGTGAAGTAGTTTGATATAGTTAGAAATCACAGGCTTTCACTCTGGTAGCAGGTGGCTCCATTGGTAATGTGACTGACTTCAAAATATGAGGCGCTAAGTTTGAATCCTAGGTATGACTGTATTTTAGAGTAATATGAAAATATTGAATGTGAAGTAGCTTGATGTAGCTATAATTCACAGCCTTCCCTTGTAGTAGCAGATGGCTCATTGGTAAGCTGTCTGACTGCAAATCACGAAGTGACAGGTTCAATTCCCACCTATGGACTGTATTCAATTAGAAGTGAAAAGTTAAGAGCCGTGATAAAGTATCGCTGTATTCCATCCGCTCTTCGCGTACGCGGAAAGTCAATGTAATAGGAGAAAACGATTTGCCTCTGAATAGGTAAAGAAAAGCAAAGTTTTAGTTTGGGGGTGCAAAGGTGGGGAAACCACTGGGAACCCTTGGGACAGGCCCCCATTGGACAACTGCGTCAAAAAATTCCTAAAAAAAAAACTTAAGAACACCCCAAAAAAGTGCAAACTGGGGGGACAAGTTCGCAAACTAGCAAAATAAGTTTCTGGGGGTGCACTAAGAAGGGGGTCAAGTGTTTTGGGGATTGCAGGTACATTTTTGTTGGTATAATTTCACTTTATTTAAAAGTTAACTTTACAGACATTAAAAGATGCTTGCACCCATTTTCATGTATCCCAAATTTGACAGGACTACTTATTTTCACCAAAAAACACTGCTTTACGCTAATTAGTGGCAAGTGTGCGAACTTAAGTACTCCAAACAGTTTTACTATGGCTAATCGGGCACTACTACATTGATCCCCAATGTTTCTGCAGCTTATTGGGGGTTCAGGCTGATTTCCCCGATTCTGACACCACTTTTCGCCTGTTCTGACTTCGCGTGTCTCCGTTTTTGCGTCTTTTGAAATTGAATACGGCGAATAGCGGGGGCGCGCACGATAAGTTTCCGCGTTAAAATACGCGATGTAGGCGAAAAGTGCGGTGGGCGAAACTTTATCGCGGGTGCGAAACTAATTGAATACCGCCCTATGATTGAAATATGAATATGACTGAAGGGAAGGAGATGTGATCAGACGCAGAGAGGAGATATCGGGACTCACAGAGCAGGAAGCTACATTGCCGAGGGATGTTTCTTCTATAACGGGACTTCCAAGTACGCTGCCCTGGCTGCTGGTGCCCCCATCTTCCGGGCCTGCCACAGTGCCCAGGGCACGTGCCTTCCTCGACTCCCGCCTGAGCCCGAGCATCATGGACAGATAAAACAGGGCTGCAGCACGTATTAGTACTTTTTAAACTGCTTGCTGCGCCTGTAGACATGAATCTTTTTTCCCTATGACAGGCTGCAGCCGTCCAGCAGAAGCCCCGCTCACTGACACCCTTCTTCCACCCCCCAAGTAAAACACCGGCAGTCACACTGTGACATGCGGGGGGCAGTGCTTACCCTCCTGGGCCCGCATCCCCCTGCACCCAGCTCCAGCACCGCCACTAATCAGTTCTCCCCCCTACTGCTTCGCTCCTCTCCCATTGGCTTCCTCCCCTGTTATTCCCCTTAGTGCATATGACAGTTTGCCACTACTCCACAGCAGCACCCCCAACCTCCTCTTCTCCTCTTGTGACACCCCTGACCAGTGGCGTAACTAGGGTCTTTGGAGCCCAGGGCATGTTTTAGATTAGCGCGCCTCTGACACGCGCAAAAGAACTCGTGCCCCCTGTGTAACTTCCTTCCCCCTGCGTCTTTCAGCCACACCATCATCTCACTGCATCGTTTCTCAGCACACCGTCACCACCCCCACTGCGTCAACACGCAGCACACCATCATCTCCCTACTGCATCATCTTTCAGCCACACCATCACCCCCGCGACATCTCTCAACACACCATCACCTTCCTGTGTCGTCTCTCAATGCACCATCACCTCCCCCCGCATCATCTCTCAGCGCACCGTCACCTCCACCTCCTGTGTCGCCTTTCAGACACACAATCAGCTTTCCCCTACGTTTTCTCTCAGCACATATACACACACTGACCCAGATACACATACACACAAACACTGACACACATACACACACACGGACACACACTGAAACATATATATATATATACACACATACACACATGCACACACTCTGACACATATATATATATATATATATATATATATACACATACACACACTGACACATATACACACACTGACACACACACTCTGACACATATATACACACACTGACACATGTACACAGTCACACTAACACATACATACTAGGGATGTGCAGGCTCGGTTTTACTCGGATTTACACATCCCTAATACATACACACTGACACACACACAGACACATATATACACAGACTGACACATACACTGACACACACACACACTGACACATATATACACACGCTGACACATACACACTAACGTGCCGCTATAATACATCTCCCCGTGTGTGTTAAAATTAATGAAAATGTATAGAAATTGCTGTACCATTGTTACTACATACCATTTTGGTTACATACTATTTTCTAGCATCTGGAACTTCCTCTAAATATGGTGCAACTGCTCAGAATGTGGACATTCAGAATGTTGGTAGTCAGAATGTCGACGTGTTCTGAATGTCGACAGTCAGAATGTCGACTTGGATGTTAGGTCGACATGTAAAATGTTGACATATTAATAATGTCAACACTTAGCATGTTGATACCAAATGTTGACAGTCCATTTTAGTGTTATTTTTAGGATTAGGCTAAAGTATGCAGAAATGGTTGCCCGACATTCTGGTGTCGACGTGTTTATTTACCGACATTCTGAACATGTCGACATTTGTGAATGTCAAAATTTTTTATGCCGACCTAATGTTCATGTCAACATTCAGAACATGTCAGCATTTTGGTGGCAACATTCAGACTGTTGACATACTGAATGTGTTGACTAAATTACTTGGGATTTGGGGTGCTATGAAGGATTTAATAAATACTATCTTTCACATTGATTTCCCATTCTCCCTAAAGTTTTATTTACTCCCATTGAATCCTCACAACAAAATATGAAGTAAAACTAATTTGCCACCTCATCTTTGCCATCAGCTGTGAATTTGGGGAATGGGTATGAAGTCCCGACGCTGGCAGCCCGAAGGGAAAAGATCCAACCAGGGCAGGTAAGTACCCTATCCAGCCCCCTAACCCTCCCTTAGTGGTGCCTAACCATAACCTCCCCCCTAGTGCCTAACCCTAACCTTCCCCCGGGGGTGCCTAACCCCCCTTACCGCAGCCTAAACCTAACCCTCCTGGGAGGGTGCCTAACCCTAACCTCTGCCCGAGGGTGCCTAACCATAACTATCGCCCCTAGGGGTGCCTAACACTAACCTCCCCCCAAAAAAACCTAACCCTAACCCCGCTACACTCCCTAAACCTAACACCCCCCCCCTTGCAGCTAACACTAAGGGCGCCCCGGACTTACCTCGTTTGGGCTTGCATCCTTTGGTGTTCCAACGTCGGGCTTAAGATAGGCGTCTGTATTTTGATGCATGTCTTAAGTCCCTTGTCGGTTTCATATCTACATCCCTGAATTTAGTACAGTATGCATAATACTTATCAAGTATTGTGAAAATTCAGCAATGTCTTTCACATGTATAATAGCATGCCTGCCACATACACGCTATTAAGTTTATTTAATCTATAGTATTGCTTTGATTTTTAATAGATCACCTCCCCAGGCATAATCTTCACAACTCCCCGAAGGAGGTGGAGGTGCCAGGGCAGTCTCCCAGACATAGTAGTGAAGAGTGAGGAGGAGAACCCCCTACACTAATATGGCTAAATGTTGGCCAGTTAATATAAGTTTATATGTGAAACTTCAGAGTTTATTTTGAATTTCTTTTAAGTAATGAATGATTTAATCTTCTACAAATAATAAACCCAAGTGCTATCTTGGGTTTTGTTCATCTGAGCCGTTCCTGTTGCTGAGGAGCTCCACCACTCGGGTGCTATTAAAGGGGGTTTCTGACCTCTTTGGTGACTACTCTCCTGCCCTGCCCTGGCATGTGAGGCCCCTTCCGGCCTGCCCGGCATAAGCTTCTCTGGTTAGTAGGTATCCTGGTCTACTCCACCACCTACAACCTCAGACAAGATTCTCATCCTTAGGACTGCGGGCCCTGACGACGAGTGTTAGCCCGCTCCACTCCTCTGGGCAGGTGGCTAAAGATGATGCTGACTCTGGAAAGCCACCTGGAATTTGCCTTGTTTCTTCTTGCTGGTCGTTTTCACCTGTCCTCCAGATTGGCCTTGCATTCTCCACCTTCTGGACTTACCTGGTGGCTCCTCTCCAGCAGAACCATTTCTGGTTGGATGCTGGTGCCTCTTCACTCCTCTGCTCCACCTTGCAACATCTGAGGACCTGTTGGCCACCAACTTGCTTATCTGGAGAGTCAACCTCCACTTCAGGGAACACAGCTGATACCATAGATTCTGGTGAACCACAGCTTCCAGGGCTTGTGGAGAAGACGGGCGCTGTTTCATACCCTAGCGTTCTTTGGGCCTGATTCAGAGCCGGACGCTCTGACCAGAGCGCTCGCTCTGAATCAGGGCCCTCCTCCATGAAAATGGAGCGGCCTCCTGGCCGCTCGCTTAGCTGTGGGGACCACCCACAGCATATGCGTGCGGCCAAAAAGATGGTCGCGATGGTCTTGACCATCGCGACCATCGGACTTGCGATGGAGACCCTGCGGTAGGGTCTCCCTGCCGCAAGCCCTGGAGTGATTTTGGCTCTATCAGAGTGATGTCAGTGGGGCCGGCTTCAGACCAAAGGGGGCGTGTTGTCAATCAACATCGACAGCACGCCCCCTTTGGTGCGAGACCCGGAGCGATGTCAAGACCATCGCGACCATCGGGGCTTACGACCAGACCCTAAGGTTGGGTCTGGGCACTCATAAGCCCCAGGGAGCTTCCTGCTCTGATCGAGCAGGAAGCTGCCCACTGACATCAGCAATGATGTCAGTGGGGCCGCCCCCAAATGGTAAGCGTTCCGGCGGGAACGCCTCAGTTTGGGCAGGCACGCCCCCTGCCCGCATGCCAAATGGGGCGAGCTGTCACTCACCATCGACAGCTCGCCCCGTCTGCTGCGAGACCCCTAGTGATGGAGAGTCCTTCGCTAGCCGGGTCTCGTGCATGCGTACAACGGAGCTGGCTCCGTCGTGCGCATGCCCAGTGGGGCAACATCAAGTCGGTTGCGAGCGCTCAGCGCTTGCGACCGACTCTGAATGACCCCCTATGCCTTATGCTTTTCTGTATTCCCCTACCTTCCAATTACTTAGAGGATTCCTCCATTGTGCCTAATCACTGGTCTGACCACTTTATTATAACCTCAGTGTTAATCCTACTAGATACATCTTGTCCTCAGACCTCTTGGAGGTACCATGAAATTCTTCTGAAACTACCAAAATTGCAGGACAAGGTTATGTCTGTTATGTCTGATAATTTTTCCCTAAATGTCAAGGCCACTTCCTGCTCCCCGTTGTGGACCCATAAGTCTGTTATCGATTACCATGTTATCAGTTATGCTTCGCATAGAAATGTTGACCAAAAACTACCCTCTCTGAGATGTTCCGTCTCTTAGAATCTATCCACAAATGTACACTGCTGGACATAGGTTTAAAGATGACTCATGTTAGCCAAAACTGAGTTTAATACTATCTGGAAAAAAAAACCCCAGAAATCTCTTTGTTGGCTCAACCAACGTTTTTATGCAAAGTACCCTGCTTACCAGTAGGTTGAAAGCTCATAGACTGGGACCCTGCAGTACAACCAGGCCTAAACTAACAGTAGTTTTCAAATTTACTATGCACAGTTATACAATATCCCTGATTAATCTCTGACAGACATTGCTAGCGCGATGCGGTCTGCGTGGTAAGCATTGCAGGGGGGGCACTAGGTTGGACAGGCGCCTTCCCCGCTGATCGCCTTTACCACCAGGTCCACGGCCACTGTCGCTGCGCTACTGCACCTGTCACACAGTAGGACAGGCAGGCTGAGGCAGCGCAGCAATGTCATGGTGGGCTTGGCAGGCATTACAGCAGGAGCAGGCGCTGGGATCCAATGTTGGATCCCAGTGCCGGAAATGCAGCGGCGTGATGTAGAGATGTGTCCCCAATGGGACATATCAGTGGCCATTGCTGGGACAGTGTGTCTGCTCCCAGCGCTGGAAAAGCAGCAGTGGCGAGTGGCGGAAGCCTATCAGGACTCGTAGACCGACAGCCATTCACACCAGCTCATGGCATCTGACATCAGATACCGCTGAGCGGATTATTCAGTTCAGCAGCAGTGGTCAAGACAACAAGACTTTGGGTGAAGAGCTCCAGCTGCTGTGGAAGAGGCCAGAAGACGGCACAGCCCAAAAAGAAAATAAGTGGCGCCACTGGCCAGGATGGGCTATTGGCAGAACATGAGGACCGGAGAGTGCTGCAGGTGGTGAGAAGCAAAGAACTAAACAAAGCTCCCCACTGCAGCCTCTTCCAACTTACCGGTAGGCGGCATTGCAATTGCCTTTTCAACCCATATCCTTAACTCAGTCCCTACTGAAAGTGCGTTTGGGGCAATAAAAAAAGCACCTATATGTACAGATGTTTTGGCTAAGGGATGGTCTAATGAGGATTTGGGACTACCCATGTTTCGTAGATATTAGTCAGCTCGTGGCTTGGTACTTCCCTTGTGGCTAAATGACAGGTTGATTTGGAGGGTGGTCTGTCTAAGTTGAACCAGATTTATTATTTATCCTGGTTACTGCCTAAACACAGGCCCCGTATTGCCCTTTTGGTTGTGCTTACGCTATCCAACTGGGGTCGTCTCTATAAGAAATTTGCTCTCTCAGAGTTCACATCCCCCTAGACTAGGGGTGGAAAATAAGTGGCCCTCCAGCTGTAGCTGAACTACACATCCCAGCATGCCTTGCAACAGTTTTAGCATGGCCAAATAGCAAAACTTTGGCAGTACATGCTGGGATATGTAGTTCTACAACAGCTGGAGGGCCTCTAATTGCCCACCCCTACCATAGACCCTCCTGTGGAATCACCCCTTCTTCCAGCCTGGTGTTTTGGCCTCTATGGCAGCAGTTTGGAACATGGAAGGTGTTACCCGATTTCAGCCCTAGATCGTTTGCTGACAGTTGAGAGAAACATCACATCCCATGTTTATTTCTACCAATATCTCCAAATCAGACACTTCATCCTCTTCTGTTCTCCCTATCCATGATCCTTCACCATTTCAAAGTCTCTGAATCTACAGACCTGTCTAGGGGAACCTTTTATCTCCTGTATCATTCCATTCCAGTGATGTGCGGTCAGGTGAGGCAGAGCCTTTTCTGTCATACTTAGGTATACTCCAGAGTTTTGACTATAAAAATTCTAAGAAAAAATTCAAGAAAATATTATAAATATCTTCTTTGTATTATTTTAATCATTTTTATAGTTAAAACTCTGGAGTAAAAAGTGTATGGTAGATGAGGCACTGCCTCCCCTGTGTCAGAATGCAGCCTGGGATCGGCCGATACTCACCTCCACGCCGGCGTCCTTGGGCTTAGGTGTTCAGTTGCTGGGAGTGGAGGTGACTGGTGACTGAGTATTCCAAGTCTGCTAGGGATTCCGTGCATGCGTCCTGGTTCCCGGGGTGCCGGGCATGGGCACAGCCATGTTGGTCCATATCACTTGACTAGTCTCTCCAAATGGTAATTCTGTGGTCACTCAGCTGATCCCCTGATCCAATGACCAGCTACCTAAGGGTATTTAAGTCTGACTCCAGGAACAGGAAACTGCTGTTCAACTTCGCTGTTCCAGTGACTGTTATGCTGTCCGGTGTACTGTTATGCTGTCAGGTGTTTTCCACGAAGTATCTCCAGTATGTTGTTTCAGCCTTCATGCTGACCTCCAGTGTTACTTGTATTAGCTCTCATGCTAACTCTCAGCGTGTTACTTCAGCTCTCTCACAGAAGTTCAGTGTTTCCTGTAACAGTTCCTGTGTTGTCTTTCAGTGTGCTTCTCAGCTCCCAAGCTGCCTTTCTGTGTTACATGTGTCAGCCTTCAAGCTGATTACTAATTTAGCTGTCTAGCTGCATCCTTGTATTTACTTCGCTCCTATAGTGGATTCTATTTGGACTGCGTCTCAGGCTCCGCAGTGTTCCTTCCCAGTGAACCCTCTTCGTGACTACCATCGCCATTCAGCATCTCATACCAAGTATCGATTACCATCGATTCTCAGTGTCTCATTCGAGGTGCTTATTATCATCGATTCTCAGTGTCTCATTCCAAGTGCTGATTACTCAGTGTCTCATTCCAAGTGCTGATTACCATCGATTCTCAGTGTCCCTTTCCTAGTGCCAAGTACCACCTTATGATATCATCTTACAGTGACAAGTTCTGCGATTAAAACCACAGTGGGTGTACTTTGTACCTTCATCAAATGCCATCTTATGATACCATCTTCCAGTGAAAAGTGCTGCGATTATAACAACAGTATGTGTACTTTGTATCCTCATCAAGTACCATCTTATGATACCATCTTCCAGTGACAAATGCTACGATTATAACCACAGTGTGTGTACTTTGTACCCTCATCTGGTATTATCTCATCTAGTACTATTTCTCGGTGACTGTGCTGCATCTAAAGCCGCACACTGTGTACTCTGGGCCTGATTCAGACCCGCTTGCGAGCGCACAGTGCTCGCAAGCGGGTCGATGGTTCCCCACTGCGCATGCGCACGCCAGAGCTGGCTCCGGCGTGCACATGTACGAGACCCGGCCAGCGATGGGCGCTCTGTCGCTACAGGTCTTGCACCAAAGCGGGGCAGCTGTCGATTGTGTATGACAGCTTGCCCCGTTTTGGAGGCGGGCACGGGGGGTGGCTGGCCAAACGGAGGCATTCCCAATGGGGCGGTCCCACTAACATCACGAGTGATGTCAGTGGGTGAGCATCCGGCTCTATTAGAGCCAAAAGCTCACTGGAGCTTGCGAGAACGAGACCCTAACACAAGGGTCTCGTCGCAAGCCCCAATGGTCATGACCATCGTGACCATCACCTGGCCACTCGCTAAAGCTGCAAAGAGCGTCCGGCTCTGAATCAGGCCCTCTGTACCCTCATCTAGTACCATGTCGTGAAACCATTCCTCTGTGACTGTGCTGCATCGGAGTACCTGTATAGTTACTGAATTCTGTGACTGGATCTACAGAGTGTCTTTACACTACCTTGTGTCCTGATCTTCCGAGTTACCAAAAGCATACCAGTGTTTCATTCCACTCATTATTGTAGTGGCATTTCCTAGTCTCCTCATCACTCCCAGGTACCTAAAAAGGGGGCCACGACCTGCTCACTCGGTGCAGCGAAACCCATATCCCAATAGGAGGGGTTACTGGCGAAGACCCCCGAGCGGGTTAGACTGCGCGCCCCTAGTTAGGTCTAGCCAACACCTGGGACTGACCTTTATTGAGGACACTAGCACTGTAGCTCCCCTCGCTGCTTCCTAGCCATCCTAACTACCCCGTCTCCCTCTCCTCCTCAGAGGAATTCCTAGCCTCCGCACATCCCTGATCAAAACACGCCAAATTTCCAGCATTATATACTGCTGCATGTTTGTATAATGCCCACATGAACCCTCGGGTTCATATATGTATGTGTAAATCTGGCTTTGATACTAGCCATTGCCTCTTCAGCCATTTACCTCGCCGCACATCCAGGGGCATTTCTAGAGAGAAGGTGGCCCGTGTGCAATCTCCATCACGGGCCCCCTCCTCTCTGTCCGGCGGCCAGCAGCGCACTGAGCGGTGCGCGGCCAGCGCCGCACTTATAGATTCTGAGCACTAGAGTGTGCCCAGAGACTATAGCGCATGCACAGGTCACCGAGAAAATGGCCGTGGCAGCCATTTTCCCTGTACTGCGCATGTGCAAACTACGGGAAAATGACCATGGCGGCAATTTTCCACCCGTTTTTTACAGCGCAGACACCAGCACCGACATAGGACTCTGGAGAGGTAAGTATAATATAGGTGTGCGGTGTGCACCCATTATAAATACGCCCCTGCGCACATCACTGTTCCATTCTGACCTTGGAGATCACACCTCTAGGTACCCATGCACTTGCTTGGGAAACAGACCTGGGTTTCCCCTAGGAGATGATGTGTGGGCTACAATACACTCAAACATTTCTAAATGTTCTTTCAGTGCGGCTATCAAAGATAACTCCTATTAAGTATTCACTAGGTTGGTCTTGGTTCAGGAGCATCTCCACCAATATCCAAGAGTTGCCCCATTTTGGACAATAGTCCTGTCTCTTATTGCTTCATTGACAACACTAGGATCTCCCCTCCTGCATATTCATATTGCTGCTGTGTGCCTCGGTTAGCCAGACCGCTAAGTCCAGTAACAAATTCATACTACATATAGCCTGTGCTGCTAAATATCAGCAGACCTATAAGTGGAAATGGCCTGATCCTCTGACTCGCTCTGAACTTATCAATAGGATCTGGTTAATATCTAAAATGTAATATGTTACCAACCTTCAAAACAATACAGTGGACAAGTTTCACTCTATTTGGCCTCCCTAAAATGCTTATCGTAATGTGTCTTTACTAGGGATGAGCGGTTTCGGTTCTCAGAGAACCGAGCCCACCCAAATTTTGCAGATCCGAGTCGGATCCAAGCAGGTTCGGAGTTTTTCGCCTGACTTGGATCTCGAAACCAAGGCAAAACCATAGAGTCGGAAATCTTGTGGTTCGCGAGCTTACGTCTCTATGATCAATATAGTATATAGGGACCACGTGGCGGACGCCATTTCACCCCGGCTGTGGAGACTGAACAGGGAGGGCGGGTAGTGTAGGGCTGGGAGAGTGGTGCTGTGCTGTCTGCTATATCCTGGGCTGGTGCACTGCTGATCCATTCTGGGTTGGTGCTGCTGAGTGCTGATTCATTCTGGGCTGGTGCTCTGCTGTCTGCTGTGTCCTGGGGTGCTGCAGTGCTGATCCATTCTGGGCTGGTGCTCTACTGTCTGCTGTGTCCATCTGGGCTGGTGCAGAATACATCTGGGCTGGTACTGCATCCATCTGGGCCCAAGTTCTGGACTCCCAAAAAAAAAAATATATCGTAAAAAAAAATAATAAATATCTTTTAGTATAATATTTTTCTGTGTCTGTGAGTGTTACGCTTAACCACACAAGATCCAGCCAGCAACGCAAGTTGCAACCTAGTGCTGCCCGACTCCAGTTGTGATCAATCGCTGCTCTGGGCCCAAGTTCTGGAGCATAAAAAAATAAAAATAAATTGTCTTTTATTTTGATCTTTTACTGTCTGTGTGTGCGTGTATCCAGGCAGCAATGCAACTTGCAACCTAGTGCTGCCCGACTCCAGTCGTGATCGCTGCTCTGAGCCCAAGTTCTGGAGCATAAAAAACATAAAAATATATTGTCCTTTTTGTAAAAAAAAATTTGTGTGCGTGTCAGCCACACACTGTCATCAGCGTAGTTGTGCAGGGGTCCTGTGCTCTTGTCTGTCAAGGGGCTGCTGCCCCAAATAATAAATAAACAATTTTTATTGTGTGCATGTTAGCCACACCTGTCATCGGCGTAGCTGCGCAGGGGTGCTGTGCTGCTGTTTGTCAAGGGGTTGCATGAATATTGCAATGAAATTTTTTTTTAAACTATTGGGTTACAAAAAGTTGTTTTTTTTTATCTTAAACATAGCAGAAATGATATCCTAAAGTTATATGCTCTAAAAAACTAAAGCCTATATTTATTTACAAACCTATATAGAGTAGACATCCTAAATTCTAAAACTGTTCTATTCAAAACGTAAAACAAAAGCAAAGATTATAAGTCTTGTGTGTTATAGTGTGTTATTAGAACAAGTAGAACAGAGCATTAAATGCAACATTTCATTTTAAGGTTTAAGTTTTACATTGTGTCTGGAGATCATTTAGAAAGCAGAAAAAGAGCTCCACCACAAGCGGCAGATGACTAAACTCACACACAAAGGTTTAATAGAAATAGATACAACACCAGATTAGATGTTTACCCTGGAAGATCTGTCTGATTCATCATGGTGCCCCCAAAACCAAGATAGTGCAAATTCTGTCAAAAGAGAGACTGACACCACGGATAAACATAAGAGTCACCTTCTGGATGTAGATTCTCTCATTTGCATGGGAAAAACCCAACCCTCAGATGAGATGGATCTCAGCCAGTGGACAACATTGAAATCATCATGAAAAAGTCACAATGGAAGACTACAGTGTGGAGTATCTTTCTTCACAGTCAGGAGAGGCCTCAGAAAACATGAAAAAGATGCTCTAGGTTCTGAACTTCAAGGGATTTCTCCATCATGTTCTGCAGTGTGGAAAGGTTTCATACACATGTTTTCTATAAAGCAGTTCAAAGTTACAGCCTTCAAATTGTCTGGCTATAACACCCACCTTTGCCAGGAATTACCAAAGATTATTACAAGCAAAGGATTCATCTGTCCGGAATCTGTCTGGGAATTCATGGATCGTATTTGGCCTGACTGCACTAAGACATCTGATTCTGTCACTGTGTTCTGTAGCCAACTTTATTCCTACCTGAATCGCAAACTGAAATACGGTATAGTAAGCACAGACAACATGGAGGCCTTTGTTATTCTGCTGCCTGCATGCCAACCAATACCTCCCAGACTACTCCCACTGGGGGGACCAGGTCTTGATAATGACCATCCCCATCTTCTTCCAAACCATCCATCCTGGATTTCCTGTTCAAAAAGGGTGAGTAGGGTACAGAAAGAGGAGCTAGATGTCCCCAATTACATTTTTTTTCATCTATAATAGATGATGTGGAGAGATAAGAGCTTCAAATTTTGGAACAGGGGCTCCCACCTATTTGGCTTCCCTCCAGAGAACAGAGTTCTTTTCCTCAGGAAGTGTCTATGCCTGAGCTGAAAGGTAGATAGTCTCTGTCTGTTGATAAACACCCTTCAGGAGATGGCAACCCAAAATAACAACAACTATAATAATAATAATGTGTCCTCTGATAAATTATAATGATAACCAGCCTGATCCCTTAACAGCAGCATACCCCATATGGCCAACTCATAACATGACACCCAGTTTGCAGCCTCCTCTTCCTTATGACACTAATCCAGTCACCATGGTTCATCAATCAGCCATGTGTGGCCAATTTTTGGCCTTCTACATTCTAACATCATATTCACATATCTAAGAAGTGGACAGTGGAAACCATGGCAATTTGAAGGCCACTAGCTAACTCTGTTTTTTTTAATGTCCCTGTACAGGTTGGGAAATTCCTTTACAGAACAGAAGGTTTGCAAAGGATTATTTAAGTCAATTGTTTATTTATTTTTGGAAAGCACGCTTCCTGGTCCCCTTCTGGGATGAAAAAAATCCACTCCCAGCAAGCAGGCATGGCACTCAATCAAGAATTCCCAAGAAAGACACAACGTAAGACTTAAACATTAAATCTGAAATGTTGCATTTAATGCTCTGTTCCGCTTGTTCACATATCTCATATGGTTAAGTGGACAGTGGGAACAAAGGCAGTTTGAAGGCCACTAACTAAATCTGTTTTTTTTTAATGTCCCTGTACAGGTTGGAAAATGCCTTTACAGAAGGTTTGCAAAGGATTATTTAAGTCAATTGTTTTTTGGAAGCACTCTTTGTGGTCCGTTCTGGGATGAAAATCCACTCCTAGCCGCAGAAGCAGGCACAGGATTCTCAAGAAAGACACAACGTAAGGCCTTAAATCAGGGGTAGCCAACCTCTGTCCTCGAGAGCTCATGTTTTCCCGATGACCGAGCTGGTGCACAGGTGTATTCATTACTCACCAAAACATTTAGAAAGATCCACAGGTGGAGTTAATTATTATAGTTTTGATTCTGTGAGGAGACCTGGAAAACATGCACTGTTGGTAGCTCTCGAGGACCAGGGTTGGCTACCCCTGCCCTTAAATCATAGATCTTACACTTGTCCACATATCTGTGCTGGTTAGGTGGCACTTTGAGGCCACTTACTAACTATGTTTTTTTATGTCCCTGTACAGGTTGGGAAATGCCTTAAAAGAAGGTTTGCAAAGCATTATTTAAGTCAATTGTTTAGTTTTTTTTGGAAAGCACTCTTCCTGGTCCCCTTCTGGGATGAGAAAATCAACTCCCAGCAGCAGCAGCCATGCTCAAGGATTGTTCTGTGGCAAGGACTGATGTAAATGTACTGTATCACATATTTTTTGTAAATGCCTCCACCCCTCCCCTTCTTCCTCATAAATTTTCTTTGGAATCAAAAAACTAAATTAAATTTACTACCAATCAACCCTTCCTGTCCCTTCCCTACCTTCAACTACATACATACTCCAACTCCCTCAGGCCTCTCTTGAATAATAGAAGTGTTTCCTGATGTGCCATGTTTGAAGTTGAACTGCCATGTGTTTGTGCCGCCCACTGCTGTAGCTTAGCTTAGTCAGCCAGCTATCTTGGTGCAAATTTTGGGCCTAAACTAGATGAACAAATCAATATTGTGAGCTGTGAGGTGGTCAAAATTGACTGGAAACGAGTGGAAATAAATGTTATTGAGGCTATTAATACTGTAGGAACAAAAAAAAAGCTGATTTTATGTGATTTTAGCTGTTTTTTTAATTTTTTAAGAAAAAATCCAGATCCAAAACCAAAACATGTAAACAAAACACGGAGGTGAAGTTTTGGCAAAACCAATCCAGATCCAAAACACCAGGGGTCGGCGGACATCTCTAGTCTTTACCTGGCACCTAGTATACTGATATACTTTTTTACAGTGTGTGTCTTCAACCACCCCTTATCTCGCTTCTTCCCATTTCTTTGACCCCCTCCCCTCAGTCTCTCACCCAACCCCATCCCCTCTTGTCTCTCCTCGATTTTATGCTGTTTTATCTTAGATTATTTATTTTATATTCCTTTTCATGCATTTCCACTTTCATTTGTATTTATACTGGTTGTTAGGCCAACAATCTGTCTCATGTTAGGGTTTTCTGTAAAGTCCTCCTAGTATTTACTCACAGCTTTGCTATACCCTCTAAATTCGGGAACTAAATTTGTACCATTCAGGGCACCTATCCAGATTATTCAGTTTTGTAACTGTTATGTTATTGTATTTTATTGCTATTTGCTTTGGGAGCGTGTCTTTTCTCACTTATATTTTCCGTACATTTCTGTCATTATTTGTTTTCTCTGTCACATTTTGCTTACTTGTAATACAATAATGCAATTTAAAAAAAAAAAAAGTGGACTTCCGGTGGGCGGGGCATCTAGCATGGCCGCATTTTACCTGAGCTCCCTGGGTCTTGAGTAGAATCCTTATTAATCCTACTCTCCTCTTTGCCCAGAAAGCTGATTTTGCCTCAAGGCTTTTATTAGCAGTGGAAGAGTGTACATTTTACTCAATTGTACCTCAGGGACAGTTATCCGCCGAAGTCTGCTGTTAACGTGGACAGCCTGCATGACCACTAACATATTGTTGGCGCGAAACTACAGGGAACAAGCTACCTCAACTCTACTGTATCTACACCCTGTCTGAGACACTCTGCTGCTTTTCCGGTGTCACATAGCCTGGGGGAGTGAGCCATGTTCCCAGCACAGTGCAATACCGACTTGCCTGTCTGATTTCCTCGACCCCCTCCACCCTCCACTGAACCATAGCTTACCAGCTGCAGTGTATTCGTGTGTGTACTGTACATACCCGGCTGCTGGATGTCCTGTCTGTGACAATCTCTCCTCCTGCTAGTCCCAGCGACTGCTTGCACCCCTGTTCTATGTGGAAGGATTCCTCTGGCTGGAGCCTGCCTGCACTTGTCAGAGGTGAAGGTGATCCTGTTGGCTGTCTTTCCTGTGCTCTCCCTAGTCTGCGGAGGGTGTGTGCTGGCTACTTGTGCCCTAACTTTCTGTTGTCTCTTTGGCTGGAACAGGGAATCCTATACCTACCACTACATCCTTGCTCTCGGCCACTTCTCCTGTGTTCCTGCAAAGCTGATTGAGTCTGAACATCCTGCTGCTGTCCTGGACTTGCATCGGGACATTTGATACACAAGAGAGTGACTAATCAAGTCAGTGCAGGGTTCACGGCAGATTGCTCTTGCTGTGACTGGGACTGCTTTTTGCCTTTGACAGGGGCTAAGTTCTAGCTGCATTGTATGCTGGTGAAACTGGGGACAGTGGGGCCTATTCATCAACACTAAAATAACGTTTTTAAGGACATTTTCCTTAAATAACGTTATTTTGGTATTCATGAACAGACTTAGCACAGGAGATATCACAGATATCTCCTTGCTAAGTTCCCCTGAGTTAATTTCCACACTCCCCATACATTAGTATGGGGATGTGGAAATTGTGGTATTCGTCAAATTCCGAAAATTATGAATTTTCGGAATTTGATGCAGTTACTATTCGCCACTGTGAGGTGGCGAATAGCAGAATCGACTTACCTGTATCCACATGTGCAGGTCCCCCGCCGAGTCCCTCCGGTGCTCTGCTCCAGAGGCTGGTCGGACATGTGTGCTCCCCAGCAGAGCACAAGAAAGTTTAGAAAAAAAAAAAAAGTTTTTTTGTTTCTAATCTGTCATGTGGTCTGCTGGGAAACCACATGACAGACCAGCAGGACGGAGCCGGAGGCTGCTGCGCGGACAGGTAAGTCGGGGGGGGGGGAGGTGAGCGGAGGGGGTGGGGGGGAGGGGGGGTACACAAACTTAATGCATCTGTAGGCAGTGCTGCGCATGCGCTGGTTTTACAGATGTAACAGCGCATGCGCAGCACTGTTTCCAGATGCGATAAGGTAGTGTAGGCAGGGAAATGTATCTATTTCCCGAAAAGCTGTTATCGCTAAAATGACAGGTTTTCGGAATAGATACTTATGGAGAGGTGGAATGATGAATTCCACCTATAATTAGGTAGAACTCCATGCGAGTTCTAAACCTTATCTCTAGAGAATTTTTAGGTTTAATGTATAGGCCCCAGTGACTGCTGTTTTGGGACTCTCCTGCTTCCTCCTACTAATTGCCTTCTTTGTACACTCCTTTAGTTTTGTTATTGTCCTCCCTCATTTATATATTTTCCCCCTTCAATCAGCTGTTCATTTATCGCTCTCTCCCTGCCCTCCTCTTGTGCTTCCACTTACTCTTACCATTTCTTTCTCATTCTCTCTTTCTCTATTTTTTACTTTTTCTTTCTTCCTACCTATGTGAGTATTCCATGGAATTCATGCTGTGATCTCCAACTAATTACTAAGGGATTTTACTCTGTTATGTCGTGATTCACATACTTATTCTACATTCTAAACACAAATATGATAATGTGATGACCTTCCTTTACCATTAAATTACTTTTGCTGTACTTATCATAAGCATTTATATGTATATTCTCAGCTAGTTTGTTGAAGGGTTTGCTCTGCAACCTAGTGGTAAATTCAATAGCTATCATCTCCTGTCTAACACATTGTGGGATTTATCCTTCTCCATCTCCTTAGTTTTACCAGCAATGGAGGCCATACTTTCAACATCTGACGCTACAACACTCGCTATACAATTGGCGATGGAGTTATCGAAGATCCTGATACCCTACCTAGATGACTGGTTTAATCGCCTGTCGTCTCTTTTAGATCCTTTTAGATGTTGTGACTGAGTTTAATGTATCTCCCTCACTTAGTCTGTACCTTGAGTCTGTAGCTATGCCTACAAACTTTTCTGAGGATACTCGCGATAATTTTGCCCTGCCACCCTCCCAACATTTAGTATTTTTTAGTCGCGAGGGTAGCCCTGCTTCTTGTTTTTTTACAATTTGGGATCCACATCATCGGTAATGTATCAAAGTATGCTTCACACTCCTTACCAAATAGGCATGTAGACAGTGGGTTGTTGTATATGTTTCTTGGGAACAAAATTGTTCCAGGGCTACAACTATCCACTTCATTTTTATATCAGTGTTCTCTTTCTTACACTGTATATCTGCCTCCACATTCTGTTTTGATACTTAGCCCTCTTGTTACCCCAAGCCCCCCATTGTACATTTCCTCATTGTTTCTGAGCACCGTTGGATTTGTGACATAAATACTGTGTAAACACTATTTCTATTGGCCTGCCTACTGGTGCACATTCTCGGCAAGATTCCTCCAACAATCCCATGATTTAAAAGTATTGCTCTGTGTTCCACAGATTATCTTTGTTGCATTTCTCATTTAAATATTCTGATCCTGTCTGATACTTAAATATACTTTTCTTATTTCATAAATGTTATTATTTAACTGAGACCCTTTTTTTTGTTTATTATTACGGAATTACTCTGTCATTGTTATTCTTTAAACATAGAACATAATAGTGAGTACTATTTAGAATATTAGACTAGTACCTTCCCCAATTTTATTACTTTTATGCAGTGTTTACTTTTATATATTTTACTGTTTTATTATATCATAATAGTCTGCAGCCCAAATACTTGCTTATAGCATTATCCATCTATTTTGAATAGTTGAACGATGAGTCTAAAATTGTCTCCTATTAGTTGTTTTTCATATATATATTTCACAATGTTTAATGTAAGGTTTTAAGGGATGGAGACTGCTGTCCAGCAGTTACTTCCCATTTTTTTTTGGTTGGAAAATGTAGAAATAGTAGTGGCGAAGCTGAGCATTATGTGCAATCGTTACTTTGTAGATTTTCTTAGTGGATTTTTGTAGCAACTTTGTAATATTGTAATAAAAATATCTGTCAACTTGCTACATATACAGTATCTACTATTTGTAGTATCTGTAACTGATGCTTGTGCTTAAATAAAAAAAGTATTTAAAAAAAAAAAATAAAAAAAAACAAACAAACAAAAAAACAAGACATCCATTAACTGTTTATTGAAGCATTTCCTAACATATGGCATTCTGCAAGATACATGCTTAGCACAGAAAAAAAATCTAATTAGTAGTCCAAATGTGGCAAAATAGTGTAAGTAGTGTAGTCCTCAAATGCTTCAGTGTGACAGACATGTTGCATTTTGCTATATAGAGTAAAGCATTGTATAATTGGTGCCTTTGGGCCTTAATCAGGTATGTACCCTAATTTCACCCTGTGAATTTGTACGCAGCAGTTGTGCAAAAATATGCAAATGGCGCAGTGGCCGGGAATTGTATTAAGATTCTCACAGCATTGGATGATTATTATCGGAGTTCTGAGTAACCCTTTGGTTGTTCAGAATGACCGCCGGAACTGAGACTGTAAATGTATTTAATTCAGCTATTATTACAATATTGTCCAAATTAATATAAAAGCTTACACAATTTTTAAACAATTATGAAAAATTTCTGTATTTGTGCTTTGTTTGCTTTGTAAAAAATAATATTTTACTAATGTCACATTCAATATTAAAATATTCTCCTCCTCAATTGCTGCGCAGGTTGACTAGCTCACCAATTTAGAGCTCTAAAGGGAATGTGCCAGAACGCACCTTGAAGGCATCCATGGTCATATGACTGTCATCAGGTTCTCCCTGGGCCAAATCATAGAATATATACATTTATTATGCAATCTACAGTAATTTAGCACAGGTTGCTGTTTTGTTTTCTGTGTGTTATTTTATATTTTATTGATTAAAATGTTTTAGTTAATTCTGCTTGTTTCATTGCTCATATACAGTAATGTGCAAAACTTTTAGGCAGGTGTGGAAAAAATGCTGCAAAGTAAAAATGCTTTAAAAAATAAGTGTTAATAGTTTATTTTGAGTAATTAACAAAATGCAAAGTGAATGAACAGTGGAGAAATCTAATATTTTGCTTTTGCCTTCAAAACAGCATCAATTCTCCTATGTACACTTCCACAAAGTCAGGGATTATCATACCAAACATAATCATAATTTTCATATGTAGGTTGAAACACAGTCATTAACTTAAACAGAAACTGCTGTGTAGGAAGCTTAAAACTGGGCAAGGAACAGCCAAACTCTGCTACAAAGGTGAGGTTGTGGAAGACAGTTTCATGTCACAGGTCATACACCATGGCAAGACTGAGCACAGCAACAAGACACAAGGTAGTTATACGGCATCGGCAAGGTCTCTCCCAGGCAAAGATTTCAAAGCAGACTGGGGTTTCAAGATGTGCTGTTCAAGCTCTTTTGAGGAAGCACAAAGAAACGGGCAACGTTGAGGACTATAGATGCAGTGGTCAGCCAAGGAAACTTAGTGCATCAGATGAAAGACACATCATGCTTACTTCCCTTCGAAATCGGAAGATGTCAAGCAGTGCCATCAGCTCAGAAATGGCAGAAACCAGTGGGACACATGTACACCCATCTACTGTTCAGACAAGTCTGGCCAGAAATGGTCTTCATGGAAGAAATGCGGCCAAAAAGCCATACCTTCAATTGGAAAAAAGGCCAGACGCCTCAACTATGCACGAAAACTTAGGAATTGGGGTGCAGAAAAATGGCAGTGGGTGCTCTGGACTGATGAGTCAAAATGTTAAATATTTGGCTGTAACCAAAGGCAGTTTGTTTGCCGAAGGGCTGGTGAGTGATACAAATATGTGTCTGCAGGCAACAGTGAAGCATGGTGGAGGCTCCTTGCAAGTTTGGGGCTGCATTTCAGCAAATGGATTTGTGGATTTGGACAGGATTAACGGTGTCCTCAATGCTGAGAAATACAAACAGGTACTTATCCATCATGCAGTACCATCACGGTGGCGTCTGATTGGCTCAAAATGTATTCTGCTGCAGGGCAACGACCCCACACATACAGCCAATATCATTAAGTACTATCTTCAGAGTAAAGAAGAACAAAGAAACCTGTGATGATATGGCCCCCACAGAGCCCTGATCTCTACATAATTGAGTCTGTCTGGGATTACATGAGGAGACAGAAGGATTTGAGGAAGCCTACATCCACAGAAGATGTGTGGGTAGTTCTCCAAGATGTTGGAACAACCTCCCTGCCGAGTTCCTTCAAAAACTGTGTACAAGCGTACCTAGAAGAATTGATGCTGTTTTGAAGGCAATGGGTGGTCACACCAAATATTGATTTGATTTAGATTTCTCTTCTGTTCATTCACTTTGCAATTCATTAATTGATAAAAAATAAATTATTAACACTTCTATTTTTGAAAGCATTCTTACTTTGCAGCATATTTTCCACACCTGCCTAATACTTTTGCACAGTACTGTATTCTATCACTGTAACATAATTAACTGAATTAATTATAAAAGTAGTCAGTGTGCGTGTGTGTGTGTGTGGGGGGGGGGCGGATGGTGAAGAAGAGGATGGCTACTACTTCTCAGTGCTTATTCAAGCCCACTAGTTTTTTTTAGCCTAATTTAATACAGTGGCAACCCGAATGGCTTCAGATTGCACCACCCAATCCTCAATCCTGGGATGCTCTCCATCAGCTGGATCCTCTCCTCCATAGCTCGGATCTCCAGTATTATGTTTTGGGCTTTATCGGATTGGGTTGGGCTTGTTTTGGGCTTGTTTTTCACTCAAGAGTTGCTTGTTTCTCATTTCAGAGTTGGCAACAGTGGTCCGGCTCCAACCTCCCCTCTGTCCCACCACACCTTCTCTCTGTCTGCTGCTGTCCTGTCCCCGCCCTGTCCCATCACACGACCCTCTTTTCCTTCTCCTTTGTCCTACTCCATCCCCCAACTTTCCCACTCTGTCCCACCCCCCATTCTGTCTCACCTCCATACTTACTGTCTTCCTGGCAACCCTGGTCTTCGTCCTCCTCTCCTGGGAGGTTAGGGTCTGTCCCATCTTCCTAGCAGTGGGAGCCATTGGGACACAAGCATGTCAGAAATGGGACATACATTAGATAAATTATTATACAGAATTATTGTTATGGCCAGTACTCTAATTAAATAATTTTTATGTGGATTCAGCAGCGAATTGCACACTTTTATATTTACAGATTTCTCCTTTTTTGCAATACAATCCATGTATATAAATGACCTGTGGTCTTTATTACTGTCAGTATGTTGAAGGAATACTGTAGCAATTTTGTCACGCTGGAGGAAGTTGTCTCTAATTATAATTGGGGGCATGAATGCTATTTGCGTCATTCAATACTATGAAGACGGCAATTAATCAGAAATCTGTTCTGTTGTGCAGAAAGGAAAATCAGGTTGTTAGATACAGGCTGATAGATAAGACCTTTATGCAAATGCGTGATATCACCTGTAATCATGACATTTGTGCGTCAGGCTAAATCTGTGGACTTTGCTACTGAGATGTAATTTTGATGCCGAAGAAAGATATATACACGTATACTTGTACTTTCTACTCAGAGACAGTAGGGGGCACAATAAGTCTGGAGAAAGTTTTAACTACAGCAAACTGACTGTAGTGCAATCTTTCCTTTATATGGAGGTGAGCTTTATGTCCAAAAAGCATTCAATAAAATATCACTATACATTAGGTAGTATAATTATTATTATTCTTAATAATTTCCTCATCACAACAAGTATTTCCTTGTTATTTGTTAGTTTGGCAGTATAATATCAGAATGCTGTTACACACTACAAATAATATTATAGAAAGTTTAAAATTAAGTGCTTTCTGTCAAACAGTAGGGTGCATTTAGAATTGTAGCGTAAAAGTATTTTTGTAGCGCATATTGAATATTTTTTGTACTGACCATGCACATAAAAATGGTTAAAGATCTTTGCCTATGTTATTTTGGACATATTTTAAGCTTATGGGCTAGATTTACTAAGTGGGGGCTTTTGAATGCTAAGGATTAAAAGCAGATTTTTATACTAAAATTTAAAATGGCAATGATATAAAATGCAAAACTAGGCATGTTTTGCAGTTGAAAGTTTTGCTGTTGTTTTTGTAAATTTTGGGGTCAAAACTGCTGAGAATTGTCACCTTGCAAAAGCCATCACTTAGTATATATAGCCCTATGCCTCCTTACTCTTACAGTAAGTGCGTGATCACGCAAATAAGTCTCATGCAGATGACATCAAGGACGTATATGTACCTATCAGGAGGTGTGTCACTTAGGGTGCTCGGTCCTTGGTGCAAAAAGATGCACTGGTGATGATGACATTTAGAAACTGTTTTTAATTGGTTGACTTCATCTTGATCCACCCCACTAATTCTGTAAGTATTATTACCATACCTGATTTAATATATTAACATTATTAGATATTTGCAATCAGTCTGTGCCAGGAAAGCCAATTTCCATTTGTTTTATTTACATAGGAAGACAACAGATGTTTGTATTTAATTGGGCTTAATTATTACTTTAATACTGTATTTGTAACTGCATTTAAAAGTCTTTAAATGTATTTTCCATAGTAAATGTAACTTATTATTATTAATTATACTGTCCTGACACAAAAGTACTGTCTTATGTATGTTATACTTCAGTGTATTGTTTATTAATTGTATACTGTAACTTATTGGGCGGGATTCATCATTGGAGATTATGCAGTCAAACTTCTGAACTTCAGAGGTTTGGCCACTTACTGCATATGCACCAAGCTCCGGAATGCGATACATACCAGGGCTTGGATGCAGTGGTCAATGCCAGTGTTGCCCAATAGAAGCCTATGGGCTTCTATTCGCATTTCCCCCTGAGAGTAATCGCAAATGAGGTCAAACCAGTATTTTTGGGGTTTGACCGCATTTTTAGTTTTGCTGCATCCTGCCCTTTGTAAGTCACTGAGTGCCATCCGTTATTATTTGGTCTACATACCACCAGCAAATGGCACCAGGGCAACGTGCATAGCTTTTAGGAGTGCTGGTCAAAACAGGATTTTATATATATAACCCACCCTACCCCCGGATCATACCCTACCCCCTGGCCCCCTAGACATACAGTACCACCCAGCTCAGGGACATACACTACCCACCACCATCAATCCCCCCACCCCTCTGGCCCCAGGTATGCAAACTGCTCACCCTAGTTTTGTCTTGTGTAGGCCAATGTGTTTCTTATTTTTTTTCATGTGCATTGTTTGTCATCTGCACATGTGTCAGAGTTACTTACCGCGCATGCGTCCCGATGGTATTCTTACAGAGTTGCAGTACGAATTCAGATGCATGCACCAAGAAGTGTACTCGAAAAGTGTTGGGCGTCCCTGGGTGGTTACAGAGGGTTGGCTATAGAGACACTGAATTGCTCACATTGAAGGCCATACTAAGATGAATGATCTGCACCTAGCATAGGGATCCCACCCCCCTCAACAGACCCCACCCCCACAACTGACCCCGCCCCCATCCCATGGTTTGCCATCCCATCCGCCCCTGGGTCCAGCTCTACAAGCTGAGCAAATACGTTGTTCTCACATCTGCAACAGATCAGACGGCCATTAGCCTTTGGAGTAAGTCTAAGCTGCCGCAGACATGCCAGGTCTCCAGACTGCAGAGGGCTCTCCTGTTGCTAACAAGAACACAGTAGCTAATTTATGGTTGCACAGAAAACAGTATTTAAACGGTCCGACACACCTGCGTTTTTCTAACCACCTCCTGTTACCTCCCCCAAACTCTGACTACATGTCACTCACTTTGCAAGTGAAACCGCTTTGTGAGCGCAATCGCAAAGCAGTCGCAGATGACTACAATTAGATTTTAAATCAGTATACAGTATATATCAATGTCTGATATTTGGCTGGACCACTTCCCCTTTGCACCAGACAGACCGAACACTTCATAGAAGAATTCAACAAGGTGCTGGAAACATTCCTCAGAGGTTCTGGTCCTTGATGACATGAGAGCATCACGTAGTTGCTGCAGGTTTGTCAGCTGCACATTCAGGCTGTGAGACTCCCATTCTACCACATCTCAAAACAGGGGCATAGTAATGCCCAAGGGGACCCGTGTGCAGCAGATCCCCTCATCTGAGCAGTGGGTCCTCCCAACCAGGCATCTTACCTTGCTCTGGCAAGCGGGTCCTTCCACCTCCTCGGTGCCATCTTCCCAGTGATATTTGGGAAGATGACGCATGTGCCCTAGAGAGCAATGGTTCTGGCACAGTGGCAGAGTCTTTGCTTTCACTGCGCAGCGCCATCTTTCAGCAGATGTCACTAGTAAGATGTTGCCGCAAAGGAGGAGGGACCTGCTTGCTGAAGCAAGGTAAGTATACTTTGGGTGCACCTGGACCAGGGGCCTGCACCTGTTATAAATACGCCTATGAGCCGTATTCAATTTGAGCTGAGCCTCGTTAAGTTAATGCGGCCCGGGCTTAACGCCGACTTCGCCTGTTTTGTAGGCGTTACAGTATCGCTCACGTGCACGCTTTACCCCATATTCAATATCAAAGTACGTGTAAACGGCACCCGGCGATACTGTAACAAGCGGAAAGTCCTGTCATTTTTGTGGAAATCAGCCTGTCACCCCCCAAATGATGCTCTGACATGGGAGTTCACCATGGTACCCCCCATTTGGCTTGCTGAAGGTATTTAGTGTTTATAAATGGGCTCAATAGCTGCTAAATAACGTTTTTCTATACCTGATGCAGAATAGCATTTAGGAGTATTTTTTCCAGAAAATAACTTATCCCAGCAAATTTGGAGTACTTGAAAATGGGGGTCAGCATATTTAAAGTTGAAAAAGTGAAGTTAAAAAATCATGAAAAATCCACCTTCTGCAAACACCTGCAATCAAAAAAACACCCGGGGCATACTTGGGGACCCCCCCAGAGTCAAGTTCACTAGTTTTTAACTTTGCACCCCAACATTTTTTTTTGCCCCTCTTTTCAAAGTCATTTTTGGGATGTCCTTAAGTGTTTTTTTTTTATTTTTTGACACAGATTACCTTTGGGGGACTGTCTGAAGGCTGCACGGGGGTTCCCGAAACATTGCACCCCAAACCCCCAATTCTGCAATATTTCTGCCTGCCATTCATAGGCGATACTTTACCGCCTATTACATTGCATTCACTTTCCGCATAGGTGGAAAGTCTTTCAAATTGAATACGGGGTAAAACCAAAACAGGCAATAATGACGTCATCGGAGGTAACTTAACGCGGATCCGGACTTAATGCTTCAAATTGTCTATGTCTCAAAGGTCCTCTATCAGATTAAGATCTGGTAACTATGGAAGCTATTGGCATACACTGAACACTGTGCCAGCTTGAGGTGACGGGGCATGGGTTGTCTGGAATTACTGAGGACCAGCCCGGACTGAAAGGTGACAGAGGGCCTGATTCAGAGCCAGACGCTATTTGAGCTCGCTCGTTCAGAAAATTGAGCGCTCGCTCTTTGCGGTCTGTTGACGCCTCTATGTCTGAGCGAGCGAACGAAACATGCGCTCACTATTTTGTAAAGACGCCCCCTGGCCGCTCGCATCCTACGTCATCTCCGCTATTTATTTGATTAATGGAGTACATCAAAAGGCGTCTGAACTGCTCGCAGTGCTTGTGGTAGGATTTTCCTACCGCAATCATGCGAGCAGTTCAGGCTAAGAGACAACCAAGTGACGTGGTCGATGACGCTGCTTTGTTAATTATGCACACCCTTAAAACGCCCGTTTTGACCGTTTGGCACGCCTGCGTTCGGATCTCCACTCCCCGTTTTCAAGCACCTTCCCCTGTTACCACCCACAAACGCCTCATCCTGTCACTCAAATTAGCAGGCACTCACTATTTGTCGAGCGCTCGATTTCCGAATGCACTGACTGGTTGGCGCATGCGCATTACGACCCATACGCATGCGCAGATGTGCGAACATCGCTCAGAGCGAACGAGCGGCCGCTTACGAGCGGCTTTGAATCAGGCCCAGAGACGTAACTTACAAGTTTGAAGACAAGCAACCTGCTGTCTGTTAATGCAGAGCTGCCAGCGGAGCTCTTACTCTCTCGAGATTAAGCTATCATTATCTTGATTGACTAAGAACTATCCATCCAGATGGAGATCTGCACAACAGGTAAGTAGTGTTAAGAAAAAAACATATTTTTTACTGTAATCATCAAGTTTACATTGGTTATATTATTTAGCAAATAACTGTTAATAATTATGGTGGCTTTAGTTTTAGTAACTACAGTAGTATGCTCTTTATGTTCAATATCTGTCACTAGGATGTTCTTTTTATTGAATAGCTATCACTATGATGATCTTTACATTGGCCCTCATTCAGAGCCGTACGCTCTGAGCAGAGCGCACGCTCTGAATGAGGGCCGGGCTCCATTTTCATGGAGCGTCCTCCTGGACGCTCGTATAGCTGTGGGTCACCACCCACAGGCTATACGAGCGTGCTTTGTGATGGCCGCGATGGTCGAGACCATCGCGACCATCGAAATTGCGAGCCGGAGCCTGCGGTTGAGGTTTTCAACCGCAAGCTCCGGAGTGATTTTGGCTCTATCAGAGCCAAAATCACTCCCACTGACATCACTAGTGATGTCAGTGGGCCGGCTTCTGACGGGAGGCGTTCCCGTGTGAACGCCCCCGTCAGGGAGGCACGCCCCCGGCACGCCCACCAAAGGGGGCGTGCTGTCAATCAACATTGACAGCACGCCCCCTTTGATCGGACACAACGAGCGAAGGACTTTCCTTCGCTCGTCGCGTCTGGCGCATGCGCACGACGGAGCTCCCTCCATCGTGCGCATGCTCAGTGCATAACATCGACCCACTTGCGAGCGGACAGCCGCTCGCGAGTGGGTCTGAATCAGGCCCATTGTGCATATATCACTAAGATGCTCTCTATATTGTATTGCTGTCACTAGGATGCACTCTGTATTGAATGATAGTTGCTAATATGCTCTATGTACTGTATGGAGGTTGTGAGAATTCTGTTTGTACTCTATGGCAATTTAATGGGATGCTCAGTGTACAGTACTATATGCCGGTATCTGGGGTGCTATGCGTATCTTATGACAGTCACATGGATGATCTCTGTATTATATTGCAGTCACTGGGATACTCAATTTCAGGGCTGTAACTAGGGTTGTGCAACATGTGCCTTTTTCATAGGGCACAGGGCCCAGGGGATGGGCACTGTCGCTGCCCGACGGCACCTGTATGTTGCTTGCAGGGTACTTGGAACTGCATTCATTATGGTGATGCCCTGGGGTGGCTCAGCTGGGCCTGTTTGGGGGTGTCCTGTGCTCTGGATTTCAACCTCAGTAGGTTAGGGACCTACCCTCAGAGGTTACCTGGGCGTGGGGGGTAGGCCCATAACCATGGCCATGATTATGCTAAAACCTCTATGTATTGCAAAATTCTATTGCATAATTTATTATATATAATTAGTAATGTTGGAGTAGTGCACTTGTACTTTCTTTTCTTGTGTTTGCAACAATAGTCTCCACAGGTAACACCTCCCATTATATATATTTTCAGGGTGTGCAGTCTAGGGCCCCCCTTTCTATAAACTGCACCCTGCAGCCAGTAACGCTACCATAGTGCCGCATAGCTACTGGCAAGCACAGAAGTGACTGTCCAACTACACAAATGGGAATGGCAGCACTCAAGTAAACAAAACAACTACGCAACTCAATGGCCCGATAACCAATGATTTAATGTTCAATGTTGTTAAAACCTCTTGGTATGTACATGTAATGATGTTTTTCTGTGTTTGATCAAAGAGTGCTGAGATGTGTATGCTGATAGTACACAGTGATCAATTTTCATTAATTGGCTCTGTTTAGCGTTATCCCACTGTTTGTGGGGCCTATTCATCAACTCAAAAAAAATGGTTTTATGGACATTTTCCTTAATTACCGTTATTTTAGTATTCATGAAGACACTTAACACAGGAGATATCACTGATATCTCCTGGTTAAATCCACCTGCGTTAATTTCCACACTCTCCATACATCAGTATGGGAAATTAGGCTATTCATCAAATTCCGAAAATTAGGGATTTTCGGAATTTGATGGTGTCACTATACACCACTGTCAGGTGGCGTATAGCAGGTTACACTTACCTGCTGTCAGCTGGGCAGGTCCTCCATCGGCTGGCTCCCTCCGTCACTCTGGTCGCTTCTCAGGCTCTGGCTGCTTCTCTGACACTGTGTTATCCCGGCAGAACACAGTAAAGATTCAAAATAACAAAAACTTTTTTTTTTCTTCTAAACTTTACTGTGTTCTGCAGGGAGGACACAGTGTCAGGACAGCAGATGGAGCCGGAGGTGGTTGCAGCGGACAGATAAATGGGGGACAGGGAGGTGAGTGGAGGGGGGGAGGGGGAGGTTGGGGGACACGCACAATTACCGCAGCTGTAGGCAGTGCTACGCATGTGCTGCTTTACGGATGTAACTGCATGCAGGCCCGCTGAGAGCCGCAGCGGGCCCAGGTAATAGGGGGCATGGCCTAATCGCAGGAGGCGAGGCCACGCCCCCTTCCCGAAAAAATTAAGATATGCAGCTCAAAGCCAGGGGGGGCGCGATCAGTGTGATCGCTCCACCCCACAGGCATCGGAGACTGCTGTGGCTGCTGCTCAGCAGCCATGAGCAGTCTCCACTGCAGCTCAGCACACGCTGTGTGCTGGGCTGCTGTGAGGGAGGGGGGAGCGGCGCCGGACCCAGGCTCCCGCCGGGCCCCTCAGAAAGCCCGGGCCCCTCAGAAAGCCCGGGCCCGGGTAACCTGTACCCACTCCCCCCCCCTCTCGGCGCCCCTGACTGCATGCGCAGCACTGATTACAGCTGCGGTAAATTAGAGCAGGTAGGGAAAAGTATCTATTTCCCGAAAAGCTGTCATCGCAAAAATGACAGCTTTTTGGAATAGATACTTATGGAGAGGAGGAATGATGAATTCCTCTGGTAATTAGGCAGAACTCCATGCGAGTTCTACCTAATTACCTCCAGAGAATTTTTAGTAATGATGAATAGACCCATATGTTTCTTAAAAAAACTGTGAGCCTGGTTTATAACTAAAGGCATTTAAAAGAAAACATAACACACTGGGGAGTTGTGAAATTTGTTTTGGTCAGCATTACATGAAACATTGCAGCCACTATATTCAAGCTAGTGAATAACAGCAACACTGAGCTGGCATTTGTAATTGGTAGTTTTGGAAGGTGTAGACAGGTTTTGTGTTTGCAGAGAGAAAATGTAACTGGGTGCAGTTGACCTCTGGAAACCATTCTGAAGTCCAGGCAAAGAAAAATTTGCTTTCAAGTATCTTACATATGGCTTCTATTAAAATACCTATATTATTTAAAGACAAGCAAAAGCATGCATTTGGGAGCAATTTGCAATACCATTTGCTGTTTGTGTGTGTAGAGGGATTATTGCTTTTCCATATCGGCACCAAATAATTGTTCTAACATGTATTTAATACTGCAGGTAAATACGTGGGAGTGTGTAGGAAAAATAATATGCATGATAATCAGAATGCATTGTACTGGAGATACATTGAAGCTTAATGTATGTATTTGTATAAATGTGCTGTTTTTGTGCACATAGCAGGTATATGCCTGCTTGCTATGTGGCCCTATGCAAACATTGTTCTTGCTATTTACAGGAGGAATCGGTATGTAAAATATTTCACAGAAGTATACAGTACAAGTAACCATAAACTGCAGCGATCGCAGGGAAAAGTCTCTTATATTTGTACTCTCCTCAGAGCTCTAAATATTCGTCAAAGACATGACAAAGTCATACAGTAATTGTTGCTTCCTATTTCTGTGCTTGGGATTGTTTGAAAAAACTGAAAGTTCTCACCCTTTATAAGCATGGGATGGGTCCTGAAGTATTGTGTCCCTCTCTGACCTTCTGTAATGTTAGAATTAAGATGAAGTAAAGCTGGGTACACTACACACTAGTAGGACATCGGCCCGATTGGTCATTTCTGGGCAATTCGGAAAGAAAAATCGGGTATATCATTAAGTGTGTATGCCTAATTTGCGTGCGCCCGCGGTCGCATGCGATATCTTCTGGTTGGCCGTGCTGCATGGTCCATCAGAAGAAATCATGTACGATGCCATGCTGCCATAGGCAACATGACATCCTACATCACACCGTCGCTCCCTGTATTGTGCAAGTGTGTCGTGGGATCGGCTGGCTACACATAATTCTAGTGTGTAGCCAGCATATGATACTCAGCAATGCCTGAAGACTCTGTATTGCTCTTACACCACAGTGTTGTCTATTTCTCCACATATATAATGTACAAAAAAAAAATACACAGGCTGTTTCTACTTAGTATTACTCTCTGCTGAGAATTAAGTTAAAATATGAGGTCACATGTGATTTGCATTGTACATTTTAATGTAAGATATTATTCCCTCCCCCCACATTTAGCATACTAATATTTATTTTACTAAGATTTATTTTAGAAAGATGAAGCCTTTTGGTAGCATATCATAAAAAATATATTTTTAGTTTTCATCTGTATATGTAATAAATAGGCAAAATTTGTGAAAAACTGACATTTGTACTCCACCTAATGGGGAGTATCCACTTAGCGATTTAAACAAGCGATTGCACGATAACGATGTCGTTATTTGCAATCGCTTGCAAATTGCCCATGCATCGGGCATGTTTTGGAAGGAAGCGACACGCGATGTACGTGCCCGCGGGTCGCTTCCGACATCCGACATCGCCCGTACATGCAGGTCAACCTGACGATCTCGTCAGGTTCAGCATGTGCGGGGATGAGGGATGTGCCGGGACTGAACAAGTGAACATTCAGTCTAGGCACATCACTAGCTATACAAACGACAGCACGATTGCAATGTCGCAATCATGCTCTCGTTTGTATATCGCTAAGTGGATATCCCCCATAACGGACTCCACCAAGTTCACCAGGGACACTGCAAGGCGGTATGTACTTCACTGCCAGAAACCCGCTGGTCATGGCCCTTTAACTGCCCCCTCATGTAACTATCTGGGATCAATATTAAAGAAGATACAAAATCAGAGAATGGTCAAACAGGCTGAAGATCGAGGTCACTAGCAAAGGCTAGTCGGTTAAAAACAGTGTGCATGCAATGCTCTGGAACGGTCAGGATCTCATGCACGACAGTTACACACAGTAAACAGGGACATAAAAGAAAAACATGAGAATGTAGCGCTATGATGGATGATTGCAAATAATAATCAAAATTGATAAATTTAATATAAAGCTGCCACTTTTAGACAGCAAAACGCGTCAGTTTAACCTGCCTCTGCCCTCAAGTGACTTTGGGCTCTATTTACTACAATCCACATATTGAATGCATATTGTAGTGTGATATTATCGACTGAATTCGCATTGCGAATTCAGGCAATATCACAGGGATTTACTACAAGTCCCTTGCAGGGACAGAGCTTGCGATAAAGCTCTGTCCCTGCGAATCCCCCCCGCACACTAGTCACAGTATTTTTGCATGCACCGACCGGCTGCAGCTGCTACCCCCCGGCGCTAAGCCCCGCCCCCGGTGCTAAGCCATGCCCCCGCAACCGCGGACCCCCCACGACCCCCCCCTCTCCCTTAATTACACTTACCTGCATGATCCGGGCCTCCGGTGATGTCCTCCATGCCTCCGACCAGGTGATCTCCCATACTGCACTGGGACCCGATCACCTGATGATCGGGCCGCAGTGCACTATGAGAGACCAGCTGACTGGAGGGAGGACATTACCCGGAGCCCCGATCACCGGTCCCTGGAGTCAGGTAAGTAAAAAAAAATTTTGACAATTTTTTTTTCTTATTTTTACAGTAATCAGCTTGCGGTCTGTTTAGACAACACAGCTGATTACTGGGACCGACTCCCGGCTCTGCTCTCCCCGTTAGAGCAGAGTAGGAGGCTAGTTACCGGGGGAGACCCTGGATAACGCCACCTCAAGGTGGCGTTATTATCACAGGGCTTTCCCCGGTATTTTTTCACAATTTATTTTTAGTAACTCTCCGTATTCAATTCCATCCGCTTGTCGCGTACGCGGAAAGTCAATGCAATGTAATAGGCGAAAAAAAGATTCACCTCTGAATAGCAGGAGAAAAGAAGTGCAAATTTTTTATTTGGGGTGCAAAGGTGGGGAAACCACTCAGAACACTGGAGAACTGTGTCTAAAAACTCCAGGAGAAAACTTAAGAACACCCCAAAAAAGTACTTTCAATTTGGGGGTGAAAAAGCACAAAGTGGGGGCACAAGTTCGCAAACTAGTGAAATAAGGTTCTGGGGGTGCTCTAAGAAGGGGTCAAGTGTTTTTGGGATTGCAGGTGCTTTTATGAGGGAAGAATTTCATTTTTATTAAAACTACACTTTAGAGACATTAAAAGATTAATGCACCCATTTACAGATACCCCAAATTTGCCAGGACTACTTCTTTTCTCCAAAAAGTACTGCTTTATGCCATTTTTCACCACTTGTGCAAAGACGCTAATTAGAGGCAATTGTGCGTACGTAAGTACCCCAAACAGTTGTATTAGGGTTAATCGCGCACTACTATATTGATCCCCAATGTTTCTGCATCTGTTTGGGGGGTTCAGGCTGATTTCCCTGATTCTGACACAACTTTCTGCCTGTTCTGACTTCGCGTGTCGCCGTATTTGCGTCTTTTGGAATTGAATAGGGCGAATAGTGGGTATGCGCACAATAAGTTTCCGCAGCTAAAATACGTGATGTAGGTGAAAATTCCGGCAGGCAAAACTTTATCACGTACGCAAAACTAATTGAATATGGCTCTAAGTGTATCTATCCTGACTACCACTAATACCTATAATGTTTACAAACAGAAAGCAAGGTGCACAGTGGTTTTGAACTTTTGATTCACTTATATTTCTTTACACTTTGTATTTTGGTTTTAATATTTTCGCTGATTTTACTATATGTACATTTTAAATAATTAGTTGTCTCACTTGTGGATAATTATTGCAGGATTATGGGCCTGATTCAGAGTTGGACGCTATTCTTATTGCTGCAGTGTCCGCAGCAATGATGAGAAAATATTCCAATGCTTCAGGAGGAGCATTAGACAACAGACGGTAAGCAATTGGGAAGCTGATGGACGTAATCCCGACCACCGGCTTCCCGACTCTCTAATTACGACAAGTGTCTATCATTAGACCTACGCCGGGAGCCCGACACCCGGCTTACCGATCGAAGGTAAGCCGGGCGCAGACAGCCGCAGGGGGGGAGTGTTAGGTTAGGGGCTCCTGGGGGGGACTTAGGGTTAGGCACCCCTGGGAGGTTAGGGTTAGGCTAGGGGAAGGGGGGTAAGGTTTAGGCACTTAGTGGGGGGATTAGGGTTAGACACTTGGAGGGGATGTTATGGTTAGGCACCCCTAAGGGAGGATTAGGGTTAGGGGGTGGAATAGGGTTAGTCAATACTTACCTTTGGACGATCGGGATTTTTACCGCTGCCGGGCTGCCGCTGTCGGGATTTGAACCATGCGGCTGGTGGTAAATCATACTGATTCCCAAAAGATGCCCCCCTGACAGCATCGTAGATCCAAGTGCTGCATATGACGTTTTCATACAAGTCTGAATCAGGCACTATATGGCCACTCCACTGCAACCTACTTTTTTGTCTGTTCTCTGTATACTGTATCATTATGTTTTGTATACTGTATCATTATGTGTGTCAACATGCAAATCCTGTCAATTGTTTTGTATGAACACGATAAACCTGTATATCTCAGTGGTGTTGCATTGATTAGCACAGATGCCACTGATATTGCCTAATATTAACGCAAACAATGTGTCAATTTAGTTATTCTAATATTAACATTGGACTCTGTATTTAATATCAGAGCTCGAAATAGGGTGACTAATAGTAAATTCTTTATGACCAATTAGAAATAATACACATTCATTATTGGGGTATAATACAAATTGCATATTTACTGCTTACGTCATGTTGAATAACATGACGATGTTGACACATTATAGCTGTTTTTAAGAAGCATCTTTCTATGCAACCTTCCGAAATTCTTGTCTTGTACCATAGCAACTAACAGGTAGTCCCTGCTGTTAGGCTAATATATCCCAATTAGAAGTCCACAAAATCTATTCACATGTCTGAATTTATTATACTTAGCCCTAAAACTTTTTAATAAAAAGAAGTTTAGGGGGCATGGCCTAGACAGCTCTGTGGGAAGTGATAACGCCGGAATATGTGACCGTACATATTCCTTCAGCAATTCACAAATATATGCATGCTTAGGTCTTTTATTATTATTTTCATTGCAATTAAGAGTATATAGAAATGATTCAGAATATATATTAGTTGTAAATTGCGGAGGACCGTCATGTGTCGAATGGCCTCAGGCCTAGAGATGAGGTTTACCCTCTCTCTAAAGTAGGCAGGTGTGTGTCTGAAACCACAGTTATTATTGTTTAATATTGTTTAATCTAAAAGGTATAAGTGTTATTTCGGAAATAGGTATAAGTCAGAACTGTGGAAAACTATTTCTTCACTAGCAAGACAGAATCATGGGTTAGTTTAATACTAGACTAGGAGACAGTAGGTCTCAGATTTGGCTAATCAGAATAGCCTTGGCCTATATGCGGTCACCAGTATTTTGAGAACATAGAAAGGAGATTATAGGTTTTGTTATGATTAATATATAATCAGTGAAATGTTTAGTGCGCATGACTATTGAATTAATTAATATTCGCCATTTTATTATATGTTAGTAGCAGAGAGGAAAAAAGTATAAAAGATTGATCAAAAAGGGGAGGGGTCGTTCAGTCGAGAGAGTCGCGGGGCGCTGGGCTGTAAGTATAAACAGGGCTGACTGTCACCTTGGGAGTCTATGCTAGGCATTGCAAATAATCATTTTGTTACTGTTGCTGAATTAATGTTTTTTAGGTTGTAAATCTGCTTTGACAATAATACCATAATACATGTATAATTAATTTGCTTTTTAAGTAAAACATTGTCATTTATTTTAAAGTTGGTATTGGTATGAATTATTCCATTTCTTCTTATAATAAGTAAGGTTTAAAAATAATATCCAAAACACCTCGCGATATCAGAAGATGTACTTGTTCCCAGCTCCGTGGAGCCGCGGCTCCAGACAGCCAATTTGGGAGATTTCTCCCCCTGTTTCCACCCAGGGGGTGCTTGTCTCCCTCCCGCATACCTGGCTCTACCTTCCAGTGTGACTGCTGTGACGGAGGACGGCTCTGCTGAGAGACCTAGGGGACTTTGGACCTACACACTTCCGGAAGCCGCGGGCTTGAGTGCAGGACCTCCATTGTGGTTATACACGGAGGTGCCCGTGAGACTGCCAGAAGCTACCTGAGCTTTGGGAGCACTGGTCACCACACTCCAGGCTCCTGCTTAACCACCATTACCACAGGGGTCATCTCCGGGTGCCTGGGAGTCCCGTTTTCGCGGCGTCTCTGCCTGACCGCCATCTTAGATGGGAGACGGAGATCCCTGCTCACTGGGATCAGTACATTGCGGCAGAGACACGGGGGATCAAAATTAGGCACCCTGTCACAAGCTTTTGGCCTCCCTAGATAGTCAGGGGCCTTGGTATTCTCTCTTTTACTTGCACAGCTATAACCATTATTGTACAACAGCTCCTTTCACCTGCGCACGCATGGGGGGTTTCCGAGTCCCTGGAGACCCCCCCTGTTCGACCCGGCGAGCAGCGCTGCTTAAAACATTTTTATTTTTTTTCAGGAAGACTGTGACACTGCCTGGGCTGGCTGTAGGGGGAGCTGCAGCGCGCAAGCCTCTCCCAGCCAGTTCCCAGGCAGGCACCGTGACTCCACCCAGCGCCGCTGTGGACTGTCTGCCACGCCTCCGTACCTGCAGAGTTCGGCGCCGGGCGGCAGCCGTAAAGTGTAAGTGGCCCGGCCGCCGAATTGTTGATCCTGCGGCCAGTATGTGTCGGGGGAGCGCCGGGGATCTTGCGGGCGGGCCGGCGGCGGGGGCTGGGAGTCCGAGTATTAATCGGACTCCCAGCCCCCGCCACCCGCCCGCTCCCCCCCCTGGCACTGCCAGACTGTCTGCTATACTGCTGCAGTGGGGGGTGTGGGGCGGGCTGGGAGTCCCAGTATTTTTTTTTTTTGTGACTGTAGACGCTGCCAGGTGCCATCTATTGCTGGGGGGGGGGTAGGATAGGCACTGCCATATTCCACTGCCGGTCTGCTATTCTGCTGCTGTGGGAGGGCGGGGGGGCGGGCTGGGAGTCCCAGTTTGTTTGTTTTTGTGACTGCAGCCAGGTGCCATCTATTGCTGGGGGGGGGTAGGGTAGGCACTGCCATATTCCACTGCCAGTCTGCTATACTGCTGCTGTGGGGGGGTGGGGGGCGGGCTGGGAATCCCAGTTTTCTTTTTTTGTGTGACTGCTGCCAGGTGCCATATTATTCTACTGCTGGGGGGGGGTTAGGTAGGGTGACGGGGGCTGGGAGTCCCAGTATTTTTTTTTTTAATGCAGCCCGGTGCCATATTATTCTACTGCTGGGGGGGGGGGGGGCGGGCAGGCGATTATTTGGAAACCCCCCTTTCAAAATCCTGCGTTTGCCACTGCCTTTACTGAAGAGTTAGCCACCTTTTATACATGAGCTGTATATGTTTCTGTTTCTGGAGCATTGATAATCAACCTATTACAGTTCACACTGTCTATCTACTTAGTGCCTATGACTGCATGAGGAAGATTTCCCATTACTATACCATGCTTCTATAGTGTCAGTTCTGCAAGAACCTGTCTTTGGAGCTATAAAGTTCTCCCACAGCATGCTTCCCTTTTAGGGATGAAGGCACCCTCACCCATGCAGTAGCTTTACGAGACTGTTTATCACATCGCTACCCGGTGCCAAATATCTCCTCCCCCTGTCTTTAATATTTTCTATTAAATATATTCGGAAATATAATGCCGCCTAAACGTGGAGGGAAAATACAGCGATTACCATCTCCTGTACAATTTCCAACTCATCCTCGAATAAACAAAAATCATCTACTCCATCACTAAAGTCCGCCCCGACGCCTGTTGCTTCACTTTCTAAGGGTCTGACATCACCGGCTGACTTGGGACTGGACTTAGATGCCTCAGTTCCCTTAACTACCCAATCAATGTTCCAGATGTTTGCAGCATTTCGCACTGGTATCCTCACTGGAGTGGAATCCTTTGTGCAATCGCACAGAATTGAACTTCTGAGTCTAGGTGGTCGTACGGATCATTTGGAGGGGAAGATGGGCGAATTAGTTTCCTTGCATAACAATCTGCTTACTGCTCATGCTGAGCTGCAAACTGAAGTATCAAACATCCGCCATAAAATGGCTAATCTAGAGGACAGATTAAGACGGAACAACGTCAAAATACTCGGCATCCCTGATTCAGTTGCTCCTGCAGAGCTGCAAGAATATGTGACCAAACTATTCCAAAAGCTCCTACCTTCGGCTTCTTCACAGGATATACTTATAGACCGAGTTCATCGTCTGCCCAAGCCAAGAGTGAGCACAAATAATTTTCCTAGAGACACGCTGATGAGAATCCACTTTTTCAATATTAAAGAACAGATCGTGAAAGCTGCCAGACAAGCAGAAGGCTCTGATACCTTGGGAGATCTACAAATATTTCCGGATCTATCGGCCCACACGTTGGCCAAGAGACGTTCATTCCATGCTATCACAGCAGCACTTCGGGACTACGAGATTCCCTACCGTTGGGGATTCCCGGTTAAGCTGCTCATTCATTACGACTCATCTTCGTATGTTATTCTTCAGTGGAGGCTGGTGTTAAACTACTGGCAGAATGGGACATACCTATAACCACAGGCACATCTAGATCTTCAAAAAACGCTGTACCAGAATGATCTTGTGCACATGAGATTATGTGAAATTTCTTCTTTGAAGTACTGATAGATGCAGTTTCCCTGCTGAGATTAGTACCTTTTTAGGTCTGTTTAATCTCTCCTGACATATTGAACTATGTAAGTGTAATGTTTCATAAAGTCGTTATATTATATATGCTCTAAAAGAAATGTTCAAGTGATTCCTATATTATAATCACTGTTTATATTTTCTCTTTTCTGATACCTGTCCTCTTTACAAGATTATATGAGGCTCCCAGTGTTATAGTTCACTAGTTGGCAGGGAAGATTCTCAATTTCAAGAAATAATATTTTCTAAAACTAGATGGTTATTTCTACCTTAAGATGTAGTGATTATATTAAGGTTATATAAGTTGGGATTCATAAGGCACGTGTAATCAATATTCTTCTCACATACCAGCTCTGTTAAAGATCTTATTTTATTTATTTAATAGTATTTAAGCTGCTGTGTGGGAGAGTGGCTTTCATGCTGGGCTACTTTTCCCCGATGTTTTTTGTTTTGCCGTCATTTTTTCCTTGCGGAAAACATTCTAGCCCCGATTTTTGGGCTAATTCAGTTCATTCCCTTTTAATGTATGTTTCTTTGGCATTTTTCTGGGTTTTTTTCCCTGTTTGTCAGTCTCTAGGAGTCTAGATTTACTGTTATAAATGTTTTTTGTAAATGTGTGGCTTTCTTTAACTCCAAATGGTTAAATTTTATTTACTAAATACGCACGGGCTCAATCCCCCCAATAAGAGACGCTTAGCACTGGCTACTTATCATAGAGAAAAGGCGAAGGTGGTGGCCCTACTGGAGACACATTTCTCTTCACTGGCGCCTCCGGTAATCAAAGATGCTAGATTCCCAGTAACCTATTATGCTAATGGCACTTTTTAGCGTAATGGGGTAGCGATTTTATTTCACTGCTCGATATGATTTGAACTATCCTGTAAGATAGCGGACAGAGATGGCAGATACTTGATTTAGTTGGGAAACTGGATGATAGAGAAATTACTTTAGTTTCCCATTATGCCCCCAATACGAAACAAATTCCTTTTCTAAAAAAAGATGTTAGAGGCCCTTCAAAAAGTTCAAAGAGGTAGTCTAGTAATCATGGGTGACTTCAACCTAGTACCAGTACCAGATATTAAAATGGACAAGTCCACTACAGTGGGCACCTCCAAATCTGGCCCAGTGCCATCCTATAATATACTGAAAGAGTTTGATTTATACGATATGTGGAGAATTCATTCCCCAGGGATAAGAGATTATACGTATTTATCACATGTACATAATTCCTATAGATCTGATTCTTTTAGATAAGTAGACTCTACAACATACGAGACAGTCCAAAATTGTCCCTGTGGTTTGGTCTGATCACTCGGCTGTGACCTGGTCGTGGGATTGCGAGTGCTCTCAACATCTCACTAATCAATGGAGATTCCCGAGTATCTGTTACACTCACCTGAAGCAACCACTCCTCTACTAGATACTTTCTCAACTAACTGACCAGATGACACGCCAATAACGACGTACTAGTGTGCTCTAAAGGCAGTCCTGAGGGGAGTGGCTATCCAGACAGGTCCTAGACTACGTAAAAAATACCTACAACAACAGACTGATCTGGAAATCTGCCTGGTACAGGTAGAATCTCTAAATCGTGCTCGCCCATCCCGTCTCCTTAAAAGAGAGTTAGTATCTATTCGAAACAAACTCCAAAAATTGTTCATGGAACGTATGAAAAGCGCCTTGTCTAAGTTACAACAAAAATGTTATACTCTAGGAAACAAAACGGGCAAATTTTTAGTGCATAAACTACGTCTACTCCAAACAAGAAATAGAATAAAAGCCATAACGACTCCTGATGGACAGAGATTGCTTAATCCCTCGTCCATTGCAGGCGCATTTGCCAAATATTATGAAACATTATATAATTTACATAATGATCCTAATACTCCCCAACCCACAAATAACCTTATACCGTATCCTCGTTTTTGGGAAAACTATATTTACCTAAACTGATGACTGGCGAGTTGGAGTCTCTTAATACACTTTGGTCGGAGAGAGATTGTGGATATTATTAAGGCCCTCCCACTGGGTAAGGCGCCTGGTCCGGATGGATTTTCCAACTCTTTTATAAACACTTTTCACTAGAGGTTGCCCCTGTTCTTACTACTCTTTTTAATTCAGCTACTAATCAGGGGTCTCTCCCGACTGAGATGTTGGAGGCACGTATCATCACTATCCCTAAACCTGGGAAAGATCCCTCTTTATGTCAGAATTACAGGCCAATTGCTCTCCTTAATTCTGATGTGAAGATCTTCTCTAAACTAATTGCCAATCGCCTCTCCCATTTGATCCCCCAACTCATACATCCAGACCAGCTGGTTTTTGTTAGGGGGCGACAAGCCTCGGACAGTACTCGCAGGGTTTTTGATCTGGCTGAAATGCTAGCTAAAAAATTTCTTATAGCTACCTTAACGAAATTCGGATTTCAGGGAGAAATGCTCTCTTCTATTTCTGCCTTGTATAGTAACCCGATTGCTAAAGTATTAAGCAATGGTTTCTTATCTTCACCATTCTCTATTTCCAATGGTACAAGACAGGGCTGGCCACTTTCGCCTTTGATGTATGTGTTAGCCATCGAGGCTTTGGCCACTTCTATCCGAGATATGTTATGTTTCCCAGGAATTGCTGTAGCCTCCACGTTACACAAACTGTGTTTATTCGCTGATGATGTTTTATTATTTGTTTGCCAGCCCAGAGACTTCTTTGCCTGCCGTACATGAGGTCATAGATACAGCAATGTATCTTTCTACAAATTAAATATTACCAAGACAGAGGCATTACCCTTCCATCTATCTCAGAAGACGCTTGCATATCTTCAAAATATATATAAATATCAATGGAAGACAGATTCTCTTTTATACCTTGGTATACATATTCCAAATGATATTTCCAATTTTGCCGAGATTAATTTTTTTCCCATTATAATACATGTTGCGGATCTTTTAAAGAGTTGGAAGAGCTTTGAAGGCTCCTGGCTGGGTAGATTGGCAGCGTTCAAGATGATGGTTCTACACAATTTAATGTATCTGTTCCACACTATTCCTTATTTAGTACCACAACGCTTCATAGCGCATATACATAGACTTATCCTACAGTATATTTGGAAAGGTAAAACTCTGCGAATCGCATATTGCCGATTAATGCGACACAGACATTGTGGCGGCCTTAATGTCCCAGATCTCTTAGCCTATCGCCATACATGCTTAGTAGCCCAGATTAGTGACTGGGTGCTCCCTGTCGGTATGAAACCTTGGGTTGACTTGGATAGAGCTTTGTTTCTTCAGCTTCCCTTAAAAGAAATGATTTGGACCCCGAGACAATATTGTCCATTCTCAACAGACTCCCCTAGCACAATATTAGATTCCCTTGCAGCATGGGATGCTACTATAGGAGCCTCTCGATGTATGATTCTACCTACCCATAATCTCTCTCTTTTGGCCCTTTCCCATTTAATTCCAGATTTGCATATTTCATTATGGTGCTCTAGAGGTATAAACCAAATAGCCAAAGTTTTATGTAATAATTCTATGTGTTCCTTTTGTATTTACAGACGCAATATAATCTACCGTCAAGTGAATTTTTTACCTATTTACGTAAGTGAAAGCTCTTTCTGCCCCTTCCCCCAAAAAAGAAAAAAAACAACCAACATATAAAACTATATAACATTTGTTTGGATTGAATAAAAAAACATCAAATAGTATTTTCTAGCAAAATTGACGTAGAATTTAAATGTAAAAAAAATGGTGGAGTCATTGGATACGAAATTAACATGGAAATGTGGCAATGAAAGGGTTAAGCTCCAAGGGACTATTATAAATACAGTGGAGTAGATGGGCAAGATTTATGGCTCATTAGCTGCTATTGAACTAATAGTAATTACCTATTAGTCAGGCATACTATAAGTCTCATAGTGGTATATTTATCAGTGGCAAACGCAGGATTTCTAGAGGGGGGTTTCCAAATGCTGGATTTTAGAGTGAGTGTGGCCAGTCCACGAAGAGGGTAGAATTAGCACTTATCAAGCTATAATATGTGTCATACAAAGTATAATGTGTGTCATAATTCCAGCATATACCAGACTAGCGATCACAATAAGCCATTAGATGCGGCAGTAGGGCCATCCTGCCTGAGCTGAATGTTTTTATTTTAGATGTATGCGCAATTCCAGGACATGGGAGCAAGTCCGGGAGTCTGGGAGCAGCAGAATAACCTAGCACTGCCCTGGACATATATATTGGGCTCTATAGCAACACATCCCTAACAGTGAATGTTTTCCAGATCTCCTAGTTGGTGCACAGGTTATTTATTACTGACTGATACATGTTAAAAGATTCACAGGTGGTGCTAATTATTTCATTTGTGATACCGTGAAGAACATGCAGCACTAGTAACAATCTATTATATTACTATTTCTATTGTGGTTATGATGTGGGCTGGGGAGGGGGGTTTCCAGGCAGATGGAAACCCCCCCTGCGTTTGCCTATGTTTATTAAAGTGCGGGTTTGTAGAAGTGGAGATGTTGCCCATAGAAACCAATCAGAGTCTAGCTGTTATCTTTTAGAAGGTGCTAGATAAATGTTAAGTAGAATCTGATAGGTTGCTATGAGCAACATCTCCACTTCTAAAAACCTGCACTTTAGTAAATATATCCCCTAGAGTAACCTATTTTTTTTTAGCACCTCTTACTGAATATAGATTTACGTGGATAAAAGTATCATGTGACCTGTGGAGAAAATGACACTCAGAAGAGAAAAAACAGAAATGTGGTTTAATGTAAAAATGATGGAATGCTTTTCTTTCAACTTCCCAGGGTGCTAAATTTATCATAAAGTCATTCATTCTTCACGACATAGTTAATAAAGGAGTTTCACTGGCCTCAGAGACTGAACATATGTGAGGCATCAGGATCTATAAACTGCTTTCCATGTCTGGAATTTATCTAAACACCTAACTAATTAAATATATTTCACCTTATAATAAGGATATAACATTGGAGCAATACAATTTCAGATTTCTGTAATGTAAGCGTATAAAATTAATCCATGCTTTGCCTACTTTCTGTATGTGCCTTCCAGTAGATGCGGAGCCTAGGTATAAAAGTTGGTACTGTATAACTTGATGAAGCCATTTTTTCATCATGATCACATCCCGGCTATTTTCATGCCATTTAGTGGCTTTCTCGGAGCTGCTCTCCTGGGAGTTCAGGCGATCTCATAATAATCTTGATGTCCTCCTTACATTTGAAGGGAGCAGGCAACAACAAGTAAAATATTGATGTCAAGGTTCAGGACTGAAATGTGAATTCTGTCTACCAGCTGGGATTGGCACAACAACCAATATCAGGGACTCAGAGTCTAAGGTACTGACGGTTCACCGGGACCCCTGCAAGTAGTTATTGGCTTAGCTATGCTCTGCATACAGGTTCTGGGTCCCTGAGTCTTTTCCAAGTGTGATAGGTGATAGTAGTCAGTAAGCCTTGTTTGATAATGGAGCTGGAAAGTCAAAGCCAAATGAAAATGCAGCAGAAATGTCAGGTAACAAGCTAAGGTCAAAACTTAGAGGTCAGAATGGTGCAAAGGGTTAATGCAGGTGAGAGTTCAGGCACAAGCTGAGTCATACACAGAGAGCACAATACTATTGGACTAGAATGCTGAAGAATAGTGGTGTAAAGCCTAATACTCTGGCAACTTCCTGTGGTTTAAATAGGATGTTTGATAGAACAACCCACCTCCAGTGACATTAACAATCACATGACTGAAAGTATAAGCAGTAAGGAGAGCCACACCTCTTTCCCTATAGTTAAGACACTGCATAGGAACCTCAAATAGACAATGGAGACAGGAAGAATCAGCAGACCTAAGCCCCAGGAGACATCTGACACGGAAAGTACATAGCAAAATCCTGTGGTGTGAAGAAATTAATTATTAAATAGTTATAGCAAATGTGCAGCATGAACATCCTTGGCATTCACCCAGCATCCTTTTTTACCAGGAATTGCAAAGAACTCCTAGAGATCCATGAGTATTAGATTTGATTAATTTAAAATTCATCTTATTGCTGGATATTGGCAGCGGTGAGGTAAAGGGGACCGATAAAGGCCTAGTGGACAATCTTAACATGGATACAACTGAGGAGGAGATAAAGTTCCCATCAACTCTTGAATCAATGAAGACTGGCAGGGGAACTTCCTGTTGGACCAAATGGAGGGAACAACTTGAGGAGTCTGAACTGTAACTAACATGCCCCCCCTTTCCCACCGAACCAGTTAGGCTTTCCCATTTCCCAGACATTCTGGGCACTTGGGACGATAAACAGTGACCTGTCTCACCACAGTACATGCAGAAGTTATTCTTGTAAAGCTTCCCTCGTTCCTCTGGAGACATGCAAAATCTTCCCACTTGCAACGGCACCTCAGGTGGGATAACAAGTGGTAAAGCAAGGGGCAAGCTTGAATCTGGGTCTGCATAGATATTCTTTTCCATATATCTTTTTCTGAACCGGAGATCAACTTTATTACATTGAGAAATAAGTTCATCCAGCGTATTAGGCAAATCATGGGAGGACAATTAGTCCTTAATATGGTCAAACAACCATTGCCAGAAAGTTGCCACTTCATTGTTCTACTGGAGTACAAGAGCAAGGGTTCTGAGTGACGTATTGCCCATCCAGATGTTTAACTTGTTTTAGGAGAAGGACACTGGAGCCGGCAAAGGTAAGATCTGGTTCATCAAAAGCCTCACTCAAGGTGCCTATGAAGGTGTTAAGGTCATGTAACATGGGGTCATACCATTCCACTGTTTTAGATATCATATATTCCTAGCCTGGAAAAGCCCCTGATAGAGCTTGACACTTTAATAAAAAAATATAAGCCACTTGTGGAGGAAAAATGTTACTGAATTAAATAGCATCCATGCACTGCATTAATGACTATAGACACTGCATTACTTCTGAGTGTTCTTCTGTTTATAAAAGATGTAACAGGTCCTTAGAGATATCTTGCCAGTGAAATCTTAATATGACCAGAGTACCCTATCATGGTTTAGGACTGAAGTCTGGATTCTGTGTGTTAGCTGGGATTGACAAAACCAATGAACAGGACGTGGAGTCCCTGGCAGTGTCATCACAAGAGGGGTGCGGGCTGCACCGGGTGTCTCCCTCCAAGGGGGTGACACCAAAATCCGCACACTTATCCTGCACCCCCCGCCGCCACACTCCTGCACCCCCACGTGCACAGCCACCACTACACTCATGCCTGAACCACCCCAGGGGCGGATTGCGCCCTTTTCAGATCTGATCGGGTAGCATTTACAATGCAGCCAATGAAGTTAAATGAAAATGGCAGATGGGGGAGCTGCTACACATGCCCAACCGCAGCAGCTCCTCCCATAAGCCTTTGTGGAGCTGTCATTCACCACTGACTGCTCCGCTTCAAGCCTGTATGCAGCCCACTGCCAGGACCAGTGCTATGTCTGCCAGTGCTGAGCAACCTACACACAGCAGCGAACAAGAGCTGTGTCGGCCTGTAATTAAACTTATATTTGATATATCTGGCTGCCTATTCATAACAACAATAATAGTTGCAGTGTCAAGAAAAGTTTTATATATATATATATATATATATATATATATATATATACACATTATTCAGGGGTGTATTAAGATAGGTGGGGGCCAGTGTGCAGTCTCCATCCGGGGACCCCTCCTCTATCTCCGGTGGCCGGAAGCGCCGCAGCAGTAGACTCTGGGCACTAGTCTGTGCCCAGAGTCTACTGCACATGTGCAAGTCACCGGGAAATTGTCGCGGCAGCCATTTTCCTGGCGTTTTCCCTACTGTGCATGCACAAAACGCCAGGATAATGGCCACGGCAGCCATTTTCCAGGCAATTACAGAGGCTCCCGCGAGGTAAGTATTAAAATTATATGGGTGCCGGGGCCCGTGTGCCCAGCACACCCTGCACCCATTATAGATATACCCCTGATAATGTAAAATTTCTTAACACTGCAACTATTAGTGTCAAAGAGGGGGGATTGGAGTTGAAGACACAGGGCTGTGGAATGGTGAGGCTGAGGGACGGGCTGGGAAAGGTAATGCGGGCTGAGGATGGTGGTGAGGGGCTGAGGATGGTGATGAGAGACTGAGGATGGTGATGAGGGGCAGAGGTTGGTGGTGAAGGGCTGAAGGCTGAGGATGGTGATGAGGGGCTATGGTGCTGACGTAGGCGTGCCAGTGCGTTGGGACGGCATTGCAGGGGTGCATAAATTATCCATTGTAATTCCAAGCGTGACCTGAAGTTAGCAATTCCTGAGTGAGGTCTGACCTGCCATAACTGTGTGTATGGGTCTGATGTTACTCGATGTTACCGATTATTTTGCTATGTTGCCCAAGTATACGGATGTGTGTAAGGGGAAGTGGGCGTCCTTATGGTAAGCTGTGAACGCAATGTGATTGCAAACATTTGCATTTCACCGCTAATATTAGCAACTGTGGTGCGTGCGTTCTAGCAAAATATCTAGCAGAAAATGATCCTTGCTGAATCAGGACGTGTGATCGCAATGCTAACTCGCCCACGCGCACTGCGATGCATGCGCAGCACGCACCATCGGCCGATCTGCGTACGCTGTTGCAGTTGTGATCCATAATGGATCAGGTCCTAAGTTCCAACCCATGGTCTGGTCTGGACTCTTTGGAGGGAGACACTCACTGTTCTGAACTTTCTGGAGTGGCTGAAGGCACCCACTAGTCTGGAGGCTCATCTCCTGCAATTAGGTCTGCAGCAATCTGTGACCTCCCAGCAGGTGGGGTCACTAAGGCTTCTCTAGGGGACTGGGGGAAATCAATGTTTGGTTTATTTTTTCATTGAATCAATGTGTTTTTTTTTCCTGTGTGCATTCCGGCGTTGGGATTAAGATAGGCGTATCGGGATTTCCCTGTCAGCATCGCGGCCGCCGGACTCTTAACTACATCCCAGCAGAGAGATATATGAAGAAAAATCTGGTGGGCAGAGGGCCATGTGAGGTAGGAGCATGGAAGTGTGATATGTGAGAGAAAATCTTGTGGGCAGAGGTGCTGGTGAAGTAAAAGGTGTTGGAGATTTTCATGTCTTCATGTTTCTCTGATGTAGAATAGATACTGTGGGAGCAGTTGCACTAATAACCAACATTACACTAGGGGTGCGAGTGAAAATGTGTGATGGCCAATATGTGCAAGTATTCTAACTGTTTCTCTGGCACTTTGCCACCATCATCTCTAATTGAATTGCCCCTTTACATATTGTGCAGGTATACATACATTTCACAGTATCTTTGAATAAGATCTCATATCGGCTGATTGTGACAAGTTTTTATTGCTGTTTTTTTTTTAAAACTCCATCACCTCTAGAAATCAGTGTTTGCCCCAGGACAATAGTGGCTTCTGGAAAGTATGCTGCATTAGACATCAGTACATCATGACTGCAGCCTTACCTGTCAGCCAGCCAGAAGCAGGTAATAGTTATTATATTTATTTTACAAAAGTCCTGGGAAGCGGGTCTTGGGGGGAGCATAGTCTGAAGTTTTACCCTGCAGCGCCTCTATCCTTGTGTCCCTTACAAGTAGGGTCTCAGCATAAGGTGCTATACAGGTGGTTTGTTGGAATCTATTATAGATGACATCCTGCCAAGTGTGATTCTGCGTTTTACAGATATACATAAGATGTTATTATGAAAACTAAGAAAACCTTTCATCCAGAAATGTGATGGACAGCCAAGGACATGTTCCCCTTTCAGTTGTAAAATTATGCCTTGTATTCACAGTGAGCAGGTGGCCATGTTCTCTCACACACTTGGCCACCCCAACCCCTATTATGGTGCCCCCCCCCCCTTAATTTTTTTCTGGATCAACAACTTACTGTGCCCAGCACACAGGTTATGCCCCCAGAGTCGGTTCTGTTGAGAGGGGAGTACACTCTGTGCTGTCTCTCCCACTACTGCTCCCTCTACTCCTGGACTCTGTACTTGAGACTTAAATGTGCTACTGAGCATGTGTGGCCTATTTGCTCATCTTATCTCTCCATCTGTCAAAACCCAGGCTTATTACCCCTGCTGCTGGGTCACTAACCACTCCTGTGGCCAGCCAGCCTGCTCCCTGAGCTCAGTTCGAGCTTCCACTTTCATCCATGTGAGACGCAGGCTTCGTTTCTGGTCTGCTAGGCCACAGCACACATCCAGCCAGCCCCGGAGTACTTCTGTCCCAATCGCCTGATTGCGATCCGGCCAAACACTAGTCAGACTGAGTCAGCTGTTATCATCCGTCACTTATTCAATCCTGGCTAACCCCGGGGTATATATATATATATATATATTATATATATATATATATATATATATATATATATATACATACAAGTCTCTGGCTCTCAGTCATTGCCAGTACAATGTTTTAGCTCAGTCCCTACTGAGTGAAGCTTACTGAGCTCCTGCTGCTTTCATTTGTATCCTGCTGGTGTAGTTCTGATTGTGTTTACTGTACTAACTCCTTTGGCATTTTACTCCTGTGCAATCCGCATCTCTAGTTGCATAGGTAATATCCAGCCTGTTGCCCGTGTTGCTGATTCTGGTCTGCAGCTGTGCAAGTATACATCTGTCTAGCTAAGTCCCTACTAAGTCCCTACTGAGTAAAGCTCAACTGTGCTCCGGTTACATTTGTTTTTTAGCCTGCTGGTGCAGTTCTTTCTGCATTTGCTGCACTAACTTCCCATGTCATTCTATTCCTGTGTAATCAGCATCTCAAGTTGCACAAGTAATTCCAGCTTGTTCCAGTGTGCTGAACCTGTGTAAAGCATCCACCTATCTACTCAGGTATATCAGCCGTTCCTGCTTTCCATGCCAGATTATTCCACAGCTACCATCCATTCCAGTGTTCGGTCTGTATCTGGTCCTGTCATCTTTGTAGAGCTCCCAGACTACAGACAAAACTCAGTCCAAGCCTAGTAAATACTTCTGCCAAGATCTGCCACTCAAGTGTCCTGGACTACAGCACCAAGTAAGAGTTAATTTATTATTATCAAGTAACAACCCAGTTCAGTTTGGTTAATCTACTGCAACACTTTTCTCTGCTACATACATCATACCATCAACAACACCGACGTCCCTGGTGGTTACGATCTGGCATCCCTCTGTTGAGACCCGGGTTTGATTCCTGGTCAGGGAAGCATCTGTTCACATGTCAAGAAATCTCTTCAGGCCTTCCAGCTTTGCGTACACATCTCCCTCTTCTCAAACAGACACTTACCCGACCCCAGTTCCACAAGCAAGCAAGGGCAAAGCGAGACACCATCCACCATTGAGATGGAACGTACCCCTGCTATGAAACCTGGATGATACAGCAGAGTTACCATAAATACCACTATGTTACTACTGTTCACCTTTGAAGGGGCCACTACCACCATTGAATGTATATTAGGGGTGTGCACCGGCCACTTTTTGTGTTTTGGTTTTGGATCTGGATCTTTCTTCGTGTTTTGGATCTGGATTGGTTTTGCCAAAACCACCCTTCCGTGTTTTGGGTTCTGGGTTTTGTGTTTTGGATCTGTATTTTTTTTTAAAAAAGCATAAAAACAGCTAAAATCACAGAATTTGTAGGTTTTTCTGCCCCTATGCTATTATTAACCTCAATAACCTTAATTTCCACTCATTTCCAGTCTATTCTGAACACCTCACACCTCACAATAGTGTTTTTATGTCCAAAAGGTTGCACCGAGGTAGCTGGATGACTATGCTAAGCGACACGAGTGGGCGGCACAAACACGTGACCCATCTAGGCGTGATACTGCAGTGGCAGACAGGATTGCAGTTTGAAAAACTAGGCCCCAAACTGTACATAGTGCAAAGAAAAAAATGAGGTGCAAGATGGAATTGTCCTTGGGCCCTCCCACCCACCCTTATGTTGTATAAACAGGACATGCACACTTTAACAAACCAATCATTTCAGCGCCAGGGTCTGCCACACAACTGTGGCTGAAATTATTGGTTCGTTTGGGCCCCCACAAAACAAGCTGGCAATTAATGTGTCCCTGCACAAACTGGCCCTACGGAGGCAAGATGTCATCCTCATCCTCCTCATCCACCGATTCCTCACCCTCTTCAGTGTGTACATCCTCATCCTCACAAAGTATTAACTCGTCCCCACTTGAATGCACCACCACAGGTCCCTCTGTACGTTCTGGAGGCTGGTCTCCCTGGAAGAGCTGATAATTCATTTTGATGAACATCATCTTCTCCACATTCTGTGGAAGCAACCTCCTACGCCTTTCGCTGACAAGGTTCCCGGCTGCACTAAACACTCTTTCGGAGTACACACTGGAGGGGGGGCAACTCAGGTAAAATAGAGCCAGTTTGTACAGGGGCCTCCAAATTGCCTCTTTTTCCTGCCAGTACAGGTATGGACTGTCTGACATGCCTACTTGGATGCTGTCACCGATGTAATCCTCCACCATTCTGTCAATGGTGACAGTATCATATGCAGTGACAGTAGACATGTCAGAAATTGTTGCCAGGTCCTTCAGTCCGGACCAGATGTCCAAACTTGGTCCTGCCTGCCCTGCATCACCACCAGCGGCTTGCTTAGGATACCTAAGTTTTTTCCTGGCAGCCCCAGTTGCGGGAGAAAATGAAGAAGGAGCCGTTGACGTGTCACGTTCCGCTTCAGCTGACAGTGTGTTCACCAGCAGGTCTTTGCACCTCTGCAGGCTTGTGTCGGCCGGAAAGAGAGACACCACATAGGCTTTAAACCTAGGATCGAGCACAGTGGCCAAAATGTAGTGGTCTGATTTCAACAGATTGACCACCCTGGAATCCTGGCAAAGCGAATGAAGGGCTTCATCCACAAGTCCCACATGCCGAGCGGAATCGCTCCGTCTTAGCTCCTCCTTCACTTTCTCCAGCTGCTTCTGCAAAAGCCTGATGAGGGGAATGACCTGACTCAAGCTGGCAGTGTCTGAACTGACTTCACGTGTGGCAAGTTCGAAGGGCTGGAGAACCTTGCACAACACGGAAATCATTCTCCACTGCGCTTGAGTCAGGTGCATACCCCCTCCTTTGCCTATGTCATAGGTGGATGTATAGGCTTGAATGGCCTTTTGCTGCTCCTCCATCCTCTGAAGCATATAGAGGGTTGAGTTCCACCGCGTCACAACCTCTTGCTTCAGGTGATGGCGGGGCAGGTTCAAGAGTGTTTGCTGGCGCTCCAGTCTTCGGCACGCAGTCGCTGAATGGCGAAAGTGGCCTGAAATTTTTCGGGCCACCCAAAGCGTCTCCTGCACGCCCCTGTCGCTTTTCAGAAAATTCTGCACCACCAAGTTTATTGTGTGAGCAAAACATGGGACGTGCTGGAATTTGCCCAGATGTAATGCCCGCACAATATTGGTGGCGTTGTCAGATATCACAAATCCCCAGGAGAGTCTAAGTGGGGTAAGCCACTGGGCGATGATTTCCCTCAGTTTCTCTAAGAGGTTGTCGGCGGTGTGCCTCTTACTGAAACCAGTGATACACAGCGTAGCCTGCCTTGGAACGAGCTGGCGTTTCTGAGATGCTGCGACTGGTGACGCTGCTGCTGTTGCTGCGTAAGGTGATACATCTACCCAGTGGGCTGTTACAGTCATATAGTCCTTAGTCTGCCCTGTTCCACTTGTCCACATGTCCGTGGTTAAGTGGACATTGGGTACAACGGCATTTTTCAGGACACTGAGGACACTTTTTCTGACGTTTCTGTACAGTCTCGGTATCACCTGCCTAGTGTAGTGGAATCTAGACGGGATTTGGAACCGGGGACACACTACCTCCAGCAATTGTCTAAATCCCACTGCACTAATGGCGGATACCGGACGCACGTCTAACACCAACATAGCAGTCAAGGCCTCAGTTATACGTTTTGCTTCAGGATGACTGCTGTCATACTTCATCCTCCTCGCTAAGGACTGTTGGAGGGTCAATTGTTTAGTAAAAGTAGTGGCGTTCCTACTTCCTCTCTGGGATGATGAACGACTCCCAGCAGCAGCAACAGCAGCAGCAGCAGCAGGAGGCATAGCAATGCAGGATCCTCCGGAGGAATCCGGGATAGGAGAGTCAGTCATGCCAGTGACATGGCCTGCAGGACTACTTCCGATCCTGACTAAGGAGGAAATTGACGAGGAGGGAGTTGACGGTGTGGTTTGCAGGCGCTTGGATACAACAGGACAACGGGATTTTGGTGTCCCTGGACTGCTTACGGTCTTAGCCAAAGTTTCTGAACTTGACAGTAACTTATTATGAACGCGCTGCAGGTGCCGTATAAGGGAGGATGTTCCTAGGTGGTTAACGTCCCTACCCCTACTTATTCCACCTTTACATAAGGTACATATGGCAAGACAGTTGTTGTCCGGATTTGGATAGAAATATTGCCAGACCAAAGAGGTGGAATGTTTGGTCTTCTGCCCAGGCATGACTGTGATGGGCTTTTTCATCCCACGGACAACAACTGTCTCCCCCAGAGCCTGATTTAAACAAACCACATCACCATCAGAATCCTCCTCGCCAACTTCCTCCTCAGCGCCAGCTACACCAGTATCCTCATCCTGTTGTACTTCAACAGTGACATCTTCAATTTGCATATCAGCAAGTGAACTGTGGGTGCTCCTTTCAGCACTTGCAGGGGGCGTGCAAATGGTGGAAAGAGCCACCTCTTCCCGTCCAGTGCTGGGAGGGTCAGGCATCGCAACCACCACCACACTTGGACTCTCCTTGGGGGTTTGTGATATCTTCTTAGAAAGCACAGTTCTTCGCTGTGCTTTTGCCAGCTTAACTCTTTTGATTTTTTTAGTGGGAGGAGGGCTTCCATCGAATGTGAAGCTGAACCACTAGTCATGAACATACTAGGGATCGACCTTAGCCGTTCCTTGCCACTCCATGTCGTAAATGGCATATTGGCAAGTTTACGTTTCTCTTCAGCTGATTTAAATGTTTTTTTCAAGGTCATTTTCCTGAACTTTGTCATTTGGGATTGTATGTGCCCTCTATTATGACATTGGGCATCGGCCTTGGCAGACGACGTTGATGGCATTTTATCGTCTATGTCATGACTAGTGGCAGCAGCTTCAGCACTAGGAGGAAGTGGTTCTTGATCTTTCTATATTTTATTTTTATCGGAGAAAGTTTGGTCCTCCATTTATGTTATATCGATTTGATATATACGTGCGGCTAAACACAGAAAATATTTTTTTATTTTTGCTGGAGAGTAGTGCACTTTGTGGGTTACACCAGCCTTTAAGAAATGAGCCAGCCGGCTCTTTACTTATGGGACACAGGCGCACGCTTGGCGCTGCTCCTTTGTTGATGCACGTGCGGCTACTGCGCACACAATTCACAAACACAGAAAATATATATTTTTTTGGTTTGGACTGGAGTGTACTTTGGGGGTTACAGCACCCTTTAACGGTCAAGCCAGCCGGCCCTTTACTTATGACACAGGCGCACGCTTGGCACTACATTGTTGATGCACGTGCGGCTACTGCGCACACAATTCACAAACACAGAAAATAATTTTTTTTTTGGTTTGGACTGGAGTGTACTTTGGGGGTTACAGCACCCTTTAACGGTCAAGCCAGCCGGCCCTTTACTTATGACACAGGCGCACGCTTGGCACTACTTTGTTGATGCACGTGCGGCTACTGCGCACACAATTCACAAATACAGAAAATAATTTTTTTTTTGGTTTGGACTGGAGTGTACTTTGGGGGTTACAGCACCCTTTAACGGTCAAGCCAGCCGGCCCTTTACTTATGACACAGGCGCACGCTTGGCACTACTTTGTTGATGCACGTGCGGCTACTGCGCACACAATTCACAAACACAGAAAATAATTATTTTTTTGGTTTGGACTGGAGTGTACTTTGGGGGTTACAGCACCCTTTAACGGTCAATCCAGCCGGCCCTTTACTTATGACACAGGCGCACGCTTGGCACTACTTTGTTGATGCACGTGCGGCTACTGCGCACACAATTCACAAACACAGAAAATAATTTTTTTTTTGGTTTGGACTGGAGTGTACTTTGGGGGTTACAGCACCCTTTAACGGTCAAGCCAGCCGGCCCTTTACTTATGACACAGGCGCACGCTTGGCACTACTTTGTTGATGCACGTGCGGCTACTGCGCACACAATTCACAAACACAGAAAATATATTATTTTTTTAGCACTTGGGGGGAGCACCCCTGATGGACAGAGCACCCCCTGGACAACACTACAGCACCCCTTTAGGACTGGGACACTGCACAGGACTTTGGAGTGGACACAGCCTCTATGGAGAACTGACTGCACAACACAGTCCAGCCAGCCCCTATGGACTTTGAAGTAGTGGACACAGCCCCTATTAACAACAGCAGCACAGCACAACACAGCCAGCCCCTATGGACTTTGAAGTAGTGGACAACAGCAGCACTACACTACACTACACTACACAGCCCAGCCAGCCCTAACTCCCACCCTCCCTCTTCACTGTCCACAGCCGAGTGAGAAAATGGCGCAGATGCGGGTACCTTATATAGGATCCAAAACCCGCGAGACTCGGAAGGCGGGATGATGACGTTTTGCCTCGATTTCAGATCCGAGTCAGGCGGGAAAAGTCGAGCCTGACTCGGATCGGACTCGGATCGGGGGGGCTCGGGGGGGTTCGGATTTCAGAAATCCGAACCCGCTCACCCCTAATGTATATACTACTTGCACTAACCCCATAAGCTCCTGTCAGGGGCTAGTATAGGCTTTGTGCTCAGAGAACTATGTCACACGGACATTCACCATGCAAATGCAGATAAAGTGGAAAAAGTTATGGAAGGTCACCAGTGATTACACTGCACAACAATGAAAATGTTTCTATGTGAAAATAGTTATTTCTAATTGATTTCAGCATGCAAAGAATGAATATGACATTTAAAACTCTCAGTTAGCTCTGAGTTCCGAGATATAGCCCATTTATGACGATGTAGGGGTATTCCTAGTGAAGTGGGCAGAATGGAGAGAATCTTACCAGCAATCTACATTCCACGCAGAGGGGGCGGGGCCTCATGATCCAATTAAATGAATCAGTTATTTGTCCCCTCCCCTATTCAAATATATGCGATTCACGGGATTACCCACACAAGATAACTGTGGTGCACTGAGTGACAAGCATAGTGAGCAATTCCACCAAGACATTTCAGCAATGGAACAAAGATATCAGGGTAGGAGAATCACTACTGTTGGACAGTGACAAGAGATGCCCCAGAAGAGGAGTACAAGCGACAAGCAAAGAGAAAGCACCCCCATGAATAGGCCACTGTATTAGATAGTACTTTCATATGCTGTATGTTTGTTTCGTATGCTGTATGTTTGTTTCATTTTGTGTTCTTATTTGTGACTGATTGAATTAAAACAACTGTTATTTATTTTCTATTAGAAAATATCAGATTATTTTAAAATAGCTTTTCACTATGACTATATTACTAATGTACATACAGTATAGTGCAAGTAGTGTAGCTCAAAAAATAGAGCTAGTAAAAACATTCTGAAATCATTTTAGTTTTTCTTGACCTCAAATTAGTAATGTATGACTATTTTTAGAAAGGAAACAAATTAAAAGTATTAATTTGTTGTACAGTGTTATGGGGAGCAACCCAACCCAGATGAAAGCCACCAGTGATCCCAGGGAGTACCCCAACCCAGATGATGTAGATAAAGCCATGTTGACCTTATTCATAAAAAAATCATAAAACATCTTGTGACACTGTAAGTTAAATCTTGTGACACAGTGTAATATTCACAATTTTACAATCTAATAACACAAAATTTGCAATTAAAAAATTAAACTTTTCACTTCTTTCCTCAATCGTGAATAAATGATTAGTCTACATGCCAACTACAAGACCACAACAAAGTACTAAATAACATGCGTTATATATAAAACATGACATCACTGTAAGTGACAGCACAGTGTGTTATTCTTTTCTTATTTATAAAAAAATCTTGTGACACTGTAAGTTGTAGCACAATCTGTCATTCTTATTCATAAATAATCTTGTGACACTGTAAGTGGTAGCGCAGTGTGTTCTTTTCTTATTCATAAAAAATCTTGTGACACTAAGTGGTAGCACAGTGTGTTATTCTTTTCTTATTCATAAAAAAATCTTTTGACACTGTAAGTTGTAGCGCAGTGTGTCATTCTTATTAATGAATAATCTGTGACAAGGGTAAGTGGTAGCGCAGTGTGTTATTCTTTTCTTATTCATAAAAAAATCTTGTGACACTAAGTGGTAGCGCAGTGTGTTATTCTTATTCATAAATAATCTTGTGACACTGTAAGTGGCAGCACAGTGTGTTATTCTTATTCATAAATAATCTTGTGACACTGTGTGGTAGCACAGTATGTTATTCTTTTATTATTCCTAAACAATCTTGTGACACTGTAGGTCATTGATACCGCAGTGTAATATTTAAAATTAATACAAATTGACGTGTATGCTGTACCCCACTTCATTTGTGTTTGTTGATATGGAGAACGATCAGTTGAGAGGAGAGCAGGAACCACATACTAGTGCTGTAGCTGCTTCCAGTGCCACCAGTCATGATGATACTAGTCTATCTACATCATCTACTAAAGGCAATGCCCATGCGCATATAGGGCTTATGTCAGGGCATCTAAAATCAAGAACCAATCTTTTACAGTGGTAAAGAAAAAACATCAAAGGGAAAGTTAGCTGCAGAAAGACATAATATTGGCAATTTGCCTTTCACCACATGAAGTGTCAAGGAAAGGATAAGGACTTGGCCTTTATTTATGACTGGTGGTTCTGCCTTTCATGATCATAAGTGAACATGCTGATATAGAAATCGAGGATGCTTCTGTTGAAATGCACCAGGATGAGCAGGATATTTGCGTAGTTGATGCTAATAAGGATGTTGTTGATGAGGATGTTGCTTGTGTAAATCAGGCACCAGTGGAAGAAACAGTTATTGCCCATGATAAGCAAAAGCTCATTGTCATGCCTGGGCACAAGACAAAAAAATTCACTTTTTATGAGTGGAATTATTTCTACCCTAATCCAGACAACAATTGTCAAGTCATTTGTACTCTTTGTAAAGCCAGAGTAAGTAGAGGTAGGAACCTTAACCATTTAGGAATCTCCTCCCTGTTACGTCATGTGTAGCGCATCCATCCAATAGTTTTTATGTTTTGTGTTGACTCATCTGCATCACCAGTGGATCTTTTGGGTTAGTTTAGTTTTTTATTGGCAGCTGCACTTGCTTGAGAAACTGAAGGAGAAGCCATCAATGCATCACGTGCCACTTGAGCAGACAATTTGCTTACCAACAGCTCTTTGCATCTCTTCAGATCTGTGTCCGTTGGTAAGAAAGACACAAATTATGACTTAAACCTTATATCTTAAAGCTTGCATTTACTCTGTTCAGCTTGTCCACATATCTGTGGTTAAGTGGACAGTCGGTACAACGGCATTTTGGAGGCCACTAATTAAGTCTTTTTAATATCTCTGTACAGGTTGGGAATTTCTTTTCTAGTGAAGTGGAATCTTGATGGGATTTGGTAGCGGGGACACAGGACCTCAATTAACTGTCTAAAACCCACTGCATTATTGGCAGATATTGGATGCACATCTAATGCCAGCATAGATGTTATGGCGTCAGTGATTTATTCCCAGCAGCAACAGACATAGCGCTCACTGGGGGGGAATTCAAATGTTTAGCCGGTGGCTTTTTTTTTTAGACGCCCGACAGAGCAATTCAATTGTTGCTCTGTCGGGGCGCAATAGTCGCCGGTGCCGGCATTTCTGCATGCACAAGTACAGGGCATGAGACCCCCCCAGGCCAACCCAGCAGAACCGCCCAATGGCATCACACTAGTGTTAGTTTACAAGTGATAGTTTAAGAAATATAAAGAAACTCCTATGTGTGAAGTCTTACATGAGTAAGAGGGTATAATTGAAAATGTAAGAAGTGCTACATATATAAAAAATAAACTAAAGAAGTGAAAAAGTGTACATTATGATGCTATGATGTCCAGCCACACCAGCCCAGAGAGCCCTGCGCCCCAGACCCAGTCCCAAAACTAACACACAGCATATATTTAGTAGGTCTTACCCTCATTGTGCTTTATTAGATGTGCAGTCTTAGAATGCAAGGACTCCTTGCTAATTAAAAACACCCAAGAACAGGTGGGAGGGGTGCTAATCAGGGTACACATAACACAGCATGCATACGGGAGAGGCCCTAGATTGCACACAATGTGAGGTGCTACCTGCTGAGACTTGTTGTGCTGCTAGCAAAAAAAGGGGAAAAAATGCAAGTGCACATTAAATGTGCTATGGACCTGCCTTCCCAGGATTGGCTGGATTTCTGGTTGACATCATTCCAAGATAGCGGTGTCCATAGACCAAAGGAGAGTGAACTGCTGGGGAGGATGCAAGGCCTGTAGTGAGGGATCAGAGTTGTGCAGGTAAGAGTTGGAAGGGCAGTAGCAGGCAATGCAGGACTCAATAATGGGGTCCTGGGTTTCAGCATGTGACAATTAGGGGTATATTTACTAAAGTGAGAGTTTTTAGAAGTGAAGATGTTGCCCATAGCAACCAATCAGATTCTACTTAACATATAACTAGCACTTTCTAGAAGATAATAGCTAGAATCTGATTGGTTGTTATGGGCAACATCTCTACTTCTAAAAACTCTCACTTTCGTAAATGTACCCCTTAGTCTCTGCATACCTTTGCCTGTCTATTCTTAAACAAATTCAGAAATCCTACATTGTCTGTGGTGTAGCTACTCTGCATAAAATCAGTTGGTGGTCAAAATGATTTGGCCACTCCCAGTATATATGGCCAAAAGGTTGACACAGTAAAGGTCAACATGAAAGAAAGTCGACAATTACAAAAGGTCGACATGAAAATGGTCGACAAAAAAATGGTTGACGCATTTACCCGGCGGGGTAAAGTGTCTAACCCTAACCGTCGGGGTAAGTGCATAACCCTAACACTCTGATAAGTGCCAAGCCCCAACAAAAAATAATAATGCTGACCATTTGTTTGTCGACCATTTCAAGTCAACATTTTGACCCTGTTGACCATTTGTATATATCGACATTCTTCCATGTCGACCTTTACTTTGTTGACCTTCTGTCCCTGACGGCCTTTTGTCCCTGTCGACCTACTGCCTGTCTAACATCTGGTGTCTATCTAGACATTGTCGACCTTTTTACTGTCTATAATCCGGATATCGCCACCCACTTCCACAGTGAAGTGGGCGGCACAGGCCGAGGTTGCAGACTGGGGTTGCCATTGCAACCAACGGTCGCGATAGTGGACGACGCTGGGCCGCCGGACAGCTGAGTAAGCTGAGGCTTACTCAGGCTGGCCGGCGTGCGAGGCCAGGAAACTGCATCCGTAGACGCAGTCCCTGACCTTGCCACTCCTGGAAAACAGGGCCGACATGCCCGTTTCTGGGAACGCCGTCTGTCCCTGCCCCGACCATTAAATGCCTCTGCCTGATTGACAGAAGGATCTGCATGCGATCACGCAAGACCGGTTCTGGACATTCGCAAAACGGGTACTGCGTTTAGTCGATAATCTGCGTTCAGCATTTCACATACGTGCAATGCTGAATCAGGCCCACTGCTCGATAAAGTGAGGTGAAACAAAGTCATTCCAATGCATTTCGTCACAACGGGCAAAAGGGCAAAACATGGCTAATAAAGTATAATAAGAATTGCCCTTTTAAATTTCAGGAATAAATATGATCAGAAGCACCAGCTTTAAAATTATGATACTTAGTGAATAAAGCCCTTGGAGCATGTTAGGGTGGATCTTCAGGGACTAAAGGCACACATCCACTAAAGACATCAAAACGACTGCACGTTTACGACATTGTAATCGCGCAGTCGTTTGTCAGTCTGTGATGTGCCTACACTGACCGAGCAGTCGTTCAGTGTAGGCACATCAATCATCTGCAAACATGCTGAACCTGACGTTATCGTCAAGTTGTCCAGCATGTTTGCCCGATGATAGATCTCTAATCGTCCAGCGAGGCACGCATCGCTGGTCGTATTAAACATTTTTCTAAACGATTTGTAATAATTTGCTAATGATTAATGAATGATTGAACGATAACGATATAGTTATCGTTCAATCGCTCAATTTAATCGTCTAGTGGATGTGTGCCTTAAGACAGCTCAACTCGTTAATGTTTTACAAGCAATTGTGTCTAAGGTGATGTTACATTCAATGCATAATAGTCAAGTAATTTCAAATCAACTGCAAATTTTATTCGTGGCATGAGCAGCAATTCTCATTAAAAAGAGTCTGCAGAGCAGGGTATTATAGATGAACAAATAAAAGTATGTGTTTCATGGTGAGCATGGTTTTCCTACATTTCGCAGCACACATTCATCTTCCACTGATTCTAGCGATTCTTCCAGTTCATCTGGTAGGCCGCGCAATTTCAGGCGTTACTTTGCGCGCAAAATTAAGGCAAAGCGGGGGAACCCTGAGAGGGCTAACACAGTGTCGGCAACTAATGTGCCGGATGCATCGGGAGATTAGGTTCACTGCGCGAATATCCTATCCTTAAGGGTTTAAGTTCTAAATTTAGGGAGCAGATCAAGAAGGGTCAATTTGTGCATATGTTTGCGGTTTCGGCTTACGCAAATAGTTCTTTGGATCGGAAGTAGTCAGCTGGGGAAGTTGCGGAGGAGACATGTCGTTCTTACCAGAATTCGGTGGCACGTGTATATGTTTTTGCGGCGCACCCCTTGAGTGCAGGCCTGGGGAATATATGAATGTGGTAAAATGCATGCACATGGTACACGGTATGCACTCGTCAGCTAAAGGTACCGCTTGGCACCAATACGACGCATTTAGGACACAGCAGGAGGGGTAGGTAGTGTTTTAATTAGGTTTCAAGGATGTCGAGGTTTGGCTTGCAGTCAATCAACTGCCTACGCGCCTGCGGATTCCTCGGCTGGTCTGTAACAGCCTTTTCTGATCCACCCTGGATCTGAGGGCATCAGTTGCGTGCCGTGGTATGCGTGTAATAACACGCAGCATCATGAGGGGCAGGCTGTGGATATTGGCATATCTGCATGCTCTGCGGGAGCGGTCACCCAGCCAAGATGTCCAGGGGGTCTGCGGCGCAGGAGCAGGTTGAGGAGAGTAGGGCAACGAGCATCGCGGAGGTGTTTAATGAAGCGCCGTTGCTGAGTAATTTGGGGGTTTTGAGGAGTTGGTTGGGTCGTTATCCCCATGGGGAGGAAGCAGCCTTTTTGTGGCAAGGTTTTGGCGTGGATTGGCGTTTAACTTTGACAAGGGCGATATCCGGGTTTTCTAGGAGGATTCTGGAATAGGCGCATGTCCATCCGAAAGTCGTTAGGTGTACGGTGGAGGCGGAAGCCAGGTTGGGGCGCATGTGCGGCCACCTTTTTTGCATCCCCCCCTTTTTCGGAAAGTTTAGGTGCACCGCCTTTAAGGCGGCACCATAGAGGGAACCGAGTAGATTTGGGTTGATACAGCATTCTCTCTTGCCCAGATAGAAGGGTTGGGCTCCCACGCATTTTATCCATCAGATTGTCGTGTCGTTTGCCAATCGGTCAAAAACGCCCTGGAGATAGTACAAGGTTTCGGGGGGAGGGCTATACTAGCTAAGGTGAATATCGAATCCACTTTCTGGCTGCTGCCCATTCACCCTGAGTCCTTTAGATGTGTGGGAATTAAAATAGCAGGGCTCTATTACGTCGATGGGCTGTTTCATTTCGTGTATTTTTTCAAGGGTTTGTTAGTTATTTATTTATAGTTTTTGCTGGCAGGCCTTGTTCATCATTAGTAAGGTCTACTTATGCGCATATCTTACTTGGCTGTAGAAACATACCTTGAGAGGGTTATGCCACTTGCCTATGGAGAGGGCATGTCATTTCGGGGGAGTTGCTAGAAGCATTCATTTCGGTAGAGAAGGTTTAGCTAATACACTTGCAACCGCTTCTGGGTCCCCTCAGTTTTGCGTTTAGAGTCATACCTAGGAGTTGGGTTTTTCAGTAGATGGCTAGGAGCAGCCTCAGAGGGGGTTAGGAAGCCTCATCACCTCATTCTGCATCTCTTTGGAGCTGACTGAGGTGCTGCATGTTTGATTGGTTGTTTATGTGTGAATCAATGGCGTAAAGATATGGCCTCCGGCACCTGTAGCCAATTCGAACTTCAACGGTTTACAGATGTGTCCGGTTCCTTAAGTTTTGGTGCATTTTGTAAGGGTGTGGTGCTCGGAGCACGGGCCGGATACTTATGGGTTTCAGGGCCTAACCAAGAACATCCTTCTTTTAGAGAGTGTTCCTAATGGTAGGGGCGGTTGAGCTGTAGGAGAGCAAGATTTGCGAGAGGCGAATTCCTTTTTGGATAACTTAAGCGTGGTGTAGGTCGGTGCTAATCAGGGACGGACTTAGATTCGGCCTTACAGTTGTTGAGGCATTTTACACTGCTAAGTGGGTAGGGAATATTGAATTTAGGGCACGGCAGGTTTCAGGCGCTGGAAACGGTATGTCGGACGCCTAAAATCTTTTTCAGTGGGACAGGTTCAATTTCTCGCGTTTCCTGTTTAAATGGTTTAACCTTCCCTTTCCATGCCCGCTATTTCATCGGACTGGCATCACGGACCTCACACTGAAGTCATTGACGCTAAGTATATTAAAGACCTACACGGTGGTTTGGTACGATGGGCAGGGTCTTAGCTTCCAAGAGCTGGTGAGAGAGGACGATTGATGATTATATAGCAGATTTTTTCTGGATTTGCCATGAAAGTGGGTCATTACAAGACGGTTTGTCTTCAGCATTATCAAGTATCTCTAAATTGTTCCGGGCGCGCCTTTGGCAGATCTGGCCAATTACATTATACTAACCATGGGCAAGCTAGTTCCTGCTAATAAGCTTTATGCGCTAGCAGGTTTAAGGTTTGATAAGGTGGTTATTAAGCAGGTATTGATCTTATGCTAATTACATAGGTTTAAGACAAATTAGCTGGCCAGGGGGCGTTGGATTTCTATTCAGGCGCTTGCATATCTCGTGATTTTGTCCAGTTGCTCAGGATTTAATAATGTTCGCCCTCCAGGTGGCGGGCACTGGTTTATCCTTGCTAATCCAACCCCTTTGTCCAGGTGGCAGTTTATGAGGGTGTTTCAGAATTATCTTATTGCTTTAGGTATAGCTACGGAGCTTTGCGGGACTCATTAATTTAGTTAGGGGCAGCAGCTTGCGCAGCGGGGGCAGGTGTTTCAGTCGACTTATTAAAACAGTTAGGGTGGTGAGGTCGTATTTAAAGGAGGATAAGTTGCACTAGGTAGTTGCGCTCCTTGCGAGTTTGTTGGGAAACCTAGGGGCCTTATGCCTACTGCCGCTAGGGATTCTGAAAGGATTTTCAGCTTTTGCCCTCAAAGAGGTTTTGCTGTTTTTCATCTTCAGATGGGTCACCCAACTATTTTGTTTCCCTTTCCTTGGGGTTAAATTGTTGTTGTTATTATTACATACCAATTTCTGTCTGTATTAAATTCCAATATCTGTCTGTATAAATGCCAATTTATGTCTACGTGAACTCTCGGACAGGTTTGTCCGGGAATGCTAATTGTCGGGTGTGGGTAAATTCCTATTTTTTACTGGGCTAGCCAGCACCCCTTGGATTTGCAGGTCCAATTTTTTGTTGTGAGTGGGTAAGTTGCAATTGTTAGGATTACGAGAAATGCATTGGAAGCGCCTGCTAGATGCCCTATGGGCAGCAGAGGAGACGTTGGGGGCCCCACTTGGGAGGCAATGATTTGGGCGCATGCGTGGGTATTGAGCGGATATGGTCATTGCATACTTGTCATTTAGCGTTGGCGGACGCATCATGCAATACCCAAGTTTTTTACGTTACAGGGCGGAGAGCTTTCATAGACCCGATGGGGCTAAACTCCTGGGCGCGGGGCTAGTGTGGTTGATCAGTGACCTCTGCAGTTTCCCTTTATTTTCAGGAAGGTCACAGTTTGGTGGCGGGCCTGGTTCTGCGAACCGGGCTTTGGCGGGAAGCAGTGCTCACGGGCAGCCTATTATTAGCACAGGAGTGCCTGTGGTAGCATCTTTCCTTTGAGAGCGGCCAGTTTGTCACCGCCTAAAGGGGGGACATGGTCTTTGTTCCAAGGGAGGGGCCAATGCTGTGCCAATTAGGGGAGGATGGTACTGCCCCAGGTCAGTCTGCGCATGGCGGGGATCCGCCCCTATTATTTAGTATTGGTATCCATCGGGCTGTGGCCTTGGAGCACTGCTTTCTTCTTGCCACCTATTCTAAAATTTCAATTTGATCAATAAATTCTGGCTGTGACCTCTTCTAATTCCATACATGTGTCAGTGTGTTTATTCCTAGGTTTAGGATTAAGTTAAATTAACAAAAGGGAATAATGAAACAAATGGGTGACTTAATGCATCCGAATACTTGAATAAGTTTGAGGATAGATAAGCACCCTGTTTGATATGTAATTTTGTTAGGTAAGTTAAGGGTTAAAAGCTGGAGGGGGGTGCGGTTAGTTATTGATCATTTGAGGAGTATAAACCTATGGTAGGATTTCTGGGAGGGCTTAGAGGTCCCGTATAAATAGTCTGGGGAAGGGAGCCATCTTCCTCTTTCCAGTTTATTCAAATGTAAGCTGGTTTCTATCATTCTTATTTGGTTGGATAGTGCTTTTGTCTGTGATTTCTCCCAACAGGTAGAGGTGCAGCCTGGCGGGAAGCAGTGCTCACTGGTGGCCTATTATTAGCGCAGGAGTGCCTGTGGTAGCATCTTTCCTTTGAGAGCGGCCAGTTTGTCACCGCCTAAAGGGGGGACATGGTCTTTGTTCCAAGGGAGGGGCCAATGCTGTGCCAATTAGGGGAGGATGGTACTGCCCCAGGTCAGTCTGCGCAGGGCGGGGATCCGCCCCTATTATTTAGTATTGGTATCCATCGGGCTGTGGCCTTGGAGCACTGCTTTCTTCTTGCCACCTATTCTAAAATTTCAATTTGATCAATAAATTCTGGCTGTGACCTCTTTTAATTCCATACATGTGTCAGTGTGTTTATTCCTAGGTTTAGGATTAAGTTAAATTAACAAAAGGGAATAATAAAACAAATGGGTGACTTAATACAACTTTTAAGTGGCGTTGGTACATAAGTGCCTTGTTACTGATGTTCTTTTTGCTTAAATTACAGGCTAGTGAGATGTTAAAGGTATTACACTTAGTTAACCTATGGGTGTACATATAATAAATTAAATACAAGGGACAGATGAAATGGAGAAATTGATCCTGTCAAGAGTATATTCTCCACCTTACACAGGGATTCTGAATTAAAAAAAAGTTGAGGAGGGAGAATAGACAAACTTAGCATAACTATTTAAAAAGGTAATTACTCTGAATAATAATGTTGTAAAAGATGATGTGCATAATGAAGAAAATGATAGTTAAGTAAGTTGAAGTTACTCCAATTGTCAATATGAAACATATAGTGAAGCGAGAAGTACACCCAGTTCTCGTAGCAACTGGAGATTTATCACATACCAAGAAATAAAACTGTCTCCTGGGTGGGAACAGGGTTTGTGACACAGTAATGCCCCTTATAACACATTATGCCACACATTAATGTCCATTATAACACATTATGCCACAGTAATGTCCCTTACAACACATTATGTTGTTAGCCCCTTACAACACATTTTGCCACAGTAATACCCCTTACACCACATTATGCCACAGTAATGCCCCTTATACAGTAAGCCACAGTAATGCTCATTATTCATTAAGTCACAGTAATGCCCCTTATACATTACCACAGTAAGGCCCCTTACACATAATGCCACAGTAAGGCTCCTTCCACATTATACCACAGTAAGGCCTCTTTTACATTAAGCCACAGTAAGGCCCCATCTCCCTTCTCTTACCTGCCAGGATCGTGCAGTGGGTGAGCTCGAGGTGGCGCGGGACAGGGCTGCGACACGCTGGGGAACTGTCAGTACTGCCATCATTGTAATGTGGAACCAATTGGAGCCCATGGACTGGCAGCCTCTGCTGATTGGCTGCCGGTCTGCGAGCACTGATTGGCTTGCGAACGGCACCACATTGGAATGAGGGTGTCTATGTGCCTCTCAAGGCCAGGATATGGCTCCAAACCCACAAGAATGGCAACCTACCCTCCTGGCAGCTTCTCCCCGGCACCTCTTCAAGTCTGGCACCCGAGTCACATGCCCCCTCAGCCCCCCCCCCCTTGGGGCCCTGCTTAGGCACTGAGCAGCATTAAATGTTAAGGATGTGGGAAGGAGTAGTGCTGTCAATGTTGAGATGTTCAAGAATGTACCTCTGCCTCAAACAGTATGTAACATGGCAAATGGCTCCAGCAATGGTGTGGTGCAGTAGTTCGTAGGTTAATCACATTAATTACACAATCGGAAGACACTTACTAGTTCTGGAAACCTGGAGGGCTCTTTTTGTATCAAAGACCTGGAAAGATCTCCTTTGACTCAGATTAATATAACTGCAGATTGACAATAGACACAGGAAGATCCTGGACAACAGCAAAGAAACTGGACAAGCAACAGAAAACTAGAACAACTTTGCACTCTCTCTAGATTCCTACTTTGGTCCTAGACTCCTTCTGTTTTTCTGGACTGAACCTGGGCTCCCTCTGTTCTTCTGGCAACATGTATAGGAATTCTGAGCTTACTCTCTGGCTGCGGAAGACTACCTGTAATCAAATTGAATTCATTCTGTACATTAGAGCCACCATGCTAACACGTTGTGCTATATATGTGCTTTATCTGTTTGCACAAACTACTGTACTTAAATGAGCTACAATTAGTGTGACTAAGGCAGCATTAAAAGCAAAGGTGTACTACACATATGTCCATATTTTTGCCATTTTGATTTTATTTTTTTTAAACTTTGTTTTCAAATATAGTATAACAACAGTTTGTCAAAAATATTAGCAACTGTACAAGGTGAGCACAAAGCTCTGCATATAAGGCACATTAATTCCTCATGCTAGTGATAGGACTTATGGAAAAGAATGCTCAATATGACACTTGGGGTAGACTTACTAAAGCTTTTAAAAATTAAAAGTAGTGGTGTTGCCCATAGCAACCAATTAGATTATGTCTATCATTTTCTAGGATTAATAGAGAAATGATAGCTAGAATCTAATTGGTTGCTATGGGCAACACCACCACTTTTCATTTTTTAAAGCTTTAGTAATTTTATGCCTTGTAAAAAAAAGTCCTTTGTTATTCTGTTTCTTCCATGTCTTAATTAATACAATAACATGTCTACCAACATTGCAAATAGCTAAATTGGGACACAAATAAACCCTCAAAGGTCTGCCCAAATCATACCAAGGCTGATCCATCCAATAATGCCCAGACATGACCAAACAAGATCAGATCTGATCCAATCATGCTCACATTATACAAGGACTCGCCCCTTTTACAGTCTGCATTTTTGGACAGTACCACCAAAATAGGAACTTTATTTAGCTATTAGAAGAAACCAGTAATCGTTCGATTTAAAGAGAAGACCATGTGCCGTATTCAATTAGATGCGATAAGTGCCATTTTCGCTGTAAATTATCACACCCATGATAATATCATTGTCGCACCCGTGAATTCATGGTAAATAATAGTGTGAAACAGGCGAAAAGTTTTGAAAAATATGGGGATTTCTTTCTGAACAGTTTGGACCACCCCTCTCCCCTCAATGAAATTACCCCAAAATTTTTTCGTAAGTTGTGTAATTTGTCAAAAAACTACTGGTCAAATTTGAGGTGAAAAAAAAAAATAGATGAAAATGGGTTTAACCTATTGGGTCTGGTAATTCGGGGGGCTATTTGGATGCGTCAAGTGCTTTAAACACTGCACATGGGTGCAGCGGGCATTTTTTTTATCGGTTTTTAAAAGTGCACTTTTACAGCATGAAAATATACTTGCACCAATTTTAATGTACCCCCAGTTTATGTGGAACAGTAATTTCCTGGAAAAAAATAGCTTTCTCTTGTTTTTTTTTATTTTTTTGAAGTATGCAAATTCCTACCAACCAATGCAACTTAAAGTACCCTAAATACTTTTATTACAGCCAATAATAAACTTCTAAATTAATTTCCAATGTACGTCAGCCATTTTTGGGGGTACAGAGGCAATTTCCTGCATGTCCTGACTTTTTCTGATGATTTTCGCCTGTTTGTTTATTGTACCTACCCATTTTCGCCTGTTTTTTGGTAAACATGGGAGCGCGAATGCAAAAATCATCCGATTTTGTGGCTAATTGAAAACAGCTCCATGTCCAAATAGGGGAACTCATTTACCTGAATTGTAAATTGACATCCTTTACAGTGGGGAGCCACAGTACAAAATTATGTGTATCCACCATTCTCTCTTGCATTCCTATGCTGGAGGGGGCCATGTTAGTGGGAAGGAGCTCTTGTACTAAAGATATAGGAGGGGTTTCAATACAATGGGTAATATCAGAGTATCTGCAGTAGGAAGTTAGAAGTGGTCGTCCTTTAACCTAGGTTGCAAACAGCATGTACAATTTTAAAGAGTAATTGTCAATGTTAGAGTTTTCTTATTTAATGGCATTAATGCAGAGTTGGTCTTTGACATTTAAAGATATTAATTTCACATTATGAGCTACAGTATGTTTTTCTATTCCACATATTATTGTCCTTCCATGTTAGTGAAAAAAGTTAAGGCCTCTGGGAACATTTGCAAAGTATAAGGATACATTTGAAATGCACCTATAGATATGACATCTTTATTGTCTGAAAAATAATCAATCACAACTTCTTGTAGTCCATTTCTAGATTTATCTGGAAGTATCCAACTAAAGTATGGAACTATGATATGCTTAAAATGGAGAGCTAATCGGAGTACAAAGGTGGCCTGGACAAACCAATATTTAATTTTATTTTCAAAAAGTCAACATACCCTGATTCCCAGCATGATTATAATCCTCAGCTCTAAACATAGCTCAGTACTATCCATGGAAGAAAGAAATTCACCTCTCAGGAATAGGCGATAGAAGTAAGAGGCCCAGCAGGTTATGTAAAATATTTATACAGGAATTATTGGACTGACAGCTTTAGATCTGCAGGTTATGACAAAGCAATGAAACATTCATCATTAGACATAAACTCAGCACATCATTGCTAAACTCATTTACACCACCCATAGAGCCCTTAGAGCATCTCCATCTGTTGTGCTGATCTTACTTTTCCAAGCTCACACCAGACGCTGCAGGAGGTGACCAAACCTCGCGGAATTCAGTTATATTGTGAGTAATAGCAACCTGCCTTAGATTATTAACAGAATATTGATTAATGTTTTTCAATATTTCCTTTAGCGATGCCACATGACTTCAGATACAGATATAAGGAACAAATGCTTATGTTCTGTGTTATATAGATAGAGTATATAGATCACAACTGTAAAAAGTAGTTCAAAATATAATTTTTTTAATTAATTTTACATACTGAATTGCAATATCTCCCTATTAAGATACTGTTTAATGGGTCAATCCTATGGGTTTGTTTTTTTGTGGGTTGCAGCAGAACCTCATGTAAGCCCCTAATTGCTAAGCAGGGATTCTCTCTGAACCCATAATTTAGAGTTACTTCCCAAACCATAGTAGACAGTTCTTGGAAAACTTTATGGTGGGCCGGTTAGTTGTGGATTATATGAACAGCTGTTTTCTCACCCTCTAAAGTGTTGGTCAACTTGGATCGATCTAGCCACTAAAGCCAGTGACTTTTTTTTATTAAGATAAAAACTAAAGTTATCTTTGAAAGTATTAGGAAATATATCTCTACAGACATTTGGAACATTGATTGACAACCCTACAGTCTACATTCAACTCAATAAGCTGTTGTGTTGAAACATAATTGCCATCTTTGGGAAAATATGTGTGTATTGCTAAGCAGCAAAGAGTCAGGCCTGAGAGAATTTTACATCTCATAATTTTAACCTTGCCAGTTTTACTGGCTGTGTGATCAGTGCTGCTTTTATTTTTTTTTCCTTGTCAAAATTGGTTTCAGATTTTTCGGTTCTCTTAGAGCTACTCACAGTTCAAGAAAGAGAAAGCAGATCTGATCGTGACCATACGTGTTATCAGGTAGGTGTCAAGTTCATTACTCGAAAGGGTTCTGTTACAGTGTTTAGATAACCTTTTCTCCACCAACAATTTCTAAGAACTTCTGCAAAATTGTTTGTTGTTTTGCTGCCTTGGGAAAATAGTTCTTAATATTTAATGCGAAAATGTTAAAAGGTCAATGCTAGAAACATGTCAAATGTGTGAGTTTGTTTAAGCTGCAACCCATCGCTTATACAAAATCACTGGCAGCTGCCCTTCTATATGTAAGCAGAATTTTAATGTTTACTAAATGGCAGAACACTTCACCCAATACCAGCCACAATTTGCGCTATTTAGTTCAGTTAAGGACTATTTGTTGTACTGCACTTAGGCAAATGGAAGTTCCAAAAGAGCAAAACTTTAACTTTTTAAATAAATGGGCTTAAACAAATGTTGAGAAAAATACTTCCGTAAAGGTCAGCTGTGGTTTAGTATCATTAACAAATATATAACTAATGGTTTATCACATCATACATCTGGATGCAAAGTAAATTATCAGAATAATTATTTATAGCATCTGGATGAATTATTTGGGGAGAAGATTATGTGATAAATGCACAGCTGAATAATGACGTTGAACCAAAAAGACACAAGACAGAAAAAGTCACATTCTCAAGTTACAACCATGCTCACTGTTATATATTTTTGAATGTGCTTTACTTGGATGTTTGTCACTATTTTGCCACAATGAATATAACTAACTATCTTTTACAACTTCTATGGAAGATTTGTCTATTATAAGATATTGTGATTTTGTTTGTGAATTTTGAAGTGCTGCAACTCCTCTACAGATTTCTGTGCTTGTATATAAAGATTGATAAACAACACGAAGACAGATTGCCACAACATTAAGGTTGGAAATTTTATGCTCTGTACGTTCATATTACTTTTTCTTAATCCTTTTAAATTTCTCTGATTTTATGAGTTTTAGGAAAAATTATTTAAATACTATTACTGATTTTTACTATTATTAAGTAAATTAATACAACCGGCACATTGGTCTCATTTAAATTGTACACACTGGATAAGGCATTAGTATTGAGAATGATGCTTCCTGCTATATGGACCCAACATAAATAACATTTGCTCACTATAATGAAAGATATGTTTGTTATATTGGAGTATTTAATAATTCATGATGCATTACCATATATCAACACTAATTAGTAATGTAATTCATATACAGTACAGTAAGGGATAAGACAATATTTGATGCACCATAAATATCTAGTATGAAAACTGAATATGAAATGAGCTAGAACACAAACTACACAGTTTAGACATTTTGTATGTTAATGCTAATAACTAGGTAATATTTTTGCAAAATGATTAGGTTTAGTTCAACACAGAAGTGCAATATTTTTAAGTACGACAGAAATAAGTATAATCTATGTTCTGCATTGGGCATGGCAGCTTATCTAGGTTGTATGGGACATACTGTATGTACACAACACAACACAACAGTATAATATATATAAAAATACATAGTTTCAAGCTAAGGACTACCAATTTTTTTTTCATACAAATATCTGTATGTTTCTATGTAGACAAGAAAATTCCTTTTACCATCTGTTTTTTGAGCTTTATAAATGTATATAACTATTTAAAATAAAAAAGCATATTATAATAAAATTCATAAAACTTGTTAAAATGGGGGTTGTAGTACTTCAAGATGCACTGAAACAGAATTGTGCACCACGAGCTCAGAAGAAATGGCCCTGCAGCAAAGTAGTCCTGGAAGCATATTTACATTGTTGTCATTTTAAGTGAGCGAAACTAACAATCCAAAGGAAATCAGAGCTGCTGCATAATGTTATGTTTCATTGTGTATAGAAATGCGCATAACATAACTGTGCTTTGGCAAATATTTTAAGGCTGTGTAATCTTAGCAAATTATCTAGGGACCAAGACATCTAGGGACCAATTTATTAAATTGAACTTATGTGAGAGATAAAAGATACATTTTTCAGCAATTTATAATTATTTCTTCAGCTTGGCAGCTGAGCAATACTCTGGAGGTCTTTAATTATTACCATTCTGGGGGGCCTCCTCTTTACTCTTCTGAACATGAATGTAGTTAGAAGCCCAGTTTGAGTTTCAGTTTTACCATTACTACTATATATATATATATATATATATATATGGTTCACAGTGGCTGTGCACTCACCATAATAACTAACAATAATAATAAACAGTGGGGTTTTGGTTCATGAATTGATCAATGCATTTAAGCTTGCGGCCCCCTGTTTATTGTTAGTTATTATGCCGAGTGCAGAGCACCTGTGATATCTATTTAAAAATGTGGTCACATACCATGTTGCACCCAAATCTAGAAATGGTGAGTGGCGTGGATTAGTGCTTTATATATATATATATATATATATATATATATATATACTTCCCTGAAAATGGGCAATAGTCACCCAAAATGTCAGATTATTAAACTGGCTGCTTAAGTGCATTTATTTGAACCGTATGAGACCAGTGGAGTGCCGTCTTGCTGCATTTTGTGTATTACCCTCTAACGAGAACACTGGGAAATATTTTATGGAATAGGAGTGCCGATCGTTCTGGACTATATATTTGCAAAATGATTTATACAGAAACATATAGTAGTGGATATCATATGTCATATTATATCTACTCCAATGCAAGATATAATACTTATATTGTGGAGTTGGGGTAATCTTCTCATTCATTTTAAATATATATGGACTGCAAAAAAAACAATTTGTTTGATCTATAAATGATAAGAAAAATTCTATTTTATCCTCATATTGCTAAGAGACTTGTACTATACCGATACTTGTTACTGGCAAGATCCTGCAGTACTTAATATCGATGGGGTTAGCAATGATAGTAACCCACTTAATATGTATGGCAAAATGAAGGGCCAAAACTGGGATTTTTGTCACCGGGGCAAGACAGTAATTTGGAGCTCCCCCCTCCCTCTCGTTTGATGATCTTTAAAATTTCTTAGAGACTTAAAGACACCTCCCTATTTGGAAAAAAAAAAGATATATAAGTGGGCACTAAACCTAATGTACAAGCTTATTGCATAAACTAGTTTTAACAAATCTGTATACTGTATATATATATATATATATATATATACACACACACACAGTGTGCTGATTTGTTAAAACTAGTTTATGCAACAAACTTGTACTTTAGGTTTAGTGCCCATTTTATATCTGTATTTTTATATACTGTATACTGGTAAGTCATATCTAACTTTCCTTGTGATTAATTGGTGCCCTACAAATGGCACTTGCTGTGTAACATGACTAAACATTACTTGTGCTGTGTGATGTTCCGGTAATGAATGGGCTTTGGGAGCAGTGTAGCTGTAAGCAGAGATGCAGCGCTGCCCGTGTGTTCAAGGCCCCGAATCACCCGCTGACATCCCACACACTCCCTTCATGCTGCTGAGCCAGAGCCAGCTACAACTTTCAGAGCACTCATCATCCCCGATCACAGCAGCGGCCGTCATACTGTTCTGTCTGTCTATGTCCTGCACAGGCTGCACTGCTTCCTTGTCTGCAGAAACTCCGCCACTCCCCTCTTTCGTCTCGTCACACACAAACACACACACACACCCTCAGATCCGGCACCCGGGGCACGTGCCCCCTTAGCCTCCCCTAGTTGCGGCCCTACAAAATGAATAAAAAACTATAACAAGTAACAAATATGTCAGTAATAGATCTATTTGCCCATGATTTCACTTTTCTCCAAATGTAAAGGATGGGAGGAGCTGAATCAGGTTTTTTTTTCCTGCTACTTCTCTTAAGATTGGAATAAAACAACCATTATTTATAAAGGGCATGCTAATATAAAATGTGCAGATGCTCTGGCTATTAAAGAGCCTAGCACAACAGCTAGGTCTTACTTGGTGATATCTCTTGCTCCATTTATTCAATTAGTGCTTGTCAACATGATCAGTTTTCTAAGCTGCATTTCTAAACAGAACACAGTTAAAAATATTCCATATATATAGAGTTGCATACACATCCATTGACTGCCACAATGTCTCTGTTGTCTACACTGATAGCACTAATATACACTATTCAGAGTCGCAGTGAGAAAATAGTATCGCTGAGCCACATATGCAGTATATGGATATCTATACCAAACTATTTTCTATTGAACTTCTCAAGATGCATTCTGGCTAGGCTCATTATGTGGTAGAGCCCTAAGCCTGGGTCAGGCTATTTACTGTAGGTTATCGCTAACATTATCAACTTTCTGATGGTAAAGCAACGACATTTGTTTTGCTGCATTGTGAAAAATGGTAGCTTTTGTTACAGAGAGAGAAAAATTATGGAGATAATATGATATGAAAATTCAAAATAGTGAGCAACAATAATAAAAAGTGCAACATTTTCTACACAAAATAGATAACTTCGCCTTTCTTCAAGAGATGCCTAAACATAAATATAAATAAAACAAAACAATTTTAATTATATCTGCCTTATTGTAGTAATATATTTTTTTCTTTTCTTTTTACTTTATGTGTTCAATAGTTTTAACTTGGAGTGCAAAATTATTATTGTGAACCTGTGAATTGATCCCACACCGAGAACCAACAATGCAATTAAATGTATTTTGTAATATATGACAAGCTGATATTTTAACCTACGTCCATTAAAAAACCAATACTAAATTAAATTATAAACTTTTAATATTGATTTGTATTTTTATGTATTGATAACTATGATATTAGTATAATTATCCACGTTTTATTTAATGTTCAATTTTAAATACCATATTTAAGTGCGCAGAGCTTGAATTTTTTTATTTTTTTTTGATTGGTTACAAACAGAGGGTCTGATTCAGAGCTGGACGCTCTGACCAGAGCGCTCGCTCTGAATCAGGGCCCTCCTGCCTAAACTTGGAGCGGCCTCTTGGACGCTCGCATAGCTGTGGGTTACCACCCACAGCTTATGTGAGTGTCCATGATGATGGTCGCGATGGTCAAGACCATCGTGACCATCGGGCTTGCGACGAGACCCTGCGGTAGGGTCTCGCTGCCGCAAGCCCAGGAGTAATTTTGGCTCTATCAGAGCTAAAATCACTCCAACTGGCATCACTAGTGATGTCAATGGGGACGGACCCAGACGGTAGGCGTCTGGCAGCCACGCCCATGGCACGCCCACCAAAGGGGGCGTGCTGTCACTCACCATCGACAGCACGCCCCCTTTGGTGCGAGACCCGGAGTGACAGCTTGGCTGTCGCTATCCGGGTCTCTCGCATGCGCACGACGGAGCTCCCTCCATCGTGCGCATGCGTATTTGGGTACCATCGACTCGTTTGCGAGCGTCCTGCGCTCGCAAGCGGGTCTGAATGAGACCCAGAGAGCAGTAAAGCAATAAAACAGTGAAATCATGAACAACGTATATAAACCAATTTTACAATAGGGGCATTTCCCGGAAATCATTGTAATATAGACAAAGATACACATTAGATATATCTTGAACCATTTTTTCCTTAACAACTGAATTTTTCTTGATTCTTGGAATATTGACTTATAAAGTGCAATTCTTCAATATCAGTGTCACCATCCATATCTTACTACATAGCTGAGTTACATCTCCTCCCACATGTGTGAACTGCTGTCAGTCTTTACTGGTAGTACACTATAGAGTAGTGGTTTCACAACTGGATGCCATGGGTTGCTAGTCGAGTACCAAATAAATAATTTATGGTCAATATGATAAGCAAATCCAGTGCTGGTGACTGCCCATCATAAAATATGTGGACAAAGAGAAGCATAACACTGTCCACCACCGTATAACTTGACCTAAGGATGACAGGTATGCAAAATTTACTTAATTGAATAATTTTGTTAAGTCTTTCAATAAAAAACTTTGGCCTAGGGGTGCCAGAGAAAAAATTGTGATACTCTAGGGCATTGTGATTCAAGAAGGTTTGGGAACCACTGCTCTACAGTATAGCCAAACTGAAAATAACTAACATTTGTAATCCATATAAACTTTACTGAATCCAAGGTAGGCGCATGCCAGCATTGCAGGGAGCCCAGGTTCAACTATCTTAATGTGCATCTTCTGTCTGGCTAAATTTGAGGTCATTTTATATCTAAGCCTTTTTATCCTTTAGTAAATCTTCTCCACTGATGTCTCTGCTAAAAGTAATGGAATTCTATCCTGCATTCCAGTTTTTCTTTTCAGGCAGAAAAGTCTATTGGCTCCTCATAAACCCTTAACTGCCCCTTTGAGTATAAAAACATTAACTCTTTCCATCCCTATATAAATACTATTTATTACTATGGAGTGTACTATAATGCATGTTATTTGGTGATCTATATTATATTTATATTATGTTGTATTATGATTATTGATATAAAAAATAAATTATTAAAATAATTTAATTACAAACAATGTAATGTGTATAGTCATTTATCCTAGAGAAATGTGTTTTCTGTGCTGAATATATGTTTTAGCCATTTCTGTGTAATTGCATATTTTTTCACACAGTTTTACAATAATTTGTTTTGATGACAAAAAAGTGAGAACAAGTAAAATATTTTCTAACTTTATTTTAATTTTATTTTTACTTTTGTTAAATATTCACATTACTAATAATTTAATTGGCAATTAATATTAGTTTAACATTTGCATAATACTGTTTTTCTTTTTATTTGTTTGTGTTTGTTAAGCTTTATAAATTTCTTCTTATCCACATAAATTTAATCTTATCCATATATATATGTGAATTATTCAATGGAATTCTATATTAAAGCTATTTTGCTATGTAACTTTAGAAGGATGGCAACATATATGTATGTACAGTAGTGCTATATATAAATAGCTTTACAGTTTTTTTTTCTAAAAAAATGTTATTAAATAAGTACATTTTGTATAGATTTAGACCTGTGATATTAAAGCTTGATAATAAGGAGATACCAATATTTTTTTGTCTCTGGGTGGCATGCTAAATGGTAATTGCATTTTCAAAGATGCTACACATTTAACAAATGTCTACTTGGCGTGACTTGGGTAACACTTGAAACAGATGTTGCAAAAGTCAGTTTTAATTGCTACGCTTGCTGGTATGTGACTGAATATTATGCTCTCTTTTTAAAAGTATAGCATTCAACTTTGCCTGAGAAATGGTTAACACAATCTACTTATTAGTCTCAACATTTCTTTTGCCAATAAATCAGAAACAACTATGCATATATAGATTATATAGATGTAGATTTGAGCACATATAGTTGAAACTGGGCATATATAAAATACTGAAGCTTAAATATATACTAACTTTATGTGTAACCACATATGGCTATATTTAATGTTAAGAGAATTATCTAGTGACGGTACCAAATATCAGTATAGCAAAATTATTTTTAACAATTCAGACTTCAGTGACATTTCATCCTTTTACTAAATTCCTTAAATATACATGTTTCTGAAGTCCTAGTTAGAATTTTCTTTCATTTCTATTAACTGCAACCAAGTTTATTAAAGACTGTAAAACGAGATGTGCTATTAATATTTTTTTTTATAAAGTACAATATGCAGTAATGCATAATATAACTAAATTACTATAAATAAATGATGGTAAGTTCATACAAATTTAGATATATGAAATGTTATGTAAGATAAATTAGATTTTTTTTATATTTTTAAATAGTTACACTTAAGAACATGCAGTGTTTCTTTTCATTTCTCATTTACTTTTTTGTGATTATTTGGGAAATATAAACAATATAATTGTGAATTGCATATAATACATTAGACTAATATGTACACACATGACAAGTTAATACATTGTCCACTATTGTTTTTCCTTTACAACTAGTGATTGATACCAGGTTATTAAATATTAATATCAAATATTTAATTTAAGTTGAACAACCAGTATAATTTTATGAGGTCTTTTTTGTTCTGGTTTTAGATCAGTTTTACTGGAAATGTTGACTCTTATTACATATCCATCTGCTTCATACAAAAACAATGTTAGTGTAAAATATTAACTGATAGTACAAGCTTGAGTGATGAGTTTGCAAACTAAGGTGTTGAGGTAGTCTCTGCTTGTAATACACTGGGCAAATTAAATCCCTTAGAGGTGATTTAAGGAAAGCATTTGTCATACGGCTACCATAAAAGATTTATCAACAACAGGATAAACTTGCAGAGTTTTGGGAGACTAGTAAAGCTGAAATTATTTTTCACATATGAAATTGTAAATACTTTTCAATTAAACTGCATTAAATGCAATCGGTAGTTTAATAATATCTTTTCAGTTTCACATTTTGGAAGCAAAACTGTTTTAAACCATTTCAATTAATATTGATATGGTTAGTATCCAAGCTTTAGATACAACAAATACCAATTTGTTTTCAAAATCACCTAATATTGCTGAGTCCATGTATTCCTATTTTGAATGCAGCAATACATTACAGCTACTCTGTTACAACAGCTTGTTTTGTTGGTGGAATAAGGGTTATTTATCTGCACTTCTGTAATTATTATTAGAAAACTATAGTGCCAGTATTTATATAAAATGTACTGAATACAGCAATCCAGATTATTGTGATTTTTAATACATATTGTAGAATAGACATTAGAATGCACTGAACATTGGCCATGTAAAGTAAGTTTCCCACTGTAAATCTCTTCATATTAGTTAATAAACCACCTTCTATTATATAATTAACTTACAAAAATGCATTACAATTACAGTATTGTACTTATGTAATTTGTTTCATTATTTCATAAACCTCCTCAAAAATACTAACAACATATGTGAACTCAATTTATATTATGAATAAGCTGGGGCTCATTAGGATGATCTCTGTATTGTGTGGTGATTACTGAAATGCTCTCTGTATTGAATAGCTGTCAGTACAATATTATCTTTATTTTATGACTGTCACTTGGAGTTATTGTGTACTGTATAGCAATCACTAAGATGCTCTCTATATTGTATAACTAGCGAGTCTCATCAGCTTCGCACAAGAGCAATTTTGAACTTACGTCGATAGTCTTTTTTAACCACGGTCTTATAAGATTACCTTGTAGATGACATTAGTTGTCGTCAACGTAAAAAGATTTAGTTTTGATGTGACATGTAAAGTTGTCCATGAGAAGACAACTCTCCACAACTCCAGCAACGTTAAGTGTATGTCACAGTGCTTTATTTAATGTCATGCCAAAGCAGACTATTGCTGGGAATTGGACTCATTTGAAATTAAAAAATTGTTTTTCACATAAATAAAATAGGAATGGTGTAAGAAGGGCAAAACTAAAATTTTGTATCAGTAAACAGGGTTTACATAAATTTTTCTGGAGAAACTGGATAACGCATATCAATTTCTACAGGGTATAAAATAAAGTCCATCGGTGTGATATATCTTTAATGGTTTAGGCAGCATAAGCCAAAAAAGCACTCAGATGTCCATTTTTTCATTGCCTTGCTTCACTAAAATCGTCACTGCTCCCTTTTTTCATACATTAATGTTTCATACACCTAAACCGTATTCGACATATGCTCTATAGCATTGTGAAAACTGCATCAAAATCTGTCCTGTGTTCTCGAGATTAGCCCGAACAAACAGATAGGTGCCTACCAGAGATTTTATTTTATACTATGTATAGATATTTACTAAATGTCTCAATATATTGCATATTGGTCACTGGCATCCTTTATGTATTGTTTATCTGTGACTAGGATGTCCTTTGTATTGTATGACAATCACTAGGATGCTTTGATTAATGTATGGTTGTCACTATTATTATGTATTGTTTATTGGGGGCTATTTTATGGTGATCTAGAGGTTTCAGTTTGTATTGTATGGCGATCATCTCTGTATTGTAAGCCAGTCAGTAAAATACTCTCAGTATTGAATCTGTATCACTAGGTTGCCCTCTGCATTGAATACCTGCCACTAGGATACTCTTGGTATTGAATACTTGTCACTTGAATGCTTTCCGCATTGTATGTTAATCTTTATGGCATGTTGGTCACTTAGATATTATCTGTATTATATGAACGTTATTAGAATGCTCTTTCTATTGCATGGTGATTACTGGGATACTCTTTGTATTAAACATACATCATGGCATTCTCTCTGTATTGAATATCTGACACTAGAATGTTCCCTGCATTGTATGGCCATCACGTGCTGCTCCCTGTATTATGTAGTAGTCACTATAGATGTGTCCTCATACACTATTGTGGCAGTTACACCAAATAGTCCTTCTCGGAGTGCCAGGTCCAATGCGACTCGGTTTGTGACCAAGTCTGAATCTGTATACTAAATGCTACAATGCAGCAGTCATGCCTTTTTTTCACGCCAAGTTCTGTAGTACCGATTCAGACGCAGCCACACACAGATATAAAAGTGTTGCATATCAAATTTATCAGTGCTTTCTTGTGAAACTGTTTTGTTGCATTGTGTTGTGACTAAGATGCACTTTCGATTGAAAAAGACAGGACTAAGATGCTAAGCTACTCGGTGTAGCTCACTCACAATGCATGGCGTATTGAAGCTTGGTGTTGTTATGTTAGGTAGGGATGATTATCTAGGAGCCTAGTTCAGCACAGTCTTGAAGGCAGGAATGTAAATAATCCCGGAGTTGTATGACAGCCTTGAGGACTAGTAATAGGCTAGATGCAGCCGTTGGGCCGAGGTGCAGCCTGTGGGCTGAGTAATTTTAACTGGATGCGGCCTTTGGGCCGTGATGCAGCCTTTGGGCTGTGTAGCAGCCTTGAGGGCTGATGATCTTGGCAGGATGCGGCCTTTGGGCTGAGATGCAGCCTTTGGGCTGTGTAGCAGCCTTGAGAGCTAGTAGTCTTAGCTGGATGTGGCCTTTGGGCTGTGATGCAGCCTTTGGGCTGAGTTGCAGCCTTTGGTCTGTGTAGCAGCCTTGAGGGTTGGTGATCTTGGCAGGATGTGGCCTTTGAGCCTTGATGCAGCCCTTAGGCCATGTAGCAGCCTTGAGGTCTGGTGATCTTGGCAGGATGTGGCTTTTGGGCCGTGATGCAGCCTTTAGGCCGTGTAACAGCCTTGAGGGCTAGTGACCTTGGCAGGATGATGCTTGGGTGCGCCAAGTGCCACCGGAATGACACTGGCGGTGGTACACAAGTTTGCCCAATCAGATGCTGAGGTGCGCCAAGTGCCGCTGAGATGACACTGGTGGTGGTACACAACTTTGCCCAATCACCGGCTGAGGTGCGCCAAGTGCCGCTGGGATGACACTGACAGCAGTACACAGAACAGCATACCCTGGGTGCTGGGATTTGCGCACTTCGGACGCTGAAGTGTGGCCTATGTCACCGAGTTGACAGTGGTGCTGTTACACTATGTAGCATACAAAGATTATGGAGGTCGCTCACATCAACTTAATGACATTGCACAGGTGCTTGTAAAGGGTGGGGTTTACACTGAGCTACAGAAAAAAAAGGGATTTTCCCTCCAGCACACTGCAGCAAAATCAACAAAAATACTTGAATCCTACATGATAATAGAAATTCAGAGGTATTGGTTTACATACATTTGCAAATATATGAATAAGCGCTGGGCCAACGTCAAGGCTCCTCTATACCAGCGTCCCTAACATTATGGGGTTCACGTGCGAGACGCAGGGAACCCCAAAAGAATCCAGCCAAGGACTATCCCTAGGGCATCACACGAAAAATGGAAAAAAGGTGAAAGTGAAGTGTAAAGTATAGTTGTGTAAAGATAAATCAATAAGTGTTAATGGTAAGGGGTTAAAATTACATAAATAATAGACAAACAAATAGAAAGGTGATAAAAAAATATCTATGTGAATTAAGTGGTGATGCCCTGAAAAGAGGCCCAGCCAGAGCAGCTTCAGGGGCCCCACGCCCAAACGCTCACCCCAAAATAATTGTTGCTACCTAATAGTAGCACCCACTCTGGGTCATATAATTACAAATTAATGTACTGCATAATAACAGTACATGTATAAGCTGAGAGCAGACTCACCTAGAAGGTACCACAGAAACCTCCTAATGGCACTATTCAGACCAACACATCCTCCCAATGCTGGCTCCTTTCATGCCTCACAAAATTGCAAACAAAGAATATGGAGGTCGCTCACATCAACTTAATGACATTGCACAGGTGCTTGTAAAGGGTGGGATTTACACTGAGCTACAGAAAAAAAAGGGATTTTCCTTCCAGCACACTGCAGCAAAATCAACAAAAATACTTGAATCCTACATGATAATAGAAATTCAGAGGTATTGGTTTACATACATTTGCAAATATATGAATAAGCGCTGGGCCAACGTCAAGGCTCCTCTATACCAGCGTCCCTAACATTATGGGGTTCACGTCCGAGATGCAGGGAACCCCAAAAGAATCCAGCCAAGGACTATCCCCAGGGCATCACACGAAAAATGGAAAAAAGGTGAAAGTGAAGTGTAAAGTATAGTTGTGTAAAGATAAATCAATAAGTGTTAATGGTAAGGGGTTAAAATTACATAAATAATAGACAAACAAATAGAAAGGTGATAAAAAAATATCTATGTGAATTAAGTGGTGATGCCCTAAAAAGAGTCCCAGCCAGAGCAGCTTCGGGGGCCCCACGCCCAAACGCTCACCCCAAAATAATTGTTGCTACCTAATAGTAGCACCCACTCTGGGTCATATAATTACAAATTAATGTAATGCACGCCGTGCCGCCAAGATAACACAAGCGACAACAGCAGATTATATGCAGACCGGTCCACCTGGATGGATCAAATGGTAGTGAGGAAACACAGCAGGACTGGACTCTGGAACTTAGACAGATCAACAGGAAACTAGATGCCACTGGAACACAATAAACACTATCACTGGCATGGAGCGAAGGGCTGGCTGGATTTTAACAGAAACAGGCCCCAACCAGAGCAAGTCTCCCTAATGACAGATTATTGAGCACCTGGGCTGTGTTCAGACAGGATAATCAATCAGTGTGCACCTGATAGTGCACACAGACAGGCAGTAATTAGTGCAGAAGCTCTGCAGCAACCAGGACTGGAACTGCAAAAAATATGCTGCTAACGACATATCCTAACAGGAGGAAGGAGGAGACTTCAGGGAACGCTTGCCCGGCATTCACCCCACACAGTATTGGCAGCACGGTGGCTTGTGACAGGTGTATGAGGACACATCTGCAGTATATTATGTATTGAATGGCTGTCTCTAGAATGTAGTGTGTATTGTACACTATTCACACCTCGGAGTCCAATGTCTCCTTCTTTTCGAGTGAATGCAAGGTAACAAGATCCATAGAGCCTTGAAGACCTGATCGATAGCTCAATCCTAAAATGATTTCTGTTTTTTTTTTATTTAACACTATTACTAGGTAATTATTATGCAAAACAATGTAATACTGTACCTTTTCTTTTATGTTACTTGCAATACATTTTGCATAGCGCTTTCATGTTAGCTTTTTTGTTTATTGTGGGCTAAAAAAAAATCTCCTATTGAATTTTTAATTCTTCAACTTATAAGTAATCACAGTTAAATGTAAAAGTATGTTTTTTTTATGTATGAAAGCCACCCGACCTCCCAAAATGAGTTGCAGTGTTAGGAGTATAAAATCTCTTCCTAGGGGTAAAAAAAATTAGAAGCTGTCGGAGATTGAGAGTGGATGAAACCCCAGTAAAAATTTCTATATTAGAGTTACCAGGCTTCTTGGATCAGCAAATACCTTATGGACTCAACTGCTGTCTACACTTCATGCTAATCCTAGGAACTCCTGGCTGATTGTTTAAGTTACACCATTATTGTAAGCCTGGCTCAACCTCATTCAATCAAGATTCTTTCACAACCAGAGTCATTCATGCCTAATACCAGTATTCTAGTGATGATGCCTCCACCCAAGTCTTCATCAATCTTCCACCAGGGTCTGGCTTAGAGTTAACCCCTGATATTTGACTGCTAAATACTATCTAAGCAGGGTAAAAATTGTCATAGGTCAATGGGTCAGATAATAATATTATTACCACAATTACACTTAATGAATGTAGTCATTAAAGGGATTTTTTTAGTATATGGGAACTCCTGGGTGTCACTTAAGTTTTATATCAAAGGCTGTAATAAGTCAGAAGCATAAACATACATACAAACATCATTCCATAGACACTGAATCCTCTTAATATGACATATAATTGACTAATATATATATAGATATATATATATAAATTAAATTGTATGTATATATAGATATATATATATATATATATATATATATATATACATACACATACACACAGCTCACACACCTATAGTGACCAATAACAATCCTTCCTACTATTTTGTGATTTCCTTAACACTCCTATTTTTCTGAATCACTTCAATGTTAAACCCTAATACTCACCCCTACACACTCTGGCCCTGATTCAGAGCCGGCCGCTCTGACAGAGCACTCGCTCTGAATCAGGGCCGTCCCTCTTACTTTTTGGAGCGGCCTCCTGGCCGCTCGCATAGCTGTGGGTGACCACCCACAGCTATAGCGAGCAGCTAAAATGATGGTCGCGATGGTCAAGACCATCGCGACCATCGGGCTTGCGACAAGACCCTTGCAGTAGGGTCTCGCTGCCGCAAGCCCTGGAGTGCTTTTGGCTCTATCAGAGTTGAAAGCACTCCCACTGACATCACTAGTGATGTCAGTGGGGCCGGCCCATGGGAACGCCTCTGTCTGGGCAGCCACGCCCCCGGCACGCCCACCAAAGGTGGCGTGCTGTCAATCATCATCGACAGCACACCCCCTTTGGTGCGAGACCCATAATGACAGCTTGGCTGTCGTCATTCGGATCTCTCGCATGCGCACGACGGAGCCGCCTCCGTCGTGTGCATGCGCACTTGGGCAACATCGAACCGCTTGCGAGCGCTCAGCGCTCGCAAGCGTGTCTGAATCAGACCCTCAGACTGTAAACTTCCCTATAACATATATTACCAGACTATAATTATTCTGGAAAGGATATTCTATTCACTATATTTCAGAATTTATCCTGTTACACATATAGATATCAATACAATATTTTATAACCTTTTTTGACCAATTTAAAGTTGGTGCACTTTTCTGTCCATAATCTGGGTTTACATGAATAGTTTAGTAGAATGTTATGCAGGATAGTTACTCCTACTTTAAGTAGTCTGTATGATCCACTCTATTCATCAGAGATGGAATTTACAGATTTTCACAGGTAATCTTCGGATATATCCAGGTGGTAAGTATAAAGGATTACTTCCAGAATTGTAAGCTCTGAAATAATAGGGAGGACATGTCTAGCCAGTCCTGTGTCTTTGGCTAGATGGGCATGATCTCCTCTGTAATAGAACGCCTTTAGAAGTCTGAGGTAAATTGTAGTCTCTACTGGTCTGCCTTAACAGACGTTACCTATCCACACCCTTAAGTGTCTTCCTTTTGTATAAAACTTTGTTGGGAAATACTCCACTAATTTGATATTTGAGATGGCGCTTTCAATAACATATCAGGTAAGTGGGGGAGATGTATGATACGGCTGTTATTTGTTTGGTTCCGCTTCGCGTTGATGCGGATCCTGCTACCGGAGGTATGTATCACTGCTGTTTTTTATGAATTGACAGAGCGCTTAATCACCTGTGTGGTGATCTGCACCCTCCCACGGACAGCTCCTTTATTTAGCATTTAATTTTGTTTTATGCATGTGCCCACAATTTGGCAGCCATTTCAGCACGCTTCTCAGAACCTTCTCCTGGGGGGGTCACCAGCTCTCTCCCTCACTTATCTGTTACATTTGTGGATTTCACCATAGCTAGAGCCTGTCCCCTCACTCAGACCATTACCTCAGGAACTGCTCTCCCTTTCCCCTCACAGATATAAGGGAGCTAGCCAGTCTCTGTCTGTCCAGTCAGGTACCTCAGACCACTCACTCACTCACCTTGCCTCAGTGCTACTTACCCACATAATGGACACTCCTACATTAACTCCCTCACTGCCACCTAAGTCCACACCTGTGGGGTTTCTGGAAAGCTGTAAAAGTCTGACAGCTGCTGTCAGTTACCCCTCAGGTACTACGGGCACTGCTTCAGTGTTAAATATTAAAGTTCAATCCCCTCTCCCCCTGCCTAAATTTTAAAAAAAGTATTTTCTGGTCCCTATTAGCTATTAATATTGCATTAACAATAAAAAACATCTATACATAGTAAATATAAATTATATCTAAGTATAAAATTAACCACCTCTCTAAAAAGGGGTTATATTATAACAAATGTGTGTACTCTAACCATTGGTGTGCTGATTCTACATACGTGTTTGCTTAATCTAACAACGCAGTGCTTCTTTTACTTATGTTGTTACTTTGACAGGTTCCACATGCAGTGGCTGCGGCTGTTTCATTGGCCTCACCATCATTGTGGCTAAAGATAATGGTTTGCTAACACTGCGTACTTTTGTGTTGGCTACAGGGGCAGAACTATGGGAGACAATGGAGGCGCCTGCCGCCGGGCTCCAGCTCTGAAGGGGGCACCTCCTCCATTGTCCACAACATATTCACCCCACTTAGGGCTGTTACTACGTATGTACCCAGAGTGTACCGTCACGGCTGCCCATTACATGGCACCCCTTCCCGGCACCTGAGAAGCCACCATACACTAGTGGAGAGCTCCATGTTAGACCATCAGCTGCCACCTTTGTCTATCTATAACCTGTCTGCATGTGGATTGCTACATTACAGTGTCAGCAGCTGTGACCGGGGGGGGCACCAAATTTTAACTTGCCTCTGGGCGTCTGAGATGAACTTACGCCACTGGTTGGCTACACCTACGGTTCATTTGATCCCACCTCCAAGATGCTCCTATTGACTTTTTGGTTTTTTTTCCGCAGTCACTTTAAATTGGCAACAGCTTTCCAAAGTCTGGCTTCCAAAGTCTGATCTCTTTTGCAAAGTCTGATCCCCACTACTTTCAAGGATGTTGATGAAAATCAAGTCAATTTGTGGGTACAATAATGCAATGTAATGTAATCTGACAGAAAACTGACAATATAGAATACAAACATATAAAATGTTTGCAACAGCAAGAGCTCAATCTTAGGGGGTGAAAATGTTCTGCCTTTTTATATATAAAATTGCAGGTGTGGGTTAAAGCCTAAACTTTGTTGGTGAAGAATTATTATGTGAGCTGACCGATGTACAAAGGTGTTACAATGCACAACTAATCATGCAGCATAAGAACAGGCATTGATGTAAATCATATGGGTATTTATTTTCCCGAGTGTGTCATTATAATGGATAATGACACACTCGGGAAGGAAAGGGTGGACAAGTGAGGACAAACAAATGGAAGAGGTTATGCATGGTAGTGTAAAAGTAAAAGTTAAAAATTGTATATAAAGAAAAAAAAGGGTAATAATGAAAATGTGCAGCTAATAGGACAAGGAATCCAAGAGTTAAATTGCAGCAGTCAGAAAGTCCTTTGATAAAAATGGTCTATATCCTTAATATAGGTAAGCAGTATCTGTTATGAATGAAATGAAACTGAACTGTAGGTCACAAATAGCAATCCAGTAAGTGTGATCCAAAATATCCTGCCCATCTATCCTATGGAGTGGTAAAAACTTGGGAAGCTTAGTTCCCCCACTTAACTGAGCAACATTCCGCCTGCATAAGAGGGCTTCCATTAATCACCGAAGTGGTTCAAAAGAAGGGGGAGGTGGTAGTGCTCGTGAATATTTCTGCTGCTTGAATATATGTAACAGGATTTGCAAATAACTCCCTCTGGGAGGGATAAATAAAGGCTGGACTGAGCATAGTATACAATCTGGATAAAAAGATCTCCCCAAAGTTTACTATATTAAAGGAGCTATCACATCAAGCATATTCTTTCACAAGAATTGTATCAATCTCTTTGCATGATTTACAAAATAACTACGCTTGACTGCATAACCAGCAGGACAGAGGATACTTTGATGCCAATTAATGTGATTATGTTTTGTATGTCTTTTTTTATTATGTATCTAATGTTTTTATGATATTGAACGTTTTAATTGAATTTAGTAAAGATTTCTAAAGAGTATTGCGCTCCTTGTTATTTGTATTATCTATGCAAATCTATCTGTATGTTTTGAAAGTGATACAGATTCACTCAGTAGGAGCAGCGAATTGACATTGGATACTACATATATGTGAAAACTAGTTTTTAGATAGATCTAATTTTATTTATTCTAAGCGCCTGAAAATTATTGTGGTTTTGTCTTCTTACTTGACCAATATTTCAGGCATTATTCATAATGTAAAGAATTCATGTATATATTTTGCATCCTAGCACTCATATTTCATATACACTGAGGTGGGAGCATGCCTTCACAGCAATTAAACATCTTAGCTGGACCTACAGCTATAATAATAATACAACATTCCAGGGAAGTTCACCCAGTGCTGTAATAGGACTATACCGCACTGTGCCGACAATACCCCTAAACCCATGACGTCACGTCTGGAGGGGTGCACCGGACAGCTCTACAGGCTGCAGGGTGCCTGCCCAGAGCATCTCTTGGATGCACCAGGTGGCTCTGCCATAACATTAGTAGCTGCAGAGTTCTGTATCTGGAGAAATAACTCATATTAATATTGGGGAAATAATTGGATAGCACAGGCAGTGATTAGAAAAGGTAACTACCAAATCACAATTTAATGTCAAGCATCATATTCATCTTCATATCTTTTTAACCTTCACTTACATCTATTTCTAGTCTAGAAATCAGTAAAAGTGTTTGAAAATTCACACATGGATGTTTGTGCACCTCTAGTTGTCTAAGAAAAACTCAAACACAACTAAAATATATGTTCTATTCAGTAAATTATTATTATTATTATTATTATTATTATTATTATTATTAATAATAATAATAAAAAATAATTTATTGTAGAATAAATTGACACAAGTGGCACCCTCTAGTGTAGTATTAAATGAGGCAAATTAAATTGATCAAAAATTTCCAAAAATGTAAACATACTATAAATATGCAATAAGTGCCTTTGTATAAATTTAAATCCACAATCAGCATCAAAGTGTTCAAATACAAAAAAGAATTAAAGTAATTAGAGTGCTCCTCAAAGACATGTGAATAGTTATAACCTCCAAATTTCCCAACAAAAGCAGTGCACATAAATGAGTGACACAGAAGAAAATATTATCTGTGTTCCAGCAATATTTTGGGCTTTCTGCTCATCTGAACCAGTAGCTGCAACACTCCTCCTTCATTGAGCTTACATGGGGGAAAACAGATAATAGACCATACAGTGTAGTAAGTTTAATCACTTGTCCCAGGCTAATACAGGCGATCAAAGCCAGACTAACAGCCTTGTAGAAAAAACAGTAATAAACTTCTCCAAAAAGCAAATCACAGGCCAAGGCCAGTACAGGTAAATGGAGATACAGTAACAGGCTAGTAGTCTTTACACCAATGCAGCAAGGTGGGGAAAGCCCTTAATGAAAATGGTGCATGATGTAATTGTCCTTGGGCCCTCCCACCCACCCGTATCTTCAATATTAAAAACGACATGTATAGTTTAACAAACCAAGCACTTCAGCAACAAGGACTGCCACTTTTGTGGCTGAAGTGCTTGGTTTGTTTGGGCACCCACAAAGAAAACATTTTGGTGGTTTGGTTAAACAAATCTACCAATGGGCTTAAGGCCAACGGTGTTAATCATCATTGTTCAAGATGTCATCATCCTCATAATCCCCTCATCTCTGTTGTTAATATCATCATTATCATCATCACAATATTAGCTCATCCCACTGGTATCCTCTGTTACTGTCTCTTTTTGTAATTGGTGGCAAAGGTATTTTGATGAACATCTGTTTTTACGTATTTTTTGGAAGTAGCCTCGTATACCCATCACTCCCAAGGTTCTCGGCTGTACTAAACATTGTTTCTGAGTACAAACTGGAGGGTGAGCAGCTTAAGTATTCCATAGCTAGTTTTTACATGGGGCTCCAATTTTCCTTTTTCTTTTGCTACCAGTACTTAAAGGGACTGTGTGAGATGCTAATTTGTACACTATAATTAAAGTAATCCTCCACCAGTCTATTGATGCTTACTGTATCAGATTGAGGGGCCTATTCATTAAACCTAAAAATTCGATGGAGATAATTAGGTTTAGAACTCGCATGGAGTTCTACCTAATTATAGGTGGAATTCATCATTCCACCTCTCCATAAGTATCTATTCCGAAAAGCTGTTATTTTTTAATTATTAAATAAAAAATTTTAAGCCACAAAAAATATCATTTTTTTTTAACTTTCTTTATTTTGGGGTGAAACTGACAGGGACATCACACCCAGTAAGTACACTAATATATGCTAGCTCTCAAAAAAACAAAAATTTTTTACCAGATAGATAATCTAAATTGAATTATAAAAGACTTGATTTTTTTTTTTAATAGGAAAATATGTCTTCTTTGGGGTTCAGATCACTCAGACACAGCAAAGTATGTTTGGGCAGCTAAGCTTGAAATCACACGGTCTCTGCCATCATATACTGCAGTGTACCGTAGATAGATATCCTTGTGAAAAACAATTGTAAATGCAGCCTACTTCAAATTCTTTAACAAACATACACAAGAACTTGTTTGCAGATTGCAGTTGCTACTAGTTTCTGACATACAAACACACAGTGCCTGATTCAGAACGCTAATGCAATTGCAGTTGCAATCTCTCACTGTCGCAATTGTTAAATTATGCTAATGGTACAAATGATGCTGTCCAGTGCTTAGAAACGTCCACTGAAAGCACAAAACCGAACACAGATCAGGCAACCACTAGCCTTTAGAGTAAGTCTAAGCTGTCACAGACACTATGGGTCTCCAGACACACAGAGGCAGGGTTGGACTGGGACTAAAAATAGGCCCTGGCACTCAAAGCACACAGGCCCACCTCACGTCAGCATCTGACTCCTGGCAAAGACTCCTACTCTTACTATTCCTAACTCCTCCCACATCTTAGTCTATGCTCTTACAAATATAATTAATATTAGAACAGCATACAAGTGTACATAATTTTCTGTATTAAAACACACACAACAGAACTCATCCTGCAGGGAATTTAAACATGTGCCATAGTCAGACATTTAGTATTTGGTTGGTTCTGTTAGGTACATCTGGCTGTTAGGTAAAGCTGGCACTTCATTGGTGTAGGTCACACACAAAGAAAAAGAGAAGGCATTTTCCCAACTGACCAAGCCATAGCTTAGCAGTTGTAGAGGATTAGATAGTGGAGCTCATCCAGATCTGATCGCAAGATGCGGCCACTCGCTAGCAAAAAGGGGCCGGATATTTAAATGAAGCGCTCGCACTGCGTCACGTAAGGACGCCCTCTTTGTCTTAGCGAGCTACGGCCAAGTGCGCTCGCAAGTGTATAAAGACGCCCCCTTGCCACTCGCAACACACGTCATCTCCGGGAACTGTTGGATTAATCAGTAACATCGAGAGCCATCGGAGCTGCTCGCAGCCTTTGAGATTACCTTACCCTGCCACAAGCACTGCGATCAGTGCGGGTTGAAATACATGCAGGTGACATGTACAATGACGCTACTTTGCTAATTATGCACGCCCTTTAAACTGCATTTTGACTGCCCGACACGTCTGCGTCCACAACACCACTCCACAGTTTACAAGCACCTTCCCCTGTCACCACCCACAAACGGCACTATCTGTCGTGACCTGATAGTGGCTTACGAGCAACCAAATTCAGATTGCAAAGACTGGCTTGCGCACACGCACTGCGAATTATACGCATGTGCAGATGGGTGAAAATCGCTCACAGTGAGCGAGCGCACCTTAGCGACCGGGTCTGAATCAGGTCCAGTGTTCACTGTAAGACTTTTTTAGGGCTGGGGTGGTGAATACAGAGGAGGACACATCTGTGCACACCAAAGCAGAGCCGTAACTACACATTTTGGTGTCCTCTGTACATAAAGAGGATTAGTGGCCCCAAACAGATGTGGTCTCACTGGGAAGGGGTGTGACCACACAACAGTACTCCCAATTCAAATTATGTCACACAGTAGTGCCCCTTAGTCACATTAAGTCACAGAGTAGTGCCCCTTATTCACGTTACGACACACAGTAGAGCTCCTTATTCATATTACGCCATACAGTAGAGTCACTTCATATTACGCCATACAGTAGAGTCACTTCACATTATGCCACACAGTAGAGCCCTTTCACATTACGCCACAGTAGAGCCCATTCACATTACGCTACACAGAGCCCATTCACATTATGCCACATAGTAGTAGTGCCCCTTATAACACATTATGCCACACAGTAATGCTTCTTACACATTATGCCACACACACAGTAATGCCCCTTACGCATTATGCCACAAATGGTATCAATGGACAGAGAACTCAAATTTAGATAGTCTCCCATGCTTTGTAGGGGTACACAGCATATTCTGCTCTGCAAAACAACCTCAATGGTACTGAGAATCTACAGGTCCTGGTAATCAGTTGTTTTATATTATATACCCAGTAACTTTTTATTTAAAAACACATTGCATTAAATACACAGTGCGGGTACATGTATGAAACAACGCAAACCCCTAAGTTAAATCCTGTATGAATAATTTGGCTCTCAGGTATGCTGTATGCAGGGAAGAACCTTCACAGAGTTTTCAATCTTGGAACAAGGGCGGGCAATACCCAAGAAGATCGATAGTGATACATTACCCTGCCCTCAACCAGAGATGCTGTCCTGACCACTGAGATGGCATCTGTCCAGCGCCTGGAGATGGTGTCTGGCATTCTCATCAGCACCTCAGCATCCTGGCGGGCACATTTCATAAACTACCTGGCTGCGCTCTGAAACACTGTCCACTGAGCAGAGTGCCCGGAAGCGGTGCTGCTTGGGCGGGACTGCCGACGCATTGTATACGCGATGTGACATCATGAAGGTGATGCACGTTTCTGAAACTACGCCCACCGAGCAGAGTGCCGGGAAGAGATGCTGCATTTGCCAGAAGTGCCAGGTGGATGGTCCGGCCTGCACAGAGGGCTCCCCTGCTGCAAGCAAGAATGCAGTGGCTAATTTTTGCATGCTCAGAAAATAGTGTTTAAACAGTCCTGACACACCTGCGTTTCCCTAGCCACCCCCCCCCTTACCTCCCCTAAACACTGACTTCCTGTCACTCATTTTGAGAATGAAACCTCTGTGCGAGCATAATCGCAATTGAATCGCTGCTCATGCACAGTGCGGCCTACATGTATGTGCAATGACTAACAACCGCTCAATCTGCATAAACATCTGCATTTGCATACAAATCTGAATAAGGCCCAAGGCACAGTAGCCTGTTTGCAGATTGCATATTCTAGCTATTGTGTGTCTTACCCTGACAGACAGATTAATGATGCCTGCAGTCTTTTACATCCTTCCCATTCAACACTCAAACCCCAAGTTTGAGTGTTTTCTGATTTTACATCCGAAACGCACATCTATAATTTTAGTGTTTCCAGGTGAGTAACATGCATTACAGTGAAATAATTAAAATATCTGTGACTAGAACAATTTTTCTATGATGATAACTAACACCTCCCTTCACAACAGCTGTCTCCTCCAATAACAGTATGCAGTCATTATATGGAAACAAAAAGAATAAAACCAGGTGGTAATGTGAAATTGTGTCCAACCTCAATAGAATATATAATATATATTTACTATAAGTAATATAAACAACAATTACAGATTAAAAATGCAAAAACAATGGATCCAGGGATAAGCAACAATGTAGACTTCACCATGCAAACATACAGCTAAAAAACAGTAGCCAGCGACTTCTGTGTAATGCTCATACATGACGGTGTGTCTATGCATGTGCATGGCTCTTTAACCTGGCTTGGACCCTGCAATGCCTGGAAGGCTTTGCTATAGCCAGAAAGACAGCGCTGGGTCCCCATCTAAAGATGCTGTTTGTTGACTAAAGAAAGGTGAATAAAGAAAGGATTACATAACCCCTTTAGCTGGTGCTAAAGGGATTATGCATCGTTAATAAATGGGGCCCTAAAGCTTTTAAAACAAACAAGTGGAGGTGTTGCCCCTAACAACCAATCAGGTTCTGTCATATTCTAGAATGCAATAGAGAAATGATAGCTAAAATCTGATCGGTTGCTATCACCCCAATATTTTGTAAACAATTAAGAATAATATTACTCTGACAGGTTACCATGATTAATTGAAATGCTAAATATTTTATTAATCAAGGGGAAATGTTGATCTGCAACAGAGGAACCTTTACTAATGTACTACAATATGGAAGACCATAAATTTCTCTCACATTATTTCTGTAGATAGGAAAGTTATTATTAGTAAATAATGCTCAATTATCCCTACAAATGATGTGCCTTGCATTGATTGACCAGTGAATTTAAAAATAAAGGTGACAATTTGTTGTGGTGACTATTACAGATACCATAGTATAACGTCTTTACAATGTTATTTAAAAAATAATTTATGTGAAAGAATAGGTGTGTGTGTATGCAGGAGGAAAGCATCACCACAAGTGTGTAAGTACGTGCCATACTTGCCTACTCTCCCAAAAGTTGTGAGAGGTTCAGAATTTTTGGGTACCTCCATATGGTCTGGATGTGTGTGTTGCAGCCAATAGCAATCCTGCAGTGTTACCCCATCCAATTGCCTCCCTCCCTATCGTCTCATGTGCGGCGTGTGCTAGGGATGGCCATCGGTGGCTTTCTATCGATGGTCACAAATGGTACAAAACCCCATCTATGGTGAACAATTGATGGTTAGTACAATTCAATGGCCGCCGCTGCGGGTGCACGATGGGCCAATTAAAAATGGAGGCAGGTTTAGTGGGGCAGCCAGGGGGCGTGGCTAAGCTCCATGGCGGGAGAAGAAAAAAAAACATTGGGTTCCACTTTTCCATCTAAGGCCCGTATTCAATATGTTTTGCATCTGCGATACTTTTTCGCCTGGTGGAATTTTCGCCTACATCGCATGTTTTGTGTGCGGAAACTTTCTGCGCGCGTCCCCGCGATTCCCCGTCAATATGAAAGTATGCGAAAAAGGCACCCGGCGATACTTGAACAGGCGGAAAGTCCTCTCCAAAATGGGGTAATCGGCCTGCCACCCCCTAAAAGATGCACTGACATGGGGGATCACTATGGATACCCCCAAATTGGTCTGCTTAAGGTATTTGGTGTTTTTAAATGGTCTCAATAGGCGCTGTTTGCGTATTTGCATAAGTGGTGAAGAATAGCATTTTGTTTTATATTCTGGAGAAATTAACTAGTCCCTGCAAACTTTGGTTACCTTAAAATGGGAGGTAGCATATTTTAAAGTTGCTAAAGTATTGTTTTAAAATACGTGAAAAATCCACCTACAGCAAACACCTGCAATCAAAAAAACACCTGGGGCATATTTGGGGATCCCACTGGAGTCTATGTCGCTAGTTTTTAACCTTGTCCACCAAAGTTTGTTTTTTTTGCCCCCAAAATGAAAGTAATTTTTTGGGGTGTTCTTAAGTCTTTTTTAAGATTTTTTTGACGCAGTTTACCTTTGGGTTGCAGGGGGGTTCCCGTAATGTTGCACCCCAAATCCCCAATTCTGCACTTTTTTCCACCTGCTATTCATAAGCAAAACTTTTCGCCTATTACATTGCATCGACTTTCCGCCTAGGTGGAAAGTCTTTCAAATTGAATACGGTGATACTTTTCTGCCTGGCGAAACGACGTCATCGGCGAAACTTTATCGCCGATCTCGGCTTTTGGCTCCAAATTGAATACGGGCCTATGGCGGTGAACCATTGGCTCTCTGCCTTCGATTGCAAAACCATCGGTCATCGGTAGCATACCAGCGGTGTTTGTGAACTATCAATGGCCAATGGCCAACCCTAGCGAGTGCTGACTGAACATCCAGAGTCAGGACCCCCACCTGCACTCCCTGTGCATGCTCGTCCCAATCCCTTGCTTCAGCATGCTGGTGGCCAAGCCTCCTGGGACCATGACCACCACCCGGACCACCATGCTAGGTGAGTACTATGACCTCCCCCTCCTCCTCAATATGTAATCTGAGACACCCCCTCTACACCCCCCTACTATGTGCTCTGTCATCCCAACCCCCAGTGATGTGTACAAACTGCTCCCTCCATTCTGTACACTGTGACAACTCCCCACACACACACCATGCAGTGCTATTTAATGGACCCTCCAATATGTGCTGTCACCCCAATCCCCACATTCACTGTGCAGTGCTGTGTACTTATCCCCACAATATGTGCTCTGTAACCCACCCCCCCACACAGACACACACACAAATACACACTGCAGGGTGAGCACAGTACCACAATATGTCCTCTGTGAAACCCCCTCTCCAGACACAGCACAGGATGAGTACTGACACGTCCCCCCTGGCCCCCCTCCCCAAATACATACTCTGTGACCCTCCCGCTTCTGGGACCACCGTGCTGGGTGAGTACTGTAACCCATTCCCCCGCACACAGACACACACAGTGCTGTGTACTGAAGACCTGGGAAGCATGAAGCATCCTCTAATATTGGTGCACATTTCACTTACAGAAATGTTACATTCTGCTAGTCATTCTACTTTGTATATAAAGTGTATGCATTTAGGGCCTGATTCAGAGATGGACGGAATTGCACAGCCACAAGCAGCTGTGCAATGCCGACATTTTTATATGAAAATGTAGAAGGAGGTGTCAGACACCTCCTTGCTGCATCTGCGTGGTCGCAGCCTAGGATCACCATCGAAACAATCGCGACGATTGCTCGTGATTGTTGTTCCTTTGACCAGGCTGCAGTAGCTGAAGCTTACCGCAGCCTGACCGGGTCCTGGCAGCTTGCAAGAACCTGGCTCCGTCCCTCCATGAAAATGGGGCTGACACGCCCCAGGGGCGCCGAGAGGGGGGGGAGCGGGTACAGATTACCCAGGCCTAGGCTTCATGAGGGGCACAGGTCCGGCGCTGCTCCCCCTCCCTCACAGCAGCCCAGCACACAGCATGTGCTGAGCTGCAGTGGGAGACTGCTCGTGGCTGTGTATTCCTTTGTCTCACTTCCAGAGCCGTAACTAGACTTTTTGGTGCCCTGTGCCAGAAAGAGCATTGGCGCCCCCCCCCCTATATTTCAAATAGGGGCATTATGCACCTGTAAAAGGGGCATGGCCTCATGGGGAAAGGCCAGAGACGACATAGGGGAGGCCAGAAAATGATGGGGATAAAATAAAAGGATGCTACAGGTGAGAATGATAATAAACAGGAAAATTGACAGACCCAAACAGCGCCCCCTGCCCAGCGGTGCCCTGTGCCATGGCACAGGTCGCACCACCCTAGTTACGGCCCTGCTCACTTCTATCTCTGATGTGTTTTATCAGCTTAAAGTAAATGTCATTGCATGTATCAATGATCTTAACAGGTCTGTTCATATAAATGTTTTTAAAATGCACACCTGGTTATAAAACAAAGACATTTTGAGTTTTTTTTTTTTTTTGTAAATGACAATAGGAATTCTTGTGTAGTGTTACATCTGTGTACGTTTCTGCTGTTTCATCACCCATAACTCCTGTTATGGCATGGGGCTGTCATAGGCATGCAACATTTACCACATATGAAACAACTTGTGTGTTAAGTCTTCTTTTGATCTTATTTATTAATCATTCTTTAGATAGCGCTTACCTATCACAAAGTACTTTATAGAGAATATTTAATCACTCACATCAGTCTCCTAAATCAACCATGCCCTAGTTCTGATAATTTAGGGGCATGTGTGGTGGTAGTGAGATAAGATGAGCATTTAAAGGCATGTGGGGTGGTCTGATGCTATGTGGGAGACATATGGGGAGCTCAAATGCATAAATTGTGAACCCAGAAACAGTGAAGTAGGCCCCCCTTTTTTTAAAGTGAGGGTTCCCTAAGACCCACATATTTTTCGCTCAGCGTGATTACTGGTGGAGGAAGGATGGATGTGTTGTGACTCGTGAGCTTTACCTAGGGTGCCTGGAAACCTTGCACTGGCACTATGTATATATATGTGTGTGCGCGTGCAAAGAGTTCACTAGTCCTTCACACGCGCACTTTAGCAAAATTCATTACAGGGTGGGGTGTAGCATAGACAGCTGTGGGTGCCATTGCTCCACGCTACACCTCATTTGGGGGGCTATTCATGAAGGAGTTCATGGCATTTTGTGATATTATTATTAGTAGAATGAAAGTGCAGTTACACAAAGATGTAATATGAGTGGGTGTGTTACTAGGGCCATATGTCTGAATTATCAGATTTGCAATCTATCAAGTTCAGCCTATGATGAATTCTAGCTGTGTTGAGTCCAAGTATGGTAAAACAAATACCTAGCGAGGCAGCTGACAATTTGTCCACACAGTGGTGCACAAGAAATCCTTTATGACACCATAAATTATTGTCATTTCTATGACAACTTTCCCATACGTATCTCTAAACCTGTTTGTAATAATGTACTCTTCTCTTCTGTATTTATAACCCTACATACTGTAGTTTACCAAACTGGTATAATAAGTAATTCTGAAAAAGTATATTATATCACCATGAAAAGAAATGCTACTTTATGGGTAAAAAGAGAGCTCTATAGAGTGCGGTCTGCCCAGACTTTGAGACCATATCCTGCTCCCTCTGTCTGTACCACTCTCTCCAATTGACTTATAGAAAAAAACAAGCATTAAGAAGGCAATGCCATACCTAGGGACATATTCAATTGGATGCGAGGTTTAGCGAAGAAAAAACCTTGCGGCCCTCGAGCCTAATTTTGAATTACCGTGGGTATGCGCGCTCCGGATACCCATGGTCAAATTTTAAAAAATGGTCACAGGGTTTTCAGAGCTGAAAACCCAGCGCTGCGTAAAAAAAAAATAAAAAAAATGTTGCACTTCCCTGCTCGGGGGTCTCCAGTGGTCCCCGCGGCTCCCGGTGTCCTCCTCTCTATCTTCTCACTGGAGAGGGGGCTGCTGGGAGTCCCGGGGGCTGCTGGGAGTCTCCAGGGGCTGGTGGGAGGGGCAAGGGCTGCTGGGAGATGTAGTTTTCCCAGTGCCCATTCCGTGGGGTGCATAGACACTGGGGGGCCACACACCGGGGACCACACATAACACTCATACACACACACACTTGCTCATACACACTTACAAACACTAACAAACACTCACACACTGACATACTCACCTTGCTGCAGAAGACCTGGCTTTCGACGCTGGATGCAGAAGAAAATGCAGAAGACAGCGCTGCAAAAGTTAAGTAATTATGGACTAATTAAGCTAATTGGAAACTTCCAACTGTTCAATCAGTCCTCGGGGGGGGGGGGGGGGGGGGATGTGCCGCTGGGGACATGCTCTGGAAGTGCGAGGATAAAAAGCTCCCGGCGCACAAAAAAAGAGAAGAATCCGCACCTAATTGAATAGCAAAAATCCAGCACCTACAGGAAAAACCTCGCAGGATTTTTGCTTTTCTTGCCACCAATTGAATATGAGCCCTAGTGTTCTCCTATTTCCGAGGGCTCAATTTATGAAACAGCATAAAGCCCTACTGCTTGTGAGAACAGTTTTTGTCAGCAAAAGGTCTTTTTTCCCTCACTCTATACATCATAAGGATTTAGGGCCTGATTCAGAGATGAACGCTCTGACCAGAGCGCTTGCTCTGAATCAGGGCCCTCCTACCTTTTTTTGGAGCGTCCTCATGGACGCTCACATAGCTGTGGGTTACCACCCACAGCTATAGCGAGCGTCCATGATGATGGTCGCGATGGTCTTGACCATCGCGACCATCGGGCATGCGACGGAGACCCTGCGGTAGGGTCTCGCTGCCGCAAGCCCTGGAGTGATTTTGGCTCTATCAGAGCCAAAATCACTCCCACTGACATCACTAGTGATGTCAGTGGGGCCGGCTTGAGACGGTAGGCGTTCCCATTGGAACGCCTCCGTCTGGCGGGCACGCCCCCGGCACGCCCACCAAAAGGGGCGTGCTGTCAATCAACATCGACAGCACGCCCCCTTTGGTGCGAGACCCGGAGCGATGGAGAGCCCGTCGCTCGCCGGGTCTCGCACATGCGCACGACGGAGCTCCCTCCGTCGTGCGCATGCGCAGTGGGGGAACATCGACCCGCTTGCAAGCGTACTGCCGCTAACGAGCGGGTCTGAATGTCCCCCTAAGTTTCACTGGTGAAGACTTGGCCATTTTGCATTGAGAAGCTTACTTATCAAGTATGTCCATGGGGCCTAATTCAGAGATGTACGTAAAGCCAATGACCACGCACATCTCTGATGTTTTTAGATCTGCACATGCACAGGAACCGCACTGCACATGTGCAGATCTGAGGCTGCAATGTCGCTTGCAGTGCCCCAATCGCTGCAGCATGATTAACCTGCTGCTGGCATTTGGTGGCAGTGACAAGGTGGCGGCATGAAGCGTTACAGAAAAAATGGGAGTGTGCCCCGTTTTTTGAGTGTACCGAAGTCAGTGCCTGCGTCTTTGGACAAAGCTTCTCTGGTCCCGGCTGCGTGATTTAACTGAACATCCTGAGTAACCTGAGGGTCACTCAGATGTCTGATGGTCATGCAGTTGATCCGATGCTGCATCGTCAGGCGCAGCAGTATATCACAGAAGCCGGCAGTGGGCGTCTTTTAACTCAATTTCCCTCCTTCTGCTTTTTCATATTTTAGGTCAGCTGCTGCATACACAGATGCATCGGTCCTGCTAACTGTGTCCGACTCTGAATCAGGCCTATAGTATCAATACCTGTACTGTTAATACCATCTCAGGATGGAAACTGAAGATGTAGCCAAAAAAAACCCCAACATTTATATAGCTGCAATAACATTTTAAAAATCAGCCTGAATTTCTTTAAAAATGAAAGGGGCAATTGTCAAGGAAAATAAATATTATTTTATGATGGGTTAAAGTTTGGAGTGTTAGATAGAATATAACTTTATAACATCTGCCTTCATTTTTGTGTATATGTGTTGACGGGGCGGTATTTAAATGTCTTGTGTTTCTGTAATGCTAGACATGCACCAGGGGAGATGGCATGAATCCACACTGCAAGGCCAAATCTCCACTAATGTGGCCACGACTGCTAAGTGGTGCTGTGTACCCTTTTGTTCCAATTCCAAGGGAGGGAAGTATGAAGATGCTCTTTTGAGAGTGTGAGCAAGGTTCAATGAGAGATGAAAGGGAGAGGAGTGGAGACAGTAAAGACAAAACGAGGAGTTACATTATGCATTTTATGAATAGGACTGAGTTACATTATGCATTTTATGAATATGGACTGAGTAGACCAGACCTACATTAGAGTTAATTGTGGGTGTACACTTTATGAGACTTATGTCGATATTTATAGACTGTACCTAGGGATTGTCTCTTCCCCCCTCAGTCTCTGTATCCCCCTCATCTCTCCTTCTCCCTCCCCCACTATTTCTCTCTATCACTGCCTCCTCATTCTCACCTGTGCATCTCTGACACTTGTCGGAGGGGTCAAAGTTCATGACAACTGTCAATATACTCCAATGTGCATATTTTTTGTCAGCAGTCAATTTCATTATATACAGTATAAAGATATAGATGTTGAGATATATATATATATATATATATATATATATACACAATCCACAGCAATCCGATGGAGTGCTTATCTGTGAAAAATCAGTCCCCTGTTCCAGCCTCTCTCCATACTGCTGATTTTTCACAGATAAGCACTCCATTATCTTATTTATATGTTTTGTTAACCCTTTGTGTATCCTGTATCCCTATGTATTAAGTGTTATTAAAACCCCTTTGTGATGAAGCATTTCTGACCTACTCCACCTATATGTGAACCATTGGGGCTATTATGGGATGTTGAAGGAGTCACCAAGATATATAGCACTATATGCAGTGATTCAAGTGACGTTCTGGTACGCATTTTATACACTTATTAAGCCACTTATTTTCAAACAAAATACTACACTATATGTGTGTTTTTTCTGGCTCGGTGTGAGCCGATCTTATTTAAGGTTTCTGGATACCTTGGAGTTCTGGGTGCATCCCACCATATGAGGTCCCAGTAAAAAGAACCACAGATAAGCGATAAAGTTTTATTTTCTGGTACACACACTTATATTTGAGCATGTGCTAAAACCTTTTTTTAAATTACTACACTATCAGGCGCATGTTCTTTCCAAACCTCACTTCCAGATCACATTCACCCTGATCACCATTCGGGAACACGGGAAGACTGCTGCCACCTTCAACAGAAGGATCAAAGTGTTTCACCTGTTAGCACCAACTAGACTTTATTTACATCTTTGCACTGCAGTGCAATACCACTTGTAATTTGAACCAGAGCGCCATTCTATACTCCCTATACATATATATATATATATATACATGCGCGTGTCGAGATGTTTGCCTGGTGGAAGAGACTGAGCTATAGCCAGGTCGTTGACCTAGGGTTGCCCCCAGGTAGGGGTCATACTACAATTACAAATGCAGGCAACTGAGGTTACAAATTTGGAAGCGATGGAAGATATGGTCTATACAGACACATTAATAGTTAATGCAAGATATTTCAATTCAGTAAATAACCTGCAGAACATAAGCATAAGTGGATAAACATATGAAACATCCAGCAACCTTTTTTAAGTTACATTGCACATTCATTGGCATTTATTTGAATGTGATGTTGACGATGTGCCATGGGAATGGTGTGGTAAATGTTCGTAATGGCAGCATACTGTATAACTGCCACAACATCACTCAGGGACGTAGGAGGTAATTAATACATAATACAGTACCACTTTATTATTTATAAGCTGATTTTAGTTTTTGGAAGACATGTTTGCCGTAAGGTTTTCTGTAACAATGGGATAATGTTTTCAAAGGCAAATGTAAAAGTATTGACTGTTACTCATGTATTTCTCAACTAACTATGATTAACTGATGTATTAAAAGTCTCCCAGGAAAACACTTTGATTTAAAGTTTAGCATTTTTTCTCTTTTGCTTGTCTTTATGTATATCTTGTTTTTATGGACTCTTTTAGAGTTTCCATGTGCGCTATGAGATTTAGAAGTACAGGAGGAGGGGAAAGCTTGAAAAAAGAGAAAGACTCTAACTCCGATGAAGTGAAAGCCTTCCCTGAAATGGTTTTGGAATACATATGGAATGCATTTTATCCTTTGTCCCATTCTCCATACAGAGACATAATTGGGACCAGGATATGTTCTTACAGCCTCAGGGAAGTGATCGGAACAGTCAGAAGTATCTTAAGCAAAGGGCTTAGTTACAAAACAGTGGATCATTGACAGTGCCTTGCCTTGACTTCTTGGGGCACTGGGTGAAATGTTAATATACCCCCTGCATTTAATATAGATAATGATATCCCAATACTAAAGTACACAGGAGGTGAACACAGTGTCATGTTAGCGCAGTTGTACTGCACATTCTTCTGATTTGCACTGTACATGCGTCTGATACCGCCACGGGACACAGAACAAATTTTGTCACAAAGAGAGACATATTCTGGGAAAAGGGTTGGCTAGTCAGACGAGGGCGCGTCGCTGCCAGGCCAGCATCGGATTACGGTCACAACTAATGGCGCTTCTGTACGAATCCCATTGGCTGCGCCACTAGCATAAAGAAACAGGCACACTGCATAAAAAGATACAGTCGCTGCTGCATTAGCGTCCTCCTCTGCATCAGACCTATAGTCACATTTATAGTTTTAATGGAATATTTAAACAAATATTTGTATTCTTTATGCAGTATTACCTAGAATAATCTTAAATTAATATTATAGTATTGGCATTATTGTAGATTGTGATTACATACAGTTTAAGGAATGTATTAAATTTAAATATTGACACCTATATACTTAACATTGATATACAGGACCTACCAATACATACTTGCCTACTCTCCCAGAATGGATGAAAATTGTGTGGAGCTCACGGATGCCCAGAAAAGTATGTAAGTCTCCCGGAGCAGACCGCTACCCATCTGCAATCCCCCCCTCGCTGCCCACTTACCGAGCACAAGAGACTGATCCATGCGTAATTGTAGCCCCGCCCCCTGCTTTACAATGGCGTTAATCTCTGCATTGTATAGTGAGGGGGGTGGGGTGGTGGCAAAAATACCTTGTTCATGGCAGCGCGCTCCCTACACCGTCCTCCTATGCAGTGCCACACCTCCTGACTCCCCCTGCTGTGTCGACCTGGCTGCCTTCTCCCGGGGGTGCAGCCAGAATGTCGGCAAGTATGTACCAATACTGACTTCCCTTAAAAAGATGCAAAAATGTATTAAGGGCCCTTGGTAAAATCTGATTTGGCAACCCCTTCTGTCCATTCCTGCAGAAATATCTTTTCCAAGCAACGCTGTACTTCCTTCCTCACTATACATGAAAACTAATAGACAGACACACAAACAAACAAATATAACAGTCTGGGCCTGATTCAGAGTCACATATTGCTGCCTCCGCTTATGCGTCTTCTGCCATAGTGGCATCTGTGAATATATGCTAATGCTAGTATCAGCCCTTCCCTGGTGTATAAGGGTGTGTCCAGGGCCACCGACAGCCGCGCCGGGCCCAAGTGACAGGGGGCATGGCCTAATTGCGGGAGGCGTGGCCATGCCCCCTTAGAAAAAAAAAATTTCAAAAATCAGATTTGCAGCACCGCTGGGGAGGTGGGCGCTGTGTGCCCCTCAGCTCGGCACACAGCCAATGGGGGCGCAATCAGCGCAATCGCTCCCCCCATAGGCTTTAGCAGCCGCGAGCAATCTACCAGTGCAGCCCAGCACACAGCAGCTGGGCTGCTGTGACATAAGAGGGAGGGGGAGCGGTGCCAGACCCGGGCCCCTCCAGCAAGCCCGCCCCCGGGTAATTAGTACCCACTTCCCCCCCTCTCTGCGCCCCTGGGTGTGTCTGAATTAGATATGAGTGGTTCAGATTCTGAGAAATCCAACAATCAAAATTTGGGGTTTCAACTGAGGCATGGCTTCAGTTCCTCCCAGCAAATTTGCTTCTCAATACAAGGCCAAACGTTATAATCCCGGAAACATGGATCTTGTATGTTTTTGATTGCAAACTTGTATACCGTAAGTCCCTCCCTGTCAAATTCCTTCTACTTCCTATTCCTTCCTAAAGCAGTCCCACCTTTGTTGGTGGGCTCAAAGTACTGCACAGATCAGTATGATCCGTGCAGGCTTTACAATGTGTTAAAAATAGAGAAAAAAATTTAATTTTTTTTAAAAATTCATGGGGTCCCCCCCAAATCCATAATCAGCCCTGGACCTCTGAGCCTGGTCTTGTATTGGAAAATAGGTTTAAAAAATGACATGGGGTTCTCTCCATTTCAATAACCAGCACCAGGCTGTATCAGCTGGGGGTGGGAGGGTGTAACATTATAGCACACAGTGTGGGGTCCACCTGCCATAATTTTACCCAGCTCCAAAGTGGTCGAACCAGCCCTAGGCCATGGGGGTAATGGTAAATAAAGAGATAATAATATTATTTGTTTGCTTGACCTTGCATGATGGCACTGCAAGTCCCAGCATGCCCAGACATTAAGGGCCTGCTGGCACAGCCTGTAAAAAAAGATTAAAATAAACACAAGGCACACACCGAATATTGTATACATTCATTTATTTTTATTTTTAAAAAGCACTCATCTACATACCACTTCATTACATACTTACAAAACACATCCTTTTTGATCCATGTAGGCATCCACAGAATCTTTGGAAAACAGAAAGACGCCAGACTGCCACTTGTGAAAGGTCTCATCATAGAATGACAGGTTACTCCCAGTCACTCTATAAAAATTCATTGGGAAGTGCTGATTGGCTGAGAGCGGACACAGCCATAACAACTGTTCCCACACTTTCGGTCAATCAGCGCTTCCCCATTCATTTCTATGGAGTGACCGGGAGTGACCTATCACTCTGAGACGGGACACTTCAAGGTGACAGTCTGGCGCATTTTTGTGATGCCTACATGGAAGAGGACATTATCCCTGCATTTTGTAAGCAATAAAGTTGTGAAAGAGGGATGTATAGAGGAGTGTTTTTTTTTTATAAATATATACAATATACGGTGTGCTTTCTGTGATTTTTTTTTATACATATTTTTTCTACAGGCAGACTACAAGAGGCAATGGACCGGGCATGCTGGCACTTGATGCTGCCATTCCCTCCATACCCACTGCCATCAGGGGTGTGGGAAAAAGTCCTCGGCTTTCAGGCTGGTAGTCTTCACCCCTCCCAGGCTGGTTCAGCCTGGTGCAGGTTATTGGAAAATACGGGGAGTCCCATGTCTTTTTCCTCCCTATTTTCCAATACCAGCCCAGGCTCAGGAGGTCCAGGGCTGGTTACTGATTTTGGGAGGGGGGACACCACACATTTGTTTTTTTATTTTTATCGAATTCTACAGTTTCAAACATAATGAAGCCTGCACAGATCATAGTGATCTGTGCAGTGCTTGTGTATTGTTTAGCTTCTATTCCACAGTAGTAAATGCTATCAAATTGACATTGAAATTGCGGTTTATGGCAGGTTCTAAATGACGTCAAACCCACCAGCTAGTATATTTAGCCCAGTGTGTCTTAGTTTTTTTTATCATATATTCTTTACAGGTGTACTACAGGCACCAGCAAGCCCTTAATATCTTGACATACTGGCACTTTTTGTTCCACAAGTGCCAACATTCTAAGACAAGAACCAAAACACAGGAGTCGGCGCACATCTCTTGTTTTAAAGTACCTTGATTAATGAGGAAACAGTAGAAAATGCTTTGATAAATGAGGAAACAGTAGAAAATACTTTGATAAATGAGGAAACAGTAGAAGTACTGATCATAACATAAAACCTGATAATAAAACATTTTGCCTGCAACCTCCAAAATAGAATCATTTACATGCCAGAAATTGTTGCATAGACAGATTATGACAGAATACTTGGATACATTATCATACTGTGAGATTAAAATCTTTGCAGTACCCACAATTCAAATAAAAACAGAAGGATTCATACAGAACAGAACTCTACATACATTTACACAAACATGCACAGAAGTCATTCCCGGTGCCCAATATCCTCTCAGAGGAAACACATTGTATAAGCACTGTGCCAGCTTAGCTAATTATTGGGTCATGCATCATGCAAGACATATCTTCCTGTTGAATATAAAACAATAACTTTCAACAAAAGCACCCAAGTTATTATGTTAGGTAGATTTCTTAATTTGTATCTATGGGATGTAGGTATTAGGTTTACATTAACAACATCAACATTTATTATATCTACACAACAGTGTCGACAGTTATTATACAAAATGTTGAAATTTTCAGAATGTAGACATACAATGTAGACATACCGTATGGGTTAGGGAGATTAGGGTTAGGCACCACAGGTAGGGTTAGGTGCAGGGATTGGAGTTAGGGATCATGTAGGTATAGTCACCAAATCGTTACTCCATCAGATCTCAGCGGAAAGTGACACTCACATGACCCCCGGGACCAGAAAGATGCCATTGGAGCTGTTGCCGCTATCGGGAGCAAGGAAATCACTGCTAGACTCCAAAGGACGTTATGTTGACATTTCATCAGTGTCTATATTATGAATGTTAACATAACATACCACATCCATATCTATTTTTGTAAAGAAAATTTTAGAATGTAATTGTTATGCCACGTATGTGACCGTTTAGGGTATAGTCCCACTACATCATTGGGGGCTGGAATTTCTTGGCTAGATGCGGCCATGAAGCAGCTTTGAGAGCTGGAATTGTTTGGCTAGCTGTGGCCAGTGAGCCGTGGGATATGAAGCGGCCTTTGGGCCGAGCAGCAGCCTTGAGGGCTGGTATATCTTGGCTAGCTGTGGCCGGTGGACCAAAGGATATGGAGGGGCCTTTGGACCATGCGGCAGCCTTGAGGGGGCAATAAGCTTGGCAAGCTGTGGCAGATGAAGATTTGTACAATAATAAAGTCACTGGCATTGGTACGCCGGATGGCGCACTAAACACGCTGGAGTGTGGCCTGAGCCGCCGGGTTGACACAAGCAGCTGATGCTGTAGTGCGGCCTGTGCCACCGGGTTGACACAAGCATCTGATGCTGTAATGCGGGCTGTGCCGCCGAGTTGACACAAGCAGCACACACTGGGTTGCATACTCTGGACACAGAGTACTGTCCGTGCCGCCTGAATGACACAAATGGCAGAGGACAGGTATGCAAACCGTGCCACCAAGATGACACTAACAGCAGGTAGATGATAAGCAAACCGTGCCACCTGGATGACACAAATGGCAGAATAACACAGTACAGTAGACAGGAGAACTGGAGCTCGACTGGGTGACAGGAGACTGAGCCAGAACCGGAAACACGAATACTCTATCACTGGCATGGAGTGAAGGGCTGGCTGTAATTTAACAGATACAGGTCCAATCAGAGCAAGCCCTGCAGCCTCCCTAATGACAGACCAGTGCGCAGCTGGCCTGTGCACACAGACAAGACAATTAACTAGTGTGCAGCTGATACTGCATGCAGACAGACAGTAACTAATGAGATCAGCACACAGACAGACAGGAATGACAGGCTATGAGCTAACACAGACAAGACAGGATTAAATGCATTTTCCTGGTAGCAACTAAGACTGGGAACTGCAACCAAGATGATCTGCTAACCGCAGATCCTAACAGCAATATATATTTAGTAAAGATAAGTGCAGTCCCCTGTGTTTTGGTTCTTAATTAACATCATGTTTTGGTTTTCCCAAAACCACCCTAAGAAATGTTGGTTTTGGATTTTTTTATCAATGTATCCTTACTTTCACTACAATATTCTTAACATCAATAACATTCATTTTCTATCATGTCCAGTCAATTTTGACCACCTCACAGCTCGCAAAATTGTTTTCACCAATATTGGCCAAAGACTGCAGCAAAGCGTCAGAGCAGCTACATAAACACATGGCAGTTTAAATAAAAAAATATAGCACATCTATGAAACATATAGGCAGAGCAGTGCCTGACAAGATGGCAGTTTAATAAACTATACAATAGAATGTTTTCATTAATCATGAACTAGTAGCTTAAGTAAAAGCCTAGTAGAAAATATACTATATTACGAACACACTTCTCCAAACAGCGAAAGACCACAGAACAGTAGAGGTGATAGCTGCCAGAGTAAAGTCTAGTAGAAAATTGCATTACTCTCATACTTACTACATACAGCAAATCACAAGCCTGAGGCCAGTACAGGTGAATGAAGGTGGACTATTTAGTGGGAGGAAAAGCATTGATTATTTACTATTAAGAGAAATAAATTGGAAACATTGAATAAACTAGTAAAAACCAAGCTTTCAAATGTAAGTTTAAAAAAAAATTAATCCAAACAGCAAATCTCAAACCTCAGGTCAGTAAAAGGGATTGCAGCCGTAGTAAATTATAGTAGAAAACTAGATCACCATTACTCCAAACAGCAAATCACGGACCTGGAATATTTATTGGAAGGTAAAGCACTGACCACTATAAGGAAAAGTAAATTGGAAACATGGAACAAACTATTAAAAACCAAGTTTCCAAATGTGATATTTCAAATGTAAAATTAATCCAAGCAGCAAATTACAGGCCTCAGGCCAATACAGATGATGATACTGGATCAGAATGCGCTGCGTATGTATACTGTACTTGGGGTCTGTATAATTCCTTTGCGTCTAATTGTGTATGGATCAATAGCGTGTAACTGACTGTACTTTTTACTTGAATAATACATTGTGCTTCGGAACCACATGTTCCAAGTCTGGAGTCTTTTATTTACTGTATGTTAGGTATCAGCAAGAAACCCCTTGTCCCTCAGCGTTCAGCAAGAAGACTAAGACCCAGTGTTTGAGCACACATGTTTATACCCCCCCAGAGTAGACAGCAGGACAATAGAGAAGTTTGTTGCTGATATCATTGGTATCCAGGGGAGAAGCATCTGTTACAGTGCAGTTAACAGGCTGGTTCAAATAGACTCGCCCAGCCTCTAACAACTGGGGGTCTTTTCCCTCCCGCCCCCATGCTACATCCATGCAACAGTTGTTCATAAAATATACATTTTGTTGCTTGTAGTCTCTGCGGTCCATAAGTTGGGAATGCTTTCTTAGCATGTATAAAACCTTAGTTATCAAATATCTTTATTTCACAGCATTTATACTAACTGAACCAACTTAAATCTTATACTTTAAAGCTTATTAAACCTTATGTGTGAATATGTAATGTGTGAGTATGCGGGGTTTGATATAAAGACGTATTAATGTGTGTATAAGAAATGGTGCACTTAACACTTACTAAGTGAACATCTAGCAGAGTGACATGCTGAGCCTCATAGTTCCACATGCCCACTCTGTCAGCAGTCCCCCCTTTCCCAAGCTAAAAAGAAAAACCCTTTATTCTCCCAGTCTCTTGTGTAAATGCAAATAGCCCAACTACATGACACAAACCTAAGATAACACTCTAGTCTTTGAAGTCATGTCATTGCAGGAAGCTTGCTAATGTAAGGTGTGTATTCGAGCCAGGCCACCTGTAGTGAGAGCAGACACTGTCCAGGAAGCTTATCTACACAAGCTAGTTGTCACTTGGCCATTTGCTCTATTCAGCTAATGCAATGCAATTTTGGCATACTGTAAAGCCATTTCTGAAATATGTATCCTTTATAATAAGTAAAGTAATGAAATAGGCTTTTGGTGTATCGCCGTAACCTATGGCGATGGTCACAGATGCATTCGCATGATGCTAATAGTATTATCGCCACATGTACTAAAGTGTGAGTTTATCTAAAATGGCGCTTAGGTGGCCATTTCACAAAATGGCATCTTGCGGCCAGTCGCAAGATGGTGTCGCTGCCATTCAATTTTAAACTGATCTTGTCTCAGCCAAAAATCCAGTTTCAACACAGAAGTTGTAAGCAGAGTAACATCCTAATAGAAAAGATACACTTTCTAATCGGCAAATCACAGGTCTCAGGTCAGTACAAGTAAATGGAGATGGAGTAACAGGCTAGCAGTCCTTACACCAATACAGCAAGGTGGGCAAAGCTTATAATGGAAAATGGTGCACATTAGAATAGTCTTTGGGCCAACCCCTGTAAAAAGGACATGCAGTTTAACGAACCAAGCACTTCATTGACAGGCACTTTTGTCGCTGAAATGCATGGTTTGTTTGAGCCTCTACTAAACAAGTTGGATTGTTTGGTTAAACCAAGCTACTAATGGAGCTTGGTTTAAGTCTAACAGTGTTAATCATCCTCAAAGTTCAAGATGTCATCATCCTTATCATCGCCCTCATCACTGTTGTTGATACCATCATCACACAATATTACCATACCCATTGGAATCCACCATTAAAGCCTCTGTTTGTAGTTGGTAGCAATGGTATTCCTCCTTGACTTTGTAGTTCTTTATAATGAACATCAGGTTTTCCACAGTTTTTTGGAAGCAGCCTCCTACACAGATCTCTTACAAGGATCCTGACTATGCTAAATACTTTTTCAGATTATACACTGGAGGGTGGCCAGCTTAAGTACACCATAGCTAGTTTATATAAGGGGCTTCAAAATATAATATATAAGGGGCTCTTCGTCATTTGCAGGTCTCTTGGAAAAGGTCAGTTTTTCCTGGGAATAGCATTTTCAGGAGAAAATGAATCAGTAGACATGTCATGTGCTACTTGAGCTGACAAACTGCTTGCAAGTAGCTCTTTGCATCTATTAAGATCTGTATCAGATCTTAAAACTAGGATCAAGCATGGTTGCCAAAATGTAGTGATACAATTGCAAACCTTTTGTTGCTGGCGAAATGAATAAAGAACTTGATCTACAATTCCAACATACTTGCGGAAATTGCTTAGTTTAATCTCCTTCAACTTCTCTACCTGTTTTCCAGCAGTTTAATTAAGGGTATTACCTGACTTGCATAAAACTGTAGAGTATTCTCCAGTGTGCTGAAGTAAGGTAACATGTCCTTTCTCTTACTATCTTATGGCTTAATGTGTATGTCTTGATGGCTTGTTGCTGTTCCTCCAGTTGCTGAAGCATATAAACAGTGGAATTCTACCTGGTTACTACCTCTTATTTCAGTAGTCATAGCAAATGGAACTGTTCTTGCAGCTGCTGCAATGTTCAACATGTGGTAGCTGAATGCTGAAAATGGTCAGCCAACAGCTCCTGCATGCACCTGTCATTTTTTAAAGAAATTTTGAAACACAGAGGTTTATTGTGTGCGAAAACATGTTGAAATTTAATCAGCTATAATGCTTGTACAATGTTAGTTGCATTATTGGAAATTACAAATCCTGAGGAGAGGCTTAGCAGGGTAAGCCATTTTGCTAACACAACCCTGAGTTTTTCCAACAGATTGACACCAGTATACTGTACATCTTAGTGAAGCCAATGATACAGAGAGTAGCCTGCCTATGACTGAGCTAGCCTTGTGTGTTAGATACTGCTGCTGAAGACAATAAACCCACCCAGTGAGCTATCACAGTCATATAATCTACATATCTGTAGTGGGTAGTTGGTACAATGGCATTTTCTAGACAAAGAATACATTTTTGTTTACCGTCCCAGTACAGATAAGGAATTGCTGTTTGAAAAAAATAATATCATGATGGAATTTGGTAGCATGGACACATGACCTCAACTAACCGACTAAAACCATATGCATTGATGCCGATATTGGATGCAGATCTAATGCTAACATAGCCAACATGGCTTCAGTGATCTGCTGTGCAACAGGATGGTGACTGGCATACTTCCTCTTGCAAATGAATGTTTCACAGACAGTAGTTGTTTGAAAGTACTTATCTTCTTTGTCCCCTCCTGTGGTGAAGATTCACCCTCAGTAGCAGCAGGCCTAACATGCAAGGTTTCTTCTTGGGATTGCGGATTGCATTATGGGAGTCAGTTTGCCATGGCAATTTGGATGCAGGAGGACTACTTCTGACATTAATGAGAAGATTGATGAAAAAGGTGTAGGCGGTGGAGATTGTATGTGCTTATTATTATAAATGATTTTCCAGATTTTGATAAATCACTTGAATGAACTTGCTGCAAATGTCGTCACATGGAGGAGGTGCCTAGATGTACAACGTCCCTACCTCTACTTACTTTGTCACTACAAATGCTACAGATGCCTTCACAAATGTCAGGATTTGGGTAAAAAAAATCCACATGGAAGAGGTGGCTTTTTTGCTCTTTTGCCCAGGCATTACAATGCACTTATTATCACTGGCATGAAGTGGTGCTACTAGTGTCTGACTTACTCAGACACAAACAGGATCATCCTCCTGAATTTATTCAACTTGTTCTTGTTAAACACTTTATCATCAACATTATCCCTCTCATCCTGTTCCCATTTACAGCTTCTACAGTAATATCCTCAATTTCTATGTCTAAATCATCATCACCATTACTTTTACTATTGCTCATCTTCACACTGGCAGAGGGTTGAGAAAAGGTGAAAAAAGGCTTCCCTAGGATCACAGAATCAGAAATTTCAAACTCACACATAGCACTCATGGACACCCTTAGACTCTCCAAAGGAATCTGTGAAGTGTATGAACATACAAAGGGCGCAATTCAACTGTTTTCACGGCCCGCATCTCCCGTCTAAAGTGACAGGAGTTTGCAGGCCACTATGCAATTGTTCCAGATTTTCGTGCTGATCGCGCCCAAAGTGGTCGGGTTTAGCCGCGTAAAGCAGCTAAACCCGACCAAAGTGCTGGGCGTGATCGTGAAAAGTGATGTTTGGGCGCCCAAACATGTCACTTTTCGCACATTTCAGCTCTCACCCCCCTGGGGCTTCGAGCTGAAATGTAGCGCTGTCAGCTGATCATGCCCGACAGGAGCAAGAATTGAATAGCTCCGTCGGGCGCGATGGGGGCAGGAATCAATTGAATTCCGCCCAAAGTGTTCTTTAGCCTTAAGGGTTTAGTTACTAAACAGTGTTAGGAGACAGAGTGAAAAGTGATAAGGCTGTGATAAGGTGCCAGCCAATCAGCTACCAACTGTCATCTCACAGGCTGTGTTTGAAAAATGGCAGTTGGGAGCTGATTGGCTGGCACCTTATCACTTTCATATCACTTTTCACTCTGTCTCCTAACACTGCTTAGTAAATAGACCCCTGAGAGTTCTTTTTGTGCACTGATTTGCCTTGTCACACCTGAGGATTGGTGTTGGCTAGAACAGGTGTGGGAGACTGAAATGAAGACTAAAGAGGCATGTATGAAAATGGGAGGTTTGAGACAGATCTTCCTCATATGTTGAAACAAGAGAGGAGGCAGTGGAACTGCTGGTGATGGTTAGACCGAAGGTGAGAACAGCTTTATTGAACTGGCTATTGCATTGAACTGAAGTTGTAGACATAGGATTGGAACCGATGGTTTGAGACATCAGATTGGGACCAATGGTTGGAGATAGGAACAAGTCTCTTGGTAAATCCAGACTGGAATGCTGATGGAAATGGAGACTTGCATATACCAGAAATAGAACTAGATTAGGATGGACTGGATCCATTCAGATACAAAGTACCTGGGAGTTCAGCACAGAGCTGTAACTTCAGCAGAAGTGACGTTGTACGGGCAATTTGAGCCAGTCAGGAAATGGAATTTATATGGCTGAGTCACCAGGGATTGGATGCTGCGATCTGCTTGTCTGGGAGCAGCACTCTGAGTGGTGGAGGAACATCAGGTGACTGAATCCAACATGGCTGCACCCATACTGTTGTCCTGGAGGGAACTCTGGTATGCAGCTTGTGCACCATCATGCTGAACAGACACACTGTAAACAGTGCGCTGCGGGAAGCTACCTCCATGCCCAGACACAGAACACTGGGAGGACTGGGCATGAACAGCACAGACAGACCTCACAGCCAGCCAGGAGTGATGTGCAGCTTGAGCAGACCTCTGCGTTATCCGGGAGTGGTGTGCAGTCACAGCGTGAGCGGACCTCAGTGCTAGCCGGGACAGACATTGCAGAGGTAAATAAGTGAACTTAAATATCCGGAGCGTGACATGCCTGTTTTAGAGGTGACCCATCTAGTGTCAGGGTTCACTAAGAATTAGAGATGAGCGGTTCGGATTCTGTGGAATCCGAACCGCTCCGAACATTGGGGATCTGAGTCCACCCGAACCCTGTTCGGGTGTTCACCACCTGACTCGGATCCCCGTTCGGGGCCGAACGGCGGCCGCCTGATGTCGGATTCTCACTAGAGAATCCGACATCAGGTCTCCTATTGTGTAGGGCAGAGCGCTGTGATAGCGCTCTGCCCTACACAGATACAAACACACAGCCGCCAGCGGCAGCTGTGTGTTTGTTACAGCAGCCAATGAGAGTCACACAGACTCTCATTGGCTGCTGCACGGAGGGAGCCGGCTGGAGCTCACACATGAGCTCCGTCTTCCGGCTCCCTCCGCAGTGTGTGACAGGCTCAGCAGAGCGGACGGCGCGGGAGCGGGGAATCAGGAATCAGGTAAGTTTTTGTTTTTTTTTAACTTGTGAAAGTTGTGCAAGGGCCGGCGGTGCTACTGGGGGGGGGTCTGCTACTGGGGGGGTCTGCTACTGGGGGGGTCTGCTACTGGGGGGGCCTGCTACTGGGGGGGCTATACTACTGGGGGGGTCTGCTACTGGGGGGCTATACAACTGGGGGGGTCTGCTACTGGGCGTCCATACTTCTGAGGGGCCTGCTACTGGGGGGGGGCTATACTACTGGGGGGGGTCCGCTACTGGGGGGGCCATACTACTGAAGGGCCTGCTACTGGGGGGGCCATACTACTGTGGGGGCATACTACTGGGGGGGCTTACTACTACTGGGGGGCCATACAACAGGGGGGGCCATACTACAGGGGGGCTACTACTGGGGCAGCCTACTACTGAGGGGGGCCTGCTACTGGGGCAGCCTACTACTGGGGGGGCCATACTACTGGGGGGGCCATACTACTGGGTGGGCTGCTAATGAGGGGCATACTACTGGGGGGGCTGCTAAAGGGGGGCATACTATTGGGGGGGCCTGCTAATGGGGGGCATACTACTGGGTGGCATGCTAATAGGGGGCATACTACTGGGGGGGCCTGCTAATGGGGGGCATATTACTGGGTGGCATGCTAAGGGGGGGCATACTACTGGGGGGCATACTACTGGGGGCACTGTATAGGGGACCCTACTACTAAGGGGACTGCATAGGGGGCACCACTGCTGGGGGCATTGTGTAAGGGACACCGCTACTGTGGGCATTGTGTAAAAGGGGCACTACTGTGGGCATTGTGTAAAAGGGGCACTACTGTGTGTCGTAACATAAATAAGAGACACTACTTTATGGTGTAATGTGAATCAGGCCCTATGTGCGGTGTAATGTGAATAAGATTGTGCACTGTGACTCTTTGGGCCGTAGCCCACTATGTAAACAAGTACTGTGACTCTGTTGGCCGTACCCACTGGGTGGGTGCACTACTTTTCATTTCTGCCACTGCTGTGTGGCAATGTGTCATAGATGTGCTTTATACTGTGGTGTCTGTGTCATTGTGCCGCTGCTTTGTCGCTTAGTAACTAGGGATGTGCGCCAGACCATTTTTGCCGGATTTGGATTTGGATTTGGTTCTAATTCGTCGTCTGGCTTTGGATTTGGATTTGGATTTGCCAAACTGCGGTGACTGGCTTTGGATTTGGATTTGGATTTGGATTTTTTTACAAAAATTGACAAAAAAAGCTAAAATCACATAAATTGGTCTTTTTTTTCTTCCTAGAGTATTATTAACCTCAATAACATTAATTTCCAGTCAATTTAGACCATATCACAGCTTATAAAATTGTTTTCAACATTATTGGCCAAAGGTTACAGTGAGCTGACTGGTTACTAAGCGACAAAGCAGCGGCACAACGACACAGACACCACAGTATAAAGCACATCTATGACACATTGCCACACAGCAGTGGCAGAAATGAAAAGTAGTGCACCCACCCAGTGGGGTACGGCCAGCAGAGTCACAGTACTTGATAACAAAGTGGGCTACGGCCCTAGGAGTCACAGTGCACAATCTTATTAGCATTACACCGCACATAGGGCCTGATTCACATTACACCATAAAGTAGTGTCTCTTATTTATGTTACGACACACAGTAGTGCCCCTTTTACACAATGCCCACAGTAGTGACCCTTTTACACAATGCCCACAGTAGCGGTGTCCCTTACACAATGTCCCCCAGCAGTGGTGCCTCCTATGCAGTCCCCTTAGTAGTAGGGTCCACTATGCAGTGCCCCCAGTAGAATGCCCCCCAGTAGTATGCCCCCCAGTAGCAGGCCCCCCCAGTATTATGCCCCCCATTAGCATGCCACCCAGCAGTATGCCCCCCATTAGCAGGCCCCCCCAGTAGTATGCCCCCCATTAGCATGCCCCCCAGTAGTATGGCCCCCCCAGTAGTATGGCCCCCCAGTAGTATGGCCCCCCCAGTAGTAGGCTGCCCCAGTAGCAGGCCCCCCCCAGTAGTAGGCTGCCCCAGTAGTAGCCCCTCTTGTAGTATGGGCCCCCCCTGTAGTATGGCCCCCCTGTAGTGGGCTGCCCCAGTAGCAGCCCCCCCCCCCAGTAGGAGTAAGCCCCCCCAGTAGTATGGCCCCCCCCAGTAGCAGGCCTCTCAGTAGTATGGCCCCCCCAGTAGCAGACCCCCCCAGTAGTATAGCCCCCCCAGTAGCAGGCCCCTCTGTAGTATGGCCCCCCCAGTAGTATAGCCCCCCCCAGTAGCAGACCCCCCCCAGTAGTGCAGACCCCCCCAGTAGTATAGCCCCCCCAGTAGCAGGCCCTCTGTAGTATGGCCCCCCAGTAGTATAGCCCCCCCCAGTAGCAGACCCCCCCAAGTAGTGCAGATCCCCCCCAGTAGTATGGCCCCCCCAGTAGCAGACCCCCCCCAGTAGTATAGCCCCCCCCAGTAGCAGGCCCCTCTGTAGTATGGCCCCCAGTAGTATAGCCCCCCCCAGTAGCAGACCCTCCCCAGTAGTGCAGACCCCCCCCAGTAGTGCCCCCGGCCCTTGCACAAATAAAAAAATAAAAAATAAAAACTTACCTGTATCCCCGCTCCCGCGCCGTCTGCTCTGCTGTCACACGCGAGGAGGGAACCGGAAGACGGAGCTCATGTGTGAGCTCCAGCCGGCTCCCTCCGTACAGCAGCCAATGAGAGTCTGTGTGACTCTCATTGGCTGCTGTGACAAACACACAGCTGCCGCTGGCGGCTGTGTGTCTGTGTCTGTGTAGGGCAGAGCGCTATCACTGCGCTCTGCCCTACACGCGAGGAGACCTGATGTCGGATTCTCTAGTGAGAATCCGACATCAGGCGGCCGCCGTTCGGCCCCGAACGGGGATCCGAGTCAGGCGGTGAACACCCGAACAGGGTTCGGGTGGACTCGGATCCCCAATGTTCGGAGCGGTTCGGATTCCACAGAATCCGAACCGCTCATCTCTATTAGTAACCAGTCAGCTCACTGCAACCTTTGGCCAATAATGTTGAAAACAATATTATAAGCTGTGATATGGTCTAATTTGACTGGAAATTAATGTTATTGAGGTTAATAATACTCTAGGAAGAAAAAAAAGACCAATTTATGTGATTTTAGCTTTTTTTGTCAATTTTTGTAAAAAAAATCCAAATCCAAATCCAAAGCCAGTCACCGCAGTTTGGCAAATCCAAATCCAAAGCCGGACGACGAATTAGAACCAAATCCAAATCCGGCAAAAATGGTCCGGCACACATCCCTACTAAGAATACTCATGGGTGTGTGGATTTAGCAGAATGATACAACCTCCTCCCATGAACCTTGCAGAGACCAGCACACTGAGCACTACTGTGTAATGTAATGTGAATAAGGAGCAATATGGGGTGGTGCAATGTGAATAAGGCGCAATAATGTTGGTGCAATGTGAATAAAGGAAACTACTGTGTGACATAAGTGAATAAGGGGCATTACTTTGAGGCTTAACGTGTATAAGGTAAAGCGGTACTACTGTGTTGTGTAACCTTAATAAGGGTCACTACGAGTTATGTAATGTGATTAAGGGACACTACTGTGTGAAGTAACAGGAATAAGAGACACTGGGCCTGATTCACTATGGAACACAATATTGCGTATGCATGCAGTTCAACTGCAATAGTATGCTAATCCATTGTGATCGCAATGCAAACTCAGCACTACATAAGGACACCCACTTTACATTGCACACATCCGTAACACTTAGCAGATTAGTGAAACCATTGGTACAATCGCACACCATCGCACCCTCACGCACACTTGCACAAGCTCTGACTTTACTCAGAAATTGCTAACAACCACGCTCACTATGAGACCTCACACTGCGTATGGCATAGCAGTGGCTAATTTATACATGCCCCTGCAACAGCGTGTGATCGCACTGGCGTGCCTCGTTCAACCGGCCACCCCCCTGTCACCACCCACAAACGGCACTTCCTGTCAATCACTCTGCAATGGGTCTGCGTAGTCACAGCAGTCCCCATCGCAGTGGCCAGTTTGCGCACACGCATTGCGATGCGTGGGCATGTGCAGTGTGAAACAATCTGCAGATTGTGTGCGTATTCGCAGTTGCGTATGGCAGAGAATCAGGCCCACTATCCTGTGATGTAATGACAAGCGAGTGCTTGAATAAGCACAAGCAAGTTTAAACCCCTAGGGAGGGTGGGGTTGCACATCATCACACAGGAGAGGATAGGGTTAAGTTTATTTTAAGGAATAGCCTATAGGATTAGTTAGGGGCGGGTTTAGGGTGGGGTGGCAGACATTTTGTGGCTTAGAGTAAATAGGATCTGCCTCTTTTTCATCGATCCCCTCCCGCCCACCCCAATAATTGGCTATTTTTTCTTTTTCTTTGCCGGAAGAGTTTGTCAACCTCTATACAGCGGGAAAGAACGGCAGTCCAGTGGGTATTGCGCGGCCGTATTTTGAGGTGCGCTCTCCATACCAATATATTAATTTAGTCTGAGCTTCCCTACTGGGGGCAGGGGCACTGGCTGACTGGCCGGCTCCATTATAGTGTATTGGTGGGAGAGTTCTAGCCTGATAATTTTTATTGGTAACAGGCAATTGGCTCAGTTACCCAAATGTCGTGGACATTACTTTGGGCTTAAGACGTAATGTCACTGAGCAGCTGGCCGTTCTTTCTTGCTGCCACCATACTGAATTTAAATTTTAATAAAATGGTTGACCTATTTAATGGCATTTTTCCTGTGTCCGTGTCGTTATTTTAGTTAAGTTCATAGGTCGTTTTTATTTTAGTTAAGTGTGAGGGTAGTGAAACTCCACATCTGCCGATAGGCAGTTTATGTGAATAAGGTTGCACTATTGTGTGGTGCAATTTGATGTGGGGGCACTATTGTGTGGCTACGCCTCTTTTTTGGGGGTGCATGTTGACACTATTTAAAATATGGGGGGTGTGGTCTTGCTGACACAGAGCAACAAAATGTCTGGTTACAGCTCTGTGGATGAGGATTGCTATGGGTGAAAGATGATGGTGTTGCTGGCTGCTGCCGTGATCTATGTTGCTAGGTGATGGGTGCTGTGCTGTGTTAGAGGCGCAACTAGCGGCAGTGATGTGCAGTCAGGTGAGGTAGGTTAGCAGAGCCTTTCCTGTCATACTTAAGTATACTCCAAAGTTTTGACTATAACAATGGTAAGAAAAAATGAAAGTAAATATTATAAATATCTTCTTTGTATTATTCTAGTCATTTTTATAGTCAAAACACTGGAGTAAAAATGTATGGCAGGTGAGGCACTGCCTCCCCTGTCTACCTTTTCCGCATGTCCCTGATCAAAACACACCAAATTTCCAGCACTATATACTGCTGCACCTTTGTATAATACCCACATGAACTAGGGGTGTGCACCGGCCACTTTTCGTGTTTTGTGTTTTGGTTTTGGATCTGGATCTTTCTTCGTGTTTTGGATCTGGATTGGTTTTGCCAAAACCACCCTTCCGTGTTTTGGGTTCTGGGTTTTGTGTTTTGGATCTGTATTTTTTTGAAAAAAAGCATAAAAACAGCTAAAATCACAGAATTTGTAGGTTTTTCTGCTCCTATGCTATTATTAACCTCAATAACCTTAATTTCCACTCATTTCCAGTCTATTCTGAACACCTCACACCTCACAATAGTGTTTTTATGTCCAAAAGGTTGCACCGAGGTAGCTGGATGACTATGCTAAGCGACACGAGTGGGCGGCACAAACACGTGACCCATCTAGGCGTGAAACTGCAGTGGCAGACAGGATGGCAGTTTGAAAAGCTAGGCCCCAAACTGTACATAATGCAAAGAAAAAAAAGAGGTGCAAGATGGAATTGTCCTTGGGCCCTCCCACCAACCCTTATGTTGTATAAACAGGACATGCACACTTTAACAAACCAATCATTTCAGCGCCAGGGTCTGCCACACAACTGTGGCTGAAATGATTGGTTCGTTTGGGCCCCCACAAAACAAGCTGGCAATTAATCTGTCCCTGCACAAACTGGCTCTACGGAGGCAAGATGTCATCCTCATCCTCCTCATCCACCGATTCCTCACCCTCTTCAGTGTGTACATCCTCATCCTCACAGAGTCTTAATTCGTCCCCGCTGGAACCACAGGTCCCTCTGTACGTTCTGGAGGCTGGTCTCCCTGGAAGAGTTGATAATTCATTTTATGAACATCATCTTCTCCACATTTTGTGGAAGTAACCTCCTACGCCTTTCGCTGACAAGGTTCCCGGCTGCACTAAACACTCTTTCGGAGTACACACTGGAGGGGGGGCAACTCAGGTAAAATAGAGCCAGTTTGTACAGGGACCTCCAAATTGCTTCTTTTTCCTGCCAGTACAGGTACGGACTGTCTGACATGCCTACTTGGACGCTGTCACCGATGTAATCCTTTAACAGACAGACGCACGCTTGTCACTGCTGCTTTGAGGATGCAAGTGCGGCTACAGCCCACACAATTCACAAAGACAGAAAAAAAAAAAGAATATTTTTATTGTTTGTGGAGCGCACTTTGAGGGTTACACCACCCTTTAACAGACAGACGCACGCTTGTCGCTGCTGCTTTGAGGATGCAAGTGCGGCTACAGCCCACACAATTCACAAAGACAGAAAAAATAAGAAGAATATTTTAATTGTTTGTGTAGCACACTTTGAGGGTGTCACCACCCTTTAACAGACAGACGCACGCTTGTCGCTGCTGCTTTGAGGACAGTATCATATGCAGTGACAGTAGACTTGTCAGAAATTGTTGGCACGTCCTTCAGTCCGGACCAGATGTCCAAACCAGCCCTTGACTTATGACACAGGCGCACGCTTGGCGCTGCTACTATGTTGATGCACGTGCGGCTACATCGCACACAAGTCACAAAATAGTTTTTTATTTTTTGGAGCACTTTGAGGGTTACACCACCCTTTAACAGACAGACGCACACTTGTCGCTGCTGCTTTAAGGATGCAGGTGCGGCTACAGCCCACACATTTCACAAAGACCGAAAAAAAAGAACAATATTTTTATTGTTTGTGTAGCACACTTTGAGGGTGTCACCACCCTTTAACAGACAGACGCACGCTTGTCGCTGCTGCTTTGAGGATGCAGGTGGAATCTAGACGGGATTTGGAACCGGGGACACACTACCTCCATCAATTGTCTAAATCCCACTGCACTAATGGCGGATACCGGACGCACGTCTAACACCAACATAGCAGTCAAGGCCTCAGTTATACGTCTTGCTTCAGGATGACTGCTGTCGTACTTCATCCTCATCGCTAGGGACTGTTGGAGGGTCAATTGTTTAGTAAAAGTAGTGATGTTCCTACTTCCTCTCTGGGATGATGAACAACTCCCAGCAGCAGCAATAGCACTAGGAGGAAGTGGTTCTTGATCTTTCCCTATTTTATTTTTATCGGAGAAAGTTTGGTCCTCCATTTAAAGCGCACACAAACACAGAAAATATTTTTTTATTTTTGCTGGAGAGTAGTGCACTTTGTGGGTTACACCACCCTTTAAGAAATGAGCCAGCCGGCTCTTTACTTATGGGACACAGGCGCACGCTTGGCGCTGCCCCTTTGTTGATGCACGTGCAGCCACAGTGCACACAAGTCACAAACACAGAAAATATTTTTTTTTTTGGTTTGGAGTGTACTTTGGGGGTTACAGCACCCTTAACGGTCAAGCCAGCCGGCCCTTTACTTATGACACAGGCGCACGCTTGGCACTACTTTGTTGATGCACGTGCGGCTACTGCGCACACAATTCACAAACACAGAAAATTTAATTTTTTTTGGTTTGGACTGGAGTGTACTTTGGGGGTTACAGCACCCTTTAACGGTCAAGCCAGCCGGCCCTTTACTTATGACACAGGCGCACGCTTGGCACTACTTTGTTGATGCACGTGCGGCTACTGCGCACACAATTCACAAACACAGAAAATATATATTTTTTTGGTTTGGACTGGAGTGTACTTTGGGGGTTACAGCACCCTTTAACGGTCAAGCCAGCCGGCCCTTTACTTATGACACAGGCGCACGCTTGGCACTACTTTGTTGATGCACGTGCAGCTACTGCGCACACAATTCACAAACACAGAAAATATATTATTTTTTTAGCACTTGGGGGGAGCACCCCTGATGGGCAGAGCACCCCCTGGACAACACTACAGCACCCCTTTAGGACTGGGACACTGCACAGGACTTTGGAGTGGACACAGCCCCTATGGAGAACTGACTGCACAACACAGTCCAGCCAGCCCCTATGGTCTTTGAAGTAGTGGACACAGCCCCTATTAACAACAGCAGCACAGCACAACACAGCCAGCCCCTATGGACTTTGAAGTAGTGGACAACAGCAGCACTACACTACACTACACTACACAGCCCAGCCAGCCCTAACTCCCACCCACCCTCTTCACTGTCCACAGCCGAGTGAGAAAATGGCGCCGACGCGGGTACCTTATATAGGATCCAAAACCCGCGAGACTCGGAAGGTGGGATGATGACGTTTTGCCTCGATTTCAGATCCGAGTCAGGCGGGAAAAGTCGAGCCTGACTCGGATCGGACTCGGATCGGGGGGGCTCGGGGGGGTTCGGATTTCAGAAATCCGAACCCGCTCACCCCTAACATGAACCCTCGGGTTCATATATGTATCTGTAACTCTGGCTCAGATACTAGCCAGTGCCTCCCCAGCCATTTACCTCACCACACATCACTGAGCGCCAGTGCTAGGGAGCAACAGCCCAAATCTTGCTTAGGGCATCAACTTGGATAGGGCCGGCTTTGTAAATGCTGAATAGTCACTGATAATAATACTGAGCACTTGTAGAACAGACACTGGTGATAATACTGAGCACTCACAGAACAGCATACTTGCAAACTCTTCCTGATAGTCAGGGAGGCTCCATGAAATAGTAACAATCTCCCTGACTCCCTGAAGAATCTAGCAATCTCCCTGATTGCACCTTACCCCCATTATGAAGCTGTTATTTTTAAAAAATATATATACATTCAAATCGGGTCATTAGTATAATTTCCCTGCATTGGTTATAAGGTACAGTGATCCCTATGGCTACATGCATCTTCTGAAAAGTATCAGTGTGTTTACATCAACAAGTAGATCTCACTAACTGCTTTGGGGCTCATATACATTTGGATGTAAATAATATTGTAACATTCTTTACAGATGTAGCAGTACTCTCCCACTTTGTACAGGAAGGCACACACTTAGCATATCAACTGGATGACTTGGACCACTTAATTACCACTAATTAATTGCAAGTTTTAGATTCTGCTAGTTTGAGACTAATTTCTGTCCTCATTAATTAAAATGATTTTGGGTTTATATTTATTTAATCTTTCACATTTGCACATTTTATATTTTTATTTTATTACATTTACATAACTAATGTGTCCTGTGTAAAATAAGTATTTTTGGGACAAAGGTGACAGCATGGTTTAATGTCTAAATACTGGTACATCAGAGAACATGTAAAATTCAGGACATTTTATGTTAAATAAGAAACTTTCTCCAAAATGCTCATTCTTCATCAGTCAGACCAGAGGTGGTACTTAGGGTGGCATGGCCACGGCGTGGTGTCAGCCCACATCATAGATGCCTCCCTGGAAGACTGTGGATGGCAGACATGCCTGGGGAATTAGCTTTACAGGCCCAAATTCACATTTAAGTTTCTCCTTCAATCAAGCGGTGCAAACTTATGTAACATCGTAGTTTTTGTCACCTAGCTATACTTTTGTATATATACCCTTATAAATGTGCCCAATTGTGCACTAATGTCACCTCAGTCCTGCAGTCTTCTTCAGATATTGTTACAGTATTATTTAATTGGGAAGTAGCTTCACAATCAAAACAGAAAATGCTGCATATTCAATGTGTGTTATGTGATGGTGAAAATATAAATACTGCCCAAATTTGCTGGAAGTTGGAAAACAGACTAAAAAATAATGCAACTAGTAAGTGTTTAACATTACCAGCTATTCAAACAGAGGGCCTGAGTTAGAGATGGTCGCTATAGCTCAGGGCCGGCGCCAGGGTTCTGAGCACCCTGTGCTGGCTCTTGAGAGAGCGCCCTAACCTCATTTGGGGGCGTGGCCTAATTACAATAGGCCACGCCCCCTGTGTGACGTTATTTGGAGGCGTGCCATGCGCGCAGCATCCATTCACTCTCTGGGGGTCCGGCACCGCCCGTGTGTGGAACAGCGGGACAGTACTGTCCCGCTGAAATTGGGATGCTGGGGAGGGGTGCCGCCCTCTACTGGTGGCGCCCCGGTGCGACCGCACTGGTCGAACACCCCTAGAGCCGGCCCTGCTATAGCTACAAAGAACAAATGTTTGGAGAATACCCCTCTGCGCTTAATTAGAATGTGGTAATTACTTATCTTAATTGTGTGATAGCTACAGTCACTACGATTTTGTACATAGCAGCTGTGCTAAAATATGCAAAAGCCGCAGGAAGCGTCTTATGTAAAAAGACTGCCACATCCAAAGAAGCAGCATCGGATCATCTGTGTGAACATCGGTCATCTAAATAACTCTCAGGTTAGGATAGCTTTTGTTTTCATGCTGCTGGGACCAGTGAAGCTGCTTCGGAAGGTGCAGACCCTAGCCACAGCATTCTTGCAAATCGGGGCTGACATGTCTCTATATTGTGGAACGTTCCCTATCGTTGCCCCTTACGGCCCCCAAAGAGATGCAGACTATCATTCACCTGATGTCTGCAGCCGCACTGCATCCGATGACGCAGGACTCGATCTGCACATGCAGAGTATGGCTACTGCACGTGCACATGTGACCGGATGGCGTCAGCCTCCGACTCCCGACCACAGATTGGGGTTTAGATCCCCACTGGCAGTTGGGCATCAGGGATTCCCGCTTACTGTCAGTGACCGCTTGTCACTGACTCCGCCCACTACACCGTGGGCATGTAACAATGCTGCCACAACCGAGTTACTGCTATCGGCACTCGGAACCGCTTCTGCTGCGTATGTGTTGACTAGCTGCTGCCACCCCCCCGATTGGTGTCGGCTGATCCCTCCTGATTCCTCGCAATGGACCAGGCTCTGCATGGTAGCTGGCAGATGGCTTGAACTTGGAGAGGCGGCGCTCCACCCACTACAGCCGGAGAACAGAATAGCATTTGGCACAATTCTGTTGGTCGCAGGATTGAGGTGCAATTGTAGTCGGCAAAGTTGTTTATTGCTCAAAGTCTTGAAAAAGACTCGTCCTTCAGATTTAAGGGGTACATCAGCATACAAGAATCAAATAGCAGTTCTTCTCCACAAAGGATATACAGGGTTGTACATTTTTAACACTTTTATGCCACTCCAGTACACATTACCACAGGGGTTATGTCCGCCCTGTGGGCCAGATTCAGACCCGCTCGCAAGCGGGTCGATGGTGGCCCAGTGCGCACACTGCGTGTACGCGAGCCCCGGAGCGAGCGCAAAAAGCACTTGCTCCGTGGCTCACTACAAAAGGGGCGGCTGTCGATGTTGATTGACAGCTCGCCCCGTTTTGTAGGCGTGGCCGGGGGGTGGCATCACAACCTGAGGTGTTCCCAAGCGAATGCCTGCCGTTTGTGGGCGGCCCCACTGACATCACCAGTGATGTCAGTGAGAGAGCTTCCGGCTCTATTAAGAGCCAGAAGCTCTCTGGGGCTTGCGGCCACGAGACCCTACCATCATCCTGGCCGTTCGCAATAGCTGTGGATGGTCACCCACACCTATGCGAGCGGCCAGGAGGCCGCAACTAAAAAAAAAACAGCGCCCGCCCTGATTCAGAGCGAGCGCTTGCTTTTTGCGGTGCCTCTGAATCAAGCCCCGTATTCCTCTTATACCCCTTTTACACCAGACCAAAAACCTGGGTTTTTGCTGGGTCTACCCGGGTCGCAGCTCAGTGTAAAAGGGTCCCTGAAAAATAACCCAGGTCAAGTGACCCAGCAATCCAACTCAGGTAGCTACCAGGGTCGGACCCAGGTTGGACCCAGGTAATGGTGCAGTGTAAACGATGCAACCCAGGTTATCCGACCTTGCTCATGCCTAAAATGAGCTGATTGGTGGTTGTGGAGCATTCACCTCCCACTTTTTATGACATCATAGGTTTAGCAGGGCAGACGTGAGTTCAGTGTGAACAGGGCTGACCTGGGAGTAACCCAGATTGAAGGTGCAGTGTAAATGGGTCTGACCTGGGTCTGACCAGGGTTGGAACCATGTCCAAAAACCCAGGTCGGACCTGGGTTTTTGGTGGAAAAGAGGTATTAGTCAATCATGCTATCTCACAAAATATAAACAAACACATCTTACATTTCACAGAAATTAAATAAATTTCCTCCGTACCTCCCAAAAACAATTGGCTTTCCTAAAACACACAAACTTAGCATAGACTATCTCTCAAATGGTAATTATAACATTTCACAGGAACTTATAAATTGCATTCATTCTTTTAAATACAAGGAACAATGCATAAAACCAGTTTGGCTTTCCCTGTCTTAACACCTCCAGTTCTTAGGAAGTTCAATCCAATAAGAGCTTCTTTAAACACAAACAAATTGTCTTTCCCAAACTTGCTTGGTATTGTACCCAGAGACACACCGAAGCCTCTGCAGTGACTTTTTCAATGAAAGTGCTAAACGAAGGGTTTGGCCACTACATCAGGATAAATAACATATCACTAGGTGAGAATGTCTCCAAAGCCATTTGCTTCATGTTACAGCCTTCTAAAACAAAATAATTTATACATTCCTTATACGTGCATAGGCTGTACATTTGAAAGTAAATTTCCACAACACATTGAATATAAGATGTTCAAGCACATTACATATACCTTCGCAGTCCATGGCGGACTGCACCTAAAGGTCCTTTCAAAAATGGTGCGGCAGCATGAGGGTTTATCTCTTCAGTGCCGTGGCAGCCATTTTAATCACGTGTGGTCGGCCTCCGGACACAGCACAGTTAAGCAAACATCGTAGATGTATGTAAACCATCGAGTTTGCAATTGCAATGCATACATGTCTGAATTAGGCAACAGTTGTGTGCAGGTGATGATACTAAGCAGGAATCCAATGCTCTCTAAAATGAACACAGAATGATTCAGCAGTATTTTATAACAACATACGGTGGACAAATTAGATGAAAGTGAAAAACTTTGGTATAAATTAAAAATAAAATGTTAAATTTATACAAAAAAAACTCATCCCAACTTCAGTGTACACACAGATACTGTATACTGACATCAATGGGCTTTGTAATTCCTCTTTATGAAGCGTTAAAAGGAAAAACAAGGCACGGTTAGCTTCAACATATCCGATTATTACTTTTTTCGTGCTCTCACAAGTGATAAAAGGACTTTTGTGGCCAGAATATTTTTCTTTGCAGGGCAAAGGCCAGGTTCCAGCTGATCTACTTAATTCATTGCAGGTGTAACTTTCTCACACGTCCAATTAGTTTTAATCCCCACAATTTGCTCACCACACTGAAAGTAGGATATACATTAATATATATATATATATATATATATATATATTACTGTATTACCAACCCTCCAACATGACCCGTTCCACCAGGTCCAAAATGCTCTGCTCCTGGACCTAATTTATGATTGCAGTAACCTGTGTTGAACTAGTTAATTGATGAGAAAGATGTTTCAACACAGTTGGCATTAAGGCACCCATACATCAGCAATTGATTGCAGCAATTCTGCAATTTGCAATCGATTGTGTATAAAAATCTTTCCCTTTTTCAATCGATTGCAGATTGCAGAATTGCCACAATTGATTGAAAAAGGGAAATATTTTTATACACCATCGATTGCAAATTGCAGAATTGCTGCAATCAATTGCTGATGTATGGGGGCCTTAAGGTGGGAAGTCCAGGAGCAGAGCCTTTTGTACCTGGTGGAATGGGTCATGTTGGAGGGTCTGGTATTATATATTTATATTTAAATAGCCTAATACAATGGTTCTCAAACTCAGTCCTCAGGACCCCACACAGTTCACATTTTCCAAGTCACCCAGCAGGTGCACAGGTGTATTCATTACTCACTGGCACATTTTAAAAGATCCACAGGTGAAGCTAAGTATTTTACTTGTGATTCTGTGATGAGACCTGGAAAATATGCACTGTTTTTGGTCCTGAGGACCGTGTTTGAAAACCTGTGGCCTTATACAACCTTATGCATAAACTAAAGGTATAAGTTCTGAAGGACTTGCATATGTTATAGACGGAATCACCGCTGGACCTAAGCCCAACGGATGAAATACCGATGCCAAAAGGCCGGTAGCTGAAGATCCCAACTAAGATAAGTAACACCCCTAACCCTCCCCTCTCCCCCCCGTAACCCTCCCTTAGGGGTGCCTAACCCTAACCTCCTCCCTAGTGCCTAACCCTAACCTCCCCCAGGGTGCCTAAACCTACCCCCCTCCCCGCACCCTAACCCTCCAGGGGGGGCACCTAAACCTAACCCCCCGGGGATACCTCACCCTAACCCCCCCTTCCCCCTAGCCTAAACCTAACCCTCCCAGGGGGGGTGCCTAACCCTTCCCCCCCATGGCTAAGCGCTCCTGACTTACCTACAATCGGTATGCCGAGTGCGCGGGATTTCAGCGTGGGGCTGATGATAGGCATCGGTATTTAAACGCCTATCATCAGTCCCATGCCGGGATTTCACAGTCGACCGCCTGCTCTCTAACTACATCCCATTTTAGACACTCTGGGGGTATTGTATTCAGTAGCTGTTGCACCCTCCATATGCCTGGTACTAGAAGCACTCATAGATACTACCCAGATTTGTGTGTATAAAGAACCTTACAGTACTTACACCCAGTGCTGGAGCCCCCTTAAACACGTAATGTCATGATGCCACACCGAGTGGCCGGGGCCGTCAGCTTCGGGAAATACAGCACTCCCTTAGGATGCTCTGGGCGGCTGTACAAGCTCACCATTTAAGGCACCCTGCAAGCCAAATGCAGGGGACATGCAGCAGTGACGGTGCCACCCTATGGCCTCTCATCCTGCATGACAGCACTGCTCGCACAACCTTAGTTATGCTCACACCAATCAACCTCTAAATAGTTCTTATTTTAGGCCCCATAAAGTGGTCTAGATTATCAGAAAATGAGCATGTTCTTCGGATAACAGGTATAGTTGGACAGAGATTGGCTCTGGTCCTCTGGATGGACGTGGGCCGAAGACAACATTGCAGGTGCCCTAGACAGTGACCCCACATCTGGTAGCATTGTCCCTCTACCTCTCGGATGCCCACCCCCGCTGCTTACCTTGGCTTCAGAAGGTGGAGGTGGCATCTTCTGCTCCTAAAACTGGATGTAGTAATACTCCACCTCATTGGGGGTGCTGTGTGATTATTAGACTCTATGGATAGGTGATGTGATGTCTCTCTTTCAGTGTTTTAGGCACTCTCTAACCCAGAGTGTGGAACCTCCTGCCCAGGGGCCTATAAGGCCCTCAGAATCATTTGGTCTGTGCCCCCTGAGCTTTTTTCTGCTAGCCTCCACTGGCTAGCAGGGTGTCTAGAATGGCACACTGCAGCCAGAATCTATGCAGCAGTCCTTAGGATGCTTCAGACAGTCACACAGCTGCCCTTACAGCTACCCAGAGCATCCTCAGGATGCTCTGGGCATTGTTGTAATCACCCGCTCCCCATGTGACGTCACGCTGAGGGCCGTGGCCTGCTCCGGGCCCATGAATAATGTTATATATATCAAAATGGACCCCGGCTGAAAAAAGTTTCCCCACTCCTGGTCTAACCATTAGCACTCTAGGAAACGGCCTATGCTCACCTAATTTTAGCTTCTCCCCTTGATTGAGCAGGTTAGTGGTGGGATTTTTTTTATTCTGCTTCTGCTTTTAAAATAATAGGATATATGATGTCAAGGCCTTGCTCTTCTTTTATCTATTAGTCTGTATACTACAGTATGTTATACTTATTACATTTTTGTGAAAACTTTCTAATAAAGGTTTTGAATACTCTTTTCCTACTTTATACTCCTACAAGGTAACAGGCAGCATATGAGAATTCCATAACTCACATAGAGCAGGACAACTTTCTCAGAGCTACATTATGGCTAAATAGGGTATAGTGTAATATCATGTTGAAAGGGACTTGGCCACTCAACCAAAGTCTCTGATTGTTGTATCAGTACAAAGGAACACAAAAGCGCACACAGCAACGTGGTTAAAAAGAACAGTGTACTTGTTTTAGGATATTAGATGCTGTGAAATAGTTGTCATATAGGTGAATGCTAATGAAAACATTCTTGGGTAATTTATCGGTTAGGTACCAGGGGGAGGGTTACGGTTAGGATTAGGGTTAAGATAAAAAAAACATGTGTTAACCATTTTTGTGTCGATCTTTTGCACTGTCGGCCATTAGTCGGTCAATTTAATTTGCTGTGTTACCACTGTACCCCAATTCATTTCCTATACTCTCCAACCTACAGCATCTGATATTCCTAGGTGGTCACCCACCCAAGTACTAGACAGGCCCAACACTTTATAGTTTCCAAGATCAGACGAGATTGGGCATATTTAACATGGTATGGCTTTAGGTACAGTATATTCAAAATCATTGGATGTGAAATGCCCTGGTATACACAAAGCAATAATGTTTGTAGGACTGTTTCAGATAAAAAGTCAGCTTTATTAGAAAATTACACAACTCAAAAAAAGTATAGCATTAGCGTACTTTGATTGTTCCACATATACATCATAGTTTTGATAAACATATCAAACATAATTACTCTATGTAATTTATTGCTTCCAAATTAATTAGCTATGCCCCCTGGATATGTGAACCATGTAGAAAAGGCAAACATATGTTTGGGCTGAGGACCAAAGAAATAACAGTTGCTCCAGAAACTGTTACTGCCAATATTAAACAGCCTGGTCACCTTAGACATGTAAATCATAGAGTGATTCAGAAAGCCAGCCAAGGCAGAAAAATAGTCAATAGACACTGTTCAAGCACTGTACTGCTGTTCCGCAGCACCTTGAGGATGTAAGCAGATGGATATGATATATCAATTAACCAGAGGTAACACACACTGGGCCATATTCAATTTGAGGAGTTAAGTCCGGATTCGCGGTAATTTACTGCCGATGACGTCATTATCGCCTGTTTTAGTTTTCCTCCGTATTCATTTTGAAAGACTTTCCGCCTAGGCATTAAGTCAATGCAATGTAATAGGTGGGAAAGTATCGCCTATGAATGGCAGGCGTTAAAAAGTGCAGAATTGGGGTTTTGGGGTGCAACATTTCGGGAACCCCCGTGCAACCTTCAGACAGTCCCCCAAAGGTAATCTGTGTCAAAATAAAAAATAAAAAATTAAGGGCACCCCAAAAATTGACTTTGAAAAAGGGGAAAAAAAAAAAAAAAGTTGGGGTACAAACTTAAAAAATAGCGAACTTTACTCTGGGGGGGTCCCCAAGTATACCCCAAGCATTTTTTTGATTAAAGGTGTTTGCGGCAGGTGGGTTTTTCACGTTTCTTTTAAGTCACTTTAGCAACTTTAAAATATGCTGAACCCCATTTTTAAGTACCCCATAGTTGTTTTGCCCCAAAAAAACTTCAAAATGCTCTTCTGCATCACCTTATTCAAAGCCACAATTATACACCTGCTGCGGCTATTAGAAACCCCGACTTCCTTCAGTAGTTAAAACTGGGGTACCCATAGTGATCCCATAGTGATTGGCTTTTGGGGGGGAACTTATGTAATTTTTTTTGTAAATTTTTACTAATTTTTTTTACAGGTTAAAAAAAACGGGAATTTTCAGGAAATATTCTAGGGACTCCCCTAAAGATGTGTAGACATGGGGGATCACTATGGGTACCCCCATTTTTAACTACTGAAGGAAGTCAGGGTTTCTAATAGCCGCGGCAGGGAAAAAGACCTGGCAAAGCTATTTAAAAACCCAACTTTCTTTTGCAGGCAAAATCAGGGGTACCCATAATGATCCCCCATGTTTGGACATCTTTAGGGGGTCCCAGGCATATTTCCCGAAAATTCCTGGTTTTTTTCGTAAATGGGGTCAAGGGTCAATTTTAAAAAACAGGGATATTTTTTTAATTAACTATAGCAAGTGAAATAATGTTTAGATTTGGGGTTTAGGGGTGCAGGCTTATAAAAATTAGCCCGTACTTTTGGGAATGCCCCCTTAAAACGAAATGTTGCAAAAAAAAGTAAAAAAATAAATACAAATCGGGACACCCCAAAAAAAAAAAAAAAAAAATTTGGGGGTGACAAAAAAAAAAGTCCCCAAGTATGTGGCAGGTGTTTTTTTATTGCGCAGAGTAGCGGCAGGTGTATTTTTGCAGAATTTTTAAAATTACCTTTAGGGACTTAAAAATATGCTAGTACCCATTTTAATGTACCCCAAATTTGATGGGACCACTTTTTAAAACGAAAAAAAAAGCTAAATGCTCTTCTGCATCACTTCTTCAATGTCGGGAAATAAAACACCAGCCGCGGCTATTTAAAAACCCTGACTTTCCTCTGCAGGCAAAAACGGGGGTACCCATAGTGATCCCCGAGGTCTGGACATCTTTAGGGGGGTCCTACAATTATTTCCCAAAAATTCCCGTTTGTTTTCGCCGATCCAAGTATCACCGGGTCCCGTTTTCGCCTACTTTCAAATTGAATACGGGGATACGCGGGTACGCGTGCGATACTTTAATGCCTGGAAAACAGGCGAAGCCAGCGTTAAGTCCGGGCCGCGTTAAGTTAACGCAGCTCTGCTCAAATTGAATACGGGCCACTGTTTTTATGACAATCTCATCATAATTGTATGCTGGAGATAAACTTGCTAATTCAGTATGTGCCTATGATGTTATATCCTAAAGCGGTGTGTATCTGTCAGCTGATTACCAACGCTTGTGCTGTGCCGTCAACTTAGCAACAACTGTAAAATATAGCCTAAATCATAGTACATGGGCACAGTATTCTCAATTCCAAAATATTGATTCCTCTCAAAGCAGAAATTTCCCATTAGTACCAATTGTAAGGCATAATCTGTACATAATAACACACAGGGCAGGGAGCAGAAGCACTATATAGCAGCCAACACATATAAATGCACGTGTGGACCTGCCGCTTGGATATAGAGCTCAGCAGCTAAAAGAAATTTTAAATAAACAAGCAGCATGTATCCCAGGTAATGGCAGGGTTAATAGATAGATACTTAGTATTTTGCCTTCCGATTATACTGCACAGCTCGACGGCTGCACTGACACGGCGGTCAGGCAGCAGGTATACATACAGTTGTCGGGTATCTTTTGAGGGAGTCCGGTCCGTGCACTGACCAGATCACCAGGTTGAAAGGACACACGTTTCGCCTATTAGGTGGCTTGATCACCTCTCTATTGATCTATTATACCACACCTAATTTATAAACTGGAAAACAGCAGTGCATTCTAAATTTCATCTGTGCAGACATTTTATATGATAATTTATGGGAATTTAATCTGTGAAATATGCATATTAGCACAAGTAAAATCAGGGAAGCCAAGAGGGGTTAATCTGGCTTGGTTTAGGGCATAAAAACTCTCCCAAGATGACGTGGCCATTCCCCCTTTGGTAGGGGGACACAGCTTCTGCAGAGGGTCCTCAAATTCACAATGGCACATGGCCACACTCTTACCAGCTTGGGCACACCCCTTAGTACTGGAGTCCAATGGCTCACTTAAGGATCCTGGGTAAGATACATTATTTCTCAGTCCAGCCTCATGTCACTTGTAGACCTCCTCTCATAACCTACTGCTCTTTGGAACCTTATTTATGACTTATTTAAAGTAATTGTGTTTTGAATTTGATTACAAGATCAGGCACATTACATCTTGGCTGGTCTGCAATGTACAGCACAGCTTTTCCCTTCAAGAGCATAATTGTCATTCCCATGAGTCATCATCATCATGCAGTACCCCATGAGTGTACCCATAGAAATAGCTGCAGATGAGCTGTAAAAGGTGTGTGATATACCAAGAGAGGACTAAGTGGTATTTGCAATGTACACCTATATTATCCCACATTTATACGCAGAGGTTTATTTGCATGGGTCAATTCCTAAGAAAGAAGTTATTCTGGAAAGAGAATCTAGGTGAGATATTACACCCAGAACGATATGAGGAAATCAAAGACAGCGCAACATCTAGCTCTAGTAAGCTAGTAACCAGCATCTAGCTCTATATGTGTTAAATGAACTAAAATGTCTATTGATTACTGTACCAATAGTACCTGGTCCCTTCCAGATTACATAAAATGTATCCAGAGGTCTTCTATGGGTTATTGAGGGGCTGTCCCTTGTTAGGGTTGTTCCTCTACATCTGGAGGACCTATCCTAGACTCTTCTTGGTTAGATATTAAACATTTCATACTTGCAGTTTTGCAAATTTACATTTGTCTTTCCCCTAATTTTACCTCAGCTCCCATGGCACACCAACATCAGAATCAGCTCATACGCCATACTCCTACTGTGGCCACCTGCTAACTAGCAACACTGTAGATTGGAATATGTATCTGCCTCCCTAACTACACACTATCATTAAAAGGATTTTGTCACACCTATCAAATGGAGTCCATGACCAGTATTTTGAATAATTACTCTAAATCCTTCATCACAACTTGGCAGTATTGGACATCCTCAGTGGCATAAGTTCATCACAGACGTCCGGAGGCAAGTTATAATTTGGTGCCCCCGCTCCCTACAAAAAGTGAAAATAAATATGGTGCATATCTATCTATCTATCTATCTATCTATCTATCCAAATGCACAAAAACACTAATATAGAATATATGAATTTGTTTCTATTAGGCTTGTTTACTAAAGTAAATTTGCAGGTATGTACAGCTATGCGTTAGTCACAGATAAGATAGTGACCTGTATGGTACAATTAGCATGAGGCTCAGAGTCCTCCTGATGGAGACGAAAGCCAAATGATGTGGGGTGGGGAGCCCTCCTGATACCCCTGATGGAGGGGAAAACCAACTGATGTGAGGGCTTTGAGGACTGAGTTTGAGTCAAGATACTGTAAGACTGCTACTGTGGTGGAACTACAAATCACAAAATGCCCAGTCTACTACTGACTGCTTCACAAGCCATGAAGTTGCTCCACCAAAAGGTCTGCCCCCAGATTCAGTCACTGATGCCCCAGGCCCCCGCCTCACATGCCCTCTTACCCGCAGCTCCGTCTGGTGCATCCTTGTTTACATCCAGCTACTTGAAGATCTACTTATACTGGGGCCTGCCGCACAGGTCCGTGGCTAGAGCTGCCGCCAGGGAGGAGCGAGACAGGGTGTACATTCACATGTACAGTATACTAGTAGTATATTATAAGACAAGGAGTTGTGGGTGAGGGGGGGGGTGCCGAGTCACACTGGCATGAGAAGCTGCTGAGGAGCAGGCTATAGATAGATGGAAGTGACATCTGATGTTCTGACATGGAGCCCTCCACTAGTATATGGTTATGGTAGCGTCTCAGGTGCCGGGAAGAGATGACATGTTTAGGGTGGCTGTGACAGTACACTCCAGGTACATATTTGCAGCCCTAAGTGGGGTGAATATAATGTGGGCAATGGAGAAGGTGCCCCTTCAGTGCCGTGTTCATGCCATGTTCGTGCAGTGTGGAAGCCCTAATGTATTGTAACTTCCACTGCAGTTAAACGACAGTAAAAAAAGTCTGGTTTTTTTACCGGATCGACAAAACCGTTGTGTGTGAAGTAGCCTTTAGTTATACTGGAAACTTGGCAAATCTTTCAAGTGAAGCACGGTTCAATTTAATTTCATATAATATTTAAACAAATGCAAAAGTTTGAAGATTTTCCTTAAATGTGTTTTGTTCATTTTAGTCAATTTGATTACATACTTTGACAGTTTATTAGAGTTTACGAAAAAATTGGTCAAATTTCACTTTGTATGCAATATTAGTAATAAAAGGTGCTCTTGAGTCAAAGGAAGGGAATTATTTGGTGCTACAATCAGTGTGCTAAGTAGCATAATTCTGTAAGCATAAGTTAGCATAATTCTGTATATATAACCACTGTGATTTTCTGGATCTTGCTGGATCATCCCAGCAGACTTTCACACACACTCTGAGAAATAAATTATTATAGTCATTATTTTCCAGCAGGGAAAATGTGGCTTTCAGATCACTATATTTATGCATTCCTGTCCATAATGGCATTTTAAAAGAAACACATGGAATTTTGCCATACCTTCAGCAAATATTTGTGTAACTTCTTCTGTAGCTCCCCTACATACGTATACATGCAGTACCAAAGTTTAATGTCATTATATTTTTCAGTTGCTATGGTAAATCATTAAAGCAGATAGCACTTTAAATTCCAGGGACATGGGGAAAGCACATACAATAATTAGAAACATGCATTCAGGGGTTTGTAATGTAATCACAGTCTTACACAACTGACTGCAATGATACTGATTGCCCTAAAAAATATTCACTGCAAATATTTACTGTATCTTTTCATGGTTTCAATTATCATTTTGGACTCATTCCTTGTGATCAGAGAAGGAATGTCAATAATAAACATTTCCTATTTCTTGAATTTTTATTTTAATCTGGCAGTCACACAATGTTTTTTGAATACACTCATAACAAGCGCATCTGGCATTCAACAAGCTGTGTTTCTATAATGGCTGTGTCATATTTCATATCAGTGAATAGTAAACCGTGTGATGTAACAATTGTATTGTATATGGCAAGAAGCCCCACTATATCATTCCAATCATTTTTCAATCTAGGCTTGTATATTACTGCTGGCAAATTACAATGTTCTTATAAATAAAACACCCATAAAATTCACATGTACAGTATACTAGTAGTATATTATAAAATGGTAATGGTACATTATAAAACCATTGGTGGAACATGAATGCAGTGCTGGATAATCTAATATTGCTGTTCTATACGTTATGACTTCCCCATGGTACCTGATATTACCTTGCATTCTGCACACCACGTTCACATTGAACCTTCAGGATCCAATGATGAAGGTACTCACAGGAGTGTGCAACTGTGGGATGCAGTTTATAGACCGGCAGACTAAATGCCACCGGTCTATATTCCGACAGGAGAAGCCTGTCATGGGACTTAAGACATACTTACCGACTCTGCAGGGAACCTTTCCGGGAGCAACTGCTTCTCTCTTCTTCGGGGGGCACGGCTAGAAAAAATACAGCATTAGGCCCCACCTCCTTCACAGGAAAAACCTGCAATTCACGGGTCCGCGAGGAGTGGGCGGGTCAGCGCCGCCCCCTCCGTATTGACCCGCAAACAACTCGGAAAATCTCCCCATCCTGCCCACTTCACTAGGAAGTGGGTGGGATGCGGGAGATTTGCATACTCTTAAGCATGACTTAAGTTAGGCATCAAAATACCGATGCCTATCTTAATCCCAATGCCGGAATGCTGAAGAACGCCAGCCCGAACGAGGTAAGTCCAGGGCGTCTTTAGCGTTAACCGTGGGGAGGGAGGGTTAGGTTTAGGGAGTGTAGCGGGTTTAGGGTTAGGTTTTTTTTAGGTGGAGATTAGGGTTAGACACCCTAGGGGGGAGGGTTAGGCACCCCCAGGGGTAGCAACCATTGTGTGCAAAAAGTTCAATAGTATCAGAAAAGGGTGTTTTACCACTTGTTTGTTGATAACTTATTGTTGCGCACTGTAACCGCAAGCCTGCAATAAGGATATCCTTTTTAAGTGTCCACAGTAATACGCTGTCTGTGGTTTAGAATATAGAGAAGTGGTTGGTGAATAGTAAAAGTCAAGGTGTCACCCCGGCGGGCGCATAATATAGAAGTAAACTTTGAACACTGACCAACCTCAAAGTCACAGACGACAGCTGATGTAAACAGCGCGGCTTTCTATCCGGCTTGTACGGTGGAGGCAGCTAGCCGGAGGAAAAGACAACCTCCGTGTCTCGGCTGTACAGATCAGGTGGTAAGACTCTCTGTTCGGCTGCAGGTGAACGTTAGCTGCTAATGATCCGAGCCGGAAAGGATGCAGGAAATGTTAGATAGGTGGATAAGCGCGGCCGCGACTTATCAAAAATCTCTGTACCAATGGCTTATCTGATCTCTCCACATCAAATAAAGCTGCGGGCACTGGCACATGCAGGAGCTTGTTACAGGGCAAAACAAGTGTAGTAGATACGGGCAGCTACGCGTTTCATCCCGTCTCGGGACTTTTTCAAGCTCAATGCCCATTCCAAAGGATCCCTCCCTTATAAAGGGAACTTTATAAAGCACTTCAGACATTAGTAGTAACAGGTGTATTAACCATGTGCTGTCTCATTAGTCTGTCTATTATAATTCACATAGAAAAATCCTACTTATAAATACATCTAGATATTTCTATAGACAAAATAGAGACAAAAATATTCGTATCAATACCATAGTAGAAATGCCAATATGTATATATCAATAAATAATAACTATTAACTATAGACATATAAAAATCGTAGGAGCAATCATATATTAATAAAAATATTAGAGAAAATATATAAGAACACATTAAATAAATATGACTATTGGATATAGAAACAGCCCAGACTAATGAGACAGCACATGGTTAATACACCATGATACGTTCACTTGCAGCCGAACAGAGAGTCTTACCACCTGATCTGTACAGCCGAGACACGGAGGTTGTCTTTTCCTCCGGCTAGCTGCCTCCACCATACAAGCCGGATAGAAAGCCTCGCTGTTTACATCAACTGTCGTCTGTGACTTTGAGGTTGGTCAGTGTTCAAAGTTTACTTCTATATTATGCGCCCGACGGGGTGACACCTTGACTTTTACTATTCACCAACCACCTCTCTATATTCTAAACCACAGACAGCGTATTACTGTGGACACTTAAAAAGGATATCCTTATTGCAGGCTTGCGGTTACAGTGCGCAACAATAAGTTATCAACAAACAAGTGGTTAAACACCTTTTTCTGATACTATTGAACTTTTTGCACACAATGGTTGTTGCTCCATAACTTCCAATACAACAATATTTGCATCATTAATTATTAGTGAATCTATTCATTATAGATACACTCATTGTGCAATACGTGTTTTTTATTGTTCAACATATGCCATTTTCATATGTGTTTTGTAATACTGTTTATATTTATTCATATAATTCTCAGATACTCTTGTGGTTAATTTTAGTGTTTCACCAAGTCCATCCACCATTCACTTGCATATAGGTACAATATTTTTTGATAACTATATATTTATCCTTGGTGTTTTTTATTTCTTTATTGTTTATTCTTATATTTTTTATATATTATTTATTAATAAACTAAACTATTCATTATGTCTGTATATTAGCGCAGTTTTTCTTATTTGTTCATGGTGTTGTGTGGGGTTGCAATTTCCCCTTTTTAATTTAAACTGCTGCAGCTACAGATATTACAAGTGTTATTCAAGCGCCTTGATACTTTTTTACCCCCAGGGGTAGGTTAGAGTTAGGCACCCCTCCGGGAGGGTTAGGTTTAGGGTGGAGGAAGGGGGGTTAGGTTTAGTAGGCACCCCTGGGGGGGACTTATGGTTAAGCACCACCCGGGAGTTTTAGGGTTAGGCGCCCCTAAGGGAGGGTTAGGGGGGGGGAGAGGGAAGGGTTAGGGTACTTACCAGCCGGCGTCGGGATCTCTTGTCGGGATTTAAACCGCCGCCGGTATTTCATACTGATATCGTGTTAAACAAATCTATTTGTACTAATATAATAAGAATGTTGTGTCTCTCTATTTGTTCCAAGTTGGCATAAAAACTACTGAACCGATTTTCATGATAACTGCATCATTTTGTAGTGGAAACTCCTAGAAATAACCTGCACTGTTTGTTGTGAACAATAACAAAAAACAAAATGTATTGATATTATCAATGCAAGAGTTAGGTGTGGTCCCATATGCTCTAAGGGGTGGTGGGAGAGGTGGGTTGGGCCCGGGTTCGGACAGGCTACATAGCAGTCTGTGCACAGGGCACACAGTGACATTGGTGTGAGTGGTCTGTGAAGGCGCTGCTGCCACTAGTCTGTATAGTGCTGCTGGTCATGTGGGCCGTTCCGCAACAGGGCCCCTATGCAAAGCAATACAACTCAAATAAAATGTTGGTAGAAGCGATTTCATCTTGGGCAAAGCTGAGGTCAACAGCAGGTTATGGAATAAAGCAGAACACATATACATCCTTTTTAATACTTGTACCTTATTTTGAGCAAATGTTTGCATCTTGTTAGAGTTAATTAACCATACAATTGAGGTACACACTTTAGAATTCTGACACAAGAAAGTAATTTGAAGTGAAAGTGTATTCAGTGGCGCCAAGAGATGGTTGAGGGTCTACTGATTACTCATGCTTGGGTCAGCTGCTGAGGGGGACAAATGTCCTCCTTTGCAGCATTCAGCTCAATGCATATTTTTTTTTTTTCCTGTTGGAGCATGGCCATGCTCCCCTGATTTGGCCAAAGCCCCTTGTACCCAGGCCTTGTCCAGCTAACGGCAGCACTGCATGTAATATTGGACAGCTGTGGAAAACAAGAGATCATGGCATATATAAATATATGTTTTTTTTGTGTGTGTGCATTATTTACTTTTTTAAATAACAAAACTACAATCATCATGATCAACTTTTTCTCCAGATCATTCAAACAGGTGAGTGGCCTTCAGAAAAATTGTCTGCTCTGGAACAAAACAACTTAGTCATCATGTCTTTGCTCCAAACAATTAGGGGTGAGCGGGTTCGGATTTCTGAAATCCGAACCCCCCCGAGCCCCCCCGATCCGGGTCCGATCCGAGTCAGGCTCGACTTTTCCCGCCTGACTCGGATTCTGAAATCGAGGCAAAACGTCATCTTCCCGCCTTCCGAGTCTCGCGGGTTTTGGATCCTATATAAGGTACCCACGTCGGCGCCATTTTCTCACTCGGCTGTGGACAGTGAAGAGGGAGGGTGGGAGTTAGGGCTGTGTAGTGTAGTGTAGTGTAGTGTAGTGCTGCTGTTGTCCACTACTTCAAAGTCCATAGGGGCTGGCTGTGTTGTGCTGTGCTGCTGTTGTTAATAGGGGCTGTGTCCACTACTTCAAAGTCCATAGGGGCTGGCTGGACTGTGTTGTGCAGTCAGTTCTCCATAGGGGCTGTGTCCACTCCAAAGTCCTGTGCAGTGTCCCAGTCCTAAAGAGGTGCTGTAGTGTTGTCCAGGGGGTGCTCTGTCCATCAGGGGTGCTCCCCCCAAGTGCTAAAAAAATAATATATTTTCTGTGTTTGTGAATTGTGTGCGCAGTAGCCGCACGTGCATCAACAAAGTAGTGCCAAGCGTGCGCCTGTGTCATAAGTAAAGGGCCGGCTGGCTTGACCGTTAAAGGGTGCTGTAACCCCCGAAAGTACACTCCAGTCCAAACCCCAAAAAAATTATTTTCTGTGTTTGTGAATTGTGTGCGCAGTAGCCGCACGTGCATCAACAAAGTAGTGCCAAGCGTGCGCCTGTGTCATAAGTAAAGGGCCGGCTGGCTTGACCGTTAAGGGTGCTGTAACCCCCGAAAGTACACTCCAGTCCAAACCAAAAAAAAAATTATTTTCTGTGTTTGTGAATTGTGTGCGCAGTAGCCGCACGTGCATCAACAAAGTAGTGCCAAGCGTGCGCCTGTGTCATAAGTAAAGGGCCGGCTGGCTTGACCGTTAAGGGTGCTGTAACCCCCGAAAGTACACTCCAGTCCAAACCAAAAAAAAAATTTTTTTCTGTGTTTGTGAATTGTGTGCGCAGTAGCCGCACGTGCATCAACAAAGTAGTGCCAAGCGTGCGCCTGTGTCATAAGTAAAGGGCCGGCTGGCTTGACTGTTAAGGGTGCTGTAACCCCCGAAAGTACACTCCAGTCCAAACCAAAAAAAAAAATATTTTCTGTGTTTGTGAATTGTGTGCGCAGTAGCCGCACGTGCATCAACAAAGTAGTGCCAAGCGTGCGCCTGTGTCATAAGTAAAGGGCCGGCTGGCTTGACCGTTAAAGGGTGCTGTAACCCCCAAAGTACACTCCAGTCCAAACCAAAAAAAAAATTATTTTCTGTGTTTGTGAATTGTGTGCGCAGTAGCCGCACGTGCATCAACAAAGTAGTGCCAAGCGTGCGCCTGTGTCATAAGTAAAGGGCCGGCTGGCTTGACCGTTAAAGGGTGCTGTAACCCCCGAAAGTACACTCCAGTCCAAACCAAAAAAAAAATTATTTTCTGTGTTTGTGAATTGTGTGCGCAGTAGCCGCACGTGCATCAACAAAGTAGTGCCAAGCGTGCGCCTGTGTCATAAGTAAAGGGCCGGCTGGCTTGACCGTTAAAGGGTGCTGTAACCCCCAAAGTACACTCCAGTCCAAACCGAAAAAAAATTATTTTCTGTGTTTGTGAATTGTGTGCGCAGTAGCCGCACGTGCATCAACAAAGTAGTGCCAAGTGTGCGCCTGTGTCATAAGTAAAGGGCCGGCTGGCTTGACCGTTAAAGGGTGCTGTAACCCCCGAAAGTACACTCCAGTCCAAACCAAAAAAAAAATTATTTTCTGTGTTTGTGAATTGTGTGCGCAGTAGCCGCACGTGCATCAACAAAGTAGTGCCAAGCGTGCGCCTGTGTCATAAGTAAAGGGCCGGCTGGCTTGACCGTTAAAGGGTTCTGTAACCCCCAAAGTACACTCCAAACCAAAAAAATATATATTTTCTGTGTTTGTGACTTGTGTGCACTGTGGCTGCACGTGCATCAACAAAGGAGCAGCGCCAAGCGTGCGCCTGTGTCCCATAAGTAAAGAGCCGGCTGGCTCATTTCTTAAAGGGTGGTGTAACCCACAAAGTGCACTACTCTCCAGCAAAAATAAAAAAATATTTTCTGTGTTTGTGTGCGCTTTAGCCGCACGTATATATATCAATATAACATAAATGGAGGACCAAACTTTCTCTGATAAAAATAAAATAGGGAAAGATCAAGAACCACTTCCTACTAGTGCTGTTGCTGCTGCTGGGAGTTGTTCATCATCCCAGAGAGGAAGTAGGAACATCACTACTTTTACTAAACAATTGACCCTCCAACAGTCCCTAGCGATGAGGATGAAGTACGACAGCAGTCATCCTGAAGCAAAACGTATAACTGAGGCCTTGACTGCTATGTTGGTGTTAGACGTGCGTCCGGTATCCGACATTAGTGCAGTGGGATTTAGACAATTGATGGAGGTAGTGTGTCCTCGGTTCCAAATCCCGTCTAGATTCCACCTGCATCCTCAAAGCAGCAGCGACAAGCGTGCGTCTGTCTGTTAAAGGGTGGTGACACCCTCAAAGTGTGCTACACAAACAATTAAAATATTGTTCTTTTTTTTTCTGTCTTTGTGAAATGTGTGGGCTGTAGCCGCACCTGCATCCTTAAAGCAGCAGCGACAAGCGTGCGTCTGTCTGTTAAAGGGTGGTGACACCCTCAAAGTGTTCTACACAAACAATTAAAATATTTTTCTTTTTTTTCGGTCTTTGTGAAATGTGTGGGCTGTAGCCGCACCTGCATCCTTAAAGCAGCAGCGACAAGCGTGCGTCTGTCTGTTAAAGGGTGGTGACACCCTCAAAGTGTGCTACACAAACAATAAAAATATTCTTCTTTTTTCTGTCTTTGTGAATTGTGTGGGCTGTAGCCGCACCTGCTTCCTTAAAGCAGCAGCGACAAGCGTGCGTCTGTCTGTTAAAGGGTGGTGACACCCTCAAAGTGTGCTACACAAAGAATAAAAATATTCTTCTTCTTTTTTCTGTCTTTGTGAATTGTGTGGGCTGTAGCCGCACTTGCATCCTCAAAGCAGCAGCGACAAGCGTGCGTCTGTCTGTTAGAGGGTGGTGTAACCCTCAAAGTGTGCTCCACAAACAATAAAAATATTCTTTTTTTTTTTCTGTCTTTGTGAATTGTGTGGGCTGTAGCCGCACTTGAATCCTCAAAGCAGCAGCGACAAGCGTGCGTCTGTCTGTTAAAGGATTACATCGGTGACAGCATCCAAGTAGGCATGTCAGACAGTCCGTACCTGTACTGGCAGGAAAAAGAAGCAATTTGGAGGTCCCTGTACAAACTGGCTCTATTTTACCTGAGTTGCCCCCCCCTCCAGTGTGTACTCCGAAAGAGTGTTTAGTGCAGCCGGGAACCTTGTTAGCGAAAGGCGTAGGAGGTTGCTTCCACAAAATGTGGAGAAGATGATGTTCATAAAATGAATGATCAACTCTTCCAGGGAGACCAGCCTCCAGAACGTACAGAGGGACCTGTGGTTCCAGCAGGGACAAATTAATACTCTGTGAGGATGAGGATGTACATAACACTGAAGAGGGTGAGGAATCTGTGGATGAGGAGGATGAGGACGACTTCTTGCCTCCGTAGAGCCAGTTTGTGCAGGGACAGATTAATTGCCAGCTTGTTTTGTGGGGGCCCAAACGAACCAATCATTTCAGCCACAGTTGTGTGGCAGACCCTGGCGCTGAAATGATTGGTTTGTTAAAGTGTGCATGTCCTGTTTATACAACATAAGGGTGGGTGGGAGGGCCCAAGGACAATTCCATCTTGCACCTCTTTTTTTTCTTTGCATTATGTACAGTTTGGGGCCTAGTTTTTCAATGCCATCCTGTCTGCCACTGCAGTTTCACGCCTAGATGGGTCACGTGTTTGTGCCACCCACTCGTGTCGCTTAGCATAGTCATCCAGCTACCTCGGTGCAACCTTTTGGACATAAAAACACTATTGTGAGGTGTGAGGTATTCAGAATAGACTGGAAATGAGTGGAAATTAAGGTTATTGAGGTTAATAATAGCATAGGAGCAGAAAAACCTACAAATTCTGTGATTTTAGCTGTTTTTATGCTTTTTTTCAAAAAAATACAGATCCAAAACACAAAACCCAGAACCCAAAACACGGAAGGGTGGTTTTGGCAAAACCAATCCAGATCCAAAACACGAAGAAAGATCCAGATCCAAAACCAAAACACAAAACACGAAAAGTGGCCGGTGCACACCCCTACAAACAATACATCTTATTCTGTATCTTTTATTTATAGCACTTAAGGCGGGTATCCACTTATAGATATACAAACGAGAGCACGATTACAACATTGCAATCGTGCTCTCGTTTGTATATCTATTGATGTGCCTAGACTGAACGTTCACTCGTTCAGTCCCGGCACATCCCTCATCCCCGCACATGCTGAACCTGACGAGATCGTCAGGTTGACCAGCATGTACGGGCGATGTCGGATGTTGGAAGCGACCAGCGGGCACGCGCATCGCTGGTCACTGCCAACCAAAACATGCACGATGCATGCACGATTTGCAAGCGATTGCATGATAACGACGTCGTTATCGTGGAATCGCTTGGTTAAATCGCTTAGTGGATACCTTATGGTTATTTATGCATTCTTGCATAAAAATTAAATTTTCAGCCTAAGTGAAAATGGAGGGAGAAAGATTTATATGTGGATACGTCCTTTTTCACTTAGTATGTGGGGTCCGTGTAATTTGCCAAGCGTGTATTGGGAAAGGGAGCTCTCTAACCCCTGGTGATGGATCACACACACCCGAATAGTGTAGGCATTTCACCAAAGGGTTTGGTTATCATTCATTACTTACATCGTACTACACATTATGTTCTCCTTTGTTCCCTCTTTTTTCAACAACTCTATATCATCCACACACGTTACTCTACGTCATCCACACACGTAACTCTGTCATCCACACACGTTTCTCTATGTTATTCACACACGTTACGCTATGTTATTCACACACGTTACTCTGTTATTCACACACGTTACTCTATGTCATCCACACACGTTACTCTATGTCATCCAGACACGTAACTCTATGTCATCCACACACGTAACTCTATGTCATCCACACACGTTACTCTATGTTATTAACACATGTTACTCTATGTCATCCACACACATTACTTTATGTCATCCACACACAATACTCTGGCACCCACACACAGGGCCTGATTTAGACCCGCTCGCGAGTGCACAGCGCTTGCAAGCGGGTCGATGGTCCCCCACTGCGCATGCGCATGCTGGAGTCGGCTCCGGCATGCGCATGCGCGAGACCCGGCCAGCGACGGCCGCTCCGCTGCTACAGGTCTCGCACCAAAATGGGGCGGCTGTCCATTGTGATTGACAACTCGACCCTTTTTGGAGGCAGGCAGGGGGGGTGGCTGGCCAAACGGAGGCGTTCCTGAAGGAGGGTTTGGGGGCGGCCTCAGTAGGGGCACACTGGGGCTTGCGATGGACGAGACCCTACCATAAGGGTCTCGTCGCAAGCCCGATGGTCGACCATCGCGACCAATACCTGGCCACTCGCAAAAGCTGTGGGTGGTCACCCACAGCTTAGCGAGCAGCCAGGAGGCCAGTTCAAAAAAAAAAAAGCCTCCCTGATTCAGAGCGAGCGCTCTGAAAGAGAGTCCGGCTCTGAATCAGGCCCACAGTACTCTGTCATCCACACACGTTACTCTATGTCACCCCAACACATTACTCTATGTCACCCACACATGTTACTCTATGTCACCCACAGACAATACTCTATGGCATCCACACACCTTTTAAAATATACGTTGCTATAATTTTACATTTGGAATTAAGTTTCACAAATAAATTGATATTTATTAGTCTTGGCTTAATCTCAATAGGACACTTCAGAGAAATCCATTGAAATCCTCTCGTATCCCACTCTGGGGTTACCCAGCTTCCCCTCCATCTCTCTCCAACTCCAAATTCCTCTTATGGTGGAAGAAAGGTTGTGCGACTATTTGATCTGGGAGGCCATATACTTCAGTTGGCGGACCTCCGAGAGAAGTATTCTCTCCCACTATAACATTTGTACATGTACTTAAAAGTAAGACATTATCTTTCTTCTATATCTCACTCACAGCCATTCACCCCTGTTCCCAATTCAGACCCTGATCCCTTACAATCTGTATTGAATCTATGCAAACAAACATCATATCGTATCAGTGTACTCTCTACTTACCAAGCATCCTTACAAATGAAATGGCAGAAGGATGATCCGGCTTTTGCAGTATCGACACAACACAGCCAACACCATAATTCCACAATGAGGATCCTAGGGTCCACCTATCTACAGGTACACTTACACAAGTTACAAAGGGCTTATATCTCTCCAGCTTAACATGCACATTTTTAACACGACTCAGTCTGGAGAATGCCCTAAGTGTCACTATACTTCAGCCTCCATTTATCACAGCTTCTGGGAGTGTGGACATGTTAAACGTTTCTGGAATAAAGTAATTGTTTTCATTAATGATCTATTATCTACTAGAGTATTGCCTGACCCTTCGGCGTGCCTGTGTGCTAATTTCTCAGGGTGGGACCAGGGACCCTCACAGAGATCCGTGATTCCCATTCTCACTATGGCCCTCATTCAGAGGCGGTCGGAGGATGCAAGCGGTCGCTCAGAAACTGGGCAGCCGCTTGCATCCTGACCGGCCGCCTCTGTTTCGGTCGTTAGGCTGTGGGTTAACACCCACAGCTCTAACGACCACTAGGGTGATGGTCGCGATGGTCATTGACCATCGCGACCATCGGGGCTTACGACGAGACCCTAGGGTAGGGTCTCACTTGTCGTAAGCCCCGAGAGCTTCTGGCTCTGTCAGAGCCGGAAGCTCTCCACTGACATCACTAGTGATGTCAGTGGGGCCTCCCCCAAACGGCAGGTGTTCCCATGGGAACGCCTCCATTTGGGCTACCACCCCCTTGGCCCGCCTTCCAAACGGGGCGAGCTGTCAATCAACATCGACAGCTCGCCCCCTTTGGAAAGAGACCCGCTACGACCGGTGCTGTCGGTCGTAGCGGTTCTCACGCATGCGCACGAAGGTGCCGGCTCCCTCGTGCGCATGTGCACTAGACAAACATCGAGGCGGCCGTGCGGTCGTAGACCGTATGGCCGCCTCTGAATAAAGCTCTATGTTTGTTACAGTCTCTATAAAAATCATCCTAATGAACTGGATAACCAAATCCACTCTTTCACTCACAGAGATTCACAGGAAAATGCTCCAGCTTTTATATTTTGACAGGAAGTTTGCACAATTGAATCGAATAAAGGTGTTCTTGGTTTTTGTAAGAAGTGGGGATTGTACATCGAGAAACTAAATCAGACAAATCAGACCCAGATATATAAGGTATTGGAACACACAAACTGGTACTTACACAGGCAGCTACACACTTACACAAAATTATCTGTATTAATTTCTCTAGCTGTTATCGTTCACGCTGGCTACTAGCTAACTGAAGTCCACATTTCACTATATGACGGTCTTGTTGGATTTCTTCATAACATAGATGTTTTCTTTGAATTTGAACCTGTGTAACCTACTTGATATACTATCTGTACTATGATTTACAATTCCGTGGTTCTTTCTTTGAAAACTAATAAAACAGATTTAAAGAAAAAAAAAAAAAAAGTAACTGGGCTGTTCACAGTTTGAGTCATCTGCTGGTGTGTGCCTATATAAGTCTACAGTATCAACACCTGGACACTCTTCACAGTGTGACTCACAATTACAATGTGTGACTTCAAAGTTAAACTCTTCGAATGGGTTTCTCTTGCAATCTTCCTCTCTTGTGTACCACCTTTATTATTGAACTGTCAAATTTAATTGAATGAATGTGATAGCTGTAGCTATCACTTTGCTTCCAACTCTTCGATGGGACAGGCTCTTTTTGAAAGCCTGTGTCCCAACAATAGATGTTGCTAAATTCAAGTGAAAATACAGTATTTGACATTTCACTATGTGATATGTCAAATTCATCTCACAACAACCACATTAAAAATGTAGATTGTGATAATATGCCTCATAATACCTACAACTTAGGCATTGGAGGGTATTTGCAGCTCTTAGGGGTTATGGGCATTCAAGTAGCTGCCTCAGCCCTGCCAATACAACACTGTGGAGCACAGGAATGCCACCCTGCAGAGTCCTGACCCATCTCCTAGGAAGATGAGATCATGTTCCTCTTACTGACAGAAATCCATCCACTCTGTCTTGTCCCGCCCCTCTTTCTCTGACAGGCCAAATCACCAAGAGCTGCGTGATACAGTAATAGACACAAAGTTGCTCAGGATCTGGCACACCGCAAGAGGCTATTTGCCGCGACCTGAGCAACAGTGTATGAGGACACATCTGTACCTGAAATGTAACACATATATATATACTTTGTACTAAAAAGGGAAAGTTAGATTTAGGATTGTTTAGTTTGTCCCATTACTTTTGGCCCCTTAAAAAGTGGGAGGCACATATAGAAACCGTTGTAATTCCTACACCTTCAAATTAAATCTGAAAGTCTGCAGTTAAAGCACATCTTGTTTGTTTCATTTCAAAACCATTGTGGTGGTGAATAGAGGCCAAAATATGAAAATTCTGTCAATGTCCCAATATTTATGGACCTGACTGTGTATGTATATATATATATATATATATATATATATATAAATAGACACTGAAATGCCCCTAGGACAAATCACAGCACGGCACTGCAGGACTAGAAAGTCCTGCAGTGCCGTGCTGTGATTTGTCCTAGGGGCATTTCAGTGTCTATTTATACCACAATATTTGCAAGGGCACGCAGGCTATTTGTTCATGTCAGAGTGAGTGCCGGACCTACATTACCTATATATATATATATATATATATATATATATATATATAGATATATATATATATATATACTGTTCAATATATATATATACTGTATATATTAGATACAAAATTATCCCTTGTATCGCACTTACACTGATTCAGCTGCACCAATTAGGTGGACCTCAGCTAGTAGAGGACCTAAAAATAGAAATGGAAAAGAGGGGGTACCTTTGGTGTGCTACAACTTTTAATATTAATTAAATAGGATAAATTTCCACCACTTAGGGGGATTTATTGCAATATTAGCTGTTGGTCAAACAACCTTCTAGTTACTCTTCAAATCACCATTTGTTTATGTTTTGGATATTATTCATAAAATAAAAGCCCTATGTATATCCTGATGAAAAGACCCTTGAGGTCTTGAAACGTTGATTGTATTTTGGAATAAACCATGATTTGCTATTTGGAAGTCCGCTTAGTGACGCCTGATCCCTGCATTAAGAGGGGGTCTTTGTATTGTACATGTTCCATGGATGGCACCCCAGCATTATTTAATTTACTACGAGTGCCCCTCTACATGAAATATTATATATATATATTAATATATATACTGTTTACTATAGCAAAAGCAGTTAAGCTTAATGGGCTGTTAGGATGTGGCATAAAAACATGGAGGGGATAAAATTGGGCGTTTTATTGCTATTTATGTTATGCTTGCGACAAACACTAGGGAATGAGAGTCACTTATATTTCTGCGCCATCTTTCTTCCTTTACTGTCCAAGCATTTCATACGATTCACAGTTGTGTATGACATGACATACCTCACAAATCGAGACAGTATAGTCTAACTAGAAATCACAGTACATATGACTTTTTTCTCAGTGTGTGCTTGTCAGCTTCATCTAGACTATCAGCAAGTGGTGACCTGACTGGTGGATGCTGTGAAATGACAGTGGGGATTCTGGTTTGCTTTTTTATATTGTCATCAATATTGTCTGCCTGGGGCCACCCAACCCAGGCCTTCCTTTCTTGTTTCAGGCATCCAGTTCACAATCCACAGGAAGAAATGCTCCTTACATACCGCTTTTATCTGCTCAGTTACGCTGGTAGTAACCATGGCTGCTTAGCATCTAAAAGCTGATGAGCAGACACTTTCGGCCTAGCATGACTTAAGACATTTTTATTTACATATTTCCTAAATAATTTTAATTTAAAATGTAAAAAAATCACATGTTCCTCATTATGACATATAAGGGGACATCCATGAAATGACTTGGTAAAGGAAGTTATTGCCTATTATGAGCAGAACATTTATGGTATTAGTACTCCGATTACCCTAGCTCACATGGTGCATTCTGCAGGTGCGTGCTCTTTGTGGGAAAGGATACTTGGATGGATGTTATAATTGAGACTCTAGGAGAGATTTATCAAAGCTCGGAGAGAGATAAAGGGGGGAGATGTAAGAAGGGGTAGTAGTGCCAAATGCGCTGTAACCAGCGCTATTTGACACACATTGAAACTCGATATGTATGAAAGTAAATAACGTAGAAAAAAAAATCACTTTTCTCTACATTATCTGCAATCATCTAACGATTTTGCCATTGCAACACTGTTATATGGCGATGGAAAATTATTCAGATCTTATTAAAAATGATAATCGCACTTTTGACGCTTATTGGTTTTTCACATATCTGCAGTGAAGATGTGAGAGGCAAATAATTTTTTATACTGTAAACTAAAAAGCACTGGAAGCATTATCTTTGTACACTCATTGCCTACAGCAGGTCAGAGCTGCAGTATGTTTGTAGTTATTTCTATAAACTATTAATAAAGTATTTACAAATAGGGTATAACACTTATATGATCATATAAAGGCTTTGGTGAAAAACAAACACAGAATCGAGAAAGTTAAATTATCTATTAAGTAAATGCTAAAGTAGGGAATGCACTTATTAATAATAAAGTAAATTGATCTGAAGTTGGACATACCTTATAACTTGTAGTTATGAGAGGGTTGGTGGTCATGTCCAAAGAATAAAGTTTAGTGGCCAAAGATACTAGATGAGGGAAATTATTTACATAGATAGATATTCCCTATAATCATTTAGTCCTAGTATTGAACAAGCCCATTACATCTTGTAACGATGCTCAGGACAAATTTATCTTATAGTTATATAATGTGGCGTGCTAACAAATAAAAAAATAATTAGGCACTGGTTAGTGAAACAGTTGGGAACTGCGTATGGTTCATTTGCTTCCAAGTAATAATTCAGTCCAGAAATTCTGTTACTTAGAGAAAGTGGTAATCATTTCAGGGCAGGTCTCTGCTAGAAAGTTCTTTGACCTTTTGGATGTTTTGGCATTTATTAATTTTGTGCTGTGCCTGATATTTGGGAATTGCATTATTCTATGAAATGCTGTTTATTTGAAAAACAACTAACAAGGCTCTTGTTACCTAAAATGATTTTAACATTAGTAATAGGACGTCTCTATAACCATATGGACAATGTAATGCATATGCCAGCAAACCTGCCTTCCACATTTTAAAAAAGTAATGAATTTCTGCAAGTTGTTATCTATTAAAAAAAGAATTCATGAAAATTGTATGACAAGTTGTCTGCAAATCTTGTCTTGCCAAGTCCTTTATTGAAAGCAAACTTCAAAATGTGAGCGGCTTGGGAAGCGGTTTGCCATAGAAAGATCAGAACATTTCTTGGGTTATGTTTTTGGAAAGTTATAATGTGACTGCAGATAAGAACCATTCTTTCCCCACACTCGTGCCCTCCTCCTTACACTATAAAAGCTCAGAGCTTATTTCTCTTTAATTTGTTTTAATATTCCACTTACACTTAAACAACTGATACAAGGTGAGTTTAGATGGCCTACAGCATGTGTGGGATTCTCAGGGCTTTCACTACATAGCATTACAGGTTGAGTCTCCCATATCCAAATATTCCGAAATACGGAATATTTCCGAAATACGAAATTTTTTTGGCATGACTGAGATAATGAAATCTTTGATTTTTGATGGTTCAATGTGCACAAACTTTGTCTAAGGCACAAATGATTAAAAAATATTGTATAAAATTACCTTCAGGCTGTGTGTATAAGGTGTATATGAAACATAAATTAATTTCATTTCTTTACACAAACTTTGTTTGAACCACAAAATTATTGAATATATTGTATAAGATTACCTGCAGACTCTGTGTATAAGGAGTATATAACACATAAATGCATGGTGTGTGTATATTTGGGTCCTATTCCCAAGATATTTCATTATGGTATGCAATTATTCCAAAATACAGAATATTATGTTATTCAAAAAATCCCTGGTCCCAAGCATTTTGGATATGGGAGACTCAACCTGTATTAGTTTATTCATATTCGGTGATCCAAGGTGTTCCATGTGCTGAGATGTCCATGACAGATGATGGTTTGCCTCTTTCTGGCCATGTCAATGTACGTGTATATAGACATATTGGTTGTTGACCTAACATCCAGTTGACTTTCTGACTGTCAACATTCAGAACCTCTCGACATTCTGCTTTTGACATTCTGAATATCGACTAGTTATACCATCACCCCCTACAGTTTATATAGTTAGGAGGAGAGTTGTCTGGATGAAATGTTTCTATCAATACGAGTTCTTTTATTCTAAACTTGGTACTTTCTCTTCAGCTTAGTTGCTTGTAGGTGATATATGTATTTACAATTTAGATAGCTAGACACCTGCTAAGGGCTTCACTGGTAGACGGCGGTACAGAAAATGTTTAATATTCTTTTTATGTACATTTTTTATTTTTTAAACTGATTTTATTGACAAATTGATTTTAACGATTAACTATTTTTCCAAAAAAATATAATGACTTAAGAAGAGCATGCAAAAGAGTTGGTGAAAAAGATCACAATCACAAGTAATAATTTGGAATATATAAGGGTCATTTAGGATATATTTACCCACAATGCATTAACCTAAGTTTGAGTTATTGTAACTTGAAAATCTTTGTAGAGCTGTAATCAAGGCAACAAATAGACTGACTTGAGAATTTGCATCAGGTACTGGAAAAGGTGATCTTGGTAGGAATGCATATAATAGTTTTTCTTCTGTTTGCCCCCATAATTGAGGAGGATGTATTTACAATGTAGAAAATTTGGCTAGGACATCATTTTTATGTTTTCTAAAAGACAATATTGAATATAAAAGTAGCAAACATTTAATTGTCAATTATAACTTTGAGATAATTAAAATAATATTGCAGCGGGATATCAGTATTATGAATGGAAAGCCCCATATGTGATAGTATACATTTGTTTCCCAGTCAGTAATTAGGAATATTTAGAGTGTTTCACCATTAATTACGTGGCGTTTCTTGACCAACTTTCAATAATAATGTACTATTAATCCAAAACAGATGTATTTCTATACTCATAGGCTAAGCTGTCTCTTATTACCTTACAATGTTTATATTTAACTTATTTCACATGTCCAAACTAAAGTCATATTGTACCATATGACCTTACATCAAGGCATATAATTCCTTACTTTAACTTGTCTAGAACCATATAATTTCTTTTCCATTGCTTCCCATACTTTGAGTCATTGTCATTTGCTTTGAACTATTCCACCTTGTCTAATTCATTTGGTTTTTTTTTAAATTCAACTTGTTGTCAACTTAGTTACTTCCTGGTTAAACTACATATAATCTCGCAACTGTTGTACTTAGGATATTTGGCAGTTCAAATTACTTTGTCATCTTTACCTTCTGTTTTATGTCTTTGTATCCTGATTCTCCCTGTGTACTGAGATCAGTAATATAGTAGAATCTTAAAAAAGAAAATATAATAATAATAATAATAATAATAACAATAATAATAAACTGTCAGTAACTAGCAGTACCTGAGTTAAAACAGTGGAGTAAACTGTCCATGCATGTACCACTCTGGCTAGCCATTTAAGTTGTTTTGGTTTATATTGGCCTATCATTGCTGCATGTGAACAACCAAATAATAAAGAATTTTATAAAAAATGAGTTCACTGCCATGTACAGGGTTATTTTTATGCAAAATATACCCAATCATACACCTTTATTTACTTCATAGTTGTATCTACATCTTCTACATCTATCTCACATATTTCATTAGCTCTCCTTAAGCTCCCTCTTATTCATAGGGATCACACTTCTGAATCTCTTACCTTACAATGCTTGCCAAACATGCCCAAAATTAACGCTAAACAAACTTTATAATCTCCTTTTTGTTACATTTGGATATAATCTCGCTGGATTTTTGCCCTGTTCTTCAGTTCAACTAGGGTTATCCCCTTGGGGAACAGGCCTGTGACCCTCCCCCCCCCACTCTCCCTCACTTAGCTAACACTTACCTGCACGCTGCTGGAGCTAGGGATCGGTGTCCAGCTCTCCTTCCATGACCCCAGTAAGCTGATCAGTGCTGTACACTGAGAGTTTCACAGCATCCGCTGACTGGGTTGATAGGAGGTGGACACTGATTCCTGGCTGAAACAGTGTGCAGGTAATTGTTAGGCTATTATTTTCTTATTTAACATTTTATTTTCTTCAGTTATCTGCCTATGGTCTACTTGGGCACACATGGCTGATCACATGTGCCAGCTCTGAGCTCTGTTCTGCTGTCAGAGCAGAGATGGAGTAGAGGAAACAGGAGGGCAGCCATAATAACACCATCTGAAGATAGCATTATTATGGCTGCCCTTTGCTATTTTTTTTATTTATTTAATTTTGGTAAATTTTGGCAGATCACAGTTCTTAATACAAGTATGTGAATTTAAGGGCTTGGAGCACAATTTTGCAAATTCTCATCCAAAAGCCCTTTTATACATTTAGGTGATACTAAAATAATGTGATACATGTGTGAAAACACGATTTCACATTATTTTTGTAAAAATAATATTGATACATTTGTCTACTAGTGTCCACTGCTCAAGTCATTTCTCACTCTGTTTACTGTATATAGGGTACCAAAGCCTCCTGGCTCTTATTGCCATCATTCCCTGATCAAACCCATTACCAATCTTCCCATCACCTTGTTTAAACTCATTGAGCAGCAAATATACCTGTATGCTCCATATACCTACACAACTATCCTGTGTTTCTGATCTCTCTTACATCTGTTAATGTGTAATTACTCAATAAAATGTCTTATTAAAATAAAAGAAAAAAAAACCTATAGGAAGATATCTATGGTCATTTGACAGTGTCTAAAGTGAACTCATATGTTGCTTTGATTCCCTACCAGAATATGCAATCAAGAATTAAACTACTGTATGTAAGACCCAAATGCAAAAATTAGACTTTACCTTGTGGGGTGGTATATTTCAATGAATTTTAAAAGGTAGAAATGACACATTTACATGGGCATTCCTGTTCTAGCTGGCATGCTCAGTGACCCAAGGTAACAGAGATAGGGTGCCAAGCAGCAGTGCAGAAAATCTGCCACATTGTCAGGTATCACCCTTGTCCCCTCAGAATACCAGTTATTGAACGGTGGTGTGCCCAAGTGGGCTTCATATGCCATTTCTAAGTGCAAAAATAATAATCCAATAAACACATTACAACCTACAAGTGTAAAACTTGAAATAGAGATTCCTCATGTCTCTATGACTTATATAAGGCATAGAAGAGGCTTAAGAGAGGTTTAAGGGTATAATGTAAAAGTTACAATTAACAACTAAAGGCATGATCCAAAAGAGAATAGAATGAGAAAGAGCCCTCTGAGGCACTACCAAGAGCAGCTTTTACAAGGGAATATCAAGTCCCAAAACACAATAGAGTATAATCAGTGTCGGACTGGGGCATGAAGGGCCCACTGGGGGAATGCAGAGGTAGGGGCGCATGCTTAAGGGGTGTGGCCAACAACCACAGACACTAGGCTAACCATTATGCTGTGTACACACGGGACGATCTGTTCAGCGATCAATATCGCTGAGTGATCTCCCTTGATATTACCAATAATATCACCCACGACCAACGACCAACAAACATTCCCTCCTGCAGGCACTGATAGATACCGTCCAGGTTGGCCTGCATGCATGGACGATTAACTATATCATTATCATCCATGCGGGACCATGCATTATTGGTCATTGGTCGATCATTGGCAGCATAAAAATGAACGATATAAATGATTTAACAATGAATGCTATCATTATCGTTCATTTAAATCATACCATGTGTATGCAGCATTAGGAAAATCTTGGTGTAGTTTCTATAGTAGGGAACCAAGCCCCCATGTTGGTCAGTGGTCCTGCAACATCAGGGAACTGGCCATCCAATAGAGAATCAATCTATAATTTGAGGTCTGGAACATATTATTAAACACAGAGGGGCCTATTCATCATACCTAAACTTTCTCTGGAGGTAATTAGGTTTAGAACTCGCATGGAGTTCTACCTAATTACTGGAGGATTTCATCATTCCTCCTCTCCATAAGTATCTATTCCGAAAAGCTGTCATTTTTTCGATGACAGCTTTTCGGGAAATAGATACTTTTCCCTATCTACACTAACTTACCGCAGCTGGAAACGGTGCTGCGTATGTGCCGTTACATCTGTAAAACCAGCGCATGCGCAGCATTGCCTACAGATGTGGTAATTTTGTGTTCCCCCCTCCGCTCACCTCCCCCCCATCCAGCACTTACCTGCCCGCGCAGCAGCCTCCGGCTCCGTCTGCTATGCTGTCACGTGTTCTCCCAGCAGAACACAGTACTGTTTAGAAAGAAAAAAATAACTTTTTTTTTCTAAACTTTATTGTGTTCTGCTGGGAGAACACAATGTCAGCATAGCAGACGGAGCCAGAGGAGAGACCAGAGCACCGGAGGGAGACGCCAGGGGACCTGCCCAGCTGGAAGCAGGTAAGTGTTACCAACTATACGCCACCTCACAGTGGCGGATAGTAACACCATCAAATTCCGAAAATAAATAATTTTCGGAATTTGAGGAATACCATAATTTCCATATCCCCATACTAATGTATGGGGAGTGTGGAAATTAACGCAGGGGGACTTAGCACAGGAGATATCACTGATATCTCCTTGCTAAGTGTGTTCATGAATCTGGAAAATGTCCTTAAAAACGTTATTTTAGTGTTGATGAATAGGCCCCATAAGCACATTATTCATGTATCTTAAGGTTGGAGGTGCTCCCTGGAATCAAGTATAGAATACTCAATAAAGCAAACAGACTTTAGCCTAAGCTAATAAAGAAAATGAGTCCTTTGTGAGCCAATCTTTTTTTTTTTAAATGAAATTATTAAAAAAATAGCTTTTACTGTATGTACACCTTACTTAAAATAATGAGATATCCAGATGTAGAAGAATATTTTGTTTGTCCTTAGAGAACTTCAATTTAAGCTTTATCATTCAAGGCTTAATTTGTATATGAGTCATAATACAGACACAAATTGTCTAGTGGTGAAAATATAGTTTATAAATCATGATTTCTGAACTATATTTTCACCACTAGACAATTTTTGTCTGTATTATCCTTCATACACAAATTATGCCTTGAACGATAAAGCTTAAACTGAAGTTCTCTAAGGGCAAACTAAATATTCTTCTACATCTGGACACCCCATTATTTTAAGTAATGTGTACATAAAAGCTATTTTTGAAATAATTTTAAATTATTAATTTTTTTTAAAAGAGTACCTCACAAAGGAATCACTGTCTGCTTGCTTTATTGAGTATTCAATGAGACACTTCAAGATAATTTTTCTTAACTTGATAGTCTTCACATCTGTGAACATTGGTTCAACCAACAAAATGGCGGCCTTCGTTGTGAGTAGGCATATCATTTGTAACTAAAACAAAGCAAAAAAGAGAAACATGACATTTTGTATGGCGACATATTCCTCATTTTCTACTGTGATTTTTGTTGTATATAAGTTCCTGCCCACTCATCCAAAATTTAAATTAATGTCATTTACTAAGGGTCCTGTACTGCAGAATAACTCCTTGGGTGCATGAGTGTGCTCACATATCTTCGATTATACCAAAGATTAATATATAAAATTGTGGCCATGGTTACCATTAATAACCACCCTTTACCTACATATACACATACAGCTATTTTAATAATATTACAGAGAAAAAACAAAACTTGTTCTAGTGCCCGGGTATTTATGATCTGTTAGATTAGAGTAAAGCTTTGCTCAGCTAATATTCTCCCTGCTGAGACACTGCTTTAAAGTTCTGTATCAAAGCCCAAGGTTTTCAACAAATTAGGCAGAATTCCTTTGGTTATGCTCTACAACACATGCTGTCTATTCTCTCTATTGTCAGGTAAAAACACAATTCTCTTTGATTACGAAATACAAATTACATCCCATCGGAGGATCTATAGGGTTGATATTTTCAGTATTTTTGATTCCCTGTGCATTTTGAACTAAATGGAGCTTTGCAATTGTTAAGAAAAGCAGCTTGTTTGAATTGGAAAGTTAGCATTTTTCTATACTTGTATTTCCTTCCCAGCGGTAAATAATTTATTAGGCTAAAGTAGATATTAAGAACAAGATGTTTGCATAAATAATGGTGAATAATGAAAAAGTACCAAACAACATAAACAAACCATTAAACTTTACATTTACCATGGTTAAATAATGCATTGTTGCCAAAGGCACATTGGAAACTTAAAGTGGCCCTGTAAAAAATTCTGATAGTGGTCTTAAGTAGGCAGGACCAAATCTTCTGTAGGCAGGGACCAGCACAAACATAGGCGGGATTAGCTCACTATTATCCGTAGCCACATCTGTGCTAGGCTAGTCCAACACAACACACAATAGTAGTGGACAACTTTGAGTATAATAGGGACAAATGGTGCTGATTATATGGTGTACAAAAAGCGGCCTATACAACCCGTGAGTGGAGAAGTGTCACCCACACGCCAACCAATGTACAGTGAGAATAAAGATCACAAATGGGCACACAGGCATTATAGATGTTAACATTTAGCATTTCCTTATAGATAGGAAATCCTCCTATCGATGAAGAATGATAAAATCCCAGATGGATGGGATATTTTTATACAAACATATATATTGTGGATAAGAGACTTCACCCCCTTTCACGATATATCAAATAAAACAAAATAATCCAAAATAGTGTAATCCTGATAAAACATGTACACATGTATATAATGAAGGTGTAAAATAGGACTCCTATCAAATGATGAGTCTACACATAAGGGTAGACAAATACACGTGTAGAGTGAGGGCACTGCCCACTCAGGATATCTGTGTCCTCAGTCACAATTCATTCTCCAGTGATATCGATTACCCTCAGAATAGAAGGAAGTCCAAAGGCCTACCAGCAAAAGTCCCAGTAAGGTCTATGGAAATCCATCCCTGCTTGTTGTTGTTTTCTATCTTTGTTTTTATTTTTGCTTCTTCTTTTTTTTCTTTGGTGATAAAATGGAAATGGATTGGTCTTTTTGTAACTCTAGACCCAGCACTTACCTATGTAAAAGGGAGGGGTCCCAGGAATTGAGTAACAAGGAAGATGGAGCCATTGGCAAAGGGAGGCTGTCCAACTCTGCCTTGGGTTACCAAAAGCTGTACTTTCCTGCAGGCTTGAGGAGTGAGGACTAAAGAGGTGATATCCATACATACAACACTAGATAATCTTGGTACCAGAGTGAAAAAGGAAGTATAGCACTGAGCAGGAGTAAGGAAGGAATGTCAGTGTGGCCTGTGCTGGGATCAGTGCCAGAGACTGTAGAAGATAAGAAGGGGCACACATCCTAGGCAAAGCTGTACATTTGACGGAGCTGCCAAACTTACAGAAAGGGCTGCCAGCTAATAGATGTCAAACTATCAGGAAGAACTTCCAGATTAGTAGAAATAGCTGCCAGACTAACATAGGGAAATGCCTATCCCAGAAGGGAGCCTGCCACTGCCAGAGAGAAAATAGCCAATTATCCTGTACAAGTTGTCAGATGATCAGAAAAAGTCCAGATTCAACCCAGTGGAACAGAGGGAGATAAAGTCGAGGTCAGTTGTCAAAGGAGAGTCTAAAGTTGTTCCAGTTCACTACAGATTGTCTTGTTTCTCAATGTTCCAGGTTCCTGTTTCTGCTATTGCTAATATCATAGATATTGCCATTCAGAGTACTTGGAGAGCCATCCATGCCTTTGATACATGTGTTAAGAGCCCTCCAGTTTTCCAGAAGTGGGCAGTGTCTGCTGTAAGCATGAGAAACCTGCCATAAGTCCGTGCCTTACACTGCTGGAACTATTCCTACTAATATTTAAATGTGCTTTTTATCCAACAGACTTGTCCATACACTTATTTGCCCTTACTATAATTCCAGGGATAGTATTTCTGTACAATACATTTGCACTGACTTTCCGTGATGACACTAATATGGATGGGAGACATATCCCCAGCTCTTTACACAGACTGTCGAAATTGAGGTCTCCACCGATGACCTATAAATAAACTTCCCTCCACAGCTTCTAATTAAATGTCACATCTGTCAATTTAGTTGGCGCTCTACATACAACAGTGTATAACTGTATGTAGAAGAAAGTTTACAGTGACGGATCTGTTTGTAACAGCATATACATTAGTGTATTGGGTGTTATGTGACAAATGGAGTACTAGAGGGTCTACAGGGGGTATATCTGGTACAATGGCATAGTGCTTGTAGACATAGAGTAGGGTCTGATTCAGTATGTATCGCAATTGCAGCTGCAAATTCTTATAGAATGCAGCTACTAAAATATGCTAATGATTGCCAAAGCACAGCCGGCCTAAAGACATCCACTACTGCTATCTTACAGTACCTAGAATTTTGCATAAAGGAGACAAAACAAGAGATGTAAAAGTGCTCCAAACTGCAGTTGGGACCACCTCTACAATGGCATTTAATAAACAGTAAGTTAGGGTAAGTTACTTCTGGAAAATAAAGGTGACGTTCAAGTCAGCATTGAATTGAGGATTGCTGTACAGTAATGTTCTATTTTACACTGAGATTTGGGGCCAGAATGCCTATGTTCATGAAGTGACATTTTTATTAGCAGTATATTTCAACATCAGATCAGTAGATCTTATTATTTGATCCAAGCCTACATAATTGTCAATGATAGTGAATGTTTTCCTGATTTACCTAACTATGTGGAAATTTCTCTATGATAAGAAAACAGATTTAAGTTTTCAAGATGTTGTCTCACATAATACTTTTTACTTTTAAGTAACAGATCAAACACCAACAGCCACATAAAACTTGTTGAAAACTTTTGGGTGAATTATTAATACTGTGATTTACAAACCCTGACCTCTAATACGAGTATTATGAAACTCTCACATCAAATCTTCCTGTATGTGAACAAGCTGGTTTCTGGTTTAACTTTAATCATACTACACCACTTTCTAAATCATGTGCACGTCCTGATTATTTAGGAAGGTTGTCTAAAATTGTTATAAAATATCATTTTTAATCAGAGATTTTAAACCTGCCCTCAGGTCTCTATGCATAGGCAAACGCAGGGGGGGTTTCCATCTGCCTGGAAACCCCCCCTCCCCATTACCACAATAGAAATAGAAATATAATAGAATTTTACTAGTGCTGCATGTTCTTGGAATGGTGCCCACATCTAAAATAAAAACATTCAGCTCAGGCAGGATGGACCCACTGCCACACCTAATGGCTTACTGTGATTGCTGGTCCTGTATCTGCTGGAATTATGAAACACAATACACTTTGTATGACGCATATTAAAGCTGGTTAATAAGTGGTAATTATGCCCTCTTCATGGACTGGCCACACTCGCTCTAAAATCAAGCATTTGGAAACCCCCTCTAGAAATCCTGCGTTTGCCACTGCTATGGGGGAATTCAATTAGCAGTGGGACTTAAGCTGGTTGCAAACTAAACAATGTGTGTACTCAGCGATGCGATTGACGACCCCCCCTCCCACCCCTGCCGATGGCCCGACAAACCAGGCGGCCACTACACATTACACAATCGGTGCCTGCCCACCCGATATATCGGCCCCTATCGTGTCCCACTGCATGGGGCCGCCAGTCGCATTGTCAGATTGAGCTGCATGTAGGGACGACCAGATGATGTGACAGACGACCCCGCGGGAGCGCGCAATAGCCGTCATAGTGGGTACACACTAGAGTTTTTTGATGATATGTTGGCCCGATACATCGGATCAGATGACATATAGTCTAATGTATACCCAGCTTTACTGTTGGCTTATAGCTCATGGGTTAAGTACCCAGATCTCTTCAATTATACCCAGCAGTAAGCCCCATATCCTACGATAAGCCCCACAGCTAATGCGCACTAAGGCATAGCTTCCAAATTTTTATTTCCTGGAGCCATGCAATAACCAAGCTCAGAAAACCCATGGTAAGCCCAGGCGGTGCACGTAACGTGGATTTCACCTCCTGAGGTGCAAACAGAAATCTGCTTTAAGTATATCCTCTGGGCTTAACGTGGGCAGTAATTGAATAACTCCAGGCTCTTAACTCAGGAGCTAAAAGCTCATGTTAATTCCCGTGGCTAATTGAGTTTCCCTCTATGCAGTGGCGTAAGTTCATCCCAGGCGACCGGAGGCAAGTTATAATTTGGTGCCCCCCCCCCTTCACAGCCGCTGACACTAATGTAGCAATTTGCATGCAGACAGGCTATGGATAGACAAAGGCAGCTGCTGATAGTCTGACATGGAGCTCTGCACTGTATATGGTGGCTTCTCAGGTGCCAGAAAGGGGTCCCTTGTATAGGGCAGCTGTGATGGTACACTCCGGGTACATAGTTACAGCCCTAAGTGGGGTGAATATGTTGTGGACAATAGAGGAGGTGCCCCTTCAGTGCTGGAGCCCGTCGGCAGGCGCCTCCATTGTCTCCCATAGTTCTGCCCCTGCCTTTATGGCTCTAATCACACTAACGAAGGTAAAGTATTAAGAGCCTGAAGCTTACTCAGACTGGAAACCTCCTGCCACTTGCGAGGCCAGGAAATCTGCATTCTCAGACACAGGCCTTTACATCAGCACTCCTGGAAACGGGGGCGACATGCCCGTTTCTGGGAACGCAGATCGGCGCCAACTTTTCCCAGCCCAAAACTATCTGCAGCAGTCAGTCATGCTGCGGTTTGGGGGCACTATATGCCATCACGCAGGAAATGTTCTGCACCTGTGCGGAATGGGTCCTGCGCAGGCGCTTCACCATTGGAAATGTTCATGAACCATAGGGTTGATGTACATTTCTGAATCAGGGCCTAAGTTTACTGAACCTATTACTGAAATATGGCTCATGTAGAGTTGAATATATTTTGCGCCAAAAATGCAGGTCTATAATGTGTCCCTAAAAAGGAGCATATTTTGCAATGTGCAAAGCTGGCATATCGCAAGATGCGCTTGTCACATTATAACATCTATAGTGCAAACTTTTTATTAGGTACACACACTGTTAAACAATGCCACGATTACCAAAGTTGGCATTTGCCATTGTAGCCTGTGGGCTACTTTTAACAAAAGGTACCTCAAGAGGCATCCTTAGGACCAATAACTAATAAATATGTCCCAGACAGAATAATCAGCAACCATGCCAAGGTCAGGACAATGGTAAATCAAAGACATATCAAAACAATCTTGGTCGGTAATAGGAATCAAACAGAACTGCAAAATGCAGGACAGGTATCTCACAAGTCAGCAGGCAATATAACCAGCACTAAGGCCCAGATTTATAAACAAGTGATATTCCTGGTATTGTTATGATTACCAGTGACCACTCCTGGTAAGCCGTCTAGATCCCAGGTTACGAGGTCTTCCACCACTAACAACCGCCCGTTGTTCCCTTAGAGATAAACGCTCACCGGTACTTAGGCGGCCATCTGGACTTACTGCTCGGAGTAGTAGCAGCTTAAAGGAGTGTCAACTGGAATCCTGAGAAGAAAAGAAGGAGTTGTGTTCACGAAGAGCAGATACTACTGTGGGAGAGCTGTGGTTTGGGAGCCGATGGTGTGACGTATACTAAAGGTGCGGCTTGTGTGCCGATGGTGCGGCAATAGCCGTTGGTAGGCAGTCAATGGTAATGCTGTGACTTTGAGAGCCGATGATGCGGAAAATGTGCCGATGATGTGGCAAAAGCCATTGGTAGACAGTAAATGGTTATGCTGTGGCTTTGAGAGCCGAAGTTGCGGCAAGTGTGCCGATGGTGCGGTAAATGTGCCGATGATGCGGCTTGTGTGCTGATGGTGTGGTAATATCCGTTGGTAGACAGTAAATGGTTATGCTGTGGCTTTGAGAGCCGGTGTTGTGGCAAGTGTGCCGATGGTGCACCAAAAATGTGTTGATAATGCGGCTTGTATGCCGATGGTGCCACAAGTGTGCCGATGGTGCGGCAAATGTGCCGAGGATGTGGCTTGTGTGCCGATGGTGCAGCAATAGCCATTGGTAGACAGTAAATAGTTATGCTGTGGCTTTGAGAGCCAATGGTGCGCCAAAAGTGCTGATAGTGCGGCTTATGTGCTGATGGTGCGGCAATAGCCGGTAGTAGATATAAGAAAGTAAATGCTGCGGCTTTAGAGAGCCGATGGCAGCGCGGAGGTGTAGATGCGGCTTGGAAGCCGTAGAAGAAGCTGGAGATCCGGGAACAGCACGGAAGCTGTGCTGAAGGTGCGGTAAGAGCTGTTGGTAGAGAAGTAAGTAGTTGGTGCTGCAGCTTGCAGAGCTGATGGCAGCTCAGTGGAGTAGGTGCAGCTAAGAAGCCATAGGGAAGCAGGAGAACAGAAGGTAGCATGGAATCCACTTCAGGAAGACTGAAATCTGCACCACGAGGAGGAACAGAATGCTGACCATGCAGCCAAACTGATGGAACTCACAGATACGCTATAGTTGGCGAGGTGGCAAAAGTCCAGTGTGTACAAATAGGAGGAAGCACCAATCACACTGCATAGTGGATGACACGTCACTTTCTGAGGTGAGCCGATTGCCTGGTGACAGGAGAAACTGGATTAACCCTGTCCAGACTGGGTAATCTGCTCAAAGGAGACAAGTCATCACCGCGACTTGTAACAGTACCCCCCCTTGAAGCGGGGTTGAAGAACCCCCAGAATCTGGTTTGTCTGGAAAATCCTGGAAGAATTGTTTTCTCAGCCTCGGAGCATGTATAGCTGTCTCAGGAACCCAGGAGCGTTCCTCCGGACCATAGCCCTTCCAGTGGACTACAAACTGTAGATGACACTTGGAGTCCAAGATCCTCTCCACTTTAAACTCGTGTTGGCCGTGGACCACAACTGAAGCAGGCCTGGATGAGACCCTAGGTTTGAACTTGACTGAAGAGAAGACCGGCTTGAGTAAGGAACAGTGAAAGGTATTGTTGATACGAGAGTTGGGTGATTGAAGTTTGAAGGTTACCGGGTTCACCTGTGAAATGGTTAGAAATGGACCAATAAACCTAGGACCCAACTTCTGCGTAGGTTGGTGGAGCTTGATGATTTTGGTGGAGAGCCAAACCAAATCATCCTTCTTAAATCCACATGACCTCCAATATTTATCAGCAGAATTGTTTGAGCGGAGAGATACTTTCCGAAGGCGTTGATGGACCTTACTCCAAATATGATGGAGCCGAGAGACAGAAGATGAGGCTTGTGAACAGGAGTCAAAAGTGTTTGCCCTTGGATGTTGCCCTGTAACACAGAAGAATGGGGATACCAAAGATGCAGACTGGCATATATTGCTAAAATTCAAACTCAGCAAGCGGTAGATGGTATACCCAGTCATTATGACACTTGGAGACATAGCAGCATAGATATTGTTCCAGACACTGGTTAACATGCTCAGTTTGTCCATTGGACTGCGGATGGTACCCTGAAGAAAGGCTAAGGTCAATGCCCAGGAAAGCACAGAATACTCTTCAGAACTGTGCTACAAATTGTGTTCCTCCATCTAACATGATATCCAATGGTAAGCCATGTACCCGAAATATGTGTTTGAGAAACAGGCCCAGAGAGTTTTTTGGCAGAAGGAAGCTTTGGCAATGGTATGAAGTGTTGCTAAAACGGTCCACCACCACCCAGATCATGGAAAATCAAGCAGACAATGGGAGGTCGATGACGAAATCCATGGCAATGTGGGTCCAGGGTCTCCTATGTATGGAAAGCGGAGGTAATAGACCTGAAGGTGCTGTCCGATGTGTCTTATTTCGGGCACAGAACTCACATGCCAGGACATATTCTCACACATCTTTGGTCAACGAAGGCCACCAAACGGGAGCGGGAGAGCAACTCTAAGGTCTTACTGATGCCTGGGTGACCAGAAACTCAGCAAGTGCAAAAATCCAATAGAACCGCTCTTCTAAATTTCTCTGGAACAGACAACCAGAAGGCTTCGCAGGAGGTGACTCAGATTAACAGGCCCAAATGAGATCAGCCAGATTTTGGGTGATGGCACAATGGAAAAAGGAGTCCGGAATGATAGCCTCGTCTGCCCTGGAGACATGTTGTATAGGTTCAAAACTCTTGGATAGAGCATCAGCCTTGATGTTCTTTGAACCAGGATGGAAGGAGATGAGTAAGTTGAACCGGGTGAAAAATAATGCCCAACGTGCTTGCCGCGAGTTCAACCTTTTAGCAGACTGAATGTAAGACAAGTTCTTGTGGTCAGTAAGAACCATAATCTGGTGTTTGGCCCCTTCCAGCCAATGTCTTCAGTCCTCAAAAGCCCACTTAATTGCTAGGAACTGCCAATTTCCCACATCATAGTTGCGTTCAGGAGAGAAAAATTTGCGAGAAAAGAATGCACATGGGTGCAACTTATCATCACAAGGGTCTTTCTGTGACAAGATGGCTCCAACTCCTACTTCAGAGGCATTCACCTCCAGGACAAATGGAAAGTCAGGATCAGGAAGTCAGAGAACCGGTGCCTGAGTGAATGCAACCTTGAGGGATTCGAAGACTGGATCGCCTTAACTGACCAAGTTTTGGGTAACCGCTCCTTTCATGGTCAGTTCCACGATGGGTGCCACAATGTTGGAGGAAGATTTAATGAATCGACGGTAAAAATTTGAAAAGCAGAGGAAACGCTGGATAGCCTTAAGGGAAGTTGGTTGGACCCACTTCAGTATAGCCTCGAGTTTACCAGGATCCATCAAAAATCCCTGGGACGAGATGGTATATCCCAAAAAAGAACCAGAGTGACGTCAAAATCACATTTCTCCAACTTGGCATACAGGTGATGCTCCCATAGTTTTTGAAGAACCTGACGTACATGCTGATGATGTTGATCCAGTGATTGAGAAAAAATTAGAATGTCGTCCAGATATACAACAACGAATACCCCCAAAAACTCTTGGAGGACATCATTGATCAGGTCCTGAAAAACTGTCCAGGCATTGGATAAGCCGAATCTCATGACCAGGTACTCATAATGTCTCGAGTGAGTACTGAAGGCCGTCTTCCACTTGTCCCTACTTTTGATTCAAATTAAGTTGTAAGCCCCCTCAAGGTCAATTTTGGAAAAAATGTTAGCCTGGCGCAGCTGGTCGAATAGTAACGGGATGAAAGATAACGGGTATGAAATCTTAATAGTGATTTTATTAAGACCTTGATAGTTTATGCATAGATGAAGAGATCCATCCTTCTTTCCCACAAAGAAAAAGCCAGCTCCCACTGGTGACTTAGAGGGATGGATGAACCCTTTAGCCAAACCATCCTCGATGTACTCTCTCATTGCTTTTTCCTCTGGTACTGAAAGGGAGTACAACCGACCTTTGTATAACTTAGCACCTGGAATCAGGTTGATGGCACAGTCATAGGGCCTATGTGGAGGAAGGACATTCGCAAGTTTCTTAGAAAATACATTGGCGTAATCACGGCACTGAGGTGGAATGGCTGGAGGAACCTCGGCAACCGCAGGTTGAACTGACCGAACTGGAATGGCCAAGCAATGAGTTTAACAGGCATGACTCCATTTGATTATCTCTCCAGACTGCCAATCAATCACGGGATTATGATCCCTAAGCCATGAAAGACCAAGAACGACTGGAGCCAAGGGACAATGGAGGAGATAAAAAGACAAAGTCTCAGAGTGCAAAATTCTGCCAGAAAAACAAAGAGGAGGCGTCTTAAACTTAAAATGACCTGATGAAATCAATCCTCCATCCAGACCACAGATTGGGATTTTCTGATCCAAAGGTACAGCTGGTACACCCAGAGTGCGGAAGAAAAGGAAATCCATGAAGTTGCCAGCTGCCCTGCTATCCAGAAATACCGAAGTAGTCAGAGTGGAATCAGCAAGTTGGATGGCTGCTGAAACTAGAATAGAGGTTTTGGAGGAAATGGGAGCCAGGCCTAAGTGCAAATCCTCCCGAACACCTAGGCCTTGCCTTTTACCGGTCTGAGCGGACAATTATTAACAGTATCCCCCTTGTCACCACAATACATACAGAGGCCTAGAGATCGTCTTCTGCGTCTCTCTTCTGGTGATAGGCGAGATGCACCAATCTGCATTGGCTCCTCTGCATTAGGTCAATTCTAATGGCCTGTTGCATGAGATCATCCAAGGACTCAGAAGGTGAATGTTGAACGAGGATGTCCTTGATGGCCTCAAAAAGACCGAGACAGTATTGGCTGCATAGAGTCGGATCGTTCCAACCCAAGTCGGTTTCCCATCTGCGAAACTCTGAGGAGTAATCCTCCGCAGCCTTCTGACCCTGTTTGAGGGAATGCAATTTAGACACTGCCAGAGCAGTCCAGTCTGGGTCATCATACAATAGGCCCAACGCCATAAAAAAGGCATCAACAATCTCTAATGCTGCATGGGTTGAAGGCAATCCAAAGGCCCAAGTCTGTGGATCCCCCTGAAGGAGAGAGATTACCAGTCCCATGCAACTGCATCCCTGAAGAGACTGGACAAAGTATGAAATAAAGCTTGCAACTCTCACGGAAGTTTAAAAACTGTCGGCGATCACCAGAAAACTGATCTGGCATGTTCATTTTCAGTTCTTGGAGAGGAACTGGATGCACAGGAGAACGGCTCTCTTCAAAATGTAATGAGAGTTCCTGGACTTTCTGGGCAAGAGCTTGAATTTGAGCTGCAAAGACCTGGGCAGGATTCTGCCCCTGTTCCATATTAGCAGAAGCTATCAGTCCCATACAACTCTTTCTTTCACTATATTTTTTGGGCTGACTATAATGTTATGATTACCAGTGACCACTCCTGTGAGCTGTCTAGAACCCAGGCACTGCTGATGGGCCAACATATTGGTCGGCCAGTACACATTACACGATCCGGTGCCTGACCGCCCAATATGTTGGCACCAGCCGCATCCCGCTGCATGGGGTCGTCAGTAGCATTGTCAGATTAAGCTGCAGGGAGGGCCGATCCTACGATGCGACGGACAGCCAAATGGGAGAGCGCTTGGTCATCAGTAGTGCACACACACTGGCCTATGTCGATGATGTGTCGGCCCGAGTCCACAGATTGGACTACATATCGTCTACCTATCGGCTAATGTGTACCCAGCTTGACAGATTTCTTAACCAACAGCATCTGCTTCGGCTCAACTGGCAAAAAACCACAAAATCCTGGGATCAAATGCTGTGGAGCATATCAGTACTTGTTATTGTGGTAACATGACACCAGCATCTACTTTGAAAATGTTTACTCCCATCTTTGAAATGAGGGTGCTTGCATTTATCTATTTACTGTACTGTTGGAATATGTGTACAGGTACTGTAATGGTATGGCAGAGTGAATGTACACACAATTAGATGCCCTGAGACAATGTACAGCCCAGTGCTTAACAAGTGGGATGGTCAATTTGATAGCTATGTGGTAGTACAGCCATACTCACAGTTATACACACTCAGACTGGTCATGGATTGGAGTGGACGCGTACAGCTCACCAGCTGGTCACTGTATGCGGGTAGTGGTGCAGCGCTGTAGTGGAACCAGCATCTCAATAACGGTAGCAGCATTTGTGGAATGCAGTAATAGCAGGTCTCTACAGAGCTAAGTAGAAGACATCCGTCTGCAACTGTGGCATCTAACACAGTGACATCTTGCTAAGGGATTGAAGCCGAAGGATACAATATGGAGTATGCGCAGTAGCGCTTTCCATTCTCAACATTTACAATTATGGGGGAGATATAAAGACTCTCACTCATTTTCTAGCATTTTTTTTCTTTGCAAAACAATAGTTGTCTCTTCGGCCCGCTGGGAGTCCCATTGGGTCGTCTGGCTAGAGCTAGGAGTTGGATCAGATACTCTTGCAGTGGATGGTGCTCAGATTGCAGTTTAATTTACAAGTAACACCAATGGGACTTAAGATAATGCCATGCTAAGTAACACAAACGGGACATATGGTAATGCCATGCTCACCCCTAGAGAGAGCATTGGCAGCCAAATCCGACAGACCGGAGCCCAGAAGAGAACAGCTGGGGGGGATCCATTGACTCTAACAATTCGGAATAAAGAGTGATTTTGCTCAGCAGAATAATATTGTCCAGATTCGCTTTATTCATAAACTCTTCAAATGATAATATTGATGTTAAACAAAATATGAAGTTTGGGGAATTACTTATTTCTTTTTGGATTTTTGGGTGATTTTATTTTCTGTACAACATTTTTCCTTAAAAGATCTGCTTCTTAAACAGCAGAATATTAAAACAAGATTTTAAATTCTGAGTTTAAAATGGACTAACCCAGAGCACCCTCTAATGGTGATATTAATTATGACAAAGTGAATAATTGTAGCATTGAATCAAAAATTAAAAAAAAAATACTAATGATTCAGGAATAGAGAAACATTTATCTCTAGATAGATGCAGATATCTAATTTAACAAACTCATGTTATGTGCTATCTATTGCATATCATTAAAGAAAATATTTGCAACAGAAATGGTAATATTGCAGTTTATAGATGTTATTGTCAAATACTGATGGGAACTATCTCTGTTTGTATTTATTCTCATTTAATATCACTGCATTTAAATCACTAGAATACTTGCCATATATGTTTCCATATATTCATTTGTACAGAACACTACTTATATTATACATAAGCCACCAAAGAATGGTAATAAATATAAAGGCAGATAAGTATCATAAAAAAATGTTGGGGAGATTCTATGTTTGGATAATAAAATAGAAATTATATCACTGAATGTGACTGTGTAAACGAAAAATGATATAATATTATTTACAGAACATCATCAAAGAGAAAGTTTTTCTTGGGCCTGGGGGAAATGTTCTACTAAAGAAAGATTTTCCAGCCTGTTTAAAATTAATAAAAGTGGCTAAAATCACAAAGTAAGGGAATTCATTATTTCAACTCTTTTAAACAGCAATCTTCATTCAATTTCAAGGAAGTTGAAGCAACTTCCATTGATTGAAAAGAAAAGTAACTTGATTTCACAAGCAATGCTTTGAAAACCTTGGATCTTTACCCATTTATTTTTATGTCCCCTTTGAAATAAAGAGGATAATTGTAATGAAAAAATATATATTTTGCACTGAATGGATAAAGCTACCTGGAGCTCCAAATCATTATTGTTTTGTTCCTCACTCAACAGAGATTTGGAAGTCTTTCATTAGCTCTATTGATGTGAGTGCAGCAGGAAATCCAGAGTCTTCCCTTTACCATTAGCCAATCGCAGGCAGCCATTGTGGGAAACTACTTGGGATTGTCAGGGGACTCACAGCTTTGATCATTTACCATAGGGCAGTGTGAGTTAATGTAGTTTTCTACCTGCTGATATTTTAGTTTCTTTTTTTCCCCCACTTGGACTGCAAAGGATAAAGCACAATTATTTATATTTAATTGGCAAACATGGGTTTAATTTAAAATGGAATCCCAATCCAGAGTCCCAAATGTATTCAGTACACCCATCCCCACAGCCCAGTAAGTCTGGAGAGCACTTTTTAGCATGAAGCTGGTTGTCCTTGGAAAAGAGGACATGCATTTTGCAGAAATTCCACACACAGCCTATGATGACCAGCATGGTGCTCTTTTATTTACTATGTCAGGAGGACAATATTACTGTATAGTGGTCAGGGCCAGATTAACAATGAGGCAGATGGAGCTCCAGCTCCAGGTCTCCACATAAAAATAAGCCCATTATCATCATGAAATCACAGTCAGCCATACATTATAAGTATTAAAACTGTTTTTCTAGTTTTCTCACACATTTATGCATTTTTTCTATGTTTATGTATTTTTATGTGTTTAGGGAGACAGCGGGCTGATGTATGCGGTATACACACACACACGCACTTGGCATTGGTCACACCCACACAGCACTGGTTACAGCTCCTTCCCTTCTCAGTATAGGCCTTTAGACATATTCAGCCCCAGGCCCACATGGCCCTGAAAATGGTGATCTTTCTACCAAAACTGAGTGACATCATATTAGGGGTGAGCGGGTTCGGATTTCTGAAATCCGAACCCCCCCGAGCCCCCCGATCCGAGTCCGATCCGAGTCAGGCTCGACTTTTCCCGCCTGACTCGGATTCTGAAATCGAGGCAAAACGTCATCTTCCCGCCTTCCGAGTCTCGCGGGTTTTGGATCCTATATAAGGTACCCACGTCGGCGCCATTTTCTCACTCGGCTGTGGACAGTGAAGAGGGAGGGTGGGAGTTAGGGCTGTGTAGTGTAGTGTAGTGTAGTGCTGCTGTTGTCCACTACTTCAAAGTCCATAGGGGCTGGCTGTGTTGTGCTGTGCTGCTGTTGTTAATAGGGGCTGTGTCCACTACTTCAAAGTCCATAGGGGCTGGCTGGACTGTGTTGTGCAGTCAGTTCTCCATAGGGGCTGTGTCCACTCCAAAGTCCTGTGCAGTGTTCCAGTCCTAAAGAGGTGCTGTAGTGTTGTCCAGGGGGTGCTCTGTCCATCAGGGGTGCTCCCCCCAAGTGCTAAAAAAATAATATATTTTCTGTGTTTGTGAATTGTGTGCGCAGTAGCCGCACGTGCATCAACAAAGTAGTGCCAAGCGTGCGCCTGTGTCATAAGTAAAGGGCCGGCTGGCTTGACCGTTAAAGGGTGCTGTAACCCCCGAAAGTACACTCCAGTCCAAACCAAAAAAAAATTATTTTCTGTGTTTGTGAATTGTGTGCGCAGTAGCCGCACGTGCATCAACAAAGTAGTGCCAAGCGTGCGCCTGTGTCATAAGTAAAGGGCCGGCTGGCTTGACCGTTAAAGGGTGCTGTAACCCCCGAAAGTACACTCCAGTCCAAACCAAAAAAAAATTATTTTCTGTGTTTGTGAATTGTGTGCGCAGTAGCCGCACGTGCATCAACAAAGTAGTGCCAAGCGTGCGCCTGTGTCATAAGTAAAGGGCCGGCTGGCTTGACCGTTAAAGGGTGCTGTAACCCCCGAAAGTACACTCCAGTCCAAACCAAAAAAAAAATTATTTTCTGTGTTTGTGAATTGTGTGCGCAGTAGCCGCACGTGCATCAACAAAGTAGTGCCAAGCGTGCGCCTGTGTCATAAGTAAAGGGCCGGCTGGCTTGACCGTTAAAGGGTGCTGTAACCCCCAAAGTACACTCCAGTCCAAACCAAAAAAAAAATTATTTTCTGTGTTTGTGAATTGTGTGCGCAGTAGCCGCACGTGCATCAACAAAGTAGTGCCAAGCGTGCGCCTGTGTCATAAGTAAAGGGCCGGCTGGCTTGACCATTAAAGGGTGCTGTAACCCCCGAAAGTACACTCCAGTCCAAACCAAAAAAAAATTATTTTCTGTGTTTGTGAATTGTGTGCGCAGTAGCCGCACGTGCATCAACAAAGTAGTGCCAAGCGTGCGCCTGTGTCATAAGTAAAGGGCCGGCTGGCTTGACCGTTAAAGGGTGCTGTAACCCCCGAAAGTACACTCCAGTCCAAACCAAAAAAAAATTATTTTCTGTGTTTGTGAATTGTGTGCGCAGTAGCCGCACGTGCATCAACAAAGTAGTGCCAAGCGTGCGCCTGTGTCATAAGTAAAGGGCCGGCTGGCTTGACCGTTAAGGGTGCTGTAACCCCCGAAAGTACACTCCAGTCCAAACCAAAAAAAAATTATTTTCTGTGTTTGTGAATTGTGTGCGCAGTAGCCGCACGTGCATCAACAAAGTAGTGCCAAGAGTGCGCCTGTGTCATAAGTAAAGGGCCGGCTGGCTTGACCGTTAAAGGGTGCTGTAACCCACAAAGTACACTCCAGTCCAAACCAAAAAAAAAATTATTTTCTGTGTTTAGCCGCACGTATATATCAAATCGATATAACATAAATGGAGGACCAAACTTTCTCCGATAAAAATAAAATAGAGAAAGATCAAGAACCACTTCCTCCTAGTGCTGAAGCTGCTGCCACTAGTCATGACATAGACGATAACATGCCATCAACGTCGTCTGCCAAGGCCGATGCCCAATGTCATAGTAGAGGGCACATACAATCCCAAATGGCAAAGTTCAGGAAAATGACCTTGAAAAAGACATTTAAATCAGCTGAAGAGAAACGTAAACTTGCCAATATGCCATTTACGACACGGAGTGGCAAGGAACGGCTAAGGTCGATCCCTAGTATGTTCATGACTAGTGGTTCAGCTTCACATGACGATGGAAGCCCTCCTCCCACTAAAAAAATCAAAAGAGTTAAGCTGGCAAAAGCACAGCGAAGAACTGTGCTTTCTAAGAAGATATCACAAATCCCCAAGGAGAGTCCAAGTGTGGTGGTGGTTGCGATGCCTGACCTTCCCAGCACTGGACGGGAAGAGGTGGCTCTTTCCACCATTTGCACGCCCCCTGCAAGTGCTGAAAGGAGCACCCACAGTCCACTTGCTCATATGCAAATTGAAGATGTCACTGTTGAAGTACAACAGGATGAGGATACTGGTGTAGCTGGCGCTGAGGAGGAAGTTGGCGAGGAGGATTCTGATGGTGATGTGGTTTGTTTAAATCAGGCTCCGGGGGAGACAGTTGTTGTCCGTGGGATGAAAAAGCCCATCACGGTCATGCCTGGGCAGAAGACCAAACATTCCACCTCTTTGGTCTGGCAATATTTCTATCCAAATCCGGACAACAACTGTCTTGCCATATGTACCATATGTAAAGGTGAAATAAGTAGGGGTAGGGACGTCAACCACCTAGGAACATCCTCCCTTATACGGCACCTGCAGCGCGTTCATAAAAAGTTACTGTCAAGTTCAGAAACTTTGGCTAAGACCGTAAGCAGTCCAGGGACACCTAAATCCCGTTGTCCTGTTGTATCCAAGCGCCTGCAAACCACACCGTCAACTCCCTCCTCGTCAATTTCCTCCTTAGTCAGGATCGGAAGTAGTCCTGCAGGCCATGTCACTGGCATGACTGACTCTCCTATCCGGGATTCCTCTGGAGGATCCTGCATTGCTACGCCTACTGCTGCCGCTGCTGCTGTTGCTGCTGCTGGGAGTCGTTCATCATCCCAGAGAGGAAGTAGGAACACCACTACTTTTACTAAACAATTGACCCTCCAACAGTCCTTAGCGAGGAGGATGAAGTACGACAGCAGTCATCCTGAAGCAAAACGTATAACTGAGGCCTTGACTGCTATGTTGGTGTTAGACGTGCGTCCGGTATCCGCCATTAGTGCAGTGGGATTTAGACAATTGATGGAGGTAGTGTGTCCCCGGTTCCAAATCCCGTCTAGATTCCACTTCACTAGGCAGGCGATACCGAGACTGTACAGAAACGTCAGAAAAAGTGTCCTCAGTGTCCTGAAAAATGCCGTTGTACACAATGTCCACTTAACCACGGACATGTGGACAAGTGGAACAGGGCAGACTAAGGACTATATGACTGTGACAGCCCACTGGGTAGATGTATCACCTTACGCAGCAACAGCAGCAGCGTCACCAGTAGCAGCATCTCAGAAACGCCAGCTCGTTACAAGGCAGGCTACGCTGTGTATCACCGGTTTCAGTAAGAGGCACACCGCCGACAACCTCTTAGAGAAACTGAGGGAAATCATCGCCCAGTGGCTTACCCCACTTAGACTCTCCTGGGGATTTGTGATATCTGACAACGCCACCAATATTGTGCGGGCATTACATCTGGGCAAATTCCAGCATGTCCCATGTTTTGCTCACACAATAAACTTGGTGGTGCAGAATTTTCTGAAAAGCGACAGGGGCGTGCAGGAGACGCTTTGGGTGGCCCGAAAAATTTCGGGCCACTTTCGCCATTCAGCGACTGCGTGCCGAAGACTGGAGCGCCAGCAAACACTCTTGAACCTGCCCCGCCATCACCTGAAGCAAGAGGTTGTGACGCGGTGGAACTCAACCCTCTATATGCTTCAGAGGATGGAGGAGCAGCAAAAGGCCATACAAGCCTATACATCCACCTATGACATAGGCAAAGGAGGGGGTATGCACCTGACTCAAGCGCAGTGGAGAATGATTTCCGTGTTGTGCAAGGTTCTCCAGCCCTTCGAACTTGCCACACGTGAAGTCAGTTCAGACACAGCCAGCTTGAGTCAGGTCATTCCCCTCATCAGGCTTTTGCAGAAGCAGCTGGAGAAAGTGAAGGAGGAGCTAAGACGGAGCGATTCCGCTCGGCATGTGGGACTTGTGGATGAAGCCCTTCATTCGCTTTGCCAGGATTCCAGGGTGGTCAATCTGTTGAAATCAGACCACTACATTTTGGCCACCGTGCTTGATCCTAGGTTTAAAGCCTATGTGGTGTCTCTCTTTCCGGCCGACACAAGCCTGCAGAGGTGCAAAGACCTGCTGGTGAACACACTGTCAGCTGAAGCGGAACGTGACACGTCAACGGCTCCTTCTTCATTTTCTCCCGCAACTGGGGCTGCCAGGAAAAAACTTAGGTATCCTAAGCAACCCGCTGGCGGTGATGCAGGGCAGGCAGGACCAAGTTTGGACATCTGGTCCGGACTGAAGGACCTGGCAACAATTTCTGACATGTCTACTGTCACTGCATATGATACTGTCACCATTGACAGAATGGTGGAGGATTACATCGGTGACAGCATCCAAGTAGGCATGTCAGACAGTCCATACCTGTACTGGCAGGAAAAAGAGGCAATTTGGAGGCCCCTGTACAAGCTGGCTCTATTTTACCTGAGTTGCCCCCCCTCCAGTGTGTACTCCGAAAGAGTGTTTAGTGCAGCCGGGAACCTTGTCAGCGAAAGGCGTAGGAGGTTGCTTCCACAGAATGTGGAGAAGATGATGTTCATCAAAATGAATTATCAGCTCTTCCAGGGAGACCAGCCTCCAGAAGGTACAGAGGGACCTGTGGTGGTGGATTCAAGTGGGGACGAGTTAATACTTTGTGAGGATGAGGATGTACACACTGAAGAGGGTGAGGAATCGGTGGATGAGGAGGATGAGGATGACATCTTGCCTCCGTAGAGCCAGTTTGTGCAGGGACACATTAATTGCCAGCTTGTTTTGTGGGGGCCCAAACGAACCAATCATTTCAGCCACAGTTGTGTGGCAGACCCTGGCGCTGAAATGATTGATTTGTTAAAGTGTGCATGTCCTGTTTATACAACATAAGGGTGGCTGGGAGGGCCCAAGGACAATTCCATCTTGCACTTCTTTTTTTTCTTTGCATTATGTACAGTTTGGGGCCTAGTTTTTCTAACTGCCATCCTGTCTGCCACTGCAGTGTCACTCCTAGATGGGTCACGTGTTTGTGCCGCCCACTCGTGTCGCTTAGCATAGTCATCCAGCTACCTCGGTGCAACCTTTTGGACATGAAAACACTATTGTGAGGTGTGAGGTGTTCAGAATAGACTGGAAATGAGTGGAAATTAAGGTTATTGAGGTTAATAATAGCATAGGAGCAGAGAAACCAACAAATTCTGTGATTTTAGCTGTTTTTATGCTTTTTAAAAAAAAAATACAGATCCAAAACACAAAACCCAGAACCCAAAACACGGAAGGGTGGTTTTGGCAAAACCAATCCAGATCCAAAACACGAAGAAAGATCCAGATCCAAAACAAAAACACAAAACACGAAAAGTGGCCGGTGCACACCCCTACATCATATAATGTAACAAGTCATATGGTCAGCTTACTGAGGTGAAAATTCACCTACTGCATGCATTTAACCATAACCATTGCTATCTATAATGAATTTAAAAGCTATCTATCATTTAGGTTAAAAAAGGCTTACACTACACAGTCAGTAGACATATTAACAGCTGCAGTGGATAACTGACAGTGCTTTTGCATTATTTTCATAAAACATTTAGGTTAAAATAAACATATTTTTCATTGTGACATGTCATATTAGCAGATATAGGCCCTCATTCAGACCCACTCGCAAGCGGGCGCACGTACGTTAGGCGTACGTACAAAAATATTTAAATTCAATGGCTCGCTCGTATTTTCGTTCGCATCTAAAATTCCTCCCTAAACTCTGACGACCCCTCCTCTAACTAACGAGCGTACGAAATAGCGAGCGTACATCCCCGAAATGGCTTGAAAGGAACGCACGCACAAGTATAAACAGGAAGTGGCCTTGTCAGATGTCGATTACCTGCTCCTTTATTCTGCCTACCTCCATCAATCGTATCATGCCAATCAATGTATCAATTAGCTTAATTGTTTGTTTTTTTTCAACACAATGCAAGAAACTTTACTCTTGTCCGTGTTTGTGTTTACCCGCAGAATACGTACGGATGAAACATTCGCTTTTATTGTTCAAAAAACATGTGAACCACAATTAAACAATTGTTCTATTGCTGTGGATCCCCGCATATTTCCCTGGGTTCATTTCTTTATTTAAATTTGCTTACGCATGTCACTGCATCAAGCCTATCATAACTCTCCAGAGATTTCTGGCCCTGTCGAACACATGACTCATACACTAACCAATAAAATTGCTCCTGTTAATTTCCAAAATACATTAGCCAATCAGAAAATTTTTACACACTTTATCAAAAATGATTTTTAAGAAAAACACCATTGCCATCATGAGAGCCTCCGCATTCACCAGGCGCGAGCTGCTGGTGCTTACGGAGGTCATGGATCGCCGGATCACCAGCCAACCGCAACCCATCACCAACCGGCAGAAGCGCTCCGCGTATGCGGAGGCACGGTCCCGCCTGCGGTCCTTCGGCTCACGCCGCAACATCGGGCAGCTGGAGCGCAGGTGGTCCGACCTGCAACGGCGAACGCCCCGCTTGCTGGCATGCTTTCGCATGCAGATCCTGGAAAGTAAGTGTTATGTATTGTGGTTTTAATGTTTGTGTTTGTGGGGCAAACTGCGTGTGCATGTTTTCCTGTCTGTCCTATTTATTATTTGTACTCATATCTGCGTGTGCATGTTTTCCTGTCTGTCCTATTTATTATTTGTACTCATATCTGCGTGTGCATGTTTTCCTGTCTGTCCTATTTATTATTTGTACTCATATCTGCGTGTGCATGTTTTCCTGTCTGTCCTATTTATTATTTGTACTCATATCTGCGTGTGCATGTTTTCCTGTCTGTCCTATTTATTATTTGTACTCATATCTGCGTGTGCATGTTTTCCTGTCTGTCCTATTTATTATTTGTACTCATATCTGCGTGTGCATGTTTTCCTGTCTGTCCTATTTATTATTTGTACTCATATCTGCGTGTGCATGTTTTCCCTCTATTTCTGATTTATTCATTCTACTCCTATTTGGCTTATTTTTTGGGTTGGTTTTTTTTTTTAGTTTTGGTCCCCGGATTTGTCCATAAACTAACCGCAATTTCTTTGACATATTTTAGGGGGACAGCCAAGACTCCGCCGTCACCGTCCGTCCAGACGGCGTTCCCGGCCACTATCCCCAACCCCCAGCCAACACTCCACCCCAAATCTTTCCCCTATTCCCCACTCCTCCCCATCCTTCCCAGACCCTCTCCCGGAAATGTCGGGCCTCCTTACCCTCCGTCCCACTTCCCCCTCTCCTCCACCCACCCCTCTTCCAATTACCCCCTCCCCGGAGTCCATCATAACTCCTCCCCATTCTTTGGGGAATGACGGATCCTCCGAGGAGGATCATGGAGGCATTTCCGGAGCTCCCGTTTTGGCTCCCGGTATGTTTTTATTTTGTTTTTTTTTAAAGCACAAACTGTTTGTATGTAATCATGTGTCGTGCCTTTCTTCGTGTTTTTGTGGCTTGACTTTTGGTGATTTTGCAGTTTGCCTTTACCTCTTCCTGGTGATTTCAACATACACATATCACACCTGTGGGAATTTGTACATAGGCCTTGTATTTTTGGCAGCACCCCCTTTTTTTTTTTTTTTTTAGGTTTAGGAGTGATTTCGTTGTGTTTTTGTTTTTTTAATGTGGATTCCTTATTGTTGTATTAACCCACACACTTTTCTCACCCACAGAGGAACAGAGGCGTCGGCAAGAGGTGGCGGATTGTGTTGGCCAGATGCGCCAACATGTAATTGGCATTCTGGTGGCCCTCGACCGGCTGTCTGGCCTCCTTCGCCAGTAGTTTTTTTATTTTTGTTAACGTTTCAAAATAAATGTATTCAGACAAATATACGTTCTGGCTAATTTTTTAAATCCAAAACCAAGATAGTTTAGCATGACATAAGTAGACTGTTCCTGCAAGGATTTCCCTTTTTTAAAAGTTAGATTGTGTTTTGTCTTTGTATGTCAAACAGACACAAGAAACACATAACAGTAACAATGTCATTTCCCTTTTTGGGTGTAGTGTCAATTACATATTTCTACATTTTACAGGTTCCTAGTTGGTGCGCAAGCTGCTTAGGCCAATCTTACAAATCCCAAGGTTGGGCCAGGCTTCCTTTTGGTGTGGGTTGGGAAGCTGAAAACATATTTCAGTTTAGCTCAACTGGCGTCAGTACTGGATTACCCCTTAGTCAAATGTAACTTGTGTTAACCTGGTTACACTTGCTGTTAACGTCCCAAAAAAGGAAGACCATTTCACTCTCCAAACATTTATTCACAACATAACAGAGAAAACAAAGTGGTCACTCCCAAAAAAAGAACACAGTGATAAATTCAAATACAACACATACCAAGAAATAATTAAATAAAAACAAAAAATCAAGAACTGGTTGACGAAGGACCATGCCAACATGATTCCACAAACATTTAATTTCTGGTTGATTTCATTCTGGAAGCAGAGACATGGCTTCAGACCAGGGAAACAATGGCCAAAATTCCGGTGGTAAGGCCTTCATGCATTTTGTCTCAATGTTTCTTTTAAAACATAATATTGTGCAAGTTGTGAAGTGGCTAAATCTGCATATTTACCCAAATAGGTGAGGAGGATGACATGGAAGAGACTGCTGGCCCCAGTCAACCCGCCAAAGCTGCCAAAAAAAAAAGGCAGCCACATTTCACAAGCAAGGAGATGGAGGTTTTGATCCAGAAGTGCGTTGACATCCTGCCCCAGGCAGCCAGGAATATGAGCCAAAGCCAGAAGTGGAGAATGTGGGAGGAGGTCGCCGTTGCTGTCAATAGGGTGGGTGATTATGTCCGTCTAGCCCGGGATGTCAAACGGCGGTAAGTAAACACTTTCCCATCCTATAAACAAACCCCATTGTAAAAAAAAGGATAATGGTTCCAATTTCATTCCACAGATGGGCAGACTTCAAATATCGTCTCAAGCAAAAACTTGCCGACAGGGCTAGGCATGCAAGGGGGACAGGTGGGGGTCCCACCCCTGTGTCATTGGAGTTGACAGACTTAGAAGAGCTGGCACAGGGGTGTGTGCAGGCTGTGGAGGTGTTTGGCGTGTCCAACATGGATACGGACATGCCAGACTTTGCGGCTCCTCATGTTGGCCAAGGTAAGTCTTGTGATGTCACCAACTCTGAAATGCTATTGTGCCAATATGTAGATTCTAATGTGAGTCTTTTCGCATTTTTCCTAACAGAGACAGAGGCGGATGAGTCTGCTCCAGAGGGGAGCCTTGGCCGCAGAATTTCTGCTGGCTCTGCAGGGGAGGAACCAGTACATCCGGCTGAGGACCCTGCAGAAGCCAGTCCAGGGCGTGCCCCCTCGCAGGCAGTGGGCCTCCTCACAGAACTCAATTTTAAATCGGATTTCCATACGGAGATTCTGCAGAGGATGGACGCCAGTCTGATACGGGTGGCTGAGGCCCTGGAGCAAAATGCTGCAGCCAACGTGACCATTGCTCAGGCCCTGGCGGAAAATACCAGGGCCAACATCCGCATCGTCGATGCCCTGGAGCAGCTCGTTCGCCAGCACATGGTGGAGCCGACCTCCCTTCCTGCCGGAACATCCGGATCCTCCACCTCTGGCACAACATCAGCCAATCCTCCAAATGTGCCTAGCCCTGTGCCTAGTCCAGAGGCCACAACATCTGCCTCTGGACAGGCCAGCCCGATGGCATCCCGGACCCGGTCTGGCGCCCACCCTCACCCAGCCAAACGGGCGAGAAAACGGTGACAGCAATGGCGACTTTTCCCACACTCCTTCTGTGCTTGGCTCATATTCCTTTCTGGTCAAAACTTCCCTCTCCTTTCTTGTGAAATTTTTTTAAATTTGGTATTTACGTTTATGTTACCAGTTATGGCTTTTTTTTTTTTTTTAACAAATATCTTTGCCACAAAAAAAAGGCAACAAAATATTAGGCCAATTTGTTTGTGTTTAAACAATAAATTTAAAACAAAAAACTGACATTGTATTGTGACATTATTGTACAAATGGGTTACATTTAATCCTGGCCCTAAAGGCAAAAACTGACCCTCTTAAAAAAAAAAAAAGGCCTCTTTAAGGAACGTTTAAAAAATCACATAGCGATGCAAATTCCACAGTAAACCAAAAAAAAGGGGAGCTAATTAAAACATGATGACATTATTGTTACAATAGGCCATAACCAACAAATTGAGGCCAAAATAAAACACCAAAAATGTACGCTAATTGATTGTGTAATCATGACATTAGCAGCTCTGATTTCCACCTGCGTACGCTTTTGTGCTATCCCAATAAACTGCTTTCCAAACACATACCAAGCCGGTTTTCAATCCAACACTAATTACTTTACTGACCAGCCGCGATTAATCGCAGCACCATCCTTGAGTCCCGGGACGGAGGAGAAGGCCATCGCCAATGTGGTCGAGTAATCCTGACCCTAAGCTGTGCGAGCATTTTGAAGGGAAAGCGGATGTTCCAGTGACGTATGAGACGGTCCGAACACATTTGACGTTCACATCTGCTAATGTATGTACGCCCCAAAAACGCCTCGCCACGCCTGCGTTTCTTCATCTCCACCCCCGTCAACACCCAAAAACGCCCTGTTCTGTCAATCACATTTGACATGTCACTTCCTGTACGCTATTTTAGGAACGAGAGAAAAAAAACTCGCAATCTGCCGTACGCACATGCGCAGTGTAACACCGACGCATGCGCGGTTAGTCAACATCGGAACGCAACGAGCGTACTGTTGTTAACGTGCGGCTCTGAATGAGGGCCATAGTTTATATAACTGCTGATATGACAAAATGGCGACCATTTTACCAAAGCTGATTGACAACAAAAAGGCTGTTTATGATGTACAGTAACAAGTCATATGGTCAGTATACTGAGGTTAAAAATGACACATCTGCATGCATTTTGCCATTTGCTATCGGTATATTTATAACCTATTGATCTATCTATCATTAGGTTACAGAAAGCGGTCAGCAGATGCATTAACAGATACAGTTAATAACTGACAATTCTCTAGCAAGTCACATGATCAGTCTATTGAGGTTATAAATCACATCCTACTAGCATTTCACCAATTCTATCTATCTATCGATCTATCGATCTATTTATCTTTCTATCTAGATACAGTTGATAACTGACAGTTCTGTTGTAAATCACATGATCAGTCTATTGAGGATATAAATCTGCAATTCACCAATGCTATCTATCTATCTAACATTATTTTTATCAAACATTTAGGTTCAAATAAACATACCTTACATTGTGACATATCATATTAGCAGACATAGTTGACAACTGACAGTTGTCTACAAAATGGTGACTGTACTACCAAAGCTGTATGACATCACAAAGGCTGTTTATTATGCAACAAGTCACATGGTCAGCATACTGAGGTGAAAATCACATCAGGCATACATTTTGCATTTGCTATCTATCTATTTATAATGTATTTATAATATAATCTATCTATCATATATCTGTCAGACACAACATTTTTGTAATATTAAAACAGATACAGTTGATAACTGACAGTGCTATTGCAAGTCACATGATCAGTCTATTGAGGATATAAATCACATCCTCCTAACTGTATTTCTCCCAGGGACAGATTAACAATTGAGCTCCAGCTCCAGGCCTCCACATAAAAATAGGCCCTTCATCAGCATGATAATGATCTACTGCCTAGCTGGTCACATAGATAGCCATAAATGATAAGTATTAAAAATGTTTTTCTAGTTTTTTCACAAAAATATGCATGGTTTCTATTTTTATATATTTAGGGACACAGCGAGGATGATAGTGTATGGGGTTAGGGGTATACACACATGCACTTGGCTCTGGTCACACCTATACTGCACTAGTTACAGCTTCTTCCCTTCTCAGTATAAGCCCTTGAACATTTTCAGCTCCAGGCTCATGTGGCCCTTAATCCGGCTCTGATAGTGGAAACCAACACAGGCTAGAGTTTGGAGAGCAAGTTGCTGGATTTCTAACTTTTTTAATTATTACTTTAATTATTCCCATTTTCATTTGGGCCCCTGATTTCAATGGGATTTCTGCCTGTAGTGCACATACAGATGACTCAATTTAAATGAATGTCCACGACACATGCATAGCAGTTTTTTTTCCATCACACTCAGCCCACTTATTTCAAAGCTATCTTGAGTGTATTAAGCTGGGTACCCGCTATACGATGCATCATTTGATATAGTGTTCTGAAGTGGATCAGAATTACATATTGTGCACATTCATCGCCAGTGGCGTAACTAGGGTATTTGGAGCCCAGAGCAAATTTGAAAAGGGAGCCCCCACCACCACTACCCCGATATGTGCGCACGCTGAAGGCGCGTGCGGAAAAAAATGGGCGTGGTCACTTAAAAATGGGGCGTGTCAACATGACACACCCCTTTATTTTCACGCTGAACATTCCTATCCATATGCACCTTAACCCCAGTAGTACCCCTTATACAGTACCCCCAGTATGCAGTTGTGGTCCCTCTTATGCAGGCCCATAGTAGTGCCCCTTATACAGTATCCCCAGTAGTGGTCCCCCTTATACAACCCCCAATTAGTTTTAGTTCCCCTTACTCGGTGCCCCCAGTAGTGGTCCCCCCAAATGCAGTGCCCTATGTAGTGTTCCCCCTTATGCAGTGCCCCAGTAGCAGTCCCCACAATGCAGTGCACCCAGTAGTGGTATCCCCTTATGCAGTGCCCTTTATATAGTGCCCCCAGTAGTAGTCCCCCCCTATGCAGTGCCCTTTATATAGTGCCCCCAGCAGTAGTCCCCCCCATGCAGGTTTCCCAGTAGTGGTCCCCCTTATGCAGGCACCCAGTAGTGATCCCCCCTATCTAGTGCCCCCTGTAGTGGTCCCCGCAGTGCCCCTAGCAGTAAGCCCCTTATATAGTGCCCCCAGCAGTAGTCCCCCCCTCCCGTGCAGTGCCCCCAGTAGTGGTCCCCCTGATGCAGGCTCCCAGTAGTGACCCCCCCCTATCCAGTGGTCCCTGTAGTGGTCCTTCCTGTTATTGCCCCCAGTTGTGGTCCCCCCAGTGCAGTGCCCCTAGTAGTAGGCCCCTTTTATAATGCCCCCAGTAGTAGTTTCCCCCCCAAGTAGTGGTCCCCAGTTGAGGTTCCCCCTCCCGATTAAGTGCCCCCTTTAATAGCCCCCCCCCAGTAGAGGTCCTCCCAATAATGGTGCCCCCAGTAATAGCCCCCCCAGTAGAGGTCCTCCTAATAATGGTGCCCCCAGTAGTAGCCCCCTCCCAATAGAGGTCCTCCTAATAATGGTGCCCCCAGTAATAGCCCCCCCCAGTAGAAGTCCTCCTAATAATGGTGCCCCCAGTAATAGCCCCCCCACAGTAGAGGTCCTCCTAATAATGATGCCCCCAGTAGTAGTAGTAGCCCCCCCCGTTGTGCCCCCACCCCAGTAGAGGTCCCCCCAGTGGTAGCCACCCCCGTTGTACCCCCAGTAGTGCTGACAGGTTTTTAAAAATATATATATAAAAACATACTTACCTGAATCCACGCTGCTGCTGCTCCTCCAGTCCGCGACGCCGCTCCCGCCGCCGCCACCCGCCAGTCGTCCCAGGCTGGCGCGCTCAGCATAATGGGACAGACGTCATGACGTCTGTCCCATTACCCACTGCAGGAGCCGGACGGAAGTCCGGCTCTTGCAGTGGGTGCTGCAGCAGTCAATGAGAGTCTCTGACTCTCATTGGCTGCTGTTTAACACACATCGCCGCCAGCGCTGGCGGCGATGCGTGTGTTATGCACAGCCTGAGCCCGCCTCCTGGCGCTATTGGGCAAGCACTCAGGGGGAGGGAACGGGCTCAGGCGTGCAGCACAGGACCGGCGCTGGAAGCCTAGTGCCGGTCCTGTGTAAATGTGTAGCGCTGACCGCACTCATTGCGGACGGCGCTACACTGGTGGCTAACTAGGGCGCCGCCGGTCCCACGGCGCCCAGGGCACGCACCCTGCCCGACCCCCCTTAGTTACGCCACTGTTCATCGCTTCATCCCATCTGCTGTTCTGCATGGCAGATGGAACCATGCAGGTGTAGTTACATGCAGAATGTACTTGTACACATAGGCAAAACTAGACATTTGGTAATGGGTGGTCCCAGTTCCAACCCATTACCAGAAATTATGTTACATTGGAAGTTTGGCACTGTGTTTTGTGATCATTATTTAGGCAGCAAAGACTTATAACATTATTTATATTAGTGTTCCAGCCAGACCTGGGGTAGGACAGGGAGCTGAGGTGCAAGCAGAGTCTTCATGTGCACACACACGCTCATGGCTGACTGGAAGGGGGCGTGTCCTTATGACACATCCACAATTAGTCACTCTTGAGGACAGAGAAACTGAGGTGGAGTTACAAGGAGGGTGAAGGCAGAGCACTGAGGTGAAGTTAAGAGGAGGATGAGGGTAGGGACACTGAGGGGGAATTACAAGGAGGGTGAGAATAGGGACACTGTGGGGGAGTTACAGGGAGGGTGAGGATAGGGACACTGTGGGGGACTTACAGGGAGGGTGAAGGCAGAGGCACTGAGGTGAAGTTACTGTGAGGGTGAGGGTAGGGACACTGAGGTGAAGTTATGAGGAGGGTGAGGGTAGGAACACTGAGGTGAAGTTACAGGAAGGGTGAGTGCAGAGACACTGAGGGAGAGTTACAAGGAGGTGAAGATAGGGACACTGGGGGACTTACAGGGAGGGTGAGGGCAGGAAGACTGAGGGGTACCTACAGGGAGGGTGAAGGCAGAGGCACTGAGGTGAAGTTACGGGGAGAGTGAAGGCATGGACACTTAGGGGGAGTTACAGGGAGGGTACTGAACCCATATATACATATATACATACACACTAGTCCATGGTTCTGCCAGCACTCATTCCAACATAACAACTTGCTCCTGTGTCCAAATAACCATATGTACCACTCCCCTTCCCTCATCTCACCCACACTGTGCCACCCTTCCCTCATCTCACCCACACTGTGCCGCCCTTCCCTCATCTCACCCACACTGTGCTCCCCTTTCCCTCATCTCACCCACACTGTGCCCCCTTATCTCACCCACTGTGCCCGCTTTCCCTCATCTCACCCACACTGTGCCCCCTCATCTCACCCACACTGTGCCCCCATTTCCTCATCTCACCCACACTGTGCCTCCCTTCCCTCATCTCACCTACACTGTGCCCCCATTTCCTCATCTCACCCACACTGTGCTCCCCTTCCCTTATCTCACCCACACTGTGCCCCCATTCCCTTATCTCACCCACACTGTGCCCCCCTTCCCTCATCTTACCCACACTCTGCCCCCTTCCATCATCTGCCTACATTCTGCCCCCCCTTCCCTCATCTCACCCACACTATGCCCCCCTTCCCTCATCTCACCCACATTGTGCCCTCCTTGCCTCATCCTACCCACACTGTGCCCCCCATTCCTTCATCTTACCTACACTCTTCCCCCTCACTTATCTATAACAACGCTGGACAGAGAGGGAACTTCTTAGTCCTGCTCCTCTGAGCTTGGCTGCTGCAGCAGCCATTGGGCAGCTGGGCCCTGCCCCCACCCCAGTGCTGCTCTGCTCAGCTTCTCAGGATACTGACACGCTGATGCTGGCCTATACTCTCAGGGTCGGGTCCAGGCAGCCTCTGCAGGACCCCCAGAATGTCCGGCCACTGGTGTATGTAGGCAGAGCGGGAGGGCGTCCCCAAGTGTTCGGCCCGGGACTCCAATCCCGGAAGACCCCCGTTAATGGCAGCCCTGAGTGGCTGCCATTCTGCTCTTCACTAAAATGTAATCGCGCATGGCCCGACGTCATGACGTCACCATGCGCTTGTGCATGAACAGGATCAGATGATCCTGTTGGTGCCGAATGCCGATGCAGGGGAGGCGGAGCTGGAGAACGTCCTCCTGGTCAGGCGCGGAGGTAACGCATTCCTGACTGGGCACACATTATTTAAATATAATAAATAAAAATGTTTAATCGGTGGCAGAGGCTAATGGGAGGTCCGGTGCAGTAGATTACACAAGATCAGGGGCAAATGCAACATTTCTAGAAGATTTTCCTAATGCTTGATTTTGAAACAGTGCAAAAAAATTTTCTTATAGTAGACCTACCTCTGTAATGGAGATAGGCAAAAGGCAGATAATTGTCTGATGAGAATAAAATGTGTGGAAATTAAAGTTATCTAACTGATGTTATGGTATTCTCCCCATCCTAAATAAATGCCTGTAATTAGCTATATCCATGCTGAGAATTTGTGTAAAATTGGACAAACACATATAGGAGGACTTTTGTGACTAATTAAAACTTTGAGTAAGCAAAAAATTATTTAATAAAAAATATTGTTTCATTCAAATAACATGATACTATATAACATTTAGCTGCAACTAATACATTATTTATGTATGTAAATTAGATTTTGCTGAATTCATACAGCTGTAGGCCTGTATCTCATTTTGTGGTTCACTCAATATTCATTCACATTATCCATGCTTGTCTGTCCAATACAAATTAGCTATAGAACTAATATAGTAATAGTTGTAATTTGTAGGGTTTGACAGGACACAAAATGGAGAAAGGAGATTTCTGTAATCTTTGAATAGTATGTATAAATGATATTAACCATCAACATCACCTAGAATATCAATAACATATTGATTTTATGTGACTGACTTCCACAGAGAGAAATAAATAGCCTAACATACATAACATTTTAGTAATAGCTAGTTACATTGCATTAGTTGTCATCTGAATATATGGAAACATCTACAATTTACAGGTGACACAGTTAAGGGAAACAAATTATATGAATAGCCTTACAGAGAAACATAAAATGTACAGTAAATTAAAATAAAGGGTACAATATTATAATGTTATTGTAAAAGTATCTAAATAGGAAAAACCTTTCAAACTTTATTTATAATTTTTATTCTATTTTTAAATAAGGAATGAGATTGAACATGTACTGTATTGTATATAATATTTCTTTCTGTTTAAGAGGGTTCATTTTCAGTCACTCTTCGGCGTTCAGCTGGTTTTATCACCTCTACTACCATATATTTCAAAATCAAATGAGATGGGTCAGAATAATGAAAAGTATCATAATATGTAAAAATATGTATTACTGACTTATTAACAATGTTAACATATTCCAATAAGTTAGTTTTTAACTTGACACAAGATTTTCCTCATATGCTGTTTACCGAAGGTGCACCTTAGTGAGTTGATAGAATTGTAACTCTAACAGCTGATAAACAAGCAAATTGTGTATTCTGTTATTTATATAGTAAAACACAGTCACTGTGTAATAAATAAATATTCTTTAAAATGTGTGTAATTAAAAAAAGTTAGTCTACATTATAACAGTCAATTATATTTTCAGTTTAAGGTTACATACAGGAATATTTGTTTTCAATTAGGAACTCTTGTATACATAATTCTAGGCCATACATGCTAAGTTTTTTTTCGTGTTGAGAATTAAATTGGGCTATAAACAAAGTTTTTTTGTATTGTATTTTATGGTTTTATTACCTTCATTATTTAGAAGATAATAGAAGATAAATTTTTTTTTCAAACATGCTGACATATTTAACTACTTCAGATATTACAGGATAAGCCTTTTGTAAGGAGCAAAACTAAAAATCTCTAAACTCTTGGAATAAAGATAAATAAGAAAGCTCAGACATTGACTATAAAGAATGTTTATTAAGATATATTTTTGATGAAAGTTAGACAAATGAAGATTATAATTTGCATTTTTTTATTTATTTAATTAATCAAATTAAGGATTTTTTAAGCATGCATTATATTCATTATTCTTATATATCATCCTACAGATCATTATCTCCATTTAAATTACTGTCTGGAGGGAAAATATAAATATGGCTGCCATCATGCCATGTGATGGCACACTGGGAAGAAGGAGGGGTAGGATGTAAAATTAAAACAAATCTGAGTAGTGCATTCTAGTCTTCCTGCTCATTACATCATGTGCCATGCGACAGAACAAAAAAAAAATACTTTTCATTTTTTTCATAGGATTGCTGATTTAAAACGTGTTTTAACGATGATTGCATAAATCAGTGGATGCAGGTAAGGATGGTAAGGTGTGGCTCCTTTTTTTGCCACTAAGGGGAAAACATACCATGCAGTACTAGCACCACATCAGTTGTAAAAGATCTGGAACACTAATGCATTTTATCCAACAGTACTTTATGAAAGGGTAAGAGTCCCTTCAGGTCTTACTATTTGATAAAGTCCTGTCGGATAAAACGCAGACCTTACCATCTTTACCTGTTTCCATTGTTTCTCAGATAAGATATTACACAAGCATTTTTATTGTGAGCTTCTTATTTTTAATTGAAAATAAAATCCTGAAAAATAGTTGTATGATATAATGTGCATTCTGTTTTAAGGCCTGGGGATTTATACCATTTGTTTGGAGCCTCCCTGAGGGATATGGAGTGAATTGACGCCTCTGAAAAGATACACAGATAAGCGACACAATTATAAATTTTTGTACCAGGCCATCCACATACTTTATTGCACACTTTGGTGAGTATTTTATTTAGTCCGTTTCAAATGCCCATGTTCACTGAAATGATATAATGATACCTTTATCTGTACTGGGAATTCATCAAAAGATATCTTTGCTACGTATGTTGAAAGTTTATTTGGTATGAAGCTTCACTAATGTTTTCATTTATAATTTGATCTTTATTTGATGCTATTACACTATGGGCCTGATTCAGACCCACTCGCGAGCGGCTGTCCGCTCGCAAGTGGGTCGATGGTCTGCACTGCGCATGCGCACGACGGAGGGAGCTCCGTCGTGCGCATGCGTGAGACGCGACGAGCGAAGGACTTTCCTTCGCTCGTAGTGTCTGATCAAAGAGAGCGTGCTGTCGATGTTGATTGACAGCACGCCCACTTTGGTGGGCGTGCCGGGGGCGTGCCTCCCAGACCTCCCAAGGGAACGCCTACCGTCAGAAGCTGGCCCCACTGACATCACTAGTGATGTCAGTGGGAGTGATTTTGGCTTTGATAGAGCCAAAATCACTCGGGCCTTGCGGTTGAGAAACTCAACCGCAGGCTTCTGCATGCAGTGGCGATGGTCGCGATGGTCAAGACCATCGCGACCATCATCCTGCACGCTCGTATATGCTGTGGGTGGTGACCCACAGCTATACGAGCGTCCAGGAGGACGCTCCATATTTATGGAGGTGGGCCCTGATTCAGAGCGAGCCCTCTGGTCAGAGCGTCCGGCTCTGAATCAGGGCCTATATGTATATATTATGTATTGATCTTATTGGGCACTTGGCTGTGAACTGCACCTTTTGGAGGATGCAGGATGCTGTAATATATAAATGAGCAACTCTATTTTTCGGTACGCAGACACCTTGTGGTAACCAAATTTTGTATTCACTATCAGCTACGGTGTATTTCACCTGAATGGCATGATGTTCAACACTATTCATCTAACTATGGGGGTCATTCAGACCCGCTTGCGAGCGCAGGAATCTCGCAAGCAGGTCGATGGTGCCCTACTGCGCATGCGCAAGACCCGGCTAGCGACGGGACAGCCGTCGCTCTGGGTCTCGCACCAAAGGGGGCGTGCTGTCGATGTTGATTGACAGCACGCCCCCTTTGGTGGGCGTGCCGGGGGCGTGGCTGCCAGATGGAGGCGTTCCAATGGGAACGCCTACCATCTGAAGCCGGCCCCACTGACATCAGTAGTGATGTCAGTGGGAGTGATTTTGGCTCTGATAGAGCCAAAATCACTCCAGGGCTTGCAGCAGCGAGACCCTACCGCAGTGTCTCCGTCGCAAGCCCGATGGTCGCGATGGTCTTGACATCGTGACCATCATCATGGACGCTCGCTATAGCTGTGGGTGGTCACCCACAGCTATGCGAGTGTCCAAGAGGCCGCTCCATTTTCATGTAGGAGGGCCCTGATTCAGAGCGAGCGCTCTGGTCAGAGCGTCCGGCTCTGAATCAGGCCCTATATTCATTGTGTGACTAGCAGCCACCCCTGATTGTGGGGAGTGCACATATCATATTGTGAGATTCATTTATTTTTGTGTATTTTTGGTTTTTGCTCTTTGATCTTTTCTAAACATCAATTAATTATGGGTCGCAGCTCACGGGCCAGTAATGTGCACTTACCCCCCAGGGTAAAATTTAACAGCCAGCTCCTGTCTCTTTGTTTATCATAACATTATGTATATTTATCTCATTCATATTGTCTGAAGCAGCTTTCCCTAAGTTGTTGACCCAGCAAAGGGAAATAGTCAGTGGAGATATTACTGAAGAGATTTGATTAAATTCTGTCAAAAAATATTAAAATTTAATACATTGCCTGGCTCAGAATGGTTTTAATGACAACTTTTATAGAGTGCTTATGAATGACCTAGTCCCGATGCTTACCATTTTGAAAAAAATCTTCCTGAGAGCATCCTTTATCCTACATTCAAAGAAGTCCTTCTTCAAAAAGTCCTGAATTGACTCTCATATAGCACTAATACGTTCTTCACTAAGGATATTAAATTATTAGCCAAAAGCATGTCTATCAGGCTGCAAACACTAACGTTATGATATTTTGACCAAACATTAATTAGGATTTACTCATGAAAGCCATTCGGTTCAAGATCCAAATTGACAGCAATTTGTAGCCTCGTATTCCTCCAAATCATACAAAAATATGGTTTTAGTTTAGAAAAAGTGTCTGGCCAAAGTCTCTTGGATGCACTTATAAAACATATTTGTAAAACATAAATTTGGACAAACGCAAGATTAGTACAAGTCTTTTATGCTGAACTCGCTCCTGCTCTAACAATGATCTGAAAGGACATACTATTCACATAACTAGGGTCATGAAATAAGCCTGTCCTTTATCCACACACTTATGTAATCTACCCCTGGATTCTTTGTAGAGGATATTTTAGTCTTGCAACAACCTCCAGGGAATTAGAATTGGCAGAGCTAAGATTAAAGTCTTAGCAATTGTTGACAATTTGTTACTTTTTATAAGAATTTGGGCTCATATCTGTATTTGTAGGGAGTACCTGATAAATCAGTTGCTTTGGCACTGGATTCTAGAATATGTCCTCCCTGAAGCAGACCTCTGGATTAACATTGGGCCCACAAAGTATTCCTTATCTTGTTATCCTCTTCCCTAAAAGCATTCATTTATTATTTACCATAAATATTATAATGATTATTTACAAAATTGTATCTGAACTAATTGGGTAGGAAAATTCGCAGCTATCTTATTTGGGAAGGTCAAATTTTAAGTTGTCAGCCTTCACAAAGATTGTATATCCACTACAGGTTCTTTCCTTTCTTCTACTAATTATGATAAAATCTTAAATTCTGCCTTCTATAACTTTATTTGAAATGGCAATAAATCTAAATTTAGTTTTACAATGCTTTAAAAAACTGAACCTGCCGTTGGGATAAACTACTCATATGTATGTTATGGTGCATACACACAGGACGATCGTCAACGATAATGATATCTTTGAACGATCTCCCAGGTGTGCTGGATGATCGATATCGATCATCCAGCACGCCACAAACCCACCAACGATGGGCAACGACCTGCGATCAACGATCGCAGGTCCCTATAGTAACCTGGTAGATATCGACCAGGTTGGCCTACATGCACGGGCGATGGACAATATCGTTATCGTCCATATGTGCCCGCGCATCGAAGGTCATTGGACACCGAAAAATGCACGATATGAAAAATGCACGATATGAACGATAACGATATGATCGATATCGTTATCGTTCATATCGGCCATTTTAATCGTACCGTGTGTACGCACCATTAGGCTTTATAATCAAACAGTAATTTGCAGATACATCAAAGATTGGATCCACGATTAGAATGTTTATACAAACTCTTTTTTTAGACCAACAACTTCTGCCTAATTACCTACTTATATTTTTGCTACACCTCGTCACAGGGAATACTTCTCTAAAGTTATTGGTGGGATATCGGCTGAAAATACAAATTTGTAGCATCTGCAGATTGGACCCTGTGGCTAACACCATCTTCAGATGACATTAACCAAATGTAGTCTATGCAAACAAGATAAAATAAAGAGAACATTGCTAATGCTTTTATGCCAAGTATTATAAAGGTATTACCGATATAAATGTTAATATAAAAGGCTTGGTTGAATAAAAGAATAGAACTCTTTAATAACAAAAATACTTTATACATACCAATATGACACAATAAATATAAAAAATCTTAACATATAACATATATATCATGAGTAATCACTTGTATATTCCAATGGGGATATAGTGGGATAATCGGAAAAACTCCTGTTATTGAAGATGACAAAAAAAACACTGTATTTTCCTTCAGTATAGGGACCAGATGTACTAAGCTCTGAAAAGTGATAAACTGGACAGTGATAAACCACCAGCCAATTAGCTCCCAACTGTTATTTTTCAAACACAGCCTGTAACATGACAGTTGGGAGCTGAGTGGCTGGTGCTTTAACACTCTCCAGTTTATCACTTTTCAGAGCTTAGTACATCTCCACTATTATGTGCACATATGGTTGCGTGGCTCTGAATCAGATCCGGTGTGTCCTTCCTAGGCTGTCACACAGGGGAGTGACAAAGAGCAGTTTTCATTACTTATTAAATGTGAAGCCTGTCTTTAACATTTATATTCCTTGCATTAAGCAATGTATACTTTCATTTTTCAGTTTTATGAAATACTTCACACAATTACACACATAACTTCATTCCTCTTTTGTTTATATTCTTATTTAACATAACATTTGTTTACAATTGCCATTTCCATACTGGGGTGGCGTTGGCGGGACCAGCAAAGAGCTAGGAACAGCAATCACGTGTACAGGTCACTTGTAAGGCTTAATGGGATGCGCTGGGAATTTGGTTGAGTTATCGTGGAAACTGTAAGAATTGTGTCCAGTGACTATTGGGGACATGTATCAAGCCTTGGAGAGAAATAAGTGAAGTTGCCCAAAGCAACCAATCAACCTTTAACTGTAACATCTACCACAGTCTATGAAATGTCAGTTAGAAGCTGATTGGTTGTTTTGGGCATCTACTCCACTTTATCTCTCTCCGAGGCTTGATGCATCTCCCCTAGGGAGTCTTTGACAAGCATCCACACAGCAATACAGCTGCTGACTAAAATGTTGGATATTACATTACGTAATATGGCCAACAATCAACCAATTTATTCAGTTGCATTTTACAGCATTGCTCATTTATCTGCATGTCATAGGGAACATTTATGTAACATATGTAGCCCCTGTAGCTCTGCTACAAAATTAATCAATGAGGGCGAAACAATTCAGCACATGTTGAATAGCGCCGGTGAGTTGGTCCCGCAGCTATTTAAGTCAGTGCGCTGTTCAGTCCGATTATTACAAGTTAAGATGGAGAATGCCTGTTCTCGCAACTTAACTTGGTGTTTAGTCGTGAGAATCAGCGTTCTCCGACAAAAGTGACGGCCGCGAGGCTGTCAGCGCTGTGTTAAGCCAGAAAACAGCCTTTTGGTGGGCACATTAGTCGTGTTTCTCCTCGCACCCCAGGAGGATGCCAGAAGAAATCAATTAGTCATCCTAATCCTAACAGCGCGATGAATTGAATAGCTCTGGGACCAACTTCCTGGCACTATTCTAATCACGCTGAATTGAATCGCCACCAATATTTCATAACCAGAAACATTACCATTCCATTAATCTATATCCATATATTCGATGCGTCTTTTCATTACTCCTTGTATCAATCAGGAATATAAAAACATTTATCTGAGAGGCAAAGTGAACATTGGCGGCTAATAGGTAAGTGTTTAATGCAATAACTTTACATATTACTCTGTAAAACATTTGTTAATGTTTCCTGTTGCCTGTTTTGTACTCTAAATAACAAATAAGTGGAATACCACACTGGGATTGGCGCTAGACATATATATATATAAACAAAGGGAAATATTAAAATCAAAAGAATAGATAAAAATGGCAAATTTTCATACATAAAAAATGAAGATACAGAGGATAATCTCCTCCACAATGGTAAATAGTATATACTTACTCCTTTATCAGTCCAATATATGCAAATTTCCGCAGATTAAATATCTAGTGAAGTTCCTCCACTCTTTATTCTTCTGCATCGTATTCCTCAAACATGGATAACCGAAAAAGAAAAGCCAGAAGATATATTCATAGCGCAGTATGTCTTTTACTTGCTCAAATATAAAGTCTCTCTTATAAACACACAGTGTAGAGCGAACCCCAACTCACAGGAATAATCACCACTGTAATCATGTAAAGGTTTCTTTAGTCTCCACCTTAAGAAATACACCCCTCAAATGGTAGACATAGACGTACCACACTTACAAATTAAAAGCACTGGAATCTCCTATAAAGGTATCTTTTTTTATCTCTGTTGTTCACTTCTTATTCATACATTCATCATCCAAGGAAAAACCGTGAACCTCAACCAAATATGGAGAAAAACTTGTATCAGAGAAAAAGTAATTCTCCATCCAATCTGGAATGTATAGGTAAAAACAGATGCGACATATGCATGAACATATGCTATTTGTTAGTGTATCTTTTCCTATGTAGACATTCATCTCTAGATACATTCCAAATTGTCTTATGTATGAAATATAATACCATTGCTATGAGAACCTCATATTTGGTACATATCATGGTTTGCTACATGGGTGGTTGATCTTCACAATGCTCTATATATGTGTGTAATAGAATCTTTCTAAAACATGAAAGTGGAAACCATAGTTAGGTCTGAGAGATAGTAGATTATTTGTGGCACACAGATGGGTCACTGCACATTTCTGAGATAATTAAATTTAGCCTTGAACATAATTGCCCACTAATGTTCTATTGTCCTGTAAAAGTAAAAATTATTGCAGTGGGGACTAACCCTTTGTGCATTAAAGTAAAGTGTATAACATTTGCTCTTTGGCCTTTCAATTGTAAAATTAGATGGCTTAATTACTGTAAAGTGAGAGTTTTTCATAACAAATAGTCAAAAAACTAAACGGTAAATGAGTGCATTTCATTTATTTCTTGCTAAAAGAGTACATTTGTAACATGAAATAAATATGTACTGCTAAATATTAATATGCTTAGTTTTTCTTGCATTAATAAAATACACAAAAACAATTGTGAAACTTATTTTATTTCCTCATTGTCAGTGGTAATGTCAATTCTAACACTTGAATGCTTGTTTTTATTTATTTATTGCATAGTAACTAATGGAAAAAAACAACAACTTTTTGGCTACAACATACAGTAAAGAAATAATATTGCCCCTTTTGAGAGAATTAACAATAATTTTATCCTGATGGTAAAATAAATAAACTGACTCTGTGATATCAGTTTTATTATTATTATTATTATTATTATTATTGCAATAAAATAATAATAAAAACGATAGTAATTACCTTAAATCTAAAAGTTAGTACTTACCTAAAATCTTATTCTGTCTTTGATGTAATATAATCTAGATGTAACTTAAAAAGAAAATCAACATAGACAAGACAGCCTGCTCCCATGGCCAAATTAGCAAAACTCCCGTAAATCCCACCTACTTAATATCCAGGCAGCCAATTAGCAGCAGTTTCTCACAGAGTTACAATGACAAAATAATCTCCTCAGGCTCTGGGCCTCCACAGATGTCCCTTTTCTTGAAATTGTCTTTCCTACTCAGAATTGATTGTGTGGAGACCTTGCTGCAATAAGGAAACCCAGACTGAATGTGTCTTCTCGGTATGGGAGAGCTAGTTTGACATTGTCTCCAATGCACTACATGGTATGAACTCAGAATGGTGGCCACTGATCCCCTAATCCAAGTTGCTCCTCTTCCACCTGCCGATACTGGTTAGATATATTCATTTATGGTCAATCTTGGGAGAACAGGTCTTTCCTCTTTCCCCTTTCCTCTCTCTTTGCTATACTCCTCTCCCTGGGCATGACACATTGGGCCTGATTCAGCTTTGGGAATAGAGTAAGAAATAGCAAGTAACTGTGTACCTGGACAAACCATGTTGCAATGCAAGGGGTGCAAATACATTCTTTTTTTTGGCATGATCTAATTCTCTGTCACTTTTTTCTAGGGTTCCTCGACATTAAAAACAGACTAAGAAACAGGTGAGATGGGGCTTTAAATACACAAAAAAGGTAATGGAAGTTGCAACACAACCCAGAACCTAGTCTTGGCTAGAGATAGATAGATAGATAGATAGATAGATAGATAGATAGATAGATAGATGTGGTAAAATACAGGTAGGTTGTGATGTCACCTCAGTGTGCTGCTCATGTGACTGGCTGACATCATAAACAGCCTTTGTGACTGTTATGCAGTTTTCATATAAAAGTTACTGCTTGGTATAGAACTGTCAATTATCAGCTAAATATAATGATGGATGGATAAAGATAGATACATTCTGTAGATAGATAGATAGATAGATAGATAGATGGATGTTGGGGCATTTAGCGGTACACAATAACAGTACCTTTTTTTAGCATAACATTTAGTTCTTATAAATAGTTCCAGAAACTGGAACAAATCATTGAAATATTTTCAAAAAATAATCAAATAAGTATGTGAACACTTATCCAAAGTATGGAAATTGCTATAAATCTTGTTTCAACTTGTAACTTTAAGTGAGTACCAGCACATTTTTAGGATTACTGTCCTTTTATATTTTTCTACAGAAAAAAAACACTGTGTATCTATTACTGTGTTTAATATAGGCATACAGTAGACATTTGACATAATGCAAAATATAAGCATGCTAAAAGGTGTATCCACAGATACTTGCAAATCATATTCAGTATGTATCTATTAGGGGCTCTCATGGAGGATGCACATTTTTCTCCCTCTTCCTCCATGAGACCAGGACGTACCACTGAGTGTCTCCTGAGGTAGACTGTGCAAACACATAATAGAGGCTACTATTACCACTATTGCACCACTGCTGGGCACTACATAAATTCCACTGCCACCACTGATTGTATGTGCAGATGTGTACTCCAGATAATGCACATAGTGGTGTAACTTCATCCCAGATGCCCAGAAGCAAGTTCTAATTTGGTATGACGGTACACTCAGGGTACATAGTTACAGCCCTAAGTGGGGTGAATATGTTGTGGACAATGGATGAGGTGCCCCTTCAGAGCTGGAGCCCAGTGGCAGGCGCCTCCATTGTCTTCCTTAGTTCTGCCCCTGAATTCACACCACCCATGTAACCGGTTCCTGGCTGGACCTGTTACACTACATCCCTGCATTGTGTACCTTCTGCCTTAACCCTGTGTTGACATGCATCCTGTGTTCTACTTGGTTAATACTATAAACCAATACCTGGTTAAACTATTCATCATGAGGACTGACCTCCATCACACACTGCTGCCACCTATATTCTCTACGCTTACAAGTTCTGCCAATAATTATGACAATACTGCATCTAATAACAGATGCTTTGAGTATATATTATGTAACCAATAGGTAGCTGCATTTAATCCTATATCTTCATAAATGTGCAGAATGTTATGTGAGGCACATGGAATTTGTATATCGCATTGGTGGTGTATGCGGACATGCAAATATGACATTTCCTGAAGGAAGGAACTGAGTAGATCAGGTGCATTTACAGGATTAATTCCTATTCAGCTGAGGGTTGCACAGGAACTTATTTCCAACTAAGGACCTGAGTCAGAGATGGACGCTATGCCGATGTTTATGCAGCTGAGCGATTATCGGTAGTCTGCACATGTGTCTAAGTCACTTTGTGCATGCGTCAAGTTTCATTTTCATTGTTGCTTGCAGTGAGGATTTATTTGCATAGTGACTGACAGGCAGGTACCATATGTGGGTGACAATGAGGGGTGGAAACTCAAATGCAAGCGTGTGGTGACCATTGTCAGGGTGTGTATTAGTAAAGATGCCTCTGGCATCTCCATTCCCATTGCCGGTCTGTGTGAACCTTTGGGTTACTTAGAAAGCCGATTAAGGACAGATCTGTGACTGATGCTTCATCTTTGTATGCCGTCACTTGGATTTGCAAAGCTGCCGGTGGGGGTCTCAATACAAATCCAAGCGGCTGTGACATTTGTATATTTTCGCACAGCCAATGCGTATGGAAAGGCGGTTGTGACAGCATTTGCGCCCTTCTCTTCCCTAAATCCACAATTTCTCAAAAGTAGAAGGTGCTTTTCCAGGCACAGTTTCAATAACTAACAGAATATTGGCATGGGAATCGGTATGAAATACCGAAATACCTCCCCCCTCCTGCAGCCTAACTCTAAGTCCCCTCGGGGTGGCTAAACATAACCCTCCCACCCCGCTGCAAATATTTACTCCTGTCTCTTTATGATCTGTATGCTGACTGCCGTGATTCCGACGTCGGCATCCTCAGTCATGTCAGGATTCCAACACCGGTGTTCTCACGGTGATTGGGATTCCAGCAGTCAGCATCCCGATCATCGGGATATTAACCGATTCCCATTGACATACACCCATGTATGCTGGATATGGAGGAATAGGTGCATTTGTTCACATGTTTAAGTTCTCTCCTTTACAAATTACCTCCATTGCCATTTGATATTGGCTTCATTTATTGGGTGTTATGATTCTGCAAATTTTATGCTTATGCCCACACTTTGATATTTACATTACTTGGAAATTGGGACATAAACACCAAATTGATCTTCATTCCTTGTCACCAGTGATGACACAACTGTGTATATAAGACTTTTCCCTTAAATTCAAACCCATAATTTATATTTCAGTATAATTTTTTCCTAAAGACTTAGGCCCTGATTCAGAGCCGGACGTTCTTTGTGAGCGCTCGCTCTGAATCAGGGTGTTTTTTTTTTTTACCCCCCCCACCTCCAGGCCGCTTGCTCAGCTGTGGGTGACCACCCACAGCTTTAGCGGGCGGCCTGTCGATGGTCGCAATTATCGCGACCATTGGGCTTGCGACGAGACCCTTGTGGTAGGGTCCCATCCACCGCAAGCCCCAGTGAACTTCCTGCTCTATAGGGTCAGTAGGGCCACCCACAAACGGCAGGCGTTCCTTCAGGAACGCCTCCGTTTGTCCAGCCACCCCCCCTGCACGCCTACAAAACAGGGCGAGCTGTCAATCACAATCGACAGCCGCCCCGTCTTGTAGTGAGTCCTGCAGCGAGTTAAAATTCACTCACAGCGGGGCGCGCGCACGCTGCGCGGGCGCACTGCCTGGCCATCGACCTGCTTGCGAGCGCTATGTGCTCGCGAGCGTGTCTGAATCAGGCCCTTATATTTTACATAATATCAATAGTCTACTAATATTATTTACAGAATTATCACTATCCCTATATTGAAGGGACTGGAAAAGGCAAAGACTTAGGATGTCTAGCTTATGGTAAAAGCTGGGGCACAAATCTTACTCCTAATATAAGGAGCTTGATGAATTGTGTAAATGAGGGCCTGCTGTACTATTGTATGTGCTGATCTAAGTGTTAGGTATTATAGTATAGCACTAACAATGTTAGAGATACTGTACAGTGTATTATTGTGTCTTTCTCTGCCTTTCCAGACATGAACAGCATCTTCATCATACTTCTTCTATCCTGGTTCATGGCATCTGTCTGGTCCCACATTGTTCTGGAAGAGAAGCCAGAAAGAACCAACAGTGTCAATGTTATTCGATTTTCTGAGATTCTTCCTCCCATTTCCATAGTAGGTCAGTAAGAATCTAGTTATGTTATCCAACATAGAACAATACAGTCATAATACTGTATAGATTGCTAATTCATTACATTTTTCACTATTTATTATTATCAACCAGATTTAACCAAGACATCACGCAGGGTGAGCAGAGTCGATGCTGAAAGGAATAAGTTGGCTAAGGTAGAAATTTGTCTTTCTTCTGTACCTGTATTTTTCAAAAACTCCTCTTTTCTAATTTATGTCATAAAACTGGATAAACACCCCATATGAATCACAATATAGAAGCAATTGAGGACTTGGCAGCAGCAGGACACATTTGACTGAAGAGGATATTCCAGGATTGGATATGTCTGATGTCCTACCCTGCGACACTGGTTTCATCCAGGTTTGTCCCATTGCTGCTAATCCCCCAGACAAATTCAACCAATATTGCAGTGTGGTCAGGGTTTCCATCCTGTATAAATAACACACATTTTTAAATTAGGGGGTTGATGTAAGCGTGAGGCTTAAGTAGGTTGTTTTTCTATCACGTATTTATCATGTTATTCATCTTGCAGAGAAAAGTCCCTCCTAAAAAGAAGATACACCCACCCCCGGCTGCAAACTGTGTTCCTCTTCAATCCAGCTGTAAGCCCCCTGCCCCACCGTGTTGTGAGCCCTGCGCCATATGTCACTGCCACCTTTTCCAGACTGTCTGCTACTACAAAATGGGCTATCCGCACTGCTGAACACAGCTACCCAAAGCCGTTACACACAAAGGAGTAACAGGAGTGGTTCTCATTGCTATATTGTCCACTAATATTTTATTACAATCACCACTAATAACACCATCACACTTATAGTAGTTTATCTCACATACCAATAATATTATTCACATTATTTATTATTTACACAGGTACAGACATTTCTGGAAGGATATTAAAAATAATATTACATAATATGCATTTAACATGGCAATCAATTACTTTATATTGCTTCAAAAGTGATTTATTTGTTAAACAGAAGTGAGTATGGAATCGGTATGAAATACCGATGGCCGCATGGCGGGCGGTTCGATTCCCGGCAGTGCCTGGCCGACAAAAGCAGAGTTCCCGGCAGCGGAAGCCCAACAGCGCTGGAAATCCCGATCATCGCTAAGGTAAGTATAAACTAACCTAACCCCCTCCTTAGGGGTGCCTAACCCTAACCTCCCCCCCAAGTGCCTTACCCTAATCCCCCCTCTAAGTGCCTAACCTTAACCCCCCCCTTTCCCGCTGCCTAAACCTAAGTCCCCCGGGGGGGTGCCTAACCCTAAGTCCCCCCGGGGGTGCCTAACCCTCCCTCCCCCTAGCCTAACCCTAACCCTCCCGGTGGGGTGCCTAACCCTAAGTCCCCCCGGGTGCCCTAAACCTAACCCTCCCCCCGCAGCTGTCCGCTCGCGGCGCCCGGCAACCCTTCGATCGGGATGCCGGGCACCGGTCTCCTGTCATCAGGGAAATGTCAGGCGTCTACATCTAGACGCCCGGCATTTCACCCTCGCCGGGATATGACAGTCGGGAAGCTGGCTGTCGGTATTAAGGCAGCCGGTTTCCCGATTGTATACCGTGAGTATAATGTCCCAAGAAATTTGCCTGCCTCAAAAAGATTTTTCCTAGCTTTTGGAAGATTACTATTATATAGCATATGTCAGAGGTTCCCAAATGCGGTTCTCAAGGCTCCCCAACAGTTCATGTTTTAGAGATATCCATAAAGTTCAAGACTAGATGACAAGCTGTGTCAGAATTCAATGTTTCGGTCTTTCGACCGCTATCAAGAAGATTACCATTATATATATATATATATATATATATATATATATATATGCACACTACTGTGTAAAAGCTGTAGGTAGGTGTGGAAGTAAGAAAGCTTTAAAAGTGTTTATTTTTATCAATTAACAAAATGCAAAATGAATGAGCAGAAGAAAAATTTATAACAAATCAATATTTGGTGTCACCACCCTTTTCCTTCAAAACAGCATCAATTCTACACTTGCACACAGATTTTTAAGGAACTCCGCAGGAAGACTGTTCCAAACATCTTGGAGAACTAACCACAGATCTTCTGTGGATGTAGGCTTGATCAAATGCTTCTGTCTCTTCATGTAATCTAAGACAGACTTGATGATGTTGAGATCAGGGCTCTGTGGGGGCCAGATCATCACTTCCAGGACTCCCTGTTCTTCTTTACTCTGAAGATAGTTCTTAATGACATTGGCTGTATGTTTGGGGTCGTTGTTCTGCTGCAGAAGAAATTTGGAGCCAATCAGACACCTCCCTGATGGTATTGCATGATGGATAAGTCCCTGTCTGTATTTCTCAGCATTGAGGACACCATTAATTCTGACCAAATCCCCAACTACATTTGCTGAAATGCAGCCCTAAACGTGCAAGGAACCTCCACCATGCTTCACTGTTATCTGCAGACACTTAGTATTGTACTTCTCTCATTTCATTATTGTACTGCTCTCTCATTTAAATCAATGGGGCCAGATGGGATACATCCAAGGATACTAAAAGAGCTTAAAGGGGTGCTGGTAACACCATTAACAGAATTATTCAACCAGTCACTTGCTACTAATTCCAGAGGACTGGAAAAGAGCAAACATTGTCCCACTGCACAAAAGTGAAAGCAAGGAAGAGCCAAGCAACTACCGACCAGTGAGCCTTACATCAGTAGTAGGGAATTTGATGGAAACACTCTTAAAAGAGTCATAAAGAGTCATCTTAAATCCAGCAATTTGCAGGATCCCAAACCGCATGGACTTACTGGGGGGAGATCATGTCAAACAAATCTTATTGACTTTTTTGATTGGGTGACTAAGGAATAGGTAAAGGGCAGGGGGGCATAGATATAGCTTATCTAGACTTTAGTAAGGCTTTTGATACTGTGCCACATCGCAGACTGTTAAATAAACTGGAAAGCATGGGATTAAATACAAAGATAGTTGAATGGCTGCAGGATAGGAAACAGAGAGTTGTAGTAAATGGAGTGCAGTCTCACAAGGGAAATGTTACCAGTGGAGTACCTCAGGGATCTGTACTTGGACCAGTGCTTTTTAATATATTTATTTGTTACATTGCAAATGGTATTGACGGGAAACTATGCCTTTTTGCAGATGACACAAAGGTATGCAACAGGGTAGACACACCAGGAGGGGTAAAACAAATGATTGATGATCTAGGTAGACTAGGCGAATGGTCAATAACATGGTAACTACAGTTTAATTCTTAAAAAATGCAAGATCATGCACTTGGGTCTCAACTACTGCTAAATATAGTATTAATGGCATTATACTGGAAACTACTGAAGAGGAAAGGGATCTAGGAGTCACTATTTCAGATGACTTAAAGGCAAGCAAACATTGTAACAAAGCAAAGCAATGAGGAAGGCAAGTCAGCTGCTTGGTTGCATAGGGAAAGGAAACAGTAGCAGAAAGAAAGAAGTGATAATACCACTGTATAGGTCATTGATACATCCTCATCTCGAATACTGTGTTCAGTTCTGGAGGCCATAACTCCAGAAGGATATTAATACATTAGAGACTGTACAAAGAAGGACAACTAAAATGGTGCAAGGCCTACACCACAAGACGTACCAGGAAAGACTAAAAGATCTTAGTATGTATCGTTTGGAGCACAGAAGGGAAAGGGGGGTCATGATAGAAACATTCAAATATATAAAGGGTTTTAACAGGGTAAAGGAAGGAGACATTCTTCAAAGAAAGAGAAGTATTAGAACAAGAGGACATGTTCTGAAACTGGAGGGTGGTAGGTTCAGGGGAAATTTGAGTAAAAATTACTTCACAGAAAGGGTAGTGGACAAGTGGAATAGCCTCCCATCAGAGGTGGTAAAGGCTAAGACAGTATATCAATTTAAACATGCATGTGATAGACATAAGGATATCCTTCAGAAGAAGTAAGGATCAGTAAGGGTTGAGGTAACAATATGTTTAAAAATAGGGCAGACTACATGGGCCAAGTGGTTCTTATCTGCCATCAAATTCTATGTTTCTATATTTGCAAGGAGTCCTGGAAGTGATGATATGGTTCCCACGGAGCCCTGATCTCAACATCATCAAGTCTGTTTGGGATTGCATGAAGAGATAGAAGGATTTGAGCAAGCCTACAGCCACAGAATATCTGTGATTAGTTCTCCAAGGTGTTTGGAACAACCTCCCTGCAGAGATGCATCAAAAACTGTGTACAAGTGTACCTAGAAGAATTTAACAATTGATGCTGTTTTCAAGGCAAAGGGTGGTCACACTAAATATTGTTTTGATTTAGATTTCTCTTCTGCTCATTCACTTTGCATTTTGTTAATTGATAAAAATAAACTATTAACATTTCTGTTTTTAAAAGCATTCTTACTTTGCAGCATTTTTTCCGCACCTGCCTAAAACGTTTACACAGTACTGTGTGTATATATATATATATATATATATATATATATATATATATATATATATATATAAACACAAAATATGTCAGCCGGCACCCCTAAAAGTTACAACAGGCACTTGTGCTCTCTTCAAACTAGTAACATCACTCCAGGTAAGAAAGGGCACTCAGAGACTTTCAATGCATGAAAAAGGTGGATGTATTAGGCAACATTTTGGGGTGCAACCCCCTTTGTCAAGTCATCTATTCTGTTGGTGATGGATTGACAAAGGGGGTTGCACCCCGAAACGTTGCCTAATACATCCACCTTTTTTATGCATTGAAAGTCCCTGAGTGCCCTCCTTACCTGGAGTGATTATATATATATATATATATATATATATATATATATATATATATATATATATATATATATAATTACAGTCAGGTGCATAAATATTGGGACATTGACAGAATTTTCATATTTTGGCCTCTATTCACCACCACACTGGCTTTGAAATGAAACAAAGAAGATGTGTTTTAACTGCAGACTTCCAGATTTAATTTGAGGGTAATTACATCCAAATCAGGTGAACGGTGTAACGAAATACAACGGTTTCTATATGTGCCTCCCACTTTTTAAGGGGCCAAAAGTAATGGGACTATCAACTCAAAAGCTATTTCATGGACAGGTGTGGGCTATTCCCTCATTATTTCATTATCAATTAAGCAGGTAAAAGGTCTGGAGTTGATTCTAGGTGTGACATTTGCATTTGGAATCAGTTGCTGTCGACGCTCAATATGAGATCCAAACAGCTGTCACTATCAGTGAAGCAAGCCATCATTAGGCTGAGAAATCAAAACAAACCCATCAGAGAGATAGCAAAAACATTAGGTGTGTCCAAATCAACTGTTTGGAACATTTTTAAAAAGAAAGAATGCACTGGAGAGCTCAGCAACACCAAAAGACCTGGAAGACCACGGAAAACAACTGTGGTGGATGACAGAAGAATTATTTCCCTGGTGAAGAAAAACCCCTTCACAACAGTTGGCCAAATCAAGAACACTCTCCAGGAGGTAGGTGTACATGTGTCAAAGTCAACAATCAAGAGAAGACATCACAAGAGTGAATATAGAGGGTTCACCACATGATGTAAACCACTGGTAAGCCACAAAAATAGGAAGACCAGATTAGAGTTTGCCAAACAACATCTGAAAAAGCCATTACAGTTCTGGAACAACATCCTATGGACAGATGAAACAAAGATCAACTTGTACCAGAGTGATGGGAAGAGAAGAGTATGGAGAAGGAAAGGAGCTGCTTATGATATAAAACATACCACCTCATCAGTGAAAGATGGTGATGGTAGTGTCATGGCGTAGGCATGTATGGCTGCCAATGGAACTGGTTCCCTTGTATTTATTGATAATGTGACTGCTGACAAAAGCAGCAGGATGAATTCTGAAGTGTTTTTCGGGCAATATTATATGCTCATATTCAGTCAAATGTTTCAGAACTCATTGGACGGCGCTTCACAGTGCAGATGGACAATAACCGGAAGCATGCTGCAAAAGCAACCAAAGAGTTTTTTAAGGCTAAAAAGTGGAATGTTATGCAATGGCCAAGTCAATCCCCTGACCTGAATCCGATTTGAGCATGCATTTCACTTGATGAAGACAAAACTGAAGGGAAAATGCCCCAATAACAAGCAGGAACTGAAGACATTTGCAGTAGAGGCCTGGCAGAGCATCACCAGGGATGAAACCTAGCACCTGGTGCTGTCTATGCGTTCCAGACTTCGGGCTGTAATTGCCTGCAAAGGATTTGCAACAAAGTATTAAAAAGTGAAAGTTAGATTTAGGATTGTTTAGTTTGTCCCATATCTTTTGGCCCCTTAAAAAGTGGGAGGCACATATAGAAACCATTGTAATTCCTACACCGTTCACCTGATTTGGATGTAATTACCCTTAAATTAAATCGGAAAGTCTGCAGTTAAAGCATATCTTGTTTGTTTCATTCCAAAGCCATTGTGGTGGTGAATAGAGGCCAAAATATGAAAATTCTGTCAAAGTTCCAATATTTATGCCCCTGACTGTATCTGTATATGTATGTATGTATGTATGTATGTATGTATGTATATATATATATATATATATATATATATAAAGCTCCAAGATAGAACCGCACACACTTTGGTGAACAACACAGGGTGCCTCAGCTACTTAATAGCATATATACAAAAGTGAGACCAGATCCCCTACATCAAAGAAGGGGGGAACCAACCTCTGAAGCCAGCACACCAGACAGTTAATCAATGAAAAAAACATATATATTGAAGTACAGCCAAATTACATCGGGAAAAAAATTTCATGTCACATCTGCAATGCAGTAGATACTCAACAGTGCCTGGCGACCAAATGCAGTATGCTGGGTGAAGCGCCCGATGGCCGTTTCAGTGGTACAACCACCTTCATCATGAGCACATGGTGCATCGCAAATGTGACATGCAATTTTTTTCCCGATGTAATTTAGCTGTACTTCAATATACATGTTTTTTTCATTGATTAACTGTCTGGTGTGCTGGCTTCAGAGGTTGGTTCCCCCCTTCTTTGATGTAGGGGATCTGGTCTCACTTTTGTATGTATATATATATATATATATATATATATATATATATATTAGAGCCAGTTGTCAGTTATTTTGTCTACATATTTAGACATTAACCTGCATGCAATTAGTTGTTGTGCCAAAAATAAATATCTCTAAATCTTATCACCATTAACCTGCATGTAATTAGTTGTTGTGCCAGAAATAAACAGCTCTAAATCTACATATGTAATATATTAGTACAAAGGCACAAATCCATCATTGGCTGTAATAAAATACATTGTGTCCAACAATATCAATTTAGCATGCTAACAAACAGATTTTTTCTCAGAAACTTGATTGATGTGTTACAATTTATTTTAAACAAAATCGATGGTGTGAGTTATAAAATTATTTTGTATCTGAGAAAATGTGTTACACAATAATTTTTTGTTCCAGAAAATTAATGTTAAGTGTTACTAAATTGATTTTGTGTTGACAAAATAATATGAATTTTTGCTACAAATTTAATTTTGTATCAGAAAAGCCAAATTAGCACTGGAAATTAAGCTTATTAGGAGTAATTAACTAAAATGGCATGGTTGCAACTTATTCTGTGGAGGTCATTAATTAAGTGCAAATAGCAGTGGCTCAGCCAGGAGCAGAACACAGCAATGCCGGACCCCATATCAAATATGGGAAAGGAGCCAGTGATACTAGTCCACCCTGCACATGGCTTACACTCTACTCTACAGTGCATGTGTAGTGAAACCATTTGATCACTTGATAAGCAGTTAATCCAATATAAGAGGTATTTTGTTAAACACAATAAGAAATGTGTTACACAAATCTGTCCACTTACCTGATAATATTAACAATTACAAAATCAGGATAAGTTAGGTTACATCCAATATAGTCTTGCCCATTTTGGGCCACACTCATTATTAAAAGGCCTTGCCCCTTTAAGTAAGAAGTATGTGTCCACATGATGCATGCCATTATGTGTGTTGTGCCACTACCTACCCATTTTACAGAGCTATTGCTCTTTTACAAAAGGCACTGTCTTACTGTGTGCAGCAGCGTCAAAACCAACCAGCTCAAAAGCTGTGTTCTGAAGCCACCCACACAGCTTATGTTTCAGTTGTGGTGACCTGTAAAATCAAAAATAACCACATAAAACACACAAAGAAGCAAAAATCGGCATTACAACAATCAAACCATCCTTGAAACTGATTAAATGAAAATGTTGGCTAGGAACAGAAAAAATACAAGCATAAGTATGAGCCTTGACGCATAAGTAAAATTAATCTATTGCACATTATTGCTATTTTAAAACCACTAAGGGTAGTTAATATGTGGTAAAAATATCTGAATAACCTTATAACAATGCATATTTAGTTTTAGTGGGTGATCTGATTTCATGTCTGCTTGTTAATTGTACTATGTGGTTGTTGTATTTTATTTACTGTGAATTATCAATTATATATTTATGTAATATCAGATCTATAATAAATATTTTCATAAATACTTTGAATGTCATATTTTATTAAATTTTATATTTTATTACAATATTCTCAGAAAACAAGAAAACATTTTTAGATTCCTTACTGTGTGTTACTGAACATTGTACTATGATGTTGCCATGTAAAATTATCCATACAATGAATTGCAACTGAAAGGATGACAAGCATAGGCTGCCTAAATTCTTTGTTCACTATCATAGTGGGGCAGGCCCATATCAAGCAATGCAGTCACGCTCAGTATTGTTATGCATCCAGTGGCATCCCTCCCAACGCGGACACCCTGGTGTGGGGAGATCAGGAGTGCACACGGCAAAGCATCACACTGACAAAAGGGTGTGTGGCCTTGTAGAAGGGGCATGGTTTAGTTGAACGGGCGTGGCCTCACAGCCGAAACACAGTTTTTATGGTGGTGATGAGGAGGGGTGCCAGAGGTGTGGACTGCCCTGTGTGCAGTGCCGGCTCCCTCACTGTATCAGGAGCCGAGTGCTGTACTTAATGCTAGAGTGCATCACCTGGCTTCTGTCACTGAGGGGGCATCAGCACCTTGATGTCACTTCTCGGAGTGTGACACCCGGGTGCAGCCCTCACCCCCCTTGTGACGCCACTAGAGGCATCCCGGTTCACTGCACATTTGAGGAAGGAGGATGTAACCACATGAGTGCAGTGAAGTAGCCCAAGTTATGCTGCATTTGCTGGAAAGAGGTTTGTAAAAGTAGATTGAGGCAGGGAAGTGCTTTCTTTATACAGAGGGATGGAAGCTCTGTGGCATAATGCAAACTGGGGGCACTGTATGGCATAATGCAAACTGGAGATACTGTGTGCCATAATCTGAGGAGACATCTAAGGAGACATCTAACATAGACTGACTAAGTGGCAGTAGCAGATTTACCATCTAGGGCCCAGCGGGTCCCAGGGGCCGCCGAAAGGGCTGTATAATGGAGGATTGATATATAGTTCTGGCCCCTGAAGACTGCCAGCACATTGATTGGACAGCTGCCAGGTGCCACTCTTTCTCACTCTCTTTACCCCTGCACTGTGTTGTGCTGCATGTGAACTGTCACATCACATGCACATAGAGGAGCCGAGAAGCAAGAATAAGCTAACCACTGCTGTCCAGAGAAGGTACAAGTATTGAAGGTGAGTGCCAGTGATTTTTACTGTCCAGGGAGGGGGGCTGTGAGTGAGGGTAGTGGCGGGGGCAGGCGGGCCACTGGGGGGGTTGGTTGTTTCCAGCACTTACCTGCTATAGTCCGTGGGGGAGAGCCCACAGTGGGGGTTGGTGTTTGGTCTAAATCCACCTCTGCTAAGTGGAAGACTTAGGGGTATATTTACTAAAGTGTGGCTTTTGATAATTGGAGATGCTGCCCATAGCAACCAATCAGATTCTACTTAACATTTATCTAGCACCTTCTAGAAGATAATACCTACTATCTGATTGGCTGCTATGGGCAACATCTCCACCTCTAAAAATCCGCACTTTAGTAAATATACCCCTTATAGCGGAGGATCTGGTGTGTATAAACCCAGAACTATAGTGGATGCACACCCAGCAGGCGACTGTCCCACTGGAGCACTGACTACCTGACATCTACCTGACATCTATTGAGGATTTGCAACGGTTGTACTCCTGTGTAATTGGGATCTATAACCGACAAGAAGTTGCTAAATGATAGCCCACTCACATATTTCCCTTCATCGGATCCAATACATCTATTAATTACTGACCTATTCCATCCACAAAGGTTCCAACATGAATTCAGAAAAAATTATACTGCACATTATTAAAATGACTTTGGTAGAAGACTATTTTGAATAAACTTCCTACAACTTATCCTTACCCTTTTACAGAAACAGTATTTTAACATAACTAAAGGCAATGCCATCCAGTAGAGAAGATACCATTTATATTATTTGCTTATCTTTCTTCATATATTATTCATTTGCGTAATTTTGCTGTTTTTGATGTTTTCAATAATGTATGTCTATAATAATATTTGTCTTCCATTTGTTAAGTAGATTTATATAAGACTCGATGTGGCTGTGTGAATATTCTTAATGAACCCTGAAGAGTAGAACAGATCCTCTGCATGCTGCTCCACAAACATTTAAGACACAACTTTCTAAAGCTTAAAATGCTTCAACCTGCAATATAGATTTCTTGTGATCATACGCACAAATGATCCTATTATAATACATGTTACTATGCACTCCTTCTAGGATCCAGTCATCTATGGGGAAGGTGCTGAGAAACTTGCCAAACCCTTTAACCAACAGTAAATAGGGGTAGCCAAAGAATAAACGGTAGAACATAATAAAGGTATGAACTGTGGAACGAACAGCCACATGGCAAGCCGACAAGCAGAAGCACGTCCCCTGACCACCCCTGAGCATCCCACTGAAAATACAGTGTATCAGAGACCACCAACAAGAAACTGTTGTAGCATGGAAGTAATATGAGAGCAAGTCTCAAGAAAACCATAACCACATCTAGAAGATGCAGCTGCAGTCGACCAAGAAGAACCACAAGGATGAACAACGTCAAAGGTCTATCTAGTTACAAAAGAGGCGAGTTTCATGCTAAGCACATCCCAGTCGCGATGAAATCTAAAGTAGGGAGAATGACTGGAAATGCCTCAAGCTCCAACCCTGCCGAGCAAAGGCAAGAGCCAACCACAGAACCGTTGTCAAGGACCATACTTGAGGACCACCTAGTCTAGGAGCTCAAACCCATCTAATTAAAGAAATCAGATGGGTTTAATGTAGGAAAACACCACTAGGTTGAAATTCCATCGATCAGGAGGAGGTACCAAAGGTGGCTGGACTTAAGAACTCCCTGCAGAAGGTTTGTAGATCAGGTAGCAGGGAAACTGATTTTGAAAACAGATATGTAAATATGTATGAATCCAATGGGACTTTGAATTCGAAAGAATCAAAATTCCTGAACAATGAAAATCCACAAATTCTAGTAATATATATATATATATATATAAGAAACACATATATATAAATATATATATATATATATATATATATATATATAGTGAGGTTGTGTGTAGGGACAGCGCACAAATATACTTGTTCCCTCTATGGGATGTGTATAGAGATAATGTAAATGTGACGAAATAAAGAGTATGAAATATAAGTCACTGAACCTTCATTTAAAGGCGGCAGCAGTCTTCTTAGTGTTCCGTTATGGCCAGCGGATTAGGTGATTTCTGAAAAGGGGGATTAAAAAGACATGCGCCTAATAGTGTAGTATATTTGATAAAGTGATAATTGGTGCTCAAAAATGAATGTGCGTACCAAAGGAAAGAACTTTAAAGCTTATCTGGGTTCAGATGGTATAGTTCAAATATGGGTGGGTAAATGGGATATCATCTACTGGAAGGCTCATTCAAGCCAGGAAAAAGAGAAAGTAATATAGCGTAGTATGTTTTTATATAGAAGTAGTGAGACAGGACTACAAATAGCTGCGTACCATATTTTCCAGTAAAACATGCATGTAGTAAATGTCACCAAAGTATCTCCCAATATTCTTTTTCCTCATCAATATTCCTTGGAGGAGTAGAAACTGTGCACAGGCTTTGGGATAGACATATAATAGGTCCCCCGACAGTGCGTTTTATCAAAAGATTTATTTAACATCAGGAAACAGTTTAAAAGGGGATACAGCAAATGGGGAAAAAAGTAAATAAATAAATGTTTATCTTTCAAAATGGTACCCAGTCCTCATGGATATGAGTGTCCACTATCTAGAGAGCCTGGGTCAGGTTTCGTCCAGCATGGATTTCTTCAGGAGTGGTGTAGTGGCTGGCCTTGCCTGCTATTTATACTCTAGGTAAAGAGAAGTGTGCCCTGCCAAATTGCGCCAAAAAACGGGACTTCTGCGCATGCGCAGTGTCCGGCGGCCATCTTGAATGACATCATAAATGATGTCAGTGCTAACTCATTTTTAGCACTGTCCATGGAGCCAGAAATAAGAAAAAGTGCTTTAATACACACACCAGCGGCTAATTTTCTGGTCCAGTCGCGTGTGTGTATTTAATAACAGCTGCAGCGATGTATGGAAAAATCGCTGTTTAAAGCTGGCGGCGGCCATTTTGTTGGTTTGAAAAAACCTTGTACCAGCATGGCGGCGGCCATTTTAATGGTTTCTATTCAGCTCATAATGAGTAAAGCAGTGGCCATTTTGTTAGTTGTCTGTGAGGCAGACATAGAGACAGTTAATTCACAATAATAGCCATTTTGTAAGATCAAACATATTCACAATAATTTTAAGTAATAATAATAATAAAGAATAAACAATACATAAGATATAAAATATATAAATACAAATATATGTATAAATAAATATACATAAAAAATTAATTAGGAGAATGGTTCAGCATAATAAAAGAGCACATAGATCACAATACAATTATATACTTATTATGATAAAATTGGGTAGTAGGAACATAAAAAATATGTATAATCATAAAAATAGGTAAATAAGTGAAATTAATAAAATTAAAATAAGATAAAGGGAGAAGCTAAAACATATTCGCATATTCACATATATATATACAGTCAGGTCCATAAATATTGGGACATTGACAGAATTCTAATATTTTGGCCTCTATTCACCACCACAATGGCTTTGAAATGAAACAAACAAGATGTGCTTTAACTGCAGACTTTCAGATTTAATTTGAGGGTAATTACATCCAAATCAGGTGAACGGTGTAGGAATTACAACGGTTTCTATATGTGCCTCCCACTTTTTAAGGGGCCAAAAGTAATGAGACTATCAACTCAAAAGCTATTTCATGGACAGGTGTGGGCTATTCCCTCGTTATTTCATTATCAATTAAGCAGGTAAAAGGTCTGGAGTTGATTCTAGGTATGACATTTGCATTTGGAATCAGTTGCTGTCGACTCTCAATATGAGATCCAAACAGCTGTCACTATCAGTGAAGCAAGCCATCATTAGGCTGAAAAATCAAAACAAACCCATCAGAGAGATAGCAAAAACATTAGGTGTGGCCAAATCAACTGTTTGGAACATTCTTAAAAAGAAAGAACACACCAGAGAGCTCAGCAACACCAAAAGACCCGGAAGACCACGGAAAACAACTGTGGTGGATGACAGAAGAATTATTTCCCTGGTGAAGAAAAACCCCTTCACAACAGTTGGCCAAATCAATAACACTCTCCAGCAGGTAGGTGTATATGTGTCAAAGTCAACAATCAAGAGAAGACTTCACAAGAGTGAATATAGAGGGTTCACCACAAGATGTAAACCACTGGTGAGCCACAAAAACAGGAAGACCAGATTAGAGTTTGCCAAACAACATCTAAAAAAGCCATTACAGTTTTGGAACAACATCCTATGGACAGATGAGACAAAGATCAACTTGTACCAGAGTGATGGGAAGAGAAGAGTATGGAGAAGGAAAGGAACTGCTCATGATCCAAAACATACCACCTCATCAGTGAAGCATGGCGGTGGTAGTGTCATGGCGTGGGCATGTATGGCTGCCAATGGAACTGGTTCCCTTGTATTTATTGATGATGTGACTGCTGACAAAAGCAGCAGAATGAATTCTGAAGTGTTTCGGGCAATATTATATGATCATATTCAGTCAAATGCTTCAGAACTCATTGGACGGTGCTTCACTGTGCAGATGGACAATGACCCGAAGCATATTGCAAAAGCAACCAAAGAGTTTTTTAAGGCTAAAAAGTGTAATGTTATGCAATGGCCAAATCAATCCCCTGACCTGAATCCGATTGAGCATGCATTTCACTTGATGAAGACAAAACTGAAGGGAAAATGCCCTAGGAACAAGCAGGAACTGAAGACATTTGCAGTAGAGGCCTGGCAGAGCATCACCAGGGATGAAACCCAGCGTCTGGTGATGTCTATGCATTCCAGACTTCAGGCTGTAATTGCCTGCAAAGGATTTGCAACAATGAATTAAAAAGTGAAAGTTAGATTTAAGATTGTTTAGTTTGTCCCATTACTTTTGGCCCCTTAAAAAGTGGGAGGCACATATAGAAACCATTGTAATTCCTACACTGTTCACCTGATTTGGATGTAATTATCCTCAAATTAAATCTGAAAGTCTGCAGTTAAAGCACATCTTGTTTGTTTCATTTCAAAGCCATTGTGGTGGTGAATAGAGGCCAAAATATGAAAATTCTGTCAATGTCCCAATATTTATGCACCTGACTGTGTATATATAGCCAAAAATACATGAAGATTTAATTAACCCCCCAGGCCAGCCAATAGTATCAGGCATTAAATCGATAACTGCAAACTTATCACAGTTCATAAACTTTCACCTTCAACCATTGGTCTTGAAAAATAGTTCACACTTAAAAGATACATGTGATATTTTAAACAAATTTAAAAAACATTGAGCAGGAAGAGGGTCTATTTTTAGTCAGTGCAGATGTCAGCTCAGTATATACGAGTATTGGACATGAACATGACATTGGAGCTGCCTCTAAGTATTTAAGTAATTCAGAATTAACCCCTACCTTACAAGAATTCCTTATTAGTGGTATCTGTTTTATTTTATCATTATTTTTTATTTAAAGGAGACTTTTACATTCAACAGACAGGAACGGCCATGGGCACCAGGTTTGCCGCAAGTTATGCCAATATATTCATGGGCATGTGGGAGGAGGATTTTGTATGGAACCTGATAAAACAGGAATAGGTGGAATGTACACGTCACGTCAGCAATTCATGAATATATGCATGCTTATGTATTTCATTATTACTTTTATTGCAATTAAGAGTATATAGAAATAATTAATAATATATAAATTAGTTGTGTGAGTTGCAGAAGACCGTATTTGTCAAATGGCAGGCCTAGAGAGGGTAAGGCCTTCCTTTTTCTGTCTAAAGTAAATAAGTGTGTGTCTGATGCAGCAGCCATCTTGTTTAATTTTTTAGTTAAAGGTATGTTAACTGTTGTTCTAGCAGTAGGAATTATGGGTTTAAAGTGTATTGGTTTTAACATGTGCAGAAAGACAGACAGCAAGTCTCAGTTTTTACAAACAAAAAGAATTAAATCAAGATAGCCTTTGTCTGCCATAAGCAGGAGTTGAAGGCTAAAGGGGCCTACATGGGAACACAGATAACACCAAATAGTGTCAATATTATGGTTAAGACACCCATAACCAATTAAGGCGTAGCACATATGAATATTAAATAAATTAATATTCCCCATTGGATTATAGCCAGAATTATAGTATAAAGCTCATGAGATAAAGAGGGAGGGGAGAGCACTCGAAGGAAGGAGGAGAGAGCACACAGCGAGGGTCTGCCGGGTGCCGTTGCCGTATGTATGTATGAAATTGGCTGACTGATATTTCTGCACTGGGTGTCACAAATTTATTTTACAAGTATTCCCTACTGCTGCTAATATAACTTAAGTGTTATGTTTTTCTTGTAACTCTGCGCTGGCGAAATATATGTATAATTAGGCTGTCTTGAAGTAAAAGCATTGTCATTTATTTTAGAATCTGTATTTGTGTGAATTATTTCATTTCTCTTTGTGACGGGTAAGGTTTATAAGTGATCTAGAACACATCATGTTATCTAACCCCAAGAACCCATTTGGGACAAACCTAGTGTCATGGTCTCATTATACTGACAATGTATTTTTTATCTGGAGGGGTGAAAGGAGTCTTTTAGATCAATTTTGCTCTTACCTAAATGCTGAAAACAGGTTTTCTCAGTTGAAAGAAACTGGGAATACTGATAATGGAGGGAATCTGTATAGAAAACTATGGACATTAAAGAATGTAGGAAATTTCTGTATATACCACAAGAAGGCCCGCTAACAGCTGAAATCCATTTAGCATGTTATCTGGGTATATAATGTGTGCACACTGGAACTGTCCCACACCTTAAGGTCCTTTTGAATAGAAACACAGTGGTGGGGGCAGCCCAGTGCTTATTATTATTGCTGTATATGAATTGGAATTAAAGAACTGTGAATCTTTTCCTCTGGCTGTGGTGCTCCATGATATTGGGGAGTTTCACTTGAAAAGGCTGTGTTTGGAGAGGGAAAGTAGAAGACTCTTGGAGTATAGAAAGACCCACCTGATGTGCCTAATATCATTTCTATTTTTGTGAGTGATTCTCATAGGATGAAATCCCAACAATAATCTGTTTACGGTGATGGTGTTGCACCTGGATGGAAGCAAGATTATGTCTTGACACACTTGTATATGCCAATAACGTGTGAGTGCATTGTGTAAGTGGCACTTCCAAAGAATATTACTTTGAATAGGGACCCGATTGCAATGAAATTATTTCTGCACACTTAAAGTACCCAGGAGTCATACAATATTACACAAGATCTCTGTGTGTTTCTCTCTTTCATATTTTATACATACTGACACCTCCCTACGACAAGACCAGAAAAAGGGAGAACAGACCTTCACCTACACATCAAGGGAAGTAAGGTTAATGTATGGCCCAAGCACCATAGTACAACAATAAACCAGTTTTCTATAACATATTTTGACAACTATAGGTGTGTTCCTTTATATTGTTCGACTTAGGCTGCTGGAATAGCGCACTAGGAAAGTACCATCTGCCATTATTGCAAACCAGGCATGACCTTCCTAACTTCCTAGATCAGATAAATGGCCTCATGTATCAACAAGTGATATTCTTGTTATCACTCATTACTAATCTTAAATGGAGCTCAAACCAATCAGCTCCTAACTGTCATTTTTCAAACACATGACAGTTAGGAACTGATTGGTTGGAGCACCATTTAAGATTAGTAACAAGTGATAACAAAAATAACACTCGTTGATAAATGAGGCCCAAAATTGGGTGTGTGGCCCTAGAGGCCTTCATAAGCAGCTGCTGTTACAACCCTCTGCTTGTTATGCCAGCCTTCTGTGAGGCACAGGAAAACGGCATAATCGCTACAGTAAGGGTACCCATACTGCATTCAGTGTGAGTGAACCACCTAATGAAATGAGGGTACCTATACTATTAGTATGAGTCAACTAACTTACAGTATAGAGTAAATTAGTTGACTCATACTAATAGTATAGGTACCCTAATTTCATTAGGTGGATCACTCACACTGTATGCAGTATAGGTACCCTTACTGTAGCGATTATGCCATATTCCTGTGCCCCACAGAAGCAAGAAGCAAGCAGCAGGTTACCATTAGGGTAAGACATCCTTCCCTATATATGTAATCATATTGCTTATGCGTAATCCATGCCTTATATGTAGAGGGAGACTTCCCAGTAATGGAAATAGGAAGTCCCCTGTCGGACCTGAACTTTAGCACTGTTAGGAGTCCCTGAGGACTGGAGATGGGAAACGCTGGTCTACATGGATAGTGCCATGGTCAGAAATTGAACTCTACTCATCACCCGTCTATACCCCATGGTATATACTCCAGTGTCCCCTAGTGGATGAAGGAGAAACTATATTTAATATTTGTGAATTGTTTTGTAATTTTTCCACTTTTCTAATGACTTCTTAGGAATGCCACATAATCAGCACAAAGTAAAGTTAGACATTTTCATTTAAGTTTGTAGAGCACAGAGCAGGATATTCCAGTTGAATTGAAAAGTGCAAGTTACCCCCAGCACCCTGCCATACGTGAAAAAGCTTGCAATAAATATGTAAATAAAATGCAGAAGCTTACTTACACAGATTTGCAAATATATAATAAACCATTGACCACTTCACAGTGCTTTGCTAAGGGTGGACCTAACAATGAGAGTCCCTATATATACTGGGTAATACATTAATGTGCTTTCAAATTGAGAGTTAACTTACTAGGAGGTACCACAGGAGCCTCCAATGTGACAACATAAGGACCAGCACTCCCTGCCAGCTGATCCTATTTAAGCCTTACCGACAATGATACACAGATTGGAAGTTGCTCAAATCTATTTACCTGCTGAGACTGGTGTGTGAAAGGATGGAGTTATCTAGACAAGAAAAACTAAAAGGTTACTCTCAGCAGACTGCCATAAGCCAGTGGAGGGGTCGAGTTGGGAGATATTTCGAAAGTCAAAACAATTGAAGATATGTTGGTTTAGTTTTGTTTTGTTTATGGCCTTGTATGTTAGTAAACTTATTTTATATGGGATTCAGTAAAAAACAGGCAATTCATTAATACCCCATTTACACTAGATCTAAAACCCGGGTTATTGCTCCTTGGTATAAAAGGGGACAGAGTTGGATTCCCGGATTGAGTGATCCGGCAATCCAACTCAGGTAACTTGCAGGGTTTAACTCATGAATGACAGGTGAAACAATGCAGTGTAAATGGCGCGATCCGGGTCACGATAACCTGGAGCACGCCGCATGGTTGGATGGCTCTTGGAGATGACATCATCTCCAAGCATTCACTTCCACGCCAGAAGAGCCGGGTCCCTGCAGACCGGGCTCCAGTGTGAACGGAGCCGACTCGGGAATGTCCTGGGTCAGCCCCGGCTAAATTCCGGGTCTGATACGGTTTGGAACCCTGTTCCAACCTCAAATTAGTCTAGCTGCTACATTCAAAATAGAATGTAAGGGCAAAATTCTGAACAGGGAAAGAGCAGCCAGGAGGTATTGGTTAATGCTTGAGATAATGAGTACATGAACTAAAGTTTTTGTAGTGCCTTGTGTGAGATGTATGTAACAAAAATTGGAGACATAAGCAGCATGTATTTTTAAAGACTGAGATGACATTCAACATGAAATAATATAGATACGCATTCAGTAACAAGGGCCAACAGAGATGTGAAAGAGATGTGAGTATCATCGGCACATAGGGCCTGATTCAGCATGGATCGTAATTGCAACAGCACATGCAGATCGGCCGATTGTTGCGTACTGCACTGCACTGCGCATGCACGGTGATCGCACTGCAATTACGGACGAACTGTGGAATCCATTGCAGAGTGAGTGACAGGCCATCAGCATTTGGAGGTGGTGACGGGGATGTGGTTGTAGAAATGTAGGCGTGCCTGTCCGTTTGAACGGCGTTGCATATGTGTGCATAAATTAGCCACTGTGATTGCCTACGCAGCTTGAGTACTCACTGCGTGTGACGAGACTTGCAAATTCTGAGACAGGTCAGACCTGCTGTCATTGTGCGTGTTCTCCGATGTACACGCTGAACTGCGTGGTATTATCAGGGCCGGATTACCAATGGGGCGGATGGAGCTGCAGCTCCAGGCCCTCTATTGGAATAGGCCCACAGGATGGGCTGTTGGAGACAATAGAAAAATATTTTGTTATTACAGCACGGCTGCCCACAGCCGCTCAATACCGCCCTCTGAACTCCCTGCCTGCACGCCCCACCGGCGGATCAAATACCGGCGCTGGGCATAATAACAGTGGTGCAGTGGTAGGCTTCATAAGATCTCCCTGCACTGCGCACACACAGTTTCTCGGCTGCTCTTCCCCTCCGCGCCATGTGACAAGAGCCTCTGCACGATCACGTCCGACAGCAGCTGAGCAACACTAAGTTCAGTCAGCTCCGTTAAGGCAGCCAGGTGATGGTGACAGGCTGCTGCTGCTAAACGGGAACTGGCTGCTGCTGATCGGGGAGGGGCTGCTGATCGGGGATGGGCTGCTGATCGGGGACGAGGACTGGCTGCTGATCGGGGATGGGCTGCTGCTGCTGATCGGGGACTGGCTGCTGATCGGGGTCGGGGACTGGCTGCTGATCGGGGATGGGCTGCTGCTGAGCCTGATAAGGTACATGGTGTCTGTAGCTTGAGTCTCAGTGCTCTGCTCCTCGTGAGTGCACTGCTACTCCCTGTGAGTTTTTGTATATTGTGATAAATGTGTGTGTATGTATACACACACACACACATATACATATGCTGGGACACCTAATTCTAATTCTATGTACTGCCCTCCACTCTGGCCGGCCCCATCCCCTCTCTGCTGTTCTGACCCCCCATTGCTTCATCCTGACATCCCCCCTTAGTTGCTCCATCCCACCCCCTCACCATTTGCTCAGTCCTGCTTCTCTCCTCCTAACTCCTTGCCAGCCACCCTCCCTCCCTCCAGCACCCATACTTACTTGTTCCCAGCGGCTGGTCATCCTCTTCCAATTCCCGTCTCCATTGCAGTGGTAGCCAATGGGGTGCGAGTCCAGGCTTTCACTGCCCCCACACTGAAGAGATAGGGCAGACCATACACAACTCTTGTGCCTGTGTGACACAGACAGATTATTTCTTTATATGAGAAATGTGTATGGAAACAGAGCCAGTTATAGAATGTACCTAAGAATGTACAATGTGGAAAAAGGCAGCAGCTGCGGCCCATGAACAGGAATTGACATCACTTACGGTGTATAAAATTCTCATATATAGGCCAAAAACTAAGTGATGTCACTTCCGTTACATGGATGGTACTGACATGGCATCTCCCTGGTACCGCTGTTTGATTGTGGCATGCTGGATAAGTACTATTTTCCTGGGCTTGTTGGAGGCGCCCAGGTCAGATGCCCCCCCACCCCTCTTATCTGCCAGCAGCCCGGTAGTGGGAGCAGGGAGACTGTTGCCGCTGAGCAGCAGTAGTCTCCTCTCCTCGTGGGGGGTGTGTGATCACACTGATCGCCCCACCCACCCTGGACTTGTGCCTGGCTGAGGGGCTCACAGTGCCCCCCCATGGCTACAGAGGCGTGGCCACAGCTTTAGCGATCAGGCCACACCCTAATCAGTAGCCAGGCCTGTGGCGGCTCTTGGCATCCCTGCCCACATTACTAGCTACACACCCACTATGCTGGTCAAACCCCCGTGGTGGCACACAATAGGCTCTTTCTCAATTTCAGCTCCAGGCCCATGTGGACCTTAATCTGGCACTGGGTATTATGGATGTGAGAAGGCAATAGTGGGCATCTCTATGCTGGCTGACTGGTGGCAGACTACCATATTTTCACAGATTCACTGCGTGCGATTACTCAGCTGCGATCGCAGTTGTGATCTGTACTAAATCAGGCCCATAGTATCATCCACACATAGGAAATATTCCAAAGGAGCTTTTTAGTTTTCCTAGAAAAGAGGTATATAGAGAAAACAGCAGTAAGCCAAGGACTATACTTTTTTAAGCACTCTGTATGACGCTGCTAACCTCTTATGGCATCCTTAAATCAGGGATAATTATAGTGTAACTGTATATGACCAAGAAGCTCAATTGTGATACTATAACTGGTTCCACAGCCAAGATAACTATGGGCCTGATTCATTATGGATTGCTATTGCGATCGCAGTTGCGATTACGAACGCAGTCTCACTGCGAAAAAATGCTTATGAGTGCAATCGCAATGCTGTCGTGGCCAGACATAAGGATGCACACTTTACCTTACACACATCTGTAATACTTTGCAAGTCTGCAAAACCATCGGTAACATAGAGTACAATCGGAGCCTCAAGCACACTTGCAGGTCTGACCTCACTCAGGAATTTATAACCTCATAGCACACAGCGAAAGCTCAAACTGCGTATGGCATCGCAATAGCTAATTTATGCACGCCCCTGTAACAGTGTTCAAATGCACTGGCATGCCTGCATTTCGCTAGACACCCCCCCCTCCTGTCATCACCATCAAACGGTCACTGCCTGTCAATCACTCTGCTTTGGGACTGCGTAGTCACTGTGATTGCAGTCCGATCGCAGTGAAATCTTTGCGTATGTGCACTGCGATGCATACACAGAAGGCAACAATGGGGCGATTGCATGCTGTAACACGGGGTATCGAAATGAGGACTCCAGACAGGCAGGTATTTGGTAAAGCAGTGTCATTTTTAATGGTAGCAGACACTGCACCTTAGCATACATGAGCATAGGCCTACACACATATAGACACATAACATATAATAAATAAAACAAACATAAAAGTCTCAGCACTCCTTGTGCTAATCAGTCAGCAGTGGCTTGCAGCCACAATTTGGCTGCTTCAATTGTTTTGGTCCAGAGAATCTTTTCCGGTTGAGCCTTCTTAAGGGTCAGGGGTAAAGCTCTGGACGCAAAATTTGGAATAAAATGTCGGTAATATCCTAGCAGCCCAAGGAGAGTTCTCTTTTTGTTTCTTGGTGGAGGGTCTTGGCCAGGACTGAATCACCTCCACTTTCCGCAGTTGGAGTTTCACTTGCCCATTGCCAATCACATATCCGAGGTAATTGGCCTCTGATTGTCCAATGGTACACTTGGCTAGATTAGCCGTAAACCTGTGCTGTCATAAGCTGTTTAGCACTTCTTGGACTTTGGTCAAGTGTTCGTCTATATAGGCTATAGCATACCCCTGGTGTGGCCTCAGCAGGTGATCCATGGCAGGCTGGAATGTCACTGGTGGCCCATGAAGGCAAAAATTGAGCATTTTATATTGAAACAGGCCATCAGGGGTCGTGAAGGCAGTCTCACTTGGCGGTCTCACTTAGGGGAATTTGCCAATATCCCTTTGTGAGGTCCAGGGTCGTAAGATACTGGCTACTTGCAAAATTTTCTACTAATCATCCGTACATAGTAGCAGGTATGCATCAAACCTGGAAATCTGATTCAGCCGCCTAAAGTCATTACAAAAACTTATGGCTCCTGATGGCTTGAGGACCAACACAATAGAACTTGACCAGTTCCTGCTGGACTCCTCAATGACCACAAGTTGGAGAATCTCTTTCATCTCTTGCTGGACTGCTAGCCACCGCACTTCTGGGATCCGATATGGTCGCTGCTTTACAACCACTCCTTCAGACGTATTTATTTTGTGCTCTACTAAAAGCAGTGCGCCCTGGCAGGGAAAAAAAACACATCCTGATTATTGTGAACTAAGGCTTCTGCTTCTTTTTGCTGTTCTGCTGACAAGGTGTCAGTCAACGGAACTGCTGTTGTGCAAAGCGAACTAGAGCAGCCCCCAGGAACCTGAGGGGTGGCGGTTTCCAGCACATCCATGGCAACATCTATATTGGGTATAACACCTCTGCAAATATTTGTCTGGCCGTAACCGGGAAAAGTGTTGTGGATTTCTTTCCTCAGACATTAATTGTGCAGAGGTTCCCTCTCCAAAGAGGACTGGCCATGCTATTTCATTCTTCTCCCTTTCGGAGAAAGGGTCTTGGAGACTTTACATAGGCATTGTCTCTATGATTCCTTTAAGAGCTCAACAAAACCTGGGAAATTGCGTCCCAATATGATAGGATAGGGAAGCTTAAGACCAACCGCAGCGACCACCTCATAAGCGATGCATGCACAGAAGGCAACAATTGGCCGATTGCATGCTGTAACAGGGGGTATTGAAATGAGTACTCCAGACAAGCAGGTACTTGGTAAAGTAGTGTCTTTTTTAATGGCAGCAGACACTGCACCTTAGCATACGTGAGCATAGGCCTGCACACATACAGACACTTAACATAAAATAAACAGAACAAACATAAAAGTCTCAGCACTCCTTGTGCTAATCAGTCAGCAGTGGCTTGTAGCCACAATTTGGGCATGCTCTCCCAGCATAGCCCTTGGACCCTGGCACTTACAACACTGTATCCCTACATACTACATCAGGGTAACGAGCATCAGGTGTGTGAGAGTTTTAAACCTTTCCTATGCTCCAGTGATTATTCCAGCTGGGTCTGTGTAAATGTTAAAACCTGGAATTCCACACCTCCACTGCCAATGCAGAATGCACAGGTTTCACACCAACCTCCCTTGGAGGGAGCTGATTCCACCAGAATGTGGGTAATTCAGGTGAGAGACAATCCCTCTCACCACAGTGCGCAATGGCAGTTACAATTGGTAATGAATCAGGCCCAATGCCCACACCTCCTTACAGAAAATATTCCTATCTGATACAAATATAATTATTCTCTTCTACCTAAAATACACTATATTTCAAGACCCTAAAAATGTATATTTCTTCAAAGACTGGCCAGACAATGTGGTAAGTTAACCTGTGGTCTGAAGCAGCATTGTATAGACGACCAATAGTTTTGAAGAGGTAACGGGAGTTCTTTTCATCGCTAAGTACCAATGAAACATTATTCTAATTGCCAGAGAAACTGAGCAACTTATCAATCATTTATAAATAAGCCCCTTTTATAACCGGTAAGTGTGAATTTTTGTTGCCGCGTATTGCCACAATTTAGCAAAAAGTCCTCAAGATCTGCAAATTTACCATGTAATATGGTTCCCAGCATCAGGTGATTTGGGATTTGGGGGAAGGGATCCCTGTTTTTGCTACATGGAAGTATATGTGAGTAAGGGGAAGGTCTAAAAGGAAACTTTGGAAAAGATTTACCAAGCAGTCATTTTGTGTAAGCATAACTCCCAACATGACCTATTCCTGGAGGGACAAAATGCTCTGCTTCTGGATTTCCCTCTTAATTTATTATTGCCATCACCTATGTTGAATTAGTTAATTAATAAGAAAAGTATTTTAACACAGGTGATTGCAATCAATGAGAGGGAAGTCCAGGAACAGAGCAATTTGTCCCTCCTAGGGTGGGTCATGTTGGGAGGTATGTGTGAGGTTTGCTGATTGCCACAAATCACATGCCGATTTCAGAACCAAAAAGCCGGATTCACTAACCTGCAGTTTGAAGGTTGAAAACCACTGGCATATTTAATTGGGTTCAAGGTCTGCAAGTGCCACCATCTTTCATTTAATATACTGGGAAAGATGGCATGGGGGCAGGTGGTAGTAAAGACTCTGTCACCGTGCCTGAGCCTTTTCCTTCTTCTGTGCATGTGCCATATTCCATAAATATATCACAGTAGATGGCGCCGCCGGTAATAGGTAGGTAGCTCTGAAGACTGAAACCCCATGCTATGTGACAGTTTGAAGTCTAATATCTCATGTGATTTAGAGAATGCTATTTTAGCCAAATGCCAGAAAAAGGCTCTGGCAGGGATGACAGCATGTGGTTTGAGCTCCAGTATCTGACCTGACAGAAATAAGTAAGGAATTCATAACTGAGATAAAAAACAGTATCCTTTATCGGGGTAGTCAGTTTAAGCAGTGATCTTTATACAACTTTTACTAAAGATAATTCAAAGAAATAAAAAAATTGATATGTGAATCTATAGTTAAAATAGATGGGAAATTACCAGAAGTCCCATAATATAGGGCCCGTAGATGTAAAGTTGGAGGTCTTTCCGGAATACCTCTAACATGGATCCTTATTTAGTTCCTTCTGGGATTTCCTTATCCTCCAATAGTCCTGTTACACGTGGCCAACGCCTTTTTGTGAGCGTTACCTCCCTTCTTCAAGGCAGTGTGACAGGCAGTACACAAACTCTTCCTTAAATACCCTGTACCACATCTACTTCCGGGTCATAGGTCTTGTTGCATCAAGTGCCACAAAGACAGGATTCCCCTCATTATCAAAAGATAATCAAGAGTTAAACTAAACATTATAGGTCCTTTTCATGCAATTTTTATATAATTATTGAGCTTCTATCTGTTTCCTTACACGATCGCTGTACCGGAAGTACGGCATACTGACTTCTGGTTTGCAATATTTCTTAAATGGTTCCCCCGGACTGTTACAATGTCACTACATACTTCCTTTAAATGGATCTAGCCTTATTAAGAATCTCCAGTTTAACATCATATATATTTCGTTTTCAATTCTGCAGATTATATGCCAACAGGACAAAGTCAATGTTGCACCCCAAAACCCCAATTCTGCACTATTTTCCGCCTCCCATTCATAGGCGAAACTTCTCCGCCTATCACATCAAATTGAAAACGGCGATACTTTTCCGCCAGTTTCTAGGGTGCTCGCTTTGACTGGAAATGTAATTATTTGCATCTGTTGGTTTATTTAGAATTTGGTTTCTAATTGATAATTCTCAATATATAGAGGGGTATTCAATATGAAACGTTAACCTCGCCAGCGAGGTTTTCGCCGCACATCGGAGGTTTTGCCAGCGAAAAAGTATCGCGCGCGCTCCCGCTTATCCCCGTATTCAATTTGAAATCGGCGAAAACGGGACCCGGCGATACTTGGATCGGCGAAAAAAAACTGGAATTTTCTGAAAATAATTGAAGGAGCCCCCTAAAGATGTCCAGACCTCGGGGATCACTATGGGTACCCCCGTTTTTGCCTGCAGAAGAAAGTCGGAGTTTTTAAAAAGCCGCGCAGGTGTTTTTTTTCCCGACATTGAAGAAGTGATGCAGAAGAGCACTTAGGTTTTTTTTTCCTTTTTTTAAGTGGTCCCATCAAATTTGGGGTACATGAAAATGGGTACTAGCATATTTTTATGTCCCTAAAGGTACTTTTAAAAAGTTCTGCAAAAATGCACCTGCTGCTACTTTGCGCAATGAATAAAATACCTGCCCCATACTTGGGGACCCCACCAGAAATAATTTCATTAGTTTGGCAATTTTTGTACCTAATTTTTTTTTTTAGCCCAAAAAAAGTTTTTTGTTTTTTTTAATGGTGTCCCGATTTTTTTTGGGACATTTTTTTTTTTTAACATTTCCTTTTCAGGGGACATTCCCAAAACTACAGGTTATTTTTTATAAGCCTACACCCCCAAACCCCTATTCTGCATTTTTTTTCACTTGCTATAGTGATTTGAAAAATTATCCCTGTTTTTTTAAAAATGACCCTTGACCCCATTTAAGGAAAAAAACGGGAATTTTGGGGAAATATGCCGGGACCCCCCTAAAGATGTCCAGACATGGGGGATCACTATGGGTCACCCTGTTTTTGCCTGCAAAAGAAAGTCGGGTTTTTAAATAGCTTTGCCAGGTGTTTTTTCCTGCCACGGCTATTAGAAACCCAGACTTCCTTCAGTAGTTAAAAATGGGGGTACCCATAGTGATCCCCCATGTCTAGACATCATTAGGGGGGTCCCTAGAATATTTCCTGAAAATTCCCGTTTTTGTTAACCTGTAAATAAAATTTGTAAAAATTAAAAAAAAAAAATTACATAAGGTCCCCCCCCAATAGGCAAACCAGCCCCAGGCTTGCCAGCCAGTGGTGGTTTCTAAAAATACGGGGAACAAAATGTGTAGGGTTCCACCGTATTTTAGAAACCAAGACCAGGCTGCAGGGACTAGTGCTGGTTTTAAATATAGGGGGCAAAAACAACGTGGGGTACCCCCTATATTTAAGACCAGCACCAGACCCAACCGACCGGGGTGTAATGCCATAGCCCGGAGACCCAATCACCGGGGCTCCAGGTCCAAAGCATTGCACCCCAAGTCGGTCAGTGCAAGCCGGTGATCTCGGGGGAGTTGGGGACCCCCCAAAAAAGGGACCCCCTCTCCCGAGCACCACAGGCTTACGCTGAAGCCTGGGGCTCATCCCGATACCCCTGGAGCGGTGGGTATGGGGGTAATAGGGGGGCCAAATAATGTAACACTATTGTAATTTACAGTGGAACTATAAGTGCCAGCATGCCTGCCATTTTGCACTTGTGGAACTACAAGTGCCAGCAGACATGCGGCACCTGTAATTTCACTGTAAAATAAATAGTTAAAAAAAGACAAAACACACACACCGTGACCAGTATAAGTTTATTACACACACCTACCCATTCACACATACTTACCTATACCAGATGTTCTGTCCTCTTCTCCAGTAGAAATCCATGATGAGTGGCCCTGCAAAGAAAGATTTCATACTCACCTATATCCAGCGCTGGTCTCCGCAGTAATCCAAGGCAGTTTAAAAACAAAAAAACGACTTACACGATCCACGCAACACAGCTATCTGTATATGTGTTGCCACACATACAGATAGCTCCCGAATTGCCACTGCCGGCACTTCATGGGGCATTGCAGTCCCGTGAGCCAATGAGCGGCAGTGCTGACTGTAGAGCGCCCGCTGATTGGCTCCGGCTACTGACAGTTCCCACGTGGTGTGACTCGCCCACGTGGGAACTGTCAGTAGCCGGAGCCTATCAGTGGCCGCGCTACAGTCAGCGCGGCCACTGATTGGCTCTCAGGACTGCAAGCTCCGTCGATGTGCCGTCAGCTGGCATTCGGGAGTTATGAGTATGCGTGGGAACACGCATATTCATAGCTCGTTTGTGGCTCGGGTAAGGCTTTTTATGTTTTGCCAAGTACGTGGATTACTGCGGAGAGCAGCGTCAGGATATAGGTGAGTATATGTGTGAATGGGTAGGTGTGAGTAATAAACTTATACTGGTCACGGTGTGTGTGTTTTGTCTTTTTTTAACTATTTATTTTACAGTGAAATTACAGGTGCCGCATGTCTGCTGGCACTTGTAGTTCCACAAATGCAAAATGGCAGGCATGCTGGCACTTGTAGTTCCACTGTAAAGTACAATAGTTACATTATTTGGCCCCCTTATTACCCCCATACCCACCAAGTAAGGGGTATGGGGATGAGCCCCAGGCTTCAGCGTAAGCCTGTGGTGCTCTGGAGAGGGGGGACCCTTTTTTGGGGGTCCCCAACTTCCCAGAGATCACCGGCTTGCGCTGACCGACTTGGGGTGTAATGCTTTGGACCTGGAGCCCCGGTGATTGGGTCTCCCCGGGCTGTGGCATTACACCCCGGTCGGTTGGGTCTGGTGCTGGTCTTAAATATAGGGGGTACCCCACGTCTTTTTTGCCCCCTATATTTAAAACCAGCACTAGTCCCTGCAGCCTGGTCTTGGTTTCTAAAATACGGTGGAACCCTACACATTTTGTTCCCCGGATTTTTAGAAGCCACCACTGGCTGGCAAGCCTGGGGCTGGTTTGGCAATTGGGGGGGGGACCTTATGTCATTTTTTTTCTAAATTTTTACACCTTTTTTCTACAGGTTAACAAAAACGGGAATTTTCGGGAAATATTCTAGGGACCCCCCTAATGATGTCTAGATGTGGGGGATCACTATGGATACCCCCATTTTTAACTCCTGAAGGAAGTCGGGGTTTCTAATAGCCTCGGCAAGTGCATAAATGCGACTTTGAAGAAAGTGGTGCAGAAGAGCATTTAGATTTTTTGGGGGGGAAAAATAACTATGCCCAGCAAATTTGGGGTACTTGAAAATGGGGGTCAGCATATTTTAAAGTTGCTAAAGAGACTTGAAAAAATCGTGAAAAACCCACTTGGGCAAGGAGCTGCAATGAAAAAAACACCTGGGGCATACTTGGGGACCCCCTCAGAGTCAAGTTCGCTATTTTTTAACTTTGTTCCCCAACATTTTTTTTTTCGGCCCCCCAAATTCAAAGTGCTTTTTTTGGGGTGTCCCGATTTTTTATTTATTTTTTTTAAACAGATCGTTTCAAGGGGTCATTCTGAAGGGTGCAGGCTATTTTTTTTAAGCCTGCACCTCTAAACTCCATGTCTGCACTTTTTTTCGCCACCTATTCAGTGGTGAAAAGTTATGCCCGTTTTTTTTCAAAGACTTTTCGAACCTGCGAAAAGTCTTTGAAATTGAATACAGTGTAAAACTAAAACCTGCGATAATGACGTCATAGGTGCGAGATTAATGCAAAAACAGAGTTTTCACTCCATATTGAATTCCCCTAATAATGTAAGATCTAAAAAGTTCACCTCTTCTTGACTAAGCTTTTATAAGCTTATTTATATTCCATAAGTTTTATTCTTTACTTTTAAGATGAATATTGGAAGTTACGGAACTCATCAAATTAAAGGAATGGAATGTGTGAAGTATGCTGGATTAATTTATTTCTTTAAAGAAGAGACTTTGTCCTGTCGGTATATAATCTGCAGAATTGAAAACGAAATATATATGATGTTAAACTGTACCACAAAATCGGGTGATGTGACTACTAGAAAATGGCCGCTGTCATAGCGAAATGGTTACTATATCGGAAGATGACTACAAGAAAATGGCCGCCGCTACCACATAGAGAAAGACTGAATATCTCGTAACATGGACATGGTCCGGCAAACCCGGAAGTGACGTATGCGCTCCATGCATCGGAAGCATTGGAAACCAACAAAAGAGCACCCCGATTATAGTTGGAGTTAATATAAGAGACAAAGAAGATTCTTAATAAGGCTAGATCAATTTAAAGGAAGTATGTAGTGACATTGTAACTGTCCGGGGGAACCATTTAAGAAATATTGCAAACCGGAAGTCAGTATGCCGTACTTCTGGTACAGCGATCGTGTAAAGAAACAGATAGAAGCTTAATAATTATATAAAAATTGCATGAAAAGGACCTATAATGTTTAGTTTAACTCTTGATTATCTTTTGATAATGAGGGGAATCCTGTCTTTGTGGCACTTGATGCAACAAGACCTATGACCCGGAAGTAGATGTGGTACAGGGTATTTAAGGAAGAGTTTGTGTACTGCCTGTCACACTGCCTTGAAGAAGGGAGGTAACACTGCCAAAACGCTTTGGCCATGTGTGACAGGACTATTGGAGGATAAGAAAATCCCAGAAGGAACTAAATAAGGATCCGTGTTAGAGGTATTCCGGAAAGACCTCCAACTTTACATCTACGTGCCCTATATTATGGGACGTCTGGTAATTTCCCATCTTTTTTAACTATGGATTCACATATCAATGTGTGATTTTTTTATTGAACGGATATTTTGTTTAATTTTTCTGTGTTTATATGTGAAGAATAAATTTGTTTAATTGTACAATACTATACCATGATTGTGGCATGACTTATGTTTTTCATGATACAGATGCCCAACATTCTGAAAAGGAATAGACACTAAGAAGACATCTAGAGGGAAGTATAAACTGTGTGATAAGATACCAGCGCATTAGAGCTATCTATATTTGTGTATCTGATTGCTATAAGTTCTAAGGGTAGAACCTCATTGATTGCTTATTTGCAGCTGTGTGGGTGTCAGAGCGCCAAAGGTCACTTCTTCTACAATTTTGAATAAAATATAATACCTAGTGGATGCTGTGTTAACCCTGAAGGGACGTAACCAGATGGAACACAAACAATTCTAACAATTTTAAGTCAAGTTTATGAAATTGGAATTATTAAAAATTGGTCATACCTCCTTCCTGGGTGACAGCTGAAAGATCCACTAGGCAGTACCTCCTTTGGCCAACACGTTTCGAGATGTTGTGTCTCTTCATCAAGGCTTGGAGGTATGTTAACATAGGACAAGGTTGATTCTAAAAATGACATTACTTTCAGTTCCAGTCCCTTGAGCCAGAAGTAATGGTGTGTCAATTTTTGTAGTGTTCTTGGTCATGTGGGTGCATTTAGTGCGCTTTTAATGACCATCCAATAGGTCTTAATTCGCTTTGGGGGTTTATTTTCATCAGGAGCCAGAGTTTCTCGGAGTGTGCCAGAAGTGTCATCACTCTGCGATCGGAAGTGACGTCACTCCGCGACTCTGGCCCAATGGATCCTGGGAAATGTTCTCAAAGCATTCTGGGAACAGTTGTTTTCTTCTATATGAGACTGAAGATGTTTTTATTGGGTGCAAGTTAGCTGGTGCAGACAGTCTTTGGGACCGGAAATGACGGTGGTCCGGAAACCTGAAGTTGTGGTGGATCCTGTGCATAATCTCCGTGAATTATGGGAATTGTAGTTTTCTTATCTTTATTTAATTAAATCCACCAATTTCTTCCCAAGATTACTATGAAAATTAGAAAAACATCTGAAGTATAGTTTATAATCATCATCTGAATAAAATTGTGACAGACTGAAGCGAACCTTTAAGTGTAAATTATTAAAATGGATAAAATTCAATAGTATAGTATATAGAGAATTAAAATATTGTGGATGATTATAAACCGACAAAGTATAAAGTTAGACATCTCATCAACTATATATTTATATGATGTTGAAATATATGCTGGTAATTAACTGCAACAGTGGGGATATGCTACAACAATCCAATATACATCTTGCAGGTCTGGGAATACAGGTTTTTGTTAAATTGAATGGAAGGTAGGAAGATAATGTTATTGCAAGAACCACTTAAATTCGAAATGCTGGTTTAGCCCTCTAGGATTGAAGGTTTTCATGTTGAATATCAGCCTAATTTCAGCTTTTGCCAGGTTGCTCTCAGTGATTTTATCTTGAATATCTTCCCATGTTGGTTTGATGTCCTGCATTCCTACAAATCTTTTAATGTGGTGGGTGGAACAATTGTGTTTTAATCTGAAGTGGTTTGTAAGATGATGGGTATGAAGACTATTTCTGATGTTTCTTAGATGTTCTGCTATTCTGATTTTTAATGGCCTGCTGGTTCGTCTGAAAATAAAAAAAAAGTCTGCAATTTCATTCAACTAGGTAGACTACATTAGTAGTATTGCAAGTAATTAAATCCTTTTTTTATGTTTGTACCATTAATCTGTAGTTTGGTGCATTTAGTTATATTATCTTTTATACTTTTGCAGCAGCAGGGACGTAAATACTAAGGGTGCAGAGGGTACCATTGCTACAGGCCCGGGATCGCCTCCAGGGCCCTCATCTGCCTTGCACCCAGCTCTGGCCCATACAGTGTGTGGCTATTTTCTGTGGGATGGCCACTTCCCTTGGACAAACCCTGTACCCTTTTCACATAAGCTGGAGGTCAATCCTCCCTTCCTCCTTTTCAACTTTGACTTCCTACATTCCTCCCCTCTTCACCCTCAGCTCACCCTCTGTCCCCTCTCTTCTTCCTGTGGCCCAAAATGCCCCCATGTCGGGTCAACTGAAAATGTAGTCTATAAGAGGGAAGAGCCAAGTCCCATTACCCTTCATGCACAGCCTTACCCAGGGTGGGATTTATGAGTGGATCCTGCCGCTTTTACATGAAGGTAAGTCACCCACATGTTACAATTATGATTTATCATTGTCATTTTATTCTATTACAATCTTAAGTCCTCTCTGTTCTTTTCAACATAAATGTGCATGTGCTTCCCTCATGAAGCTGTCAGAAAGGAAACATGTCGGGTGATGAGTAATCTCTAATTGCTTCACTAGATATTTTGTCGACATTTCCCAGCACCTACCAGGAGCTCGCACTCAAATTTTGGTTGGATGACTGTGGACCACAAGGAGAAAGGTTCAGTGGTATGCAATCTGACAAGTTTGTTTTTATTTTGATGCATTTTTGTTTTATCATTATTAAACAATTACAACACAGCAAGTGGCCTGTTGCCATTTTTCAGTGCTTTTGGTGCATGTGTGTAATTTTAGGAAAAATAAGATTGGTTCCAAAGGAGGAAAATCTCCCAAGAGAAGGTGCCAACATTAAGGATACTTTAGGTAAGCAATAATTCAAGTTTTTATTATGTACACAGAATATATATTTTACAATTGATAATAAAGAGCAAGTAACTGTGTATCTTGGTAAAACTATGTTGCACTTCAGGTGGGACAGATGTAAAATGTGTAGAGAGATTTAGATTATAGAGGGTCGTGTTCAAACTCAAATTGAAATTGCAGTGTTAAAATAAATCTGTCCAGCATTTGTGGGCTACATGCAAAAGCAGACAGTATTTACCCTGCATGCAAAAACTATAACTAGAAATATCTTGGTTCCTCTTGCATTGCAACGTGTTTTTGCAGTAACAAATTTACTTTTTATTTGCTCCACATTCAGAATAAGCCCTATTATTTCTAGTCATATGTTATTCTCCCAAATAAGACTTGCAGAAAGACTTCCCTGTCTACCTCAGTCTCCATTTATCTGTCCTCCACTCACTGAATATTATTTCCTTCTGTCTCGCAGCTTCATCTTTAAACACATTCCACTGGATATACATCTGTTAGTGAAAACTCTTCCAGATTGATGGCCTCAGGTGTAATATGGACCAGAAACAGCCACAGTAATAAGTGTTTCCGGTCATACTACATTTATAAGTACAATAATCAAATCTGTAGCTTGCCCTCCTTGCCTTTTCAGTATTTCCACAGTAATGACAGTAGATGTACTATAACGTTTGGAACAATTACAATAGTAATAACAATTTCATAACCTGTGCTATTGTTATTTGTGCTAAGCATGAGATTAATTATAATAATACATTTTATACCATTTTAAAGGCTTGAGCTATACGTGCTTGTATTGATGGTTTTGGTGTACATCTTTATTCAGATGCATGTGGTTTGCATAGACAACAAATCAAACAACCAGCACAATGCCGTTAGTTATCCAAAAAAGTCTTCTGCATATTTAATAAACAGCAGAAAAGATAACATCCTGCAACACCTCCAAGGCTGATGCAGGATTATACAGTACTATGATGCTATGCTCAGTTGAACACCAATGCTTCCTACACCTGGTAAATCATTCCATGAACTAACAAGGTTATCTTGTATCTTGTCTGCTGTTTATTATATAAGCACTTTTTTGAACAATACAAACTGGGATGAGCGGTTTGTTTGTTCTGACATATATATATATATACATTTTTATTATACATACATGCTGACTTAACATGTCCGAACCTTGCTGTGTATGGGGGACTGTCTCCAAGACTGCCTCCCCTGTACCCAGCTCACCTCACTTCACCGAACACTGCCTATTGGGAGAGACTGTGAAGTTCCAATGTTCCCTGCTAAAGTCAGTGAGAGGGCAAATGAACTACTGAGTGAGGACAGACTGGAGCCGCCAGCTAAAGAGGAGTATCAATGTTTTAGTCTAAGCTCAGTGCTCTTTAATGACAGTGCAGCTGAAGATAACTGGCTAGGACAGATGTCAGTATATGGAGTCATCTGAGGTCATATAAGGGGCATACAGGTGTCTGATGGCATATTATGAGAATGTACAGTAGTCTAATGGCCCAAAAGTTGCATCTGGAGGAGACTGATGGCATTTAAGGTATACTTGCCTACCTTTAATAATCTCTTCCCGGGAGAAGCCCGGGTAAGAGAAGCAGCAGGGGGCCGACGGGGGCAGGGCCTGATGCGTCGCATTATTATGCCCCGCCCCATCACTGTAAGATTGCTGCAATTGGGTAAAATTTGCATAGGGGGCAGGGCCAAATGCTGTGACTCATGCAGAATCACGTCTTAAGCAACAGCCCTTCACGGAGACCCGCGATTCTCCTCATTTTGCCCACTTCACTAGGAAATGGGCAGAATGCGGGAGAAATGCCTACCTTTCCGGGGGTACGGGGGGTTACCCGAAAATCTGGAGTCTCCCGCGAGAACCGGGAGGGTAGGCATGTATGATTTAAGGGGCATATGGAGCAGTGTGATGGCATGTAAGAGGCATGAGGAGGGGGTCTAATGGATTATAAGAGGCATGTGAATGGGGTCTGGTAGCTTATAAGGGGAATGTGGAGAGTTCTACAGTGTATATACATGGGTTATTTTGTATGGCAGATAAAATATACAGGGGTTAGATTAACAGTAGTTACATTTGTAAAATGGCTGACAAGTTAAGGTGATTATAATAGACATATAATGCAGGTTTGGTGTATAGAGTCAACAAAATATGAAGTGAGACAAAGTAAACAAGGAGACTGAATGTACAGGGGTTAGTTTATGTTCAAGGCAAAATAAAAGTGGGTTAGTTTATTCAGTAGGCAACATTATAAAAAGCTCAAGTAAAGTGATGCAGAGAAAGGCGTTTCTATAAACATTGGGAGCCCCTTCAAAATTTTACTATGGCCTTGCACAGAGGATCTGTTGACTAAAGCCGGCCATACACGGTGCGATTTTTTTGCACGATCTTGCCGATTTAGATTGATTGTAACAATCGTGCACGTTGTGCCTGGTTTCTGTACATTTATGATGACGATGCACGTCCCCACCGTTGTAAATCTGCATCGTACATATTATGGGAAAACCTTAAGATTACGACCTAACGTGTACGATGTGACACACATCGTAGTTGTTTTTCTGTATTTACGATCCTATGTACAATTTACGAGGACTTGGAAAATCCCTGGCCACTCCCCTTCTCCATTTTGTGATATGTGAGAGACGACGAAATGGAAAAGAGCAAGCAGCATCGTGTACATCGTCTGTGAGCCTTGCCAAGTGAGTATATATGTACTATACAGCCTCATTGTACACCCTGTAACCACTGTGCCACCAATGATTATTCCCCTGGCACACCATTGTTTATACCGCTGTGGCACCAATGTTTTTTTTAACCCTGGCACATCCTTGTTTATACCACTGTTCCACCAATGTTTATTCCCCTGGCACACCCTTGTTTATACCACTGTTCCACCAATGTTTATTCCCAGGCACACCCTTGTTTATAGCACTGTGCCACCAATGTTAATTCCCCTGACACACCCTTGTTTATACCGCTGTGGCACCAATGTTTATTCCTCGGGCACACCCTTGTTTATACAGCTGTGGCACCAATGTTTATTCCCTTGGCACACCCTTGTTTATTCCCGCTGTGGCACCAATGTTTTTTCCCCTCGCACACCTTGTTTATACCACTGTGCCACCAATGTTAATTCCCCTGGCACACCATTCTTTATACTGCTGTGGCACTGATGTTATATTTAATCCTGGCACACCCTTGTTTATTACACTGTGCCACCAATGTTAATTCCCCTGGCACACCATTCTTTATACTGCTGTGGCACCAATGTTTTATTTAACCCTGGCACACCCTTGTTTATACTGCTGTGCCACCAATGTTAATTACCCTGGCACAGCATTCTTTATACCGCTGTATGAATTAAATGAATAGTGGCACCGATGTTTTATATAACCCTGGCACACCATTGTTTATACCACTGTGCTACCAATGTTTAGTCCCCTGGCACACCCTTGTTTAAACCACTGTGCCACCAATGTTTATTCCCCTGGCACACCCTTGTTTATACTACTGTGCCACCAATGTTAATTCCCCTGGCACTCCATTCTTTATACCACTGTGGCACCAATGATTTATTTAACCCTGGCACACCCTTGTTTGTTTATACCACTGTGCCACCAATGTTTTTTCCCCTTGTTTACATATAAAGGTTCATCATTTTTTTTCGTTTATTACATTTATTTTTAAAACTATTCAAAATTATAAACTTTAAAACTGAAACCGGCAGAAACATTTAAAAACAAAGTGTGTTAAAGCATAAAATTTGGCAGGATTCAAATTGAATTCATATATCTTAATGCAGTTTATGTTTTTTTTGTCCACAGAAATGACCAGCGTACGGGAACGCCAGTTCATCACAGGCTTCCTGGAGATGTATAGGTCCCATGAGTGCCTTTGGCATATCAAAACCAAGGATTACAGCAACAAGCAGAAAAAGGCTGCTGCAATTGACGACATGGTGACCTTCAGCCTCAGGTACCATGATGAGGCCCCAAGTGGGTCAAACAGTGGATCCAGAATTTGCGAACCATTTACGTGAAGGAGAGGAAGACGGAAAGTGAGACACGGGCATCTGGAGTGGGGGCAGATGACATCTACAGTAGTACCTTATAGCCCCAGCGTCCGTCTATAAATCTTTTAGTGGACACGGTCCTTCCTGAGGAGGTCTTTTGAGAACCCAGAGAGTGAGCCAGTGTCCTCTCTGGATCTGTAAAAAAGTGGGCAACCATAAAGTCTGGAGTAATGTAGTAACATACTCAAATCAGATATTTCCAAAAATAACAAATATACATTTATTCAAATGAACATTTCAACACATAGCATCAACACTGAAGATGCATACATAAAAATTACTAATTACATAAAAACATGAATTAAATGAATAGTCCTAATGATAAGAAGGTGATCCCAAGAAAAAGCACAGGTTGATACAATGCAAAATATAATAGTAAAAGAGTCACTGTCCCGTTATAAATTGTATAAAATTTTACGTTATTAGGCCTGTGTCATAAATCAAGTGTAGTAACCAATGAATTACCTGCAGGCTCCCGTTGTAAGTGTCATCAAGGGGAGATAATAGCTGGTATTAATAAATGCTTTGAGCCAGATATTATTGCTCCTGTATAGTGGGGAGGAGAAGTTCTGTTAATGCCGCTCCTAAGAAATTAGTGATTGTCTGTGGGGTTAGTTAGTAGTTAGGGCACTCTCATTCCGGGTGCACTACAGATCCGGCTGTAACAGTGCAGGGACAAGAACTTTATCAATGAAGCCGCAATGTCGCGGTGTTGGTGGACTCACTTGGGACGCTGAGCGTCGCGTGTCCAGCATTAGCTGCAGACGTCCCCGCTCAAGGTGAGTATCAGCTCCGGCTGTTAAACCACAGAATGCGGTATTTGGTGGTAATGTCCGCGGCAGTGGGAATGTTGCTGGTCCTGTCTCAGTGATCAGACCCTCTCGATAGTTGGATCTTGGCAGTGGGATAGGTCTGCAGTGAGGTGAAGAATATGCTCTACCCGTATCTGGGGAGCAAGCAGGTTTGTCCCACTGAAATGCTTGGAATTAAAGGAGTGGGCAAGCACTTGGAAGTTCTTTTTTTAAAAACAATCAAATTCATTGGTTAAGGAAGTCCAAATGATTTCTATGTCACCTTGACAAAGACGCCTTTAGGATGTTGAAACGCGTAGGTGCCCTCTCCTATTTTATGATGCTCCCATAGAAATCATTGGACTTCCTTAACCAATGAATTTGATTGTTTTTTAATTCCAAGGATTTCAGTGGGACAAACCTGCTTGCTCCCCAGGTATGGGTCATCTGAAATACCCTATATCATGTAGCTGGCTATCTATTGGGAAACCAAAAACTGGTTGATACACATATATATTTCACACAAAATAATAGGTGTATGTAATACCCCGCCAAACTGTATAGGGTGGTGTTGTAGTGTTCAGGTATCTTACCAGAAGGAGTAGATGGTCACACTCCGCGTCAGAGGTAAAGGAGTAATCCCGCTACAGTAAACGATGATGACTGTTGTCAAGTAAGTTTCTATTTATAAGAAGAGGTAAATCTTCAAACAAGTTGGAACAGTGTAATTTGTATAAGTTTTAAATAAGTTTGACAGAATAATGTATTTATAAACATTCTCAGGTTAGTAATATACACAAAAAGATGGAAGTATTTATTTTACTGGAACTCTTCAATGAACACCTGTTAATTACATTACCAAATACAATATGGCTAACACTTAAATCAACAAGAACAATTTACATATCTTAATGTTTATAGTGGTTAAGACTATCAGGAACCATTTAAAATATAGTGAGATAAAACACCTTAAGTATACAGTACACTAAATGTAGAAATAAATCAGTACTTTCTCTAATACTGTTGTCCTGCTGGATCTGTAGAAGTGGTGCACATAGGTCGTTGATATACTCTTACAGTCTTTTAATACCACCAGGGGTAAATAAACAGTCTCCTAGCTTTTCATCCTGGTTGAACATATACTGTATATATTTGGAGTAGTAATGATACTGAAGGCCGGTCCTTACTAACTAGCTCCACTAAGGGACAGGAAGCTCCAAATTGCAGGGTGTTTGTGACTAAAATGTTATTTTTTTAAAACAGTTTATAGCTGCTCTTTTGCCACTGTATATACCTGTCTGCAGAGTATTGCAGCTGTTTGTTAGTCACTGTATATATCTGTCTGCAGAGTATTGCAGCTCTCCGCTGGTCACTGTATATATCTGTGTGCAGAGTATTGCAGCTGTCCGCTGGTCACTGCAGGGTAATGGCTGAGTAACGGGAGATGGCTGCAGCGACTGTCTCTTATTATGGGATGGCTGGCTGCTCTGTTACTGCAGTAGGTGTATGGAGGTGTGCAGCCATACTGAATAAGCAGGGACACTGTGGGGAGGTGAGAGGAGCGATTCCTTGCAGCTGATATGTAATGCAGTCTAATAGGACTTTATTAGGTGTATCTTACAGACCTCTCCTGACGTTTTCACTGATGTGCTGACGGGGGCGTCAATTAAGTAGAGTCTCACCACCCTTCTTCCAACCAAATTCAATCACTAGGTTCCAGCTGCACCAACAGGGAGCTCCGGGGAACATCTCTTACACACATTGCTCCCGTTGTGCAGTGCCGGTCTCTGGTCATGGCAGAGCTTCAGGAGTGCGGCACAGTGCAAGTCCTCACCTCAGCACATTTACCTCAGGGCTCCCTGTAACTGACTCTGTGTAACTGTGACTTGCGGCTGGTTCCAGCAGGTTCTGAGTCATGTGATCTGCTACTGACTCCCCACATACTACCTCACCAACACTTATATGTATATGGTCATTTATAATATGGTTCCATATTACCCATTCTGTGCTATATACTCAGTGCAAAATGTATTTTCATGTTCTAATTACAGTATTTACATATATACATTTATAATACAGCTCCAGCTTTAGTGGGGTAGCACATGTATTCCTGCAAAGGGATAAAGGGCCTGATTCAGAGCCGCTCGCTCGCGCTGTGCATTCGCAAGCGGCCCGATGTTCTGCGTACGTTTGTTCTGCGCGTGTGCGCGGACTACACACTGCGATCGCAACCCTCTCACTCACCTAGCAAAGGCAGCCCAGGGAAATGAGTAACAGGAGAGGCCGTTTGTGGGTGGTAACAGGGGCAGGACACTAATAAATAGGGACGAGCGGGTTCGGATTTCTGAAATCCGAACCCCCCGAGCCCCCCCCCCAATCCAAGTCGTATCCGACTCAGGCTCGACTTTTCCCGCCTGTCTCGGAACTGAAATCGAGGCAAAACGTCATCATCCCGCCTTCCGGATCTCGCGGGTTTTGGATTCTATAAAAGGTCTCCGCGTCGGTGCCATTTCTCACTCCGGCTGTGGACAGTGAAGAGGGAGGGTGGGAGCTAGGGCTGGCTGGGCTGTGTTGTGCTGCTGTTGTCCATAGGGACTGTGAGCACTCAGTCCATAGGGGCTGACTGGGCTGTGTTGTGCTGCTGTTGTCCATAGGGGCTGGCTGGGCTGTGTTGTGCTGCTGTCATAGGGGCTGGCTGGGCTGTGTTGTGCAGTCAGTTGCAGTCATAGGGGCTGTGTCCACTCCAAAGTCTATAGGGGCTGGCTGGACTGTGTTGTGCAGTGTCCCATAAAGGCTGTGGTTCTAGAGGGGTGCTGTAGTGTTGTCCAGGGGGTGATCTGTGCATCAGGGGTTTTTTTTTTGTGTTTGTGAATTGTGTGCGCAGTAGCCGCACGTGCATCAACAAAGTAATGCCAAGTGTGCGCCTGTGTCATGAGTAAAGGGCCGGCTGGCTTGACCGTTAAAGGGTGCTGTAACCCCCAAAGTTCACTCCAAACAAAATAAAAAATTATTTTCTGTGTTTGTGAATTGTTTGCACTGTGGCTGCACGTACATCAACAAAGGAGCAGCGCCAAGCGTGCGCCTGTGTCCCATAAGTAAAGGGCCAGCTGGCTTGTCCATTAAAGGGTGCTGTAACTCCCAAAGTGCACTCCAAAAAAATATTATTTTTTTTGTGTGTTTGTGTATTGTGTGCACAGTAGCCGCATGTGCATCAACAAAGTAGAGCCAAGCGTGCGCCTCTGTCATAAGTAAAGAGCCGTCTGGCTCATCTGTTAAAGGATGGTGTGACCCCCAAAGTGCACTCCAAACAAAATAAAAATATATTTTCTGTGTTTGTGAATTGTGTGCACTGTGGCTGCACGTGCATCAACAAAGGAGCAGCGCCAAGCGTGCGCCTGTGTCCCATAAGTAAAGGGCCGGCTGGCTTGTCCGTTAAAGGGTGGTGTAACCCCCAAAGTGCACTCCAAACGAAATAAAAAAATATTTTCTGTGTTTGTGAATTGTGTGCACTGTGGCCGCACGTGCATCAACAAAGTAGCGCCAAGCGTGCGCCTGTGTCATAAGTAAAGGGCCGGCTGGCTCATCTGTTAAAGGGTGGTGTAACCCCCAAAGTGCACTCCAAACAAAATAAAAAAATATTTTCTGTGTTTGTGAATTGTGTACACTGTGGCTGCACGTGCATCAACAAAGGAGCAGCGCCAAGCGTGCACCTGTGTCCCATAAGTAAAGGGCCGGCTGGCTCATCTGTTAAAGGGTGGTGTAACCCCCAAAGTGCACTCCAAACAAAATAAAAAATTATTTTCTGTGTTTGTGAATTGTGTGCACTGTGGCCGCACGTGCATCAACAAAGTAGCGTCAAGCGTGCGCCTGTGTCATAAGTAAAGGGCCGGCTGGCTTGTCTGTTAAAGGGGGGTGTAACCCCCAAAGTGCACTCCAAACAAAATAAAAAATTATTTTCTGTGTTTGTGAATTGTGTGCACTGTGGCCGCACGTGCATCAACAAAGTAGCGTCAAGCGTGCGCCTGTGTCATAAGTAAAGGGCCGGCTGGCTTGTCTGTTAAAGGGGGGTGTAACCCCCAAAGTGCACTCCAAACAAAATAAAAATATATTTTCTATGTTTGTGAATTGTGTGCACTGTGGCCGCACGTGCATCAACAAAGTAGCGCCAAGCATGCGCCTGTGTCATAAGTAAAGGGCCGGCTATCTTGTCTGTTAAAGGGGGGTGTAACCCCCAAAGTGCACTCCAAACAAAATAAAAAAATATTTTCTGTGTTTGTGAATTGTGTGCACTGTGGCCGCACGTGCATCAACAAAGTAGCGCCAAGCGTGCACCTGTGTCATAAGTAAAGGGCCGGCTGGCTCGTCTGTTAAAGGGTGGTGTAACCCCCAAAGTGCACTCCAAACAAAATAAAAAAATATTTTCTGTGTTTGTGAATTGTGTGCACTGTGGCCGCACGTGCATCAACAAAGGAGCAGCGCCAAGCGTGCGCCTGTGTCCCATAAGTAAAGGGCCAGCTGGCTTGTCCGTTAAAGGGTGCTGAAACCCCCAAAGTGCACTCCAAACAAAATAAAAAAATATTTTCTGTGTTTGTGAATTGTGTGCACTGTGGCCGCACGTGCATCAACAAAGTAGCACCAAGCATGCGCCTGTGTCATAAGTAAAGGGCCAGCTGGCTTGTCTGTTAAAGGGGGGTGTAACCCCCAAAGTGCACTCCAAACAAAATAAAAAAAATATTTTCTGTGTTTGTGAATTGTGTGCACTGTGGCTGCACGTGCATCAACAAAGTAGCGCCAAGCGTGCGTATGTGTCATAAGTAAAGGGCCGGCTGGCTCATCTGTTAAAGGGTGGTGTAACCCCCAAAGTGCACTCCAAACAAAATAAAAAAATATTTTCTGTGTTTGTGAATTGTGTGCACTGTGGCCGCACGTGCATCAACAAAGTAGCACCAAGCATGCGCCTGTGTCATAAGTAAAGGGCCGGCTGGCTTGTCTGTTAAAGGGGGGTGTAACCCCCAAAGTGCACTCCAAACAAAATAAAAAAATATTTTCTGTGTTTGTGAATTGTGTGCACTGTGGCCGCACGTGCATCAACAAAGTAGCGCCAAGCGTGCACCTGTGTCATAAGTAAAGGGCCGGCTGGCTCGTCTGTTAAAGGGGGGAGTAACCCCCAAAGTGCACTCCAAACAAATTAAAAAAATATTTTCTGTGTTTGTGAATTGTGTGCACTGTGGCTGCACGTGCATCAACAAAGGAGCAGCGCCAAGCGTGCGCCTGTGTCCCATAAGTAAAGGGCCGGCTGGCTTGTCCGTTAAAGGGTGCTGAAACCTCCAAAGTGCACTCCAAACAAAATAAAAAAATATTTTCTGTGTTTGTGAATTGTGTGCACTGTGGCCGCACGTGCATCAACAAAGTAGCACCAAGCATGCGCCTGTGTCATAAGTAATGGGCCGGCTGGCTTGTCTGTTAAAGGGGGGTGTAACCCCCAAAGTGCACTCCAAACAAAACAAAAAAATATTTTCTGTGTTTGTGAATTGTGTGCACTGTGGCCGCACGTGCATCAACAAAGTAGCGGCAAGCGTGCGCCTGTGTCATAAGTAAAGGGCCGGCTGGCTCATCTGTTAAAGGGTGGTGTAACCCCCAAAGTGCACTCCAAACAAAATAAAAAATTATTTTCTGTGTTTGTGAATTGTGTGCACTGTGGCCGCACGTGCATCAACAAAGTAGCACCAAGCATGCGCCTGTGTCATAAGTAAAGGGCCGGCTGGCTTGTCTGTTAAAGGGGGGTGTAACCCCCAAAGTGCACTCCAAACAAAATAAAAAAATATTTTCTGTGTTTGTGAATTGTGTGCACTGTGGCCGCACGTGCATCAACAAAGTAGCACCAAGCGTGCGTCTGTGTCATAAGTAAAGGGCCGGCTGGCTCATCTGTTAAAGGGTGGTGTAACCCCCAAAGTGCACTCCAAACAAAATAAAAAAATATTTTCTGTGTTTGTGAATTGTGTGCACTGTGGCCGCACGTGCATCAACAAAGTAGCGCCAAGCGTGCACCTGTGTCATAAGTAAAGGGCCGGCTGGCTCGTCTGTTAAAGGGGGGTGTAACCCCCAAAGTGCACTCCAAACAAAATAAAAAAATATTTTCTGTGTTTGTGAATTGTGTGCACTGTGGCCGCACATGCATCAACAACGTAGCGCCAAGCGTGCGCCTGTGTCATAAGTAAAGGGCCGGCTGGCTCATCTGTTAAAGGGTGGTGTAACCCCCAAAGTGCACTCCAAACAAAATAAAAAAATATTTTCTGTGTTTGTGAATTGTGTGCACTGTGGCCGCACGTGCATCAACAAAGTAGCGCCAAGTGTGCACCTGTGTCATAAGTAAAGGGCCGGCTGGCTCATCTGTTAAAGGGGGTGTAACCCCCAAAGTGCACTCCAAACAAAATAAAAAAATATTTTCTGTGTTTGTGAATTGTGTGCACTGTGGCTGCACGTGCATCAACAAAGGAGCAGCGCCAAGCGTGCGCCTGGGTCCCATAAGTAAAGGGCCGGCTGGCTTGTCCGTTAAAGGGTGCTGAAACCCCCAAAGTGCACTCCAAACAAAATAAAAAAATATTTTCTGTTTTTGTGAATTGTGTGCACTGTGGCCGCACGTGCATCAACAAAGTAGCACCAAGCGTGCGCCTGTGTCATAAGTAAAGGGCCCGCTGGCTTGTCTGATAAAGGGGGGTGTAACCCCCAAAGTGCACTCCAAACAAAATAAAAAAATATTTTCTGTGTTTGTGAATTGTGTGCACTGTGGCCGCACGTGCATCAACAAAGTAGCGCCAAGCGTGCGCCTGTGTCATAAGTAAAGGGCCAGCTGGCTTGTCTGTTAAAGGGGGGTGTAACCCCCAAAGTGCACTCCAAACAAAATAAAAAAATATTTTCTGTGTTTGTGAATTGTGTGCACTGTGGCCGCACGTGCATCAACAAAGTAGCGCCAAGCGTGCGCCTGTGTCATAAGTAAAGGGCCAGCTGGCTTGTCTGTTAAAGGGGGGTGTAACCCCCAAAGTGCACTCCAAACAAAATAAAAAAATATTTTCTGTGTTTGTGAATTGTGTGCACTGTGGCCGCACATGCATCAACAAAGTAGCGCCAAGCGTGCATCTGTGTCATAAGTAAAGGGCCAGCTGGCTCGTCTGTTAAAGGGGGGTGTAACCCCCAAAGTGCACTCCAAACAAAATAAAAAAATATTTTCTGTGTTTGTGAATTGTGTGCACTGTGGCCGCACGTGCATCAACAAAGTAGCGCCAAGCGTGCACCTGTGTCATAAGTAAAGGGCCGGCTGGCTCATCTGTTAAAGGGTGGTGTAACCCCCAAAGTGCACTCCAAACAAAATAAAAAAATATTTTCTGTGTTTGTGAATTGTGTGCACTGTGGCCGCACGTGCATCAACAAAGTAGCGTCAAGCGTGCGCCTGTGTCATAAGTAAAGGGCCGGCTGTCTCATCTGTTAAAGGGTGGTGTAACCCCCAAAGTGCACTCCAAACAAAATAAAAAAATATTTTCTGTGTTTGTGAATTGTGTGCACTGTGGCCGCACGTGCATCAACAAAGTAGCACCAAGCATGCGCCTGTGTCATAAGTAAAGGGCCGGCTGGCTTGTCTGTTAAAGGGGGGTGTAACCCCCAAAGTGCACTCCAAACAAAATAAAAAATTATTTTCTGTGTTTGTGAATTGTGTGCACTGTGGCCGCACGTGCATCAACAAAGTAGCGCCAAGCGTGCGTCTGTCATAAGTAAAGGGCCGGCTGGCTCGTCTGTTAAAGGGTAGTGTAACCCCCAAAGTGCACTCCAAACAAAATAAAAAAATATTTTCTGTGTTTGTGAATTGTGTGCACTGTGGCCGCACATGCATCAACAACGTAGCGCCAAGCGTGCGCCTGTGTCATAAGTAAAGGGCCGGCTGGCTCATCTGTTAAAGGGTGGTGTAACCCCCAAAGTGCACTCCAAACAAAATAAAAAAATATTTTCTGTGTTTGTGAATTGTGTGCACTGTGGCCGCACGTGCATCAACAAAGTAGCGCCAAGTGTGCACCTGTGTCATAAGTAAAGGGCCGGCTGGCTCATCTGTTAAAGGGGGTGTAACCCCCAAAGTGCACTCCAAACAAAATAAAAAAATATTTTCTGTGTTTGTGAATTGTGTGCACTGTGGCTGCACGTGCATCAACAAAGGAGCAGCGCCAAGCGTGCGCCTGGGTCCCATAAGTAAAGGGCCGGCTGGCTTGTCCGTTAAAGGGTGCTGAAACCCCCAAAGTGCACTCCAAACAAAATAAAAAAATATTTTCTGTTTTTGTGAATTGTGTGCACTGTGGCCGCACGTGCATCAACAAAGTAGCACCAAGCGTGCGCCTGTGTCATAAGTAAAGGGCCCGCTGGCTTGTCTGATAAAGGGGGGTGTAACCCCCAAAGTGCACTCCAAACAAAATAAAAAAATATTTTCTGTGTTTGTGAATTGTGTGCACTGTGGCCGCACGTGCATCAACAAAGTAGCGCCAAGCGTGCGCCTGTGTCATAAGTAAAGGGCCAGCTGGCTTGTCTGTTAAAGGGGGGTGTAACCCCCAAAGTGCACTCCAAACAAAATAAAAAAATATTTTCTGTGTTTGTGAATTGTGTGCACTGTGGCCGCACGTGCATCAACAAAGTAGCGCCAAGCGTGCGCCTGTGTCATAAGTAAAGGGCCAGCTGGCTTGTCTGTTAAAGGGGGGTGTAACCCCCAAAGTGCACTCCAAACAAAATAAAAAAATATTTTCTGTGTTTGTGAATTGTGTGCACTGTGGCCGCACATGCATCAACAAAGTAGCGCCAAGCGTGCATCTGTGTCATAAGTAAAGGGCCAGCTGGCTCGTCTGTTAAAGGGGGGTGTAACCCCCAAAGTGCACTCCAAACAAAATAAAAAAATATTTTCTGTGTTTGTGAATTGTGTGCACTGTGGCCGCACGTGCATCAACAAAGTAGCGCCAAGCGTGCACCTGTGTCATAAGTAAAGGGCCGGCTGGCTCATCTGTTAAAGGGTGGTGTAACCCCCAAAGTGCACTCCAAACAAAATAAAAAAATATTTTCTGTGTTTGTGAATTGTGTGCACTGTGGCCGCACGTGCATCAACAAAGTAGCGTCAAGCGTGCGCCTGTGTCATAAGTAAAGGGCCGGCTGTCTCATCTGTTAAAGGGTGGTGTAACCCCCAAAGTGCACTCCAAACAAAATAAAAGAATATTTTCTGTGTTTGTGAATTGTGTGCACTGTGGCCGCACGTGCATCAACAAAGTAGCACCAAGCATGCGCCTGTGTCATAAGTAAAGGGCCGGCTGGCTTGTCTGTTAAAGGGGGGTGTAACCCCCAAAGTGCACTCCAAACAAAATAAAAAATTATTTTCTGTGTTTGTGAATTGTGTGCACTGTGGCCGCACGTGCATCAACAAAGTAGCGCCAAGCGTGCGTCTGTCATAAGTAAAGGGCCGGCTGGCTCGTCTGTTAAAGGGTAGTGTAACCCCCAAAGTGCACTCCAAACAAAATAAAAAAATATTTTCTGTGTTTGTGAATTGTGTGCACTGTGGCCGCACGTGCATCAACAAAGTAGCGCCAAGCGTGCACCTGTGTCATAAGTAAAGGGCTGGCTGGCTCGTCTGTTAAAGGGGGGTGTAACCCCCAAAGTGCACTCCAAACAAAATAAAAAAATATTTTCTGTGTTTGTGAATTGTGTGCACTGTGGCCGCACGTGCATCAACAAAGGAGCAGCGCCAAGCGTGCGCCTGTGTCCCATAAGTAAAGGGCTGGCTGGCTTGTCCGCTAAAGGGTGCTGAAACCCCCAAAGTGCACTCCAAACAAAATAAAAAAATATTTTCTGTGTTTGTGAATTGTGTGCACTGTGGCCGCACGTGCATCAACAAAGTAGCACCAAGCATGCGCCTGTGTCATAAGTAAAGGGCCAGCTGGCTTGTCTGTTAAAGGGGGGTGTAACCCCCAAAGTGCACTCCAAACAAAATAAAAAAATATTTTCTGTGTTTGTGAATTGTGTGCACTGTGGCCGCACGTGCATCAACAAAGTAGCGCCAAGCGTGCGCCTGTGTCATAAGTAAAGGGCCAGCTGGCTCATCTGTTAAAGGGTGGTGTAACCCCCAAAGTGCACTCCAAACAAAATAAAAAATTATTTTCTGTGTTTGTGAATTGTGTGCACTGTGGCCGCACGTGCATCAACAAAGTAGCGTCAAGCGTGCGCCTGTGTCATAAGTAAAGGGCCAGCTGTCTCATCTGTTAAAGGGTGGTGTAACCCCCAAAGTGCTCTCCAAACAAAATAAAAAAATATTTTCTGTGTTTGTGAATTGTGTGCACTGTGGCCGCACGTGCATCAACAAAGTAGCGTCAAGCGTGCGCCTGTGTCATAAGTAAAGGGCCGGCTGTCTCATCTGTTAAAGGGTGGTGTAACCCCCAAAGTGCACTCCAAACAAAATAAAAAAATATTTTCTGTGTTTGTGAATTGTGTGCACTGTGGCCGCACGTGCATCAACAAAGTAGCACCAAGCATGCGCCTGTGTCATAAGTAAAGGGCCGGCTGGCTTGTCTGTTAAAGGGGGGTGTAACCCCCAAAGTGCACTCCAAACAAAATAAAAAAATATTTTCTGTGTTTGTGAATTGTGTGCACTGTGGCCGCACGTGCATCAACAAAGTAGCGCCAAGCGTGCGCCTGTGTAATAAGTAAAGGGCCGGCTGGCTCATCTGTTAAAGGGGGGTGTAACCCCCAAAGTGCACTCCAAACAAAATAAAAAATATTTTCTGTGTTTGTGAATTGTGTGCACTGTGGCCGCACGTGCATTAACAAGGTAGCGCCAAGCGTGCACCTGTGTCCCCTAAGTAAAGGTCCGGCTGGCTCGTCTGTTAAAGGGGGGTGTAACCCCCAAAGTGCACTCCAAACAAAATAAAAAATTATTTTCTGTGTTTGTGAATTGTGTGCACTGTACGTGCATCCTCAAAGCAGCAGCGTGCATCTGTCTATTAAAGGGTTGTGTTACCCTCAAAGTACGCTCCGCAAAAAATAAAAAATTCTTCTTTTTTTCTGTCTTTGTGAATTGTGTGCACTGTAGCCGCACGTGCATCAACAAAGGAGCAGCGCCAAGCATGCGCCTGTGTCCCATAAGTAAAGAGCCGGCTGACTCATTTCTTAAAGGGTGGTGTAACCCACAAAGTGCACTAGTCTCCAACAAAAATAAATAATTATTTTCTGTGTTTGTGTGCGCCTTAGCCACACGTATATATCAATATAACATAAATGGAGGACCAAACTTTCTCCGATAAAAATAAAATAGGGAAAGATCAAGAACCACTTCCTCCTAGTGCTGAAGCTGCTGCCACTAGTCATGACATAGACAATAACATGCCATCAACGTCAGCATCCAAGGCCGATGCCCAATGTCATAGTAGAGGGCATATACAATCCCAAATGACAAAGTTCAGGAAAATGACCTTAAAAAAAACATTTAAATCATCTGAGGAGAAACATAAACTTGCCAATATGCCATTTACGACACGGAGTGGCAAGGAATGGCTAAGGTCTTTCCCTATGTTCATGACTAGTGGTTCAGCTTCACATAACGATGGAAGCCCTCCTCCCGCTAAAAAAAAATCAAACGAGTTAAGCTGGCAAAAGCACAGCGAAGAACTGTGCGTTCTACAAAGATATCACAAATCCCCAAGGAGAGTCCAAGTGTGGTGGCGGTTGCGATGCCTGATCTTCCCAGCACTGGACGGGAAGAGGTGGCTCTTTCCACCATTTGCACGCCCCCTGCAAGTGCTGAAAGGAGCACCCACAGTCAACTTGCTGATATGCAAATTGAAGATGTCACTGTTGAAGTACAACAGGATGAGGATACTGGTGTAGCTGGCGCTGAGGAGGAAGTTGGCGAGGAGGATTCTGATGGTGATGTGGTTTGTTTAAATCAGGCTCCGGGGGAGACAGTTGTTGTCCGTGGGATGAAAAAGCCCATCACGGTCATGCCTGGGCAGAAGACCAAACATTCCACCTCTTTGGTAATATTTCTATCCAAATCCGGACAACAACTGTCTTGCCATATGTACCATATGTAAAGGTGAAATAAGTAGGGATAGGGACGTTAACCACCTAGGAACATCCTCCCTTATACGTCACCTGCAGTGCATTCATAAAAAGTTACTGTCAAGTTCAGAAACTTTGGCTAAGACCGTAAGCAGTCCAGGGACACCTAAATCCCTTTGTCCCGTTGTATCCAAGCGCCTGCAAACCACACCGTCAACTCCCTCCTCATCAATTTCCTCCTTAGTCAGGATCGGAAGTAGTCCTGCAGGCCATGTTACTGGCATGACTGACTCTCCTATCCGGGAGTCCTCCGGAGGATCCTGCATTGCTACGCCTGCTGCTGCCGCTGCTGCTGTTGCTGCTGGGAGTCGTTCAGAGAGGAAGTAGGAACACCACTACTTTTACTAAACAATTGACCCTCCAACAGTCCTTAGCGAGGAGGATGAAGTATGACAGCAGTCATCCTGAAGCAAAACGTATAACTGAGGCCTTGACTGCTATGTTGGTGTTAGACGTGCATCCGGTATTCAACATTAGTGCAGTGGGATTTAGACAATTGATGGAGGTAGTGTGTCCCAGGTTCCAAATCCGTCTGGAATCCACTTCACTAGGCAGGCGATACCGTGACTGTACAGAAACATCAGAAAAAGTGTCCTCAGTGTCCTGAAAAATGCGGTTGTACCCAATGTCCACTTAACCACGGACATGTGGACAAGTGGAACAGGGCAGACTAAGGACTATATGACTGTGACAGCCCACTGGGTAGATGTATCACCTTACGCAGCAACAACAGCAGCGTCACCAGTAGTAGCATCTCAGAAATGCCAGCTCGTTCCAAGGCAGCCTACGCTGTGTATCACCGGTTTCAGTAAGAGGCACACCGCCGACAACCTCTTAGAGAAACTGAGGGAAATCATTGCCCAGTGGCTTACCCCACATAGACTCTCCTGGGGATTTGTGATATCTGACAACGCCACCAATATTGTGCAGGCATTACATCTGGGCAAATTCTAGCACGTCCCATGTTTTGCTCACACAATAAATTTGGTGGTGCAGAACTTTCTGAAAAGCGACAGGGGCGTGCAGGAGACGCTTTGGGTGGCCCAAAAAATTTCTGGCCACTTTCGCCATTCAGCGACTGCGTTCCGAAGACTGGAGCGCCAGCAAACACTCTTCAACCTGCCCCGCCATCACCTGAAGCAAGAGGTTGTGACGCGGTGGAACTCAACCCTCTATATGCTTCAGAGGATGGAGGAGCAGCAAAAGGCCATTCAAGCCTATACATCCACCTATGACATAGGCAAAGGAGGGGGTATGCACCTGACTCAAGCACAGTGGAGAATGATTTCCATGTTGTGCAAGGTTCTCCAGCCCTTCGAACTTGCCACACGTGAAGTCAGTTCAGACACTGCCAGCTTGAGTCAGGTCATTCCCCTCATCAGGCTTTTGCAGAAGCAGCTGGAGAAAGTGAAGGAGGAGCTAAGATGGAGCGATTCCGCTCGGCATGTGGGACTTGTGGATGAAGCCCTTCATTCGCTTTGCTAGGATTCCAGGGTGGTCAATCTGTTGAAATCAGACCACTACATTTAGGCCACCGTGCTCGATCCTAGGTTTAAAGCCTATGTGGTGTCTCTCTTTCCGGCCGACACAAGCCTGCAGAGGTGCAAAGACCTGCTGGTGAAAACACTGTCAGCTGAAGCGGAACGTGACATGTCTACAGCTCCTTCTTCATTTTCTCCCGCAACTGGGGCTGCCAGGAAAAAACTTAGGTATCCTAAGCAACCCGCTGGTGGTGGTGCAGGGCAGGCAGGACCAAGTTTAGACATCTGGTCTGGACTGAAGGACCTGGCAACAATTTCTGAATGTCTACTGTCACTGCATATTATACTGTCACCATTGACAGAATGGTGGAGGATTACATCGGTGACAGCATCCAAGTAGGCATGTCAGACAGTCCGTACCTGTACTGGCAGGAAAAAGAGGCAATTTGGAGGTCCCTGTACAAACTGGCTCTATTTTACCTGAGTTGCCCCCCCTCCAGTGTGTACTCCGAAAGAGTGCAGCTGGGAACCTTGTCAGCGAAAGGGGAAGGAGGTTGCTTCCACAAAATGTAGAGAAGATGATGTTCATAAAAATTAATTATCAACTCTTCCACGGAGACCAACCTCCAGAACATACAGAGGAACCTGTCGTGGTGGATTCCAGTGAGGATGAGGATGTACACAACACTGATGAGGGTGAGGAATCGGTGGATGAGGAGGATGAGGACGACATCTTGCCTCCGTAGAGCCAGTTTGTGCAGGGACAGATTAATTGCCAGCTTGTTTTGTGGGGGCCCAAACGAACCAATCATTTCAGCCACAGTCGTGTGGCAGACCCTGGCGCTGAAATGATTGGTTTGTTAAGTGTGCATGTCCTGTTTATACAACATAAGGGTGGGTGGGAGGGCCCAAGGACAATTCCATCTTGCACCTCTTTTTTTTCTTTGCATTATGTACTGTTTGTGGTAGTGATGAGCGGTTCGGATTCTGAGGAATCCGAACCGCTCCGAACAGGTGGAATCCGAGTCCACCCGAACGCAAGTTCGGGTGTTCCCGCCTGACTCGGATTCCACCTCGAGGCCGAACGTCACCCGTCCGGCGTCGGATTCTCGCGAGAGCCGAGTGACGTTCGGCCTCAATAAAAAGGCGCGGCGCCCGGCAGTCGGCGCCATTTCTCGCGTGACGCGTAGTTAGGTAGTTAGCTAGTGCGCTGTCTGTTCTAGTGTTAGATAGATTAGAGTAGGCAGTGCTCTGTGACTTTACTGGGCATAAGCCCTTGTGTGTGCTCCGTGACTGGGCATAATAAGCCCACTGTGTGTATGTGTACTCTACTACTCACTGTATTATACAAGCTCCGTGACAACTGACAGGGCATAGCCCACTGAGTGTATTATACAAGCTCCGTGACAGGGCATAGCCCACTGAGTATTATACAAGCTCCTTGACAGGGCATAGCCCACTGTGTCTATTATACAAGCTCTGTGACAGGGCATAGCCCACTGTGTCTATTATACAAGCTCCGTGACAGGGCATAAGCCCACTGAGTGTATTATACAAGCTCCGTGACAGGGCATAAGCCCACTGAGTATTATACAAGCTCCGTGACAGGGCATAGCCCACTGAGTGTATTATACAAGCTCCGTGACAGGGCATAGCCCACTGAGTATTATACAAGCTCCTTGACAGGGCATAGCCCACTGTGTCTATTATACAAGCTCTGTGACAGGGCATAGCCCACTGTGTCTATTATACAAGCTCCGTGACAGGGCATAGCCCACTGAGTGTATTATACAAGCTCCGTGACAGGGCATATGCCCACTGAGTATTATACAAGCTCCGTGACAGGGCATAGCCCACTGAGTGTATTATACAAGCTCCGTGACAGGGCATAGCCCACTGTGTCTATTATACAAGCTCCGTGACAGGGCATAAGCCCACTGTGTCTATTATACAAGCTCCGTGACAGGGCATAGCCCACTGAGTCTATTATACAAGCTCCGTGACAGGGCATAAGCCCACTGAGTATTATACAAGCTTCGTGACAGGGCATAGCCCACTGAGTGTATTATACAAGCTCCGTGACAGGGCATAGCCCACTGTGTCTATTATACAAGCTCCGTGACAGGGCATAAGCCCACTGAGTATTATACAAGCTCCGTGACAGGGCATAGCCCACTGAGTGTATTATACAAGCTCCGTGACAGGGCATAGCCCACTGTGTCTATTATACAAGCTCCGTGAAAGGGCATAGCCCACTGTGTGTATACAAGCTCTGTGACTCCAGTTCATAGTGATAAAGTAATATGGATCACGAGAATGAACTGAGAGGAGAGCAGAAACAACATGTAAATGCTAGCATTGCAGCGGCTGGAAGTCCATCACTTTTATCTAAAGCTGATGCTCAAGGGCGTAGAGGCTTTAAAACCTTAGGGAACCTGAAATCAAAAAATTTCGATTTTACAGGGGTAAAGACAAAAAAAAAACCTCTAAAGACTACTACTTTTGCAGAGAAACAGAAAATTGGCAACATACCATTCACCACACGTAGCGGCAAGGAAAGACTCAGGCTTTGCCCTTTATTTCTGAGTGGTGGTTCTGCAGCTGTCAGTGAGGCATCTTGTGCCTCTCGTGATGATAAAAGACCTTTTCAATCAGACTATAGAAGTGTGAAAAAATGTAAAACCAATAAGGCAGTCGAACAAACTGTGTTTTTTGAAACACAAATGTCAGAAATCCCTGAGGAGAGTCTAAGTGGGTCCACAAGTGGCATTTCTATGTGTAAGCCTGACCTTTCAGAGAAGCCGCCCTCCACAGTTTCTTTTCCATCTGTAGTTGTGGGGATGAGCAGTATTGCCGAGGACATAGAAATTGAGGATGCCACCGTGGAATTGCAAGAGGATGAGAGGAATATATGTGCAGCTGATGCTGGCACTAATGAGGATGTTGAGGATGAGGATATTATTTGTATAAGTCAGGCACCAGTGGAAGCAGCTCTTGGCCAAGATAAGAAGGCCATTGCCATGCCTGGGCATAGAACCAAGAAATCCACATCTTTTGTGTGGAATTACTTTTACCCAAACCCTGACAACGTTTGTCAAGCCATTTGTAGCCTCTGTGAGACCACAGTTAGTAGAGGTAGGGACGTTAAACATCTAGGAACCTCTACGCTATTACGTCATCTGCAGCGAGCTCATGACAGGTGTTTGATAACAGAAACTACTGCAAAAAAAATAACAACAAGCAGTCCAGCATTAGCTAGATGCCTTCTCTCTACTAAATCCCAGCACCTGCAATCTCCGCCGACAACACCTTCCTCCTCAATATCCTCAGGAATGATCAGTGGTAGTACAACATCCAATTTATTAGTGCTAAGTCACGGTGACTCCTCCAATTTCCAGGACACCTCAGAAGAAACTGAATCTTTGAGCGCTAGGCCTGCTGCTGCTGCTGCTGCTGGTGGATCTTCATCCCAGAAGTGGACAAAGAAGACTACTAGTAGTATACCAAAAAAACAATTGACTGTTAAAGAATCTCTTGCAAGGGGAAGCAAGTATGACAGCTCTCACCCTGTCGCACAGCGGATCACTGACGCCATGACAGCTATGCTAATATTAGATCTGCGTCCAATATCTTCAATTAATGCAGTGGGATTTACACAGCTAGTTGAGGTCATGTGTCCCCGGTACCAAATTCCATCTCGGTTTCATTTTACCCGAAAAGCCATTCCTCGGCTGTACCAGGACGTTAAACAGAACCTAATTATTGGTCTGCAAAATGCTATTGTACCCACTGTCCACTTAACCACAGATATGTGGACAAGCGGTAGTGGACAAACTAAAGATTACATGACTGTGACAGCCCACTGGATGGGTGAATCGCCTTCAGCAGCAGCAGTATCTAACAAACAACACCAGCTCATTCAGAGGCAGGCAACTCTGTGCATCACCGGATTCAATAAGAGGCATACCGCTGACAACCTCTTAGAAAAACTAAGAGATGTCATAGAAACATGGCTTACCCCACTTGGACTCTCCTCAGGATTTGTGATTTCTGACAATGCTACAAATATAGTGAAAGCATTACAGCTGGGTGAATTCCAACACATCCCCTGTTTTGCTCACACAATAAACTTAGTGGTGCAGGGTTTTTTAAAAAACGACAGGGGCGTTCAGGAGATGCTGTCTGTGGCCCGAAAAATTTCGGGACATTTTCGGCATTCAGCAACAGCGTGCAGGAGATTGCAGCACCTGCAAGAGCAGTTTAATTTGCCCTGCCATCAACTGAAGCAAGAAGTGGTAACGAGGTGGAACTCAACCCTGTATATGCTTCAGCGGATGGAGGAGCAGCAAAAAGCCATCCATAGCTATACGACAAGCCATGACATTGGGAGAGGAGGGGGAATGTACCTTACCCCAGCACAGTGGAGAGTACTTTCTGTCTTGTGCAAGGTGCTCAAACCATTTGAAGTTGCCACTTGTGAAGTGAGTGCTGACACTGCTAGCTTAAGTAAGGTGATTCCCCTGATTTCGCTTTTGGAAAAGCAGCTGGAGAAATTGAAGGATGATATTAAACAAAGTGATTCCGCAAAGTATGCTGGACTGATAGATCAAGTCCTTTGTTCGCTTCGCCAGGATCCACGGGTGGCCAAGATCTTGAAATCTGATCATTATATTTTAGCAACCATTCTTGATCCTAGGTTCAAGTCATATGCTGTGTCTTTCTTTACAACTGACCCAGATCTTAAAAGAACCAAAGCGCTCCTGGTGAGCAAGTTGGCAGCTGAAGTGACACATGGCACTACGATGACGTCTCCTCCTTCGGTTTCTGCAGCAGCAGCCAGAAAAAAATGCACCTTTTCCAAAAGACCCAGTGGTGATGCAGATAAGTCAAGTCAACATTTTGACATCTGGTCGGGTCTAAAAGATTTGCCCAACACCAGTGACACCTCTACCGCAACTCCATCTAATACGATTACCATCCAAAGAATGGTGGAGGATTATTTTCAGGACACCATACACGTAGACATGTCACAGAGTCCCTTCGAATATTGGAAGAAAAAAAAGGCAATTTGGAGACCCTTGTATAAACTGGCTTTGCATTATTTAAGCTGCCCACCCTCCAGTGTGTACTCGGAGAGAGTTTTCAGTACAGCCGGGAACCTTGTGAGTGAACGACGAAGGAGGCTACTTCCACAAAATGTAGAAAAAATGATGTTCATTAAAATGAACTGGAAATTTCACGAGGAAAACCTTTCCCACCAATCACGTCACAGTACAGATACTTCTGTAATGGTAGATTCCAGCGGGGATGAACTGATATTGTGTGAGGAATTGGATGATGTACACACTGATGAGCTGATGAGGGTGAGGATGGCAATGATGGTGACATCATGCCACTGTAGACCTGTTGCCTTTAGTAGATTGGAAGATTTTTTTGTGGGGGCCCAAACAAACCAAGCACTTCAGCCACAAAGTGGCAGTACCTGTCGCTGAAATGCTTTGTTTGTTAAAGTGTGCATGTCCTTTTTAAGATCCAACATAAAGGGTGGGTGGGAGGGCCCAAGGACAATTCCATCTAGCACTACCTTTCATTTCTGCCACTGCTGTGTGGCATAGTTTCATAGATGTGCTTTAAACTGTGGTGTCTGTGCCACTGCGCCGCTGCTCTGACGCTTGGTCACCAGTCAGCTCACTGCAACCTTTGGCCAATAATGGTAAAACCAATAATTTAAGCTGTGAGGTGGTCTAAATTGACTGTAAATGACTGGAAATTAATGTTATTGAGGTAAATAACACTCTAGGAAGAAAAAAAAGCCCAATTTATGTAATTTTAGCTTTTTTTGCCAATTTTGGCAAAAAATCCAAATCCAAATCCAAATCCAAATCCAAAGCCAGTCACCGCAGTTTGGCAAATCCAAATCCAAATCCAAAGCCGGATGACGAATTAGAACCAAATCCAAATCCAAAACCGGCAAAAATGGTCCGGCGCACATCCCTAGTTTGTGGCCTAGTCTTTCAAACTGCCATCCTGTCTGCCACTGCAGTGTCACTCCTAGATGGGCCACGTGTTTGTGCCGCCCACTTGTGTCGCTTAGCATAGTCATCCAGCTACCTCGGTGCAACCTTTTGGATATAAAAACACTATTGTGAGGTGTTCAAAATAGACTCGAAATGAGTGGAAATTAAGGTTATTGAGGTTAATAATAGCATAGGAGCAGAAAAACACACAAATTCTGTGATTTTAGCGGTTTTTATGCTTTTTTAAAAAAAAATACAGATCCAAAACACAAAACCCAGAACCCAAAACACGGAAGGCTGGTGTTGGCAAAACCAATCCAGATCCAAAACACGAATAAAGATCCAGATCCAAAACCAAAACACAAAACACGAAAAGTGGCCGGTGCACACCCCTACTAATAACGGGGGGTTGGAGATGCGAACGCAGGTGTGCCTGAGTGTTTCAAAGCCGTTTTAGAGGCATGCATAATTAACTGGTAGCCTCATAGTACACGTCACTTGCCATTTTTTTTACACTGATTTCCTGGCAATGCTTGCGGTAGGGTAAAGCTACCTCAAGCACTGCGTTCGCATCCAATGGTGCTCGCTGTACCAATGTTTTAATACACTTCCTGGAGATGACGTGTTGCTGGTGGGCGGCTCTGCCTGTGTGATTGGGCGTATGCATACACAAAGTGGCCGCTTGCTAAGACATGGTGGGCGTTCTTATGCCTTGGCGAGCGATCGCTTCCCGTGGCGTCACTTTGAAAAATTTGCATACGCATCTAGCCAGCATACGTAGATAGCGAACGGGTCTGAATCAGGGCCAAAGTTTCAAGAAGGAATATTTCCTCTGTATCAGCCAGTTTTTGGTTGCCCACTACCTGCTGCATGGTATACGGTGCGGACGATGCAGTTTGGACAGGGTGACCAAATGCATGGCGCAAGGGCAGATTGTTGTTTGTCAGAGCCTCAATCTGCACTTGCGCCATGCGCTTCTTGCCCTGTTCAATCCGTCATCTGACACACCCTATACCATGCAGCTGGCTATCTATTGGGCAACCAAAAACTGGTTGATACACCTGTTATTTTGTGTGAAATATACAGTATATGTGTGTTACTGTAAATGGAAAAAGTTTCATGAAGTAATATTTCCTCGCCTCTGTATCAGCCAATATTTAAAGGTTGATATACTAGTTTGGCAAATATAAAGACCATGTTGGTTTTGTTGTACCCAAAAAAACAGTCAAGTTAGTTACACACTGTTAAATACAGCAATGTTGGTTGTTACATATAAATAATGTGTTTAAAAATAAAAAAGATCATTTTACACCAAAAAATATTGTTGTGTTTTTAATCACCCTGAAGTACTGGAACTTCAGGACTTTCACAATGGCCTCACAGGTGTCCGGAATGATGCGCCCAATGCCTGGGCAGAAATGAGAGTCCCAAACTTCAGGTGTTCAAAATACTGGGCCTGATTCAGACCCGCTCGTGAGCGCTGAGCGCTCGCAAGCGGGTCGATGGTGCCCTAGAGCTCCGTCGTGCGCATGCGCGAGACCCGGGGAGCGACGGGGAAGCCATCGCTCCAGGTCTCGCACCAAAGGGGGCATGCTGTCGATGTTGATTGACAGCACGCCCCCTTTGGTGGGCGTGCCGGGGGCGTGGCTGCCAGATGGAGTCGTTCCCATGGGAACGCCTACCGTCTGGGTCCGGCCCCACTGACATCACTAGTGATGTCAGTGGGAGTGATTTTGGCTCTGATAGAGCCAAAATCACTCCAGGGCTTGTGGTCACCTAGACCCTACCGCAGGGTCTCGTCGCAAGCCCGATGGTCACGATGGTCTTGACTATCGCGACCATCATCATGGACGCTCGCATACGCTGTGGGTGGTAACCCACAGCTATGCGAGCGTCCAAGTGGCCGCTCCAAGTTTAGGTAGGAGGGCCCTGATTCAGAGCGAGCGCTCTGGTCAGAGCGTCCGGCTCTGAATCAGGCCCATTGTCCAGTAGCCAGGTACCTCAGCGTAGCCATCAACCTCTCCTCAGCCGGAATGGCCATCCTCATGCTGGTATCCTGCCTGTGGATATAGGGAGTCACCAGACGCAGCAACTCCTGGAATGTGGCGTCATCCATATGCAGGTTGTTGCAATAATCGTCTGGATTGTTCTCCCTAATCTCCATCAGCAGGGGCATTTGGGAGCGACTCTCCCTCCTCGTCAGCCACTCCTTGGTCCAGCACGACCGCATCCTCCTCCTCTCTTCAGCTCCTTCACTTTTCAGCCTCAGATAGCCATAGGCTAGCAGAAGCTTATGGCGATAGGAATCCATCAGCAGATGATAGAAAGCGGAGAAATAAAACACTTTGTGAAAGGCAAGCCTTAACACAAAGCGGAACTCACTGGCAAAGTACAACGTTCAGCAGGGTATAAAACCAAGAATCACTAGTGACTGAGCAGAGTGTGCACAGATCTAAAATGGATGCTGCCTTTTATACCCCCTAGATAAGCCCTCCCCTATTTACATTCCAGCAGATTTATCGTGAGGTTTTTAGCAATAAACTATGCATTGTTAACGATTTGAAATCGGAAACAACGCATCGTATCATATGATCGTATGTCCAATCGTACACCATTTGTACACATCGTAGAGAGAATTTCAAGGGAAATCGTACAACACATCTTAACGTCAGAAAATTGTACCGTGTATGGACCGCTTAAGTGCTAGCGAGCTGTATATTGGACACAAAAAATCTAAGGACTGAGAATTAATGGACAGTACATTGGGCACAGAGGAGTTGTGGACTGAGAACAGTTATTGGGCTCTATATTGGACACAGAGGAGCTACTTATTAGGTTTAATATTGCTATATATAAGTGCAACTGAAAGTTACCATTGTTAGGACTGGTATGATTAAACTGGATAATTATCAGTTATTTACAGTATTAATACTTTTTATACGTGATAAACCATTAATTTACATACAACAATATATAGAATTAAAGGCTAAGCTATATGCGTATGCTTCAGATGAAGCCCACCTTCTAGTTTTAAAACATTTAAGAAATCCTCTGGCTATTGTAATCATAATTCGTAGGAAGATGGTGGATAGGCATTTCTGTGAGTAGTCATCAGAAGGAATATACATTTTGTCTATAAGTGACTTAGGGCCTGATTCAGACCCACTCGCGAGCGGCTGTCCGCTCACAAGTGGGTCGATGTTCTGGACTGAGCATGCGCACGACGGAGGGAGCTCCGTCGTGCGCATGCGCCAGACGCGACGAGCGAAGGAAAGTCCTTCGCTCGTTGTGTCTGATCAAAGGGGGCGTGCTGTCGATGTTGATTGACAGCACGCCCCCTTTGGTGGGCGTGCCGGGGGCGTGCCTCCCTGACGGGGGCGTTCCCACGGGAACGCCTCCCGTCAGAAGCCGGCCCACTGACATCACTAGTGATGTCAGTGGGAGTGATTTTGGCTCTGATAGAGCCAAAATCACTCCGGAGCTTGCGGTTGAAAACCTCAACCGCAGGCTCCGGCTCGCAATTTCGATGGTCACGACCATCGCGGCCATCAAAATGCACGCTCGTATAGCCTGTGGGTGGTGACCCACAGCTATACGAGCGTCCAGGAGGACGCTCCATTTTCATGGAGCCCGGCCCTCATTCAGAGCGTGCGCTCTGCTCAGAGCGTACGGCTCTGAATGAGGGCCTTAATCAGTGAGACGTCTTCAACTTTAATCATTTCTTTAATATACTGTGGAACACATGCAGATTTGACCTCATGTTTTGTATAATGGAGATATATAATCTATCAAATATATTCCCATCCTTACATATTAGAAACATTAGACTTCTTGTGAAGGAAACAGCCTGCCTTTATTTTAGAGGAAGTGTATTTGCCCAAACGTCTTTGTTATATAAAAAAATTGTGGTTGGATAGTAAAAATGTATTGTTGAGTAAATTTAATACTAGTTAATATTGTTTGATAAAATCTCTAACTATTACCAGTGTATCTTTTTTTGTCCATTTTTACCTATTCAACAATTCTGTTCATTGTCCTACTCAATGTCCCGATCAAATATCCATAGACAGGGACGAACTGGGGCTGCTAAGCAGCCCTTGTAGTCTCCCTGTGTGCACGCCCGCAAAAGAGGTGTGGACTCACCTCAAAAGGAGTGTGGTGTGGCCTCACGGCACACCCCTGTCTTTCAGTACCCCTGGCCGAGCAGAGTGCCGGGAGTGGTGGAGCTTCTCAGCTGGGGTTTGACGCCAGACTGGCCCCTCTGGCCATCAGCCTTTCTGGCATTTGCCAGAAGTGCCAGATGAGCAGTCCGACTCTGTCAATAGAAACCCGCCCTCTATGTTGGTCAGGATTCTGGTGGAGAATATAAATTAGTGTTTAGAAACCTCTTGCCTATTTTTTGTAAGAGAAGAAAAAGTGTATACATGGAAACTGAAGGACTGTGCTTTGTCTTCCATGGTCCAAAGAGGTAGGAGTACTTACATATGTTCTTTGTTTTTATTTCCCACACAAACTAACACAACATTGAGGTTTCAATCATTTGGAACATACTAAAATAATTGAAATTATCCATGAATCTATTAACAGATGGTTGGCTGAGTCAACTGAGAATATTAGAAATTGTAACATGTTAACCAAAGATTTGAGTCAACAATTTTCACACGCACAATTTCATTCTTATGTCAGGTGGCATCACCATTGTCACATTTTGTATCATGTCGATTTCACCAGGGTCATTTATTTTCTTTTTTACCCATATTAAATATTGTATATATTTATATACTAGAAATGCGCGGTTCAGATTCAATTTTGTGAATCTGGACAGATTTGTGGTTCTTCTCTTCTGAGAAGATCCAGATAAAGCTGAGTCACGGTTCTGATTTTACAGCAGTTTGGAATTTGGATTTTAAATCTGAATTTCGGGTTTTGGATTGCAAAAAAAGCTGTTTTTAAAAACTTGTAATATTTTTTTTAAAATCCTGATGCAAAATTAAAACCAAAACACTTGAGGGTGGTTTTGCAAAACCAAAACACGAATATGAATCCAAATCCAAAACCAAAACATGGAGGTCAGCGCACAACTCTATTAAATACAATACATGTCTGTTTGGGAAGGGTATGGGATGCCAGCGCTCGGGATCCCGGCGGTCAGATTCCTGACAACGGCATCCCAACAAGGTTAGGATACCGACACTTGTCGGTCAGTATTCTAACCCTCCTCCTCTCCCTACCCTAACCCTTTCTCCTTGGTACCTGAACCTAACCTCCACCCCTAGTGCCTAAACCTAACCTTCCCCTCCCCACACCCTAAACTTAACCCTTCCCCCTTAGTGCCTGAACCCTACCCTCCCTATAGTGCCTAACTCTAACTCTCCCCCTAACCCCAGTACTTACCGCCATGATGCCGGCGCCGGGATTCTGAAAGGTGTCGGGATTCTGGTGCCAGCATTCTAAGCGGTAGCATCTCGACTGTCAGGGTATTGCCCAGATGCCGTCTGTTTATATACAATACATGTCTGGGCCAAGAGCAAAAGTCTGAGGAAAACACCCATAGACCAGCTTATACTTCTCTGCAGTGTTATTTTTTTAAGAACTATAGGTTCAGGAATTCTTTGGTGAGGCATCCCTTTGACCATAGTTTAAAAATTGTAAAATGGTAAATAGTGATTTCTGCATGACTAGAGGATATCCTATGTGAGGCCATGTGAGTACCAGTGAAGGAGTTTTAACATTGCTGTACACATACTTATACCAATATATATATCCTGAGAATGGCCACCTGTACTTGACCTTTAGAGGTCAAACACAACTGTCACATCTGAAACTGGAGAAGAGGACGTGGTGGGCCTAAGTTGAGGAAAGAAGCGGAGACGAGGGGCCTGGATGTACGTTCTCCTCATCCACAGGTCTTGAGTGTTGGCGAGACCTGGGCAAAGGTGCGGAGTCTAACCCACAGGATGGTGTTGGCCAGTGACCCCCCCAATTGGGATATGGGCTTAGCTGCACCCCGTGAGCAGGTCGTGGTCCTTTGACCAGGTACCCAAGCCCTGCAGGGATAGAGACACTACACCCGTGGCCCAGCGAGGATATGCCTGTTTAGGCACAAAACAGTCCCTTAAAATACTGCATAGAAAACACCTTGACACGATGATCAAAACGTCAATAAGGATTTCAAGTGGGGAGCGACTCACGGTTACTTGAGACGTCACCAGAAATAGAAGGCACACGGGTAGAGGCGGTATACGTTGTAGCACGGATGTTCACTGGAGACGTGAGGCGCACAGGTGGGGATGGTAACTCTGCTACACGGGTATTCACCAGAGACGTAACAGGCACACAGGAAAAGGTGGTAACACTGCTGCACGGGTATTCACCAGAGATGTTTAGGCACACAGGTAAAGGTGGTAACACTGCTGCTGTATGGATGAATAGGAACCTGGACCGGGAACTCACTAAGGCACGCTAGGAGACAACCGTTGTTCAGGCAATTTCCCATAACCAGTGGAACAGTTTTATACCCAGGGGAACCCTTAGACAGGTGCACAGCATCAGCTGGAAACGAGCCTATCAGGGAGAAGGATCCAGTCACATGGGCCGACTGTCATGGCGGTGCCCATGTCCGGATTTGCGATGCCGGACACCAGCCCTCTAGGAAGCCACAGCAAGCGGGGAGAATACTCAGCTTCTCCCCCGCCGTCGCGCAGCCGACCGACCACCCAGGATGAAAGGGGAAGCCGGCGGTGAGGTAAGCGGGCGCCGATCCCCGGCTGAGCCCTGACAGTACCCCCTCCTTTAAGGGTGGGCACCGAACACCCAACAGGCTTATCTGGAAATCGCCTATGAAAACTCTGGATTAGTCACGGAGCGTGTACATCAGAGGCTCTGATCCAGGCCCTTTCCTCGGGGCCGTAGCCCTTCCAATCGATGAGATATTGAAGGGTGTGGAATCTGTGCCGGGAATCCAAGACCTTTTCCACCTCAAATTCAGTGCCTTGTAATGTCTTGACTTGAGGCAATTTAGGGGAACATTTCTGAAAACGATTGAGCACCAGGGGCCGTAAGAGGGAAATGTGAAAAGTATTTGAAATCTTCATTTGAGGAGGAAGTTCCAATTTATAAGTTACTGGACTGATTATCTTAATGATACGATATGGACCGATAAAACGCGGAGCGAGTTTCATGGACGGGACTCTTAAGCGAATATTTTTGGAAGATAACCAGGTCCTGTCCCCGACTCTCAACAGAGGAACCGCCAAACGTTTCCTGTCCGCAAATTTCTTGTAATTCCTAGAAGATTGCTTTAGAGATAAGTGAATTTTATTCCATAAAACTGAAAAGGATTGAATCTCTTGATTCACAGCTGGAACATCTATAGATGGAAGCTTCTGGAAATCTGGAACTCGTGGATGTCTACCAAAAACCATAAAAAAAGGAGTGGATTTAGAGGAAGAATGGAATTTAAAGTTATGAGAAAACTCTGCCCATGGCAGGAGGTCCACCCAATCATCCTGGGAAGATGACACAAAGAGCCTAATGAAGGTCTCTAGCTCTTGATTGACCCTTTCCGTCTGACCATTCGACTGTGGGTGGTAGGCTGAGGAAAAGTTCAGTTTGATTCCACAGGTACTACACAGGGCTCTCCAGAATTTGGCTGTAAACTGAACACCTCGATCAGAGACTATTCCCTAGGGAGACCGTGTAATCTGAAGATGTCTCGAATAAAAATTTTTGCTAATTGAGGAGCAGAAGGAAGGCCAACGAGCGAGATAAAATGTGCCATTTTAGAAAAGCGATCCACGACCACCCATACCGTGTTATGTCCCTTGCACCGAGGTAATTCAGAAATAAAATCCATTGAGATGTGGGTCCATGGAGCAGTTGGGATAGACAAGGGACGAAGAGGACCAACCATCTGTTTACGCGGAGTCTTATGTTGGGCGCATTTGACACAGGAGCGGACAAACTTCTTCATGGTCGGCCACCAGTACGATCGAAGTAAGAACTGGTAGGTCTTGGTGATTCCAGTGTGACCTGCAAACAAGGATGCATGAGCCCAAACCAGCAATTTTTTATGTAAATTAGGAGGTACAAAAATTTTCCCAGGTGGCAAGGACACTACTTGAGTAGGAGCAAATACAATTGGGTCAAAAATGGAACGAACTTGAGAACACTCCTCCTCCTCCAAGTTAGTCATGAAGGAGCGAGATAATGCATCGGCCTTCTTGTTCAACACACCAGGACGAAACTGGAGTTTTAAATCAAACCTAGAAAAAAAAAGTGACCATCGTGCCTGCCTGGCATTCAACTGGTGTGCAGTTTGCAGATAGATCAGATTCTTATGGTCAGTAATAATCGTGACAGGAAATTTGACCCCTTCCAGAAGATACCGCCATTCCTCTAAGGCTAGGCGCATGGCTAGAAGTTCTTGGTCGCCTATAATATAATTTCTCTCAGCAGGGGAAAATTTATGGGAGAAAAATCCACAAGGATGCATCTTCCCATCTTCAGCAGACTGAGACAATACCGCGCCTACTCCAACAGAGGATGCGTCCACCTCCACAATGAATGGTTTGTCTATTTGAGGCTGACAGAGAATGGGAGCTCGAGAAAAGGCACCTTTTAGGTTTTGAAAGGCTTGTACTGCTGGAACAGACCATTTAGAAGGATTGGCTCCCTTCCTTGTGAGGGAGGTAATGGGTGCTACCAGTGTAGAAAAGTGTGGAATAAGGCCCTCATTCAGAGCCGTACGCTCTGAGCAGAGCGCACGCTCTGCATGAGGGCCGGGCTCCATTTTCATGGAGCGTCCTCCTGGACGCTCGTATAGCTGTGGGTCACCACCCACAGGCTATACGAGCGTGCATTTTGATGGTCGCGATGGTCGTGACCATCGCGACCATCGAAATTGCGAGCCGGAGCCTGTGGTTGAGGTTTTCAACCGCAAGCTCCGGAGTGATTTTGGCTCTATCAGAGCCAAAATCACTCCCACTGACATCACTAGTGATGTCAGTGGGCCGGCTTCTGACGGGAGGCGTTCCCGTGGGAACGCCCCCGTCAGGGAGGCACGCCCCCGGCACGCCCACCAAAGGGGGCGTGCTGTCAATCAACATTGACAGCACGCCCCCTTTGATCAGACACAACGAGCGAAGGAAAGTCCTTCGCTCGTCGTGTCTGGCGCATGCGCACGACGGAGCTCCCTCCGTCGTGCGCATGCTCAGTGCAGACCATCAACCCACTTGCGAGCGGACAGCCGCTCGCGAGTGGGTCTGAATCAGGCCTTAAATCTCCTGTAATAGTTTGCGAATCCTAGAAAACGCTGAGTACCTTTTAACGAAGTAGGCAGGGGCCATTCAGAGATTGCTTTTAGTTTATCAGGATCCATCTGGAGACTCCCCCCGGAGATAATATGGCCTAAAAAAGGTACAGAAGTTTGGTGAAGCATACATTTGGAGAGGTTCCCAAAGAGGTGATGAGTGCGAAGGCGGAACAATACCTCCCATACATGAAGACGATGGCTCTGTAAATCTCTGGAAAAGATTAAAATATCATCGAGATAAATCGCAACAAATTTATGAAGAATATCCCGGAAGATCTCGTTGACGTAACCTTGAAAAATAGCTGGTGCATTACAAAGACCGAAGGGCATTACGAGGTACTCAAAGTGTCCATCTCTGGTATTGAATGCGGTCTTCCACTCGTCCCCGGTTTTAATTCGAATCAGATTATACGCACCACGTAGATCCAGCTTCGTGAAAACCTGAGCCCCTTGAACCTTGTCAAACAGTTCTGAAATTAAAGGTAGAGGGTACCGATTCTTTATGGTGATTTGATTTAATCCTCGATAATCTATACAGGGGCGGAGTCCACCATCCTTTTTCCCTACAAAAAAGAAACCTGCCCCTGCAGGAGAAGAAGAAGGCCGAATGAATCCTTTAGCAAGGTTTTCCTTAATGTACTCCTCCATGGCCGCGGTCTCAGGCACGGACAAAGGGTAAACACGGCCACGTGGAGGACTTTTCCCAGGAAGCAAATCGATGGCACAATCCCAAGGTCGATGCGGAGGAAGTTTATCTGTGGCTTGTTCACAAAATACGTCAGCAAAGTCTTGATAAGCCTCGGGCAAGCCCGGCTGGGGGGAATGTTTAGAAGACTCTGGTCGAAGGGACTTCTTAGCCGGGTTGGAAACCGTCGCTTGGTTACATACTGGAATGACCTTGGTCAAACAATCTTGGAAACACTGTGAACCCCAGGATAGGATTTGCATAGCATCCCAGTCGAAGACAGGATTGTGTTTCCTCAACCAGGGCAGCCCTAATACCAGCTCATAGGAGGATTCAGGTAAGACAAAAAATTCCAGCATTTCATGATGCAGCCACCCAATTTGGACAGACACAGGATGAGAGAGCGAAGAAATGGGTAACCCCACCAGAGTTTTACCATCTAGACCAGACAGTAACAATTTATTAGGTAGGGAAACGACTGGAACACCCAAGTTGTGAATCAATCTCTCTGCAATAAAATTACCAGCGGCTCCATAATCAATTAAAGCGTGAACCTTTCTTGTCCTGAACTTATGGGAAAGCGACACTACTAAAAGACTCTCGGATAATTGGGATGGCTTGAGAATAACCCCCAACTGAATGCTCCCTACTTCAGTCAGGGTTTTGCATTTCCCGCAAGTAAAGGACAATTCCTCAGAATGTGGTTAGGTGCAGCGCAATAGATACATAATTTATTTTGGAAGCATCTATTGCGCTCTTCCGGGGTGAGTTTGGCTCTGTTGACCTGCATCGGTTCCTCTTCACTAGCTAGGTTGGGTATAGGCGGACTAACAGCAGAAGAGCGGACTGGTAAGCGTTCACCTCTTCCCCTACTAGCCCATCTTTCCCGATGGCGAAGGTCAATTTTGATACAGAGAGAGATAACGTCAGCGAAGGATTCTGGCAAATCTCTGGAGGCAAGCTCATCCTTCATCATCTCAGAGAGTCCATGAAGGAAGGACGCTTTAAGAGCTTCCTCGTTCCATTTTAATTCAGATGCCAGGGTCTGAAATTGGACTACATTCTGCCCCACGGACCGTGTGCCCTGTCGCACTCGGAGGAGGTCAGAGGATGCAGATGCAGAACAGCCTGGCTCGTCAAAAATTCTCTTAAAAGCGGAAACAAATTCCTCATAGGTAGATACGATGGGGTCAGCCCGTTCCCATAGAGGGGAGACCCAGTCTAACGCTGTTCCTGTTAAGAATGAAACCACATATGCTACTTTGGCCCGAGACGTGGGAAAGTTCTGGGGAAGACATTCGAATTGGATTTCACATTGGTTGATGAACCCGCGGCACTGCCTGGGGTCGCCATCAAACCTTTCTGGAGTGGCAAGCTGTAGTCGGGGTTTGGGAGTAGGAACCACTGGTGGAGGACCTGATGGAGAAGGTACAGGAACCGCAGGCGGGGGAACCGGGAGAATAGAAGCCAACGTGGTTTGGATCGAAACCAGTTTCCTCGAGAGCTCCTGTAAATACTGAGCCACTTGTTGCTGTTGCGCCTCCTGGTTGTCCATCCGAGAGGTCAACTCTTGCAGAGACCCAGTACCTTGGGATCCCGCAGCCTCCATTGGGCCTGAACAAACTGTCACGTCTGAAACTGGAGAAGAGGACGTGGTGGGCCTAAGTTGAGGAAAGAAGCGGAGACGAGGGGCCTGGATGTACGTTCTCCTCATCCACAGGTCTTGAGTGTTGGCGAGACCTGGGCAAAGGTGCGGAGTCTAACCCACAGGATGGTGTTCGCCAGTGACCCCCCCAATTGGGATAAGGGCTTAGCTGCACCCCGTGAGCAGGTCGCGGTCCTTTGACCAGGTACCCAAGCCCTGCAGGGATAGAGACACTACACCCGTGGCCCAGCGAGGATATGCCTGTTTAGGCACAAAACAGTCCCTTAAAATACTGTATAGAAAACACCTTGACACGAGGATCAAAACGTCAATAAGGATTTCAAGTGGGAATCGACTCACGGTTACTTGAGACGTCACCAGAAATAGAAGGCACACGGGTAGAGGCGGTATACGTTGTAGCACGGATGTTCACTGGAGATGTGAGGCGCACAAGTGGGTATGGTAACTCTGCTACACGGGTATTCACCAGAGACGTAACAGGCACACAGGAAAAGGTGGTAACACTGCTGCACGGGTATTCACCAGAGATGTTTAGGCACACAGGTAAAGGTGGTAACACTGCTGCTGTATGGATGAATAGGAACCTGGACCGGGAACTCACTAAGGCACGCTAGGAGACAACCGTTGTTCAGGCAATTTCCCATAACCAGTGGAACAGTTTTATACCCAGGGGAACCCTTAGACAGGTGCACAGCATCAGCTGGAAACGAGCCTATCAGGGAGAAGGATCCAGTCACATGGGCCGACTGTCATGGCGGCGCCCATGTCCGGATTTGCGATGCCGGACACCAGCCCTCCAGGAAGCCACAGCAAGCGGGGAGAATACTCAGCTTCTCCCCCGCCGTCGCGCAGGCCGACCGACCACCCAGGATGAAAGGGGAAGCCGGCGGTGCGGTAAGCGGGCGCCGATCCCCGGCTGAGCCCTGACAACAACATAAATATAATGGGGCCCTGTTTTTCCAACTGTGTCTGGCACTAGATGAATATGTAGGGGACACACTGAGCCTTACAAGACATTATACCAGTTCTAACCATTTATCTTGAGAGGTTGAACAAAGTATATTAGAAGGGTGTTTTCCATTTATCACAGCTGATATAGAGGAGATTGCAAGACATGTTTGTGCTCAAATCTGATAACAAACGCTGATGATCAACAAGGGTCCCTCAGACAGAATTGAAGATAACTAAAGACATATCAAACTCCGACATTCAAAGCTGACTATTTCTTATCAATTTAAATTGTTTATATTAATAATCATTCATCATTTGAATCGAATGTTGTTTTGTCATTTTAAGTTATTTGCACCAATAAACTGTATTTCTAAATTTTTATATAATACTATCTCAGAATAAATTTACCGACTGACATAGAACAAATTACATTTGTCAATCAAAGTAGTATAACATAAAATCCACAACAAACCTTGGACGCTTCAAGGCTCTTCATGTTTTTATCTCCCCACAGATATCATTATTGATAGAGAACCTTAGTTTGTTGCTTGATTTTGGAGTTCAAATCAAGTCGGTCTTCTGCCTATCATCCCCAATTTAATGGCCAAACTGGGAGTATGAATCAGTCACTAGATCCTATTTGAAGTGTTATATTTCCAAGTGATAAGCCAACTGGGCAGAATCTTTACCCTAGACTGAGTTTGCCTATTATAGCTGTTCCTTGAATACTCTTGAATACTTTTTATTTATGCTAGAGCAAACTTCTTTTCTGCTCTTTCTCCCTTGAAACAGCTAGAAGTTAGATATATATCATTACGGTTGAAGTCCATCTGGAGGAAAGTCCATGTAGCTTTATTACAGGCATTTTTCCATGCTAAATTATTTTTGCAGACCCAAACTTGCATCAGAATCCTCAGAACATTTCATTTTATCTAAGTCCGTTTTTGCTTTTAGGGAATACAGACCTAGGTGAACTTATAGTAATCATCAATGGTCATCAAGACATTGTGGTGGAAAAGATTTTGGAGACAGAGGTATTGGTTTCATGAAAGAACCCTTCATGCTGGGGGGTTGAGGTCTTTCCATAAACAATGTCCTGATAGGCCTGGTTCTAGCAACCTGTCCATTGTTGCGGACCTCGCTGATGGTCACATGACTGCAGGCTGGTCATGAGTTCAGGAGGCATACTTCTTGTGATCACTCTGATGGGTCCATTGGGCTTTAAGTGGTAGAGTGCAGACCCTCCCTGCCAGTGATAGAGATGTTGTTTTGCTGCTCTGTATTTGACTCTTGTCTTGTTTCTAGATTTTCAGTGCCTGTTACCAGACCTGTCCTTTGGTTTTTTTCTGGGGTTTCCTTTTCTGCCAACTGCACCGATCTTTGGCTTGTTACTGGACTCTACAGTAACTGCCTCTTTCTTGCCCTGACTTTGCATTGTCTCAAGCTATCTTCCACACCATCATTCTAGTGTTGAAGCTGTTCTCTGCCTGCAGTCTGTTGATATATCTCAATAGTCTCCATACAACCTTGATATGTCCCCATATTAAGCTCTGTAAGAAAAGCAGATTCCGGCAGGTGCTCAGCAGAAGCCTTAACACTATTTTCTTCTTTAAGTTACTAATTTTTTCCCTTTTGATGGGAGCATATAAGCTTTGTTCCTTGCTTAATGCAGGTTAGATGTAGTAATGCAGCTTACATTGTACCTAAATGTAAAAACTACTTGTCACATTGATATAATAAAATTAACTTCATTGGGTATAGAAAGTGGATTTTGTTAGGAGAGAGCAATCTGCGGTATCTCTTTGTCTGGGTACTAGGACTCCTAGATTGCCAGAAGCATGACCTCTGACCTTTTTTGCTACTTTGCATGCACAGTGTCCATGCATGTTCAGCTTTGTCCTCCAAGTGAGAAGGACATGCCCATACGAGTCTCCATTTTACTTAGAGTGAGACGGCATAACGTAGGTCAGTGACCCAACATAGTTCCTCTGCACCACCACTGCTATACCACTGCATGTGCAGAAACCAGCTTGCATATGCCACTGCCACTACTGTATGTACAAACACAGGTGTGCTCTCCCTCCCTTATAAATTTCTGGCTGGATCTGGTGCACACATCATATACCATACTGTGGGGCCGGATTCATTACAGATCGCTATTGTGATCATAGCTGTGATTACGCACGCAGTTCTGCTGCAAAAATATGCTAATGTTTGCAACTGCTCACCCGGCATAGAGATGCCCACTACCGCTTTCTCACATCTGTAAGACCTCGCAATCCTGTGTATACATTGGTAACATCAAGTAACATCAGACCCTCACGCTGAATTACAACAGGTCTGACCTGTCTCAGAAACCTGCAATTCTCGTCACACGCAGTGAATACTCAAGCTGTGAATTCCGTCGCAGTGACTAATTTATGCATGCCCAGGAAACGGCGTTCAAATGTACAGGCATGCCTGTGTTTCTTCAACCACTCCCCCGTCACCACCCCCAAATGCTGACGTCCTGTCACTCGCTCTGCGATGGCTTTGTATCAGTGTGCGTGATTGGAGTGTGATCGCAATACTGGCCTGTGCATGAGCAGTGCTTACACATGCACAGTACGCACCATCGACCGATCTGTGTACGCTGTTGCAATTGCGATCCATGATTAATCAGGCCCTGTGTACCTATTATACATACTTCCTGCAATAAGCGTGTGTGACCCTGTAAACCTGTTCTACCTGGTAAATAAACCTAAAACCTGGTAAAGTAATCTACCATGTGGACTAACCTCCATCACACAATGCTTCCACCTATACCATCTATAGGGTCTGCCTGTCTATATGGGCCCAGTCTAGAAGGCTCCCAAACCATCAGCATGTGCAGAACAATAATACTAAGAACATGGTATTAAAGAATCTGAGCGAGTACAGAAAAAGTCCTTTATTTACACTAAAGGTGAAAATGTACAGTACAAAAGCAAGCATGAACTTTGCCAAGTAGAGAGGGTTCAGGGAATAACCCTATATGGAAGTTTGCTATGCAAATGCAGTTAAAGTGGGAAAAAATATGGAAAGTCACTAGTGATCTCAGTGATAATCCCAATCCAAATGATGTGGATAGAGTCATGGGAACAATAGGTCTAGCTGATGAAGCATGCATATTTGATAATTCACAGGAAGGTGACAGCACATTTAATGTGGATAGTGTTGCAGATGTTTTATGAAGACTAAAGATTATATGTCCAACCAGCCAACTAGTTGATTGGTTGGAATGAAAATCTGGTAACGTATTGGAGTAACTGATGATCAGCAATTTGCTCCTAAATGCCAGAAAACATATGAAAATGGTCGTTCAGACAAGATTGTTAAGTGTTTGATTTAAACAATTTGTTCAAACAACAATTTTTGTCCATTTTCCGGCGTTTGGGAGCAAATTGCTGATTGTCATTTGCTTTCATATGTTACCAGATTTTCACTCCAACCAATCAACTAGTTGGATGGTTGGATGAAAGTTGGTCTAGTGTGTGGCCAGTTTAAGGCCTAATGAGATGATTCAACCTAAAGCACACTCTGTTACGGCACTAAGTTAACTGCATACAAAAAATATAAATGAATATATAGGTAGGGTGCTGTCTATATCTCAGCAATTGACTTCAGTAGGCATCGAAGTATACAAGAAGGAAGTTGCATAGGCAATGTCTCAAAACTTTACGCCAGAGTATAATTCCTAGTAGTATCTTTGGAGTCATGCTCTACCAAGCTATCAAGAGAGATTGTACGGGCCGAGCTACAGCAGTTTTATGAGTGCATACCTATTGAGACTAATTTTGAGAATTTCATTCTATTGTTAAAGACCATGAAACCTAAAAGGCACAAGTACAAGTGTTTCAAGTGTCACAATTTGGGACAGAAAACCTCTGAATATAAAGCAAGTGAACCAAGTGGTATTTCATCATGCAACCATGATAGAAAGAATAAATCAGCATTAAATGTAGCAGACAATCACTGCAGAGATTGTTGGTACATATACTCAGGAGCCACAAGACACTTCAGCTATAATGAAAGTTGGTTCAAGTCGCTAAAGTAATTTGAACCTTTAAATAGAGGATAAAATCCTAAATGCCTTGAAAGGCGTGAGAATTGCTGTGTGCTTAAGAATTAAAAGTGGAACAGTTGTCACAGACATAGAAGATGTACTCTAGGTGTCAGATATAGGAACCAATCTGATTGTCATCAGTGTATTTGAGAAGAAGCAATATGAGGTCTAATTCACAGAGAGACATTGTGTTGTGTACAACAAAAGAGGGACAACTTTATATCCTACACAGGAGTGCTGATTCAGATTCAGATTCCAAGCTGTCTACAGAACTATGGTTAGAACCCAAGTCGATCTCATGTGTTATGTGTCATGATTTGAGTATTGAAATCAAAGTTAGGACTGGGCTGATGAGGTATGCAGAAATTGAGGCGGCTGGATTAAATGTTTACTTATGGTTTGGACCCATATGGTATGTAGCCTAGTGTCATCTAAGAGGTAAGAGATCACTGGAGGTTTCCAGTCCGCTCCTGGAACCAATTGAGTGGAACTCAACCCCAAGTCCTGAATACAGCAACAAGGAGCTGGAACTAGAGTTTGAGAACTCAGGGAGCAGAACAGTGAGTAATAAGATAATCAATTAGCCCTCTGGAATCCACTAAAGTTAGTACAAACCAATTACCAGAGCTGGGTGCCAGGAGCATACCTCCTCAAAGAAGGAAATAGATCCAGTGCCCAGTCCCCAGCACCAGAGTGAACTATCCAGTGGAAGCTCAGCACAAACCTTAACACTCAGAGGACCCTCAGAACAACAATCACGATTCATTGTGATACCAATTGTATGAGGAGCAAAGAGTCCCAGAAGCGAGTTTGGGGCTGCGATTCTGAGATAGGTAGTAGTCTTACTGAGCAGGAAAATAGTCTGAAGTGCAATACAGGAATAGGCCACTTGAACCCACAATGAACAGATGAGTTGTAATTAGAAGACTGGCTGGAAGTCATAATAACATCAGACTGAAGACTTGGCACTTGAAAATACTATTACAGTCTACAAGATAAACAAGATACTTCAGACTACTACACTGGCTGAAGCAAAAATGTTGCCAACAGGCTGAACAAGACTGGACCCAGAATGAAAGACACATGCTAAGCTATGCAATCTGATCTGGACTGGAATTGGAGCTTGAACCAGAGAAGAACAGCAGCTTTTACCACACTGGAGCCAGAGGCTTGAACCATATTGAGACCAGAGGAGAAGCAGCTTGAACTGGACTGGGACTTGAGGTGAAACAGCAGTTTGAACTGGAATGTGACCGAAGGTGAACCAGGCAGCTACCTGAACACAGGCTGGAGGAGTGCAAGCTGGATACTGGTAAAGGCACCATGCTGCAGAGTAACTGAAGCGGACTCAGAGACAGCAGCTAGCAGGGATTCAGCTGACAGGAGCCCAGGTACAGGAAGTGGATCAGAGTATGAAGATACACAGTGGTGAGTGAACACACAAAGGAGTATTGTTCCTCATTGTTCTGACACTGTGCCTGTGGCAGGTGCAGCTTTCAATAGTGCGCTCTTGCAGAGGATAAGAGGAAGCAGTCATGTGAGCGCAGTACACAGGTACTAACTGGATACTGATGCTCAACTGATCAGAACCAACATGAGGAGTGTCAAAAGGTAAACCACTTAAAAGATATAGCAAGGAGTTTGCTAACTTTGTTTGCTGTAAATCTCAAACTTCCCAAGAAGCAAAGTCAAGCAGTGACAGCAAGATTGGAAACCAGAAATAAACAAAGAACTTACAGCTTTAGATGACAATGACATGTGGACCATTGTTTGCAGGCTGAGCAACCATAAATAACTCAAATACAAGTGTGTCTTCTGCAAGAAACTAAACACCAATGGAAAAACTACGAAGCCCAACTTGTTGTCAGGGGTTTCATCCAGAAATCAGGTGTTGACTACCTGTTGTAAGATATAATATGTTACATATGGTCATTGCTATATCTGCTATATATGATTTACTACTATAACAACTGGACTTTGATTCAGCCTTCTTAAATGATGAGCTAGCTGAAGAGATTTACATGGAACCACCAGAACATTATAATGTAAATGGATTTCCATAGTACTGTATGTTTACTGACAAAATCATTGTATTGGCTAAAACAAAGTGGCCGCTGCTGGTACATTAATACAGCAATCTTGACAATGTGTTGTAGGAAATTGACTTTCATTCTAAAGCTCATCACTGTCTATACTGCAAATGGATAGAAAAAGATTTGTTCATCATAGTTGTGTATGTAGAGGATTTGTTGCTTGTATGAATTTTATATGTTGTTTTGTACTGTATGTACAGTATATGTATACTGGTATTAGGATCATGACATATATATTTTAAATCATCACTCAGAATATGTTTTTATATATTTATTAACATATATTTACAATAAACAAACTACCGTTTGACAAAATATAGTCTCATTGATTTTAATTGAAAGAGTAACTAGTTATGTGCTAGGGAATCTATATGCAGGGCAATAAAGCCAAATAGCCGAAGTTAAATTGTTGCTAGGTAACAAATTCACACTAAAACTTCTTGGACTGGCATACCAACCACTATGTCTAAGAATCAAGCAAAATTTGAATGCTGGGACTGTTACTATTGACCAACAAAAATATTGGCATGACAGATTCTAAATAATTCAGTACACCACCTGTCAAAAGTACAAAAAAATCTACAGTTTTGTGTCTAACTTCAGAGTCAGAAATGGAGACAATTACAAGAGTTTCTTATTAAAATGCCATTGGAACGTTAGTGTATGCTAGTATTGGTACACATCCAGACATCAAGCATGCATTCTGTCATGTCAGCCCTAAAAGCCACAAGTTCCTTGAAACCTAACTTTGAGAAAACTGGAAATGTGGATCTATAAGCTTTCTGTGATGCTGACGAAATTCCTATGCCAGATACTTTTACCTTAGTGAGGGCAGCCATCAGCTGGGCTAGCAGAAAACAACCTATCATTGCCTTATCTACTACCGAAGCTGAGTTAATGGTACTCACAGAATCAGCCAAAGAGGCTGAAGAAAACCGGGGGTAAATTTACGAAGCAGCGGCTTCTCGGGGGATTGCAGGTAAATATTTTGAACGGCACTCAGAGTCAGTGTAAAGCCCCGCGTGCTTTACACTGACTCCCGATGCCATTTTAAATAGCACTTTGATCAGTGTGAGATATGTAATTAGTGAGGAGAATCTTGCTGACATGCTCACCAAAGGTTTGACGCCACAGGAATTTTCTATAAAAATGCAGGTTGGAATGTATTTGAAATGTTGATGTATTATGTTTGTTCATAACCTCTTGTATTTTTGGTTACATATGAAGCATCCAAAATGCAGTATGTATTGTAAGTGTAATCAGAGACAGACTTGATTAAGGTGGGCGGGGTTGTTAAGAGAGACAGGGGCGCCGAGAGGGGGGGGAGCGGGTACAGATTACCCTGGCCCGGGCTTCCTGTGTCTCCTATGCCTGTGCGGGGGAGCGATCACACTGATCGCGCCCCCCCTGGCTTTGCGCTGGGCTGAGGGGGCTCAGAGTGCCCCCCTCCCCAGCCTGCAGCGCCGCTTCGCGGCGCTGCAAATCTTTTTTTTTTCCTCTCAGCAAGGGGGCATGGCCACACCTCCCCTATTAGGCCAAACCCCCTATTACCGGAGCCCGCCACGGCTCTTGGCGGGCCTGAAGAGAGAGTCCTATGCTGTGTCTCTGTCTGAGCACTAGGAACCCCCAGACTGCTGGAGGCGCGATCTCTGATCTTGTGCACTACTGCGCAGTGTGTCCATGCATCTTCAGCTCTGTCCTCAATGATGAAAGGACGTGCCCATGAGAGTCTCCAGTATATGCACAGTAAGATGGCATTATGCAGGTCAGTGACCCCACAGAGTTCCACTGCACCACCACTGCTACACCGTTGCATTTACAGAAGCCAGTGTATATACTCCACTGCATGTACAGGCAGAGGTACAGAGGCGTATCTATAATTGGTGCATTATGTTAATTAATCTGCTAAACTGCTGCCTCCTATACCATCTATAGAGTCTGACAAAAGATTTAAAGGGGGATTTCTGGTTTTTTACAGTCCTTAGAGGTGCTCCAAAGTGAATATGGACTATTATACAATGCTAAGCATTCTATATTTTGAATGGTCTGCCTTTGGCACTAATCAGGTACAGCAGAGGTTCCCAAACTCGGTCCTCAAGGCACCCTAACATTCCAGGTTTTAAGGATATTCATGCTTGACCACAGGTGACTTATTTAGTACCTCAGTCAATTTGATTTAACCACCTGTGCTCAACCATGGATATCACTAAAACCTGAACTGTTGGAGTGCCTTGATGATTGCATTTGGGAACCTCTGAGGTACACTTATATTGTAAAATACAGATATAAAGGGACAAATGTTATAATAGAATTCAAATGTGCAGTACTAATTTGACACAAAATAAAGACAAACCTTACTTTTGTGATTCAAATACATATTTATCAAAGACTAAGGGCCTGATTCAGAGTTGTATGCTATTCCAATGATTACAGAGTTGAGCGATTATCAGTATGCCATACTACTCATGTGTTAGGGATCATTACCATAGTTGCTTGCAGTGACTAGTACTTTGCAGTGTGATTGATAGCCAGGAAGCATTTGGGGGAGGTAACGGGGAGTGGCAGTAAAGAACGCAGTCATGTCGACACCGTTTTGGCGCCATGTCTCATCCTGCGACTACGATCCCATATGCAAGGAATATGGCTCCATGGCATCTCTTTCTGCAGAACCACAGACTCACTCATCATCTGCAACCAATGTTGCGTCTTTGTATGTAGATGCTGTGACATTTACGTAGATGCTTCAATTTGCAAAGCTGCAGCTGGGTGTCTTATTTTTGCATAACAGCTGCGTACAAATTCGCAGTTGCGATGGCATTAACAAACAACTCTGAATCACACACTAAATTCCTTATCACTGGGGAAAACAGTTGTGTCTTTTGGAGATTGGACTTCGCCTTTTACATCAAGAGGTTTCTGCTACCAATTTGCCCCATTGCATGGTGAAGCCTATTTGACAAGCATCATGGTGATACTTATACCACTGCAATACTTGTGCTTGTATCCCTATCTCACAATGGCAATAACAAGAGTAAATCATTGAAAAAAAATAATTTTATAAGTGGAACAGAAAGTCCTTGGCTCTCAGTGAAAATACAGTTTTGCTAATCAGCTAGCTGGGTCACGCATGCACATATCGTGAGACTGGCAGAACAAGTTCATTCCTTAATGCTTTGAGCCAATATCACTGGGAAAGCTGAGTATTGCACAACCGCCTGGACAACATTATAGGGAAATTCCAGTGATTAGTGACATGACTGAAACAGTCGTTAAGTTTGCTGCATTTTTACACATTTTCTAAATAAATGTGATTTTTATCTTTTAATTTGAATCTACAATACGTGTGCTGATCCTTCCTTCCTGATTTATGGGACAGGTAAAGTATATATATATATATATATATATATATAGATATATATATAGATATATATATATATATAGATATATAGATATATATATATATATATATAGATATATATATATATATATATATATATATATATATATCGTACTTATAGTGCATTTTGAAATATATGCCCCTTGAGAAACAAGGGGAAGTTATGATAAATTAAAGAGTTGATTCAAAAGTGATCATATAGCAACATTTTAGTTTGGCCAGCATATGTACTGTAGTTCTATAAGGATTACAAACACCAAATGGCCCAGGCTAAGTGTATGCACTGAGCAGAGACGGTGCAACAGCTACTGTAGGTGAAGCTTGGTGGTTGCCTGGGGTACGTCTTTAGTTTTGCCTGCATATGGTGCCCTGTGCTGGGAGAGTACTGGAGAGAGTTACCGAAAGAGAACAATTACAAATAGTAAGGGTATTATAGAGACAAAATAAACAATGTGAAAGGTCATAGTGACAGTATATGCCATAAAGGAAAGATCTGAATTGCTGATAAGCAACACATGTAACAAAAAACAATGACAGAAAATTCTACAAAAGGTCATCTACAACTCAAAGTGAATTAACCGATTTAATAAGCAACATGCTGCTTCAGCGGCTAATAAATGAAAAGCCCCCCATTCCTAAAACACTCAAACACTTTGAAACAAAGTGCTTAAAAGTTTGCCTTACATGTCAGGCAAACTGTATATGTATCTGATATGTATCTGATATTATATATGTATCTGATATTATACATGTATTCACTACTGGAGCCTTGTTGTGCTTTAGGAAAACACAATAATGAAGGACCAGAAATTATCTGGGAATGGAACTACCAGGAACGCTGGAGCTGTTGCATGTATCCTCTATCATACTGGTAGCATTCTGCTCCAACACGTCACATCTCTTGTGAGCGAAGCAGCCTCAGAGACATTTTCATCACCTTGGATTACTGGCTGTGTGGAAAACATTTGTCTTCTTTGGTTATTTTGGATATGACTTTTATACTACATGGATTTTATTTTGTTACAGATACTCACCTTTTAAGAAGGAAAAGGCAGACAGCCTTAGCTAACAGGTAAATGTTAAATATGCTATTGATTGTCAATGAGAAGATTGGTTAATCTTTTCTCAACAGTTATTGCCACTGTATCTGAGAAGTAAAACGGGTTCATATTTGTTTTGGGGGTTTTTTGGAGACAGAACTGATGAGAGTAATCAAGATGTCTCCACATATAATAACATATTATAACCATGAATCTTTCATAGTCTTTAGCACTGAATATATATTATGTCATCTGGTTATGGGAAAAGCCAATTATTGTAGTGGATATGGCAACAATAGAAAATTAATCTGAGAAAATCATATTTCCATAAGCAGTGCAAGTATATTAATAGATAAATTATAACTCAACACATTAAAGTCTCTATTTGAACAATTAATACAATTTGATGGTTAATAAACCTTTCTAGCTGACTGTGAAAATATTTGCATAAGAACAGGTGTGTAATTATATTGTCATTTCATGCTGTATTATGATTCCAACTTATTCATATTGAAACTATTTAACTTATGTGGAGTTTTGAGGATTGTGTTTTATAGAAAAACACACCCTCTGTCTTTTTTCCCAGAAATAACAGATGCAAACAGAGCGGTACTCAATAGAAGTAGAATATGCTGTAGACAGGGCAAGTGAAATTTAAGTATTCTAAAATTAGCACCATAATTTATACATTTTATAAATTATTTCTGTTTCAAATACTTTTTTAGGTCTCTTGTCAATGTTTCATTAAAGTCAATATTATTTTACAAAACTTGCATAATATGTCATCCATGAAAAAACTGTACTTGCTAAAATGTAATTTAATTAGCAAAATTTAAACTACAATATCAATTTAATTTTAAGGGAAAAAAAATTGTTATTACTTTGGTTTTCATTTAGTTTTACTAAATATTAGCACACTAACTTCAATTTTGGAGATGATATTTTGTTTTCGTTTTTGATGTAATTTCCATAAAAGTGGTATTATTGTTCCAATATTTTCAAATTGTACACCAATTTATGCATTTACAATATATAGATTGTGCTGCTCACTTTTATAAAATACTCCCAATTATACATTGCATATGACATCATTTCAATCACACTGTTACATAATTCAGAGGGTTTAGAGATATCCATGGCTGAGCACAGGTGGTTAAATCAAATTGACTAAGGTACTAATTAAGTCGCCTGTGCTCAACCATGGATATCTCAAAAACCTGAACTGTTGGGGTCGGGGAGCCTTGAGGACCGCGTTTGGGAACCTCTGACATAATTAATGATTTGCAGAGAAGAGAAAATAAAGATAAAAATCTTTAAAGGTTACACTTAAATCTTTTGGCATTTGATAGGTTACATTTAGAACTACTGTAGTTTAACTGTCTAAGTGTGTGTCTACAATGAAATCTAAGGGATTATCTATGTAGCAGCGGTGACCACAAGGTGGTGGCGTTCTTAATGTTTTACCAGCACCTAGTGATCACCAGTGTAGCAGATTTTTTATTGCATCCCATGGAGGTGCGCAGGAAAATCTATTGGCCTACTATATTAGGCATATTGTGACCGCACATCTCTGCTAATTGAATACGGACTCTGTATTATATACAATAAGCAAATATGAATCAATATGCATATTGAGGCTGATGCAGAATTGAACAAGGTCATTTGCCTATCCTATGTATTTTCACACTGCGTATGCTCCAAAACCAAGCGTACATAACTATGCTTCTCATTCTTACCTATAGTTGTGACTGAATGGGATTAACTAGACTGTAAATTGGCATTCACATTTAAGTTTATTGAGGTGGGTTTTATACTCACAAAGTATATTATACATATAGTTTTAGTTTAAAGTTGTCATCTGTTTAAAGCAGTTAAACAAATATGACCACATTGAAATAGATAACTGGGAATCCCTGTTCTGCTTTCACATAGCAGAGATTAGACAGCCCACAGTACTCGTCAGCAATGCCCTATACTGTCAGCATCTTCAGGAAGACTTCATCGAATTATTGCCTTTTTCATTCCAACAATGACATACATGTTGTATTTGTTGCTATGTACTTGTTTCCTTCCTTCCATAAAGATACAGAAGTAAGAAATTTACTTTTGATCTCTAAGCCTTAGTATATCAATTGTCCTCATCAGTAACTGTTTATGAACTTTATTTTTTATACATTCGTTATATGAATAGTGTGTGTGGTGGTGGGAGTGGGGGGAGGTTGCAATTATAATGCTATCAAAACTATCTGGTGGCGACCAGAAAAATATATTATGGTAATATAGCGCACCATAGAATCCTACAGCAGATGGTACTTTGATGTTTTATGCTCCATTTCTTCCCACTAGTGTTTGGTTAAACCATCTAAGGGCCATATTCAATTTGAGGCGAAAAGTCCGAGGTGGGAATTTTCACCATCATCGACTATAGCGCACCATAGAATCCTACAGCAGATGGTACTTTGATGTTTTATGCTCCATTTCTTCCCACTAGTGTTTGGTTAAACCATCTAAGGGCCATATTCAATTTGAGGCGAAAAGTCCGAGGTGGGAATTTTCACCATCATCGACTATAGCGCACCATAGAATCCTACAGCAGATGGTACTTTGATGTTTTATGCTCCATTTCTTCCCACTAGTGTTTGGTTAAACCATCTAAGGGCCATATTCAATTTGAGGCGAAAAGTCCGAGGTGGGAATTTTCACCATCATCGACGTTTTTTGCAGGGATAAAGTATCGGGCGCGTGCCCGCTTTTCCCCTTATTCAATTAGGATCCAGCGAAAACGGTGGAAAGGTAAGTATCGTAAAGTCAGGTCAGTTATGAGGAAATCAGCCTGTCACCCCCCAAAAGATGGTCTGACATGGGGGACCCCCGATTTGGTCTGCTGAAGGTAATCAGGGTTTTTAAATAGCCGCGGCAGGTACATAAATGTGCCTATGAAGAAGTGGTGAAGAATAGCATTTATCTTTCTTTTCTTTTTTTTAAATAACTAATCCCATCAAATTTGTGGTACATGAAAATGGGTGCAAGCATATTTTTAAGTCCTTAAAATGATTTTTAACAATTCTTCAAAAATGTACCTGCCACAACCACCTGCATTCTAGAAAAAATTCTGCCGCATACATGGGGACCCCCCCTGAGGCTATTTCGCTAGTTTTTAAGTTTGTTCCCCAACATTTTTTTTTCACCCCCAAATGAAAGCACCTTTTTTGGGGTGTCCTGAGGATTTTTTTTTTTTTTTTTTTGACACAGATTACATTAAGGGGACATTCCCAAGGCTGCAGGCTATTTATTTTTATTCTGCACCCCAAAACCACAATTCTGCACTTTTTTTCGCCACCTAAACAGTGGTGAAAACTTATCCCCGTTTTGTTACATAGACTTTTCGCACCTGCGAAAAGTCTTTGAAATTGAAAACTGGATACAAGTGAAAATGGCGAAAATTATGTCATCGGCGATAAATTATCGCCGGTAACGGACTTTTCGCTCCAAATTGAATATAGCCCTAAAATGTAAACTTTTATCTATGTATCTTTCTAAGTCAATGATATTCCATTGAACATTGCAGTTTATCCTCTGAGGGGATGCAATCGGGAAACCGGCTGTCTTATTCCCGACAGCCAGCTTCCCAACTGCTTTATCCCGCTGCCTGTCATTTTCCCCATGCCTGGAGACCGGCGCCTGGTTTCCCGATCGAAGGGATGACGGGCGCCGCGAGTGGACAGCTGCGGGGGGGAGGGTTAGGTTTAGGGCACCCGGGGGGGACTTAGGGTTAGGCACCCCCCCCGGGAGGGTTAGGGTTAGGCTAGGGGGAGGGAGGGTTAGGGTTAGGCACCCCCGGGGGGGGACTTAGGGTTAAGCACCCCCCCGGGGGACTTAGGTTTACGCAGCGGGGAAGGGGGGGGTTAGGGTTAGGCACTTAGAGGGGGGATTAGGTTTTGGCACTTGGGGGGGAGGTTAGGGTTAGGCACCCCTTAGGAGAGTTAGGGTTAGGGGGTTAGGTTAGTTTTTACTTACCTACGGACGATTGGGATTTCCAGCGCTGTCAAGCTTCCGCTGCCGGGATCTCTGCTTCTGTCGGCCTGTCACTGCCTGGATTCGAACTGCCGGCCAGAGGGCTGGCGGTATTTCATACCGATCCTCCTCTGAGCCATTATAACTCTTGAACAACAATGTTAACCCTTTTAAATTTAGCAACGATCATACTCAGGTACATTTTGTATAACACATATAGTATATGAGGTATAAAGTAACTGCTATTAGGTATGAATCTCATAAGGATTGGGCTTCAGACCCAGGAATTTCCAATTATCAGTCAGTGATTGTACTGTGATTTTTTTTTTTAATTTCTCATAATCCATGTTTATTATCTGAGCTTAATAAATTTATATTAATTGAAGTGAATAATTTAAAATGCAGTAAATACATTATAATTAAGTTCAGGAAAATATCAATATGGAATTTGCAGTGCATAAATATTCCATGACACAGTACCGCACAAGGCGGTTTTATATACAGTAGACTAGCTTCGCATCAAAGTGTTTCTGATATTATTTTAATTGCTGGCAGTGATGAAAAACAGGGGAAAAGGCACTATTACTTTAAAATGTATTTGGTAGATTTCAAATGGGAGTAAATGTAATAGTGGACTGCAGGCATCGGCGAGTTGCGAGCCTGATGTTCTCAAGTAGCAATCAAGCCAAAATCAACGTGGTTTTGCAATTTAAATGACTGCTACTTTAAAACATCGGGCACGGGACTCGCCAACAACTGCAGTACGCAGCCTATTACATTTACCCCATAGTGTCACAAATTATGGAAAAATCTCTTATTCAGAAGTTAATAGCATTCAAAATACTATATTGCATAACTGTGCATTGATATTTGGAGATCAGTGCTTTTTCGCTGTTAAGAGTCCTCCTTTATATTAATACAGTCCTCCTTCCGAGTAGTGCCGTTTGCAAGAGACATTTCTTATGTGGAGAATGTATAATGATCTAAAGATTTTTAAACAGATGGAAAACTGAAACTTATTAAGTACAGTATCCTTACCTCGGGCATATGCGTGCTAATTCAAACGAAGTACAAAGGAAATGTGTTATGTACTTAAATCATACAAAGGTCAAAGTTACAGTAAGAAAAGAGCAAGTTTGCAGGATTTCAATGAGATTTCTGCATATTGCATCGGTTCATGCTTAAAAAACTATATTGCTCTACTTTGGAATAAATATATGGAATGCTATAGCAAGGAAAACACCCTCTACATCAATGCAACTGAATACAAAAGCACTAGACTGTAAATATCAGCATAGGAAAATAAAATAGGCTGGTATACGATCAACATAGGTACTTCCTGTGTAATATCAGCCTATGCAAGCACCACCTGATGAATTAGGGACAATTGTGGCATTATGCTGAAGTGTGCAAGCATTTATCAATTGTTTAGAACACTTTGTGTAATTTGTGCTGTCATCTCGTGATGATATTCCGCCTTACTATTATTTGTAAAAAAAAGAGTAAAAAGTATATAGGTGGGGAAAAAGAACTGTACAATTATATTACAGAAGAAATCATACCTGTATACACACAGTACTGTGTAACAGGAAAAATTGACATGAATACAAGATATACTGTACAGTATACAATATGCAGAATAGAATATACTGCACAGAATAATGAACAATCAGGTGGAATTAACTATTGTTTATTAAGATTTTCAAATCTTAAATGTAGTATAAATTATATTTGGTAAAATTAAAAGATGAAGAAATTGATGCAGGCTATAAAATATAATAGTAACTATCTCGGGAAAACATGCAATATGTAAATTGTCAGCACCAAGCATGAAATCTACCAAATACATTTTAAAAGGACAGCTGCTCTACCCACGTTTTCCATTTCCGTAATTGCTAACACATCACTTTATAAGCCCATCTTGTGCTGTATTGTGTCATTGGTTATTAACAATATGCCCTGCAAATCTCAAAATTGACATTTTTTACCGAACTTGATCACAATGTATTTACTGGATCTCAAATGATCCACTTAACTTAACATGAAGTTATAAATATCAAAGAATAAGCATAGACCTGTGCTGGTAACATTTCCACAATTTCTGATTAATTCTGTATTTGCCTTATAAACATAAAATTGCAAAATATCTCCTCTATATTCGCTTTAAAACCTTTAAAACAGCCCACAATAAATACTGATTTATCATTAATATTCTCCCTGATTTACTAATAGTCTGCACTGCAACTTCCATGTACAATATACACGTACAGGTCAGAAAATAAATACAAACATCTAATATGTCATAAGCAGATATAGGAAGTTATGCAAAAAAGAAGTGAAAATAAGCAAGCATAATGTAGAAATAGAATATACAAATTGACCTATTCCTTGATTTGGATTTATTTGGCCTCAAACAGTTAGGTCGATTCTCAAATAAGAACATTCTAAAAAAAGAAAAAAATACTCAGGTACTTGTAAATCAGTTTAATAAATGTCCCTAGTGTACATGCAGTAGAATGCTTATATCTATATATTTCTATAATGTATAAATGTATACATTCTGCCATTTCAATGTCTACATTTAATCTCTTTTTTAATAATTAAATGTAACATTTGTCATATAGTGGCTTGGTCATTGTATATCGCTTTGTGTTCTATTAAAAATATATTCTAGAAATCAAAAACATTTTGCCAATTTTTAATTACCTGAATATGAACTATTGGGAGTTTAATGCAGAAGTGTACACAGAGAACTTGTACAGTACATGCCTTTATTAATGCCTTTATTAAACATACTGATCTAATCACTGTTCTTATTAGAAAAAAGAATTAGACTTCTATACTTCTCACATCGGCTTGGGCTTTCAGAAATGCCTTGCAGTAATTCATTGATAGATTTAAGCTGCCTGGCATCAGCATACAAGTCAGGTCATTCACAATATACCAATTCACTCAGTACTTTTATTCATCCTTCTAATGCAATATTTATTCTGCCTGTGGCATTCTGTTGAAGATTAACATGTGTGTTTAGAATAGATTTCCTACTGTGTGACCTGAATTATTTTATGCAACAATTCACAGCCCTGGGCCATTATATTTATTTTCTACTACAATGCCTCACCTTTGGATCGATGTTCTGTTAACACATGGGAATGTTTTGCATTTTTCATTGCTCCATTTCTCATTAATAACAAGAATATCTATTTCCTCTCATCTGTCCAATGAGCCATATTTCTGTTGCTTTCTCAATCATCTAGCTGATCTTTGGTAAAACCATGCAATGTGTATTTGGACAGCACTGGCATCCTCTTAGTAGCTTTGGTTTCTTATGTTGAACTCGTGAACCCTGGTTGATAATTCCAGATAGACTTGCAGATCATTTTCCCTTAAGCTGCAGCTCCCTGTGACCTTACAGAGCATTGTATGCTTGGTTTTGGAGTGAGATTATTTGTATTACCCTCACCAAGAACCAATAGTGTTCAGTTTTGCTTGTTTGTTCATCTTCTGTCTGACTGTGGATTGATGGAGGCAACAGTCTTCTGCAATTGTGTTCTAGCAAAATCAGAAATCTGTTTTCAAACGACCTGTTTCACTTTCACATGATAAGTAGGCACAGAACGTCAAAAACATATATATTATATATATATATTTTTTTTAAAAGCAGTTTTCAGTCTCAGACTGGACTGTTAGCTCGTTGTTTTTAACATCTGAGTCAAATTATACCCTTACCAGAGTTGATTAACCTAGGTCTTCATGTATTTGTTATACAAAGACTGCAAATAAGTAAATGTTGTATCAATGTTTCTAGTTAACACATGATTAGGTGCATATTATGTGCGTGTTAATGTTTAGTTGGAGTCACATTTTTTATTAAATTGATACAAATCATTTTTAGGGATTCACACTTTTTCTTTAATCATGTTATATTAATACAATTTCCAAATTATGTTCCATAACACTAGCTTATTAATTGATGCTAACATGTAGTTTTGTTCATTGAGCTATGGAACATAACATGTATATTAAATGTATCATTTTTCCATAGCCTATCTTATAATATAAATTACAATTATCTGCATTAACATTTTAAATTTTTAACATTGAAAATAAAATAAACAGTTTTGCAGTTCTTAGTAGTGTAGTTACAGTAGGTTGCAGTATCAAGGCAACAAAGACGTGGGGCAGGATCAGTGGCGGAACTAGAGGTAGTGCAGCCGGTGGCTTACACCAGGGCCCGCTGTGGTGCAGGGGTCCATAGCCTCCGCTGCACCCGCCGCTAGTGTCACAAATAAAATGTTTGTACTTGCCATCACAGTCTGTCGTTACTACTATATGAACATGATGTGTTGACTAGGACGCATATCCCAGTTAAAAGGCACATATAGTGCAGTTCACATATCTAGAGAGGTTTGGCGCTGAATGTTCTATTCTTTGTATTACATGCTCATTGCCATGGGGTTTATGCTCATTGCCATGGGGTTTCATGCTCATTGCCATGGGGTTTCATGCTCGTTGCCATTGGGTTTCATGCTCGTAGCCAGGGGGTTTCATACTCGTTGCCATTGGGTTTCATGCTCGTAGCCAGGGGGTTTCATGCTCGTAGCCAGGGGGTTTCATGCTCGTTGCCATGGGGTTTCATGCTCGTAGCCAGGGCGTTTCATGCTCGTAGCCAAGGGGTTTCATGCTCCTTGCCAGGGGGTTTCATGCTCATTGCCAGGGGGTTTCCTGCTCATTGCCAGGGGGTTTATGCAGTGGCAAATGCAAGATTTTCAAAGGGGGGTTTCCAAATGCTAGGTTACACAACCAATGAGAAAAAAATCTAAACACATACAGGCAGCACTCCTCGGGTACTCAATAATCCAAGATTGCTAATCCATTTATTACATCTTTCATCAATGCCTTAACAAAAGAAAAAAAGAAATGGATGAATGGAATAACTTTCGGGGGTGCCCTCTCGTAGTTCAATTATAGGGAAAATACCATGTGGAGCTTTTCAGCCCCTCCAAGAAAAAAAAAGGCAGCATTGAGTCCTCCATTGGAAACTGGCACAGTCACACACACACACACACACACTGACAAAGACTACACACACACACACACACACACACATACTGGCACAGACACACACACACTGACAAAGACTACACAGACACACACACTGACAAAAACTACACAGACACACACACACTGGCACAGACACACACACTGACAAAGACTACACAGACACACACTGACACAGACACACACACTGACAAAGATTACACAGAAACACAGACACACACACACACTGACACACATCTCTCACTTAAAAACACAAATAAATACAGCTCTGGCATAATTGATTAAAGATCAACTCCCACCCTGCCAGCAACCCCGCGCCCACTGGCCTCGCCGGGACCCCCTTCCCCATTCACCTTGCCAGCATACCGCACCCACATGTGATACACAGACCTGTAGTTCGGCTCCAGGAGAGACTACCGACAGTACGATCTCTTTCACCCGGCAGCAGTTCTCAGCCTTTCACAATGCTGGTGCTCCCATGTGAACTGCCTAGGAGGGGCTGCACACTGCCGCTGCAGCTCCCCCTGCAGCCAGCACAGTATAACAGCAGGCACAGTTGCCTGAGCTTCGGCAGGAGGCTGAGTCTCTCTTTACTCCTGACGTCGACCAAACAGATGCGCTGACGAACTCTCTCTAGCATCCTGCTTTCCGTCCCCGCCCCGACGCTCAGCTACACGTGGCAGTCCTGGCCCTACACAGATGGGCTGACCAGCTGACGAACTGGTTCTATTTGCTTCTGCTCAGCTGTGTGCGGCAGCTCCGGCCCTTCGCAGCTCGGCTGCACGTGGCGGCTCTGGCCCCATACAGAAGGGCTGATCAGCTGACAAACTGACGGATCCCCTAGAGCAGGCTGACTCCTATTCTACTGCTGGTGAACAAACACATGTGGCTACCTAACCCCATACTATCGTGGTAAACAGGAGCATCGCTCCAATTTAATTTATCTTGTTATGCAATAAGGGGATATGAATGTTTTAAATATGAGCAGCTAATATGAGATTGAAACATCCTTTATCTGAATGATAAAAATTACAGGTTGCATTTACATGAACTACTACTCTATTACTTTCCGGTGGTAATTTTGACTGGTCTGGGTGAATTTAACCCCTGCAATACCACTATGGCATCAGGGATTATCTAACTCCCACTTAAAAGACCCTTAACAAATACCACTGTACTATACTTTCTATAGACACTAGATTCCTCACTCTCTCATTACCGGTTCAATATGTAGGAATCGAATAACCAGTAAAAGCAGAAGTGAGGAACACTTAAAGCGTCTTACTGTTATATTTTACGCTGTTTTTGTATACTGTGATTCACATTCAGACTCATTCACACTTTTAATGAGGATAACAGACTGTTAACATTATATGTTTACTTCATTAGGATAGATTAGTCTATGCAGACTGTCTTTTCTATGATTACCCTTTATTATAAGTGATTACTAGATGCTGCTACCCATATATGTTGGGCTACATTATTAAATTGATATGATACTATTAGGTCACATTGGATATACCAAGATAGATGCTGTCAACCGGGACAAGGCATGTGCAATTTACTGAATGTATATTAACTTCGTATTGGATCTGTTTAAATTAATAAGACAGTATTTGTGGCATGTGCAATAATTTTTTCTGTTACCAACTTATGGGTTATGTGCAATAAGTTTGTGTTAAAACACCTTTATAATTGGTTTACATTTCAGGGCAATTTGCAATACCCATAATATGTGCAATTATTGTTATTTAGTTTCTAGATCGTGTGTAGTATAATAATGGTGATAATATGGTAGCAAGCTTTAGGGAATCTGGGACACACGGCAATATTTAGGGCATGTGCAATAATTTCCCTCATCTTTCTATTAACCAATGAATATGTGCAATAGTGTTATGATTATAACACCTGTATTAATCTACCTCATGTGAAATTGTGCTATTTTAGGCAGTAAGTTGACTATTAAGGGTATTTTGCCATATTTTCAAAAGGTGCAATTATTGCCATTTACTTGAGATCAGGTGCTATATAGTTACGGTGATTACAACATAGTAACCTTTAGGGAATTTTCTTTAAATAGACCACATGATCTGAAGGCTTTATCAGGGAATTGTGCAATAACATGTGTTAATTATGTCTTGTTGATTGTTGTTGCGATCTCAAGTGTGACAATATAGGACGTATGTAATAACCTATAGGACATATCAATTATATAGTATATTTATTTGACAATCATGTTTGGAGATTGATTCCTGAGTATACACAGAATAGTACATTATTCAGGATTATTTATATGTTAATACAATTTTCGCCACATATTATTCACTAGAATGCATTATTTTAAATAAGTAGGTATTAAAAGTTAAGTTTTAATTAAAATTAATCATTACATCACCACTAAAGAGTGCCCCAAAAAAGGAATTTTCTTTTTTGCCCTTGCAATACATTTATAAAAACTACACACACACACACACACTGGCACAGACACACACACTGACAAAGACTACACAGACACACACTGACACAGACACACACACTGACAAAGACTACACAGAAACACAGACACACACACACACTGACACACATCTCTCACTTAAAAACACAAATAAATACAGCTCTGGCATAATTGATTAAAGATCAACTCCCACCCTGCCAGCAACCCCGCGCCCACTGGCCTCGCCGGGACCCCATTCACCTTGCCAGCATACCGCACCCACATGTGATACACAGACCTGCAGTTCGGCTCCAGTAGAGACTGCCGGCAGTACGATGTCTTTCACCCGGCAGCAGTTCTCAGCCTTTCACAATGCTGGTGCTCCCATGTGAACTGCCTAGGAGGGGCTGCACACTGCCGCTGCAGCTCCCCCTGCAGCCAGCACAGTATAACAGCAGGCACAGTTGCCTGAGCTTCGGCAGGAGGCCTAGTCTCTCTTTACCCAAAAAAATATTTCAGCTGCGCAGTGATTGAACAGCTGGCAGGGGGGTTTCTAGGTACTCGGAAACCCCACCTGCATGCGCGTGTGGTTTATGCTCGTTGCCAGGGGTTACATGCTCATTGCCAGGGGGTTTCATGCACGTTGCCAGGGGGTTTCATGCACGTTGCCAGGGGCTTTCATGCTCATTGCCAGGGGCTTTCATGCTCATTGCCAGGGAGTTTCATGCTCATTGCCAGGGAGTTTCATGCTCGTTGCCATGGGGTTTATGCTCATTGCCAGGGGGTTTTATGGGAGAAGATGCAGCTTTCTGCATCTTCTCCCGGAAATGCCAGCGTTCCTGGCACTTACGGGAACGCTATGTGCATTGCACTGGCCTAACAGACATTAGAGGTCCAGTAGGATTTTTGGATTGCCGTTTTCAGCAGAGTCCATGCGGATGACTAGTCCGCATGGAATCTGCAACTCCCAAGTCACCGCGCACTACAAGACTGCGCGGGGTGTGCAGGGGCTGAGTCTGCCCTTTTTCACCCCCTGCATTCCTGCACCCGGTGCACGTGCACCTCTAGCCCCCCCTAGATGCAGCCCTGGGACTACTACTGGGGGCACTGCATAGGGGGGACTACTAATGGGGGCAATGTATGGGGGGATTACTACTGGGGGCAATGCATAAGGGGAACTACTACTGGGGGCACTGCATAGGGGGGACTATTACTGGGGGCACTGCATAGGGGGGACTATTACTGGGGGCACTGCATAGGGGGGACTACTACTGGGGGAACTGTGTAGGGGGGACCACTTCTGTGGGCATTTTATAAGGAGCACTATTGAGGGCACTGCATAGGGGAGACCACTACTGGGGCACTGCATAGGGGGACCACTACTGGGGGCACTGCATAGAGGGGCCCAAAGCATATTCTTGCACCTGGGCCCACCACTCTCTAGTTCTGCCACAGGGCAGGATGTACTAACATTGTGCAGTACATCCCGCCAGACATCGCATCCCTACTGACCGCATATCCACTAACACGTGCGATCAGTACCACACGGGACAGCACTTCCGATAAGAGCTGTCCTTTATGATCAGCATTGCGCGCCTGGACTTTATGACCCAGGAGTCCATCTGCGCATACGCAGAGTGACGTGGCGGCCGCTGGGCATGCTGGAAGGCATCTGATCGGATTCCTCATACCAACGTGATGCGGTATAAGCCCAAGGCTTCTATAGGGTAATGGCAGCAAAAGCTGGCATTACCATATGCATCAGAGCGTCGGCGGCCACCCAACAGTACATATGGAAAATGCGGTAAAACCCTGAAAACGGGGTTATCGCATTTTCCATTTAGTACATCCCGGCCATGATCAGCATACATATTGCAAGTAGATATAATATCTCCTGTGTTTTCTTAATCTTTTTTAATCATCATTATTCCAGATAACTGCATTACTGCTGTAGTAGTAGTAGTAGTAGTAGTAGTAGTAGTAGTAGTAGTAGTAGTAGTAGTAGTAGTAGCAGTAGCAACAGAAGCAGCAGCGTATTTTATGTTTCTTGGGGTGCATTTGCCTTGGTCTTTTCAGCAGAAGATTCCTGTTCATGTACTGTCTGCAAAACCTGATATTTGGGATTCGGTAAAGTCTGCATAGGGACATTCCTTAAGGTTCTCCTTACACTCTATAACTATCATCTAAGGAATGAAAGCCACTTCCAGTATCCATTGTGGTTAATCCAATTAGGGGTGATTTTGCAAATGCGAGTCTGTTTCATTAAACTCACATACATCGCATGAATGCTTGCACCCGAGAAATGCAAGATCTAATAACAAATGCCAATTCAATGTAGTCACGTTGAGGGTATGCGCCTTTTCTACAAAATGCGACCTGGGAGAAGTGCATGAAAAAGTGTGGAAACCACCCTGGACCCCATGAAAGTGACAACTGAGATATCAAGACGATATAGAAGGCTGTTTGTGGCCATAAGGTCTTTAAAAGGTGTCAAAGGTGTGATTTTTGCATATTTTTTCAGGAGTGGGGAGACCCCTTTATTGGGCTGTGGCATTACAACCCGCCTAGTGGAGCCCGGCACTGGTAGTAAAAATACGGAGGACCCCCAAGCTACGTTTCCCCCATATTTTTACTACCAGCGTCGGGGCCAAGAGCCCGATGCTGGTTCATGAAATATGGGTGACCCCTACGTTTTTGTCTCCCGTATTTTGTGAAACAACTCCAGCTCAAAGAGCCTGGTGCTGGGTATGCTCGAGGTAGGGGGGGAACCATGCCATTTAAAAATATATATATTTTAATACTTTGTTGCCTTTAAAACAGATACAAACATACAGTACACAGATCACACTGATCTGTGTATGTTTGTGCTAAACATGCTGCTCAGGAGGAGGTCTATTTGAAGCTTCTATTTTGGTGCCGAGTTGATTATTTTACACCCGTGATTATAATCATGATTCTTGGTAAATTCCCGTATTGTATTCTTGACTATGAAAAGTATTTGTGAGTTTGGCCGATAGTGTATATATTTCTATTTTTGTTTTCACCCATGATTTGCTGGGAGAATCATGAAATCACATCCGTGTTTGCCTTTAGTAAATTTCCAAGTTTTAAAAATGGCCAAACACACCCGTGAATGCAGTCTTGTCCAATTTGATTCTAACTTCAAATTAATATAAAAAATATAATTACACTTTGAACTAAAAACTTAGGGGTAAACTGGAGTTACACAATAGCTTTAACTGCGCCAGGCAATGAATGTGTAGTGATACTTGCTTTCTCCTTCTCTTTCTGATCTACAGGTAATTGCATTGCACCCTTGCACTGCAGAATAGTGACTATGTGCTGCAGAGATAAATAATATTCTTTGGGTTATTAATTGAAAAGTGATTATTTGCTGCAGCAGAAATAATATTCTATGGATAATTTGGCAATAATTTATATAAGTACTTCAAAATCTGAACTAAGACAGTTTGGTCTTTTTATTTTCTTTTTTGTGAATCAGTTTTGGCATGCTGACCTATGACTGAATCTTTAAGACTTTTATACCACCCTAGTGGGAGAAGGGTATTGGTAGGGCCATAAATAGGGTGGTGTGAAATGGGCCACATCATAGGGCACCGCAGGGCAGAGGGCGCTGTGCTGGCATGTCAATTTTTTGTTTAATCATTCTCACTTGTAGCTTCCTTCTCTTTTATCCCTGGCATCTCCTGACTGCTCCGATATCCTCTTTGGCCAGCTCCTTCCCCTTCTGGCCACCTCCCCAAGCACATTCAGTCACATTCTCTTTTATTTAACAGACACAGTTATCTGCCCCACAATTTCTGATAGCAGCCCTGAACACAGACATCGGTTTCGGACCCAGATGTTACCAGCACACCTAGGGGTACATTTACTAAAGTGTGGGCTTTTAGAAGTGGAGATGTAGCCCATAGCAGCCAATCAAATTCAAGCTATTATCTTCTAGAAGGTGCTAGATAAATGTTAGTTAGAATCTGATTGATTGGTATGGCCAAAATCTCCACTTCTAAAACCTGCACTTTAGTAAATATACCCCTTAGAGTACTTTTGTTGAGGAGTTCAGCTGCCGGCACAGGGTACCTACTGTACACGGATCTCCATATACACTATAAGTAGCACTCTTTCTATACCTTCGGTTGGTGATCTACACTGCTGGCTCCAGGCTTGTGAGCAGTTATTCTGCAGCTGCACCAGGGCTCTCCTACATCTAGAGCCAGTGAGTTATACTGCATAATTATTGTGTATCATCACTGCAGTCATTGGATTCACACTGTATTTGGCAGTGACACCTGGATAATAGTGGTACAACGGGATTGGTACCCCTTCCTCATCAGATTTGTCATGGCCCTCACCCATGAGGCCAAGCCCTTTTTTTCGGGCGTGAGTATTATGTCCATATTTGAAAAATGGGGGGGCGTCAATGATCTTTCTGTCCCAGGGCACCAAAAAGTCTAGTTATGGCTCTGGGTATTGGGGCTTGTTTGCAATCAGTGTCCACACATGTTTGTAGGCTTATTTATTAGTGAATTGTATGCTGGCAAGCAGTGTGGCTGGCATAGTGTTTACTTCAAAGTGTAATTAGAATTTTTGGTATTAATTTACAGTTAGACCGGTGTGTTAAACAGGAGGAAACATGAAGGAATCTGAAGGACTACTTTTATTACACTACTGTGAGCTACATGACTCTCCACCTGAAACACCTGCTGTCTGTATATCTTGGACCTGGACAATCCTTATTGAACTCTCTTCTTGGACATTGCAATGAGTAACCACTTTGCCTGCTGCTCTTAGTATGCTTACCTATTCTCCCGAACAGCCGGGAGACTCCTGAAAAATCGGGTGGTGCTCCTGCCCTCCCCGAAAAGTGTGCAAGTCTCCCAGCACTCTCGGCATTCTGTAGCGGGGTAAAAATGACACGATCGCGTTGTCACGCCCCCAGTGCTGCGTCAAGTCCCCACCACGCCCTCTTATGCTGCTCCACCCCCTCAACTGTGTCCCTTCCTGGAGGGAAAGTATGGCTCTTAGTGGTGCTTTTGAAAAAAAAAAGCAATCACTGACTATATAATTTCTGTGCCAATATCAATTTGCCATTATACCCTTGAACTTCCTGTCTGCATTGCCATTGCTTTCTAGCAGAGCTTAACATCTATGCACTTTGAACACTGTTTAATTTAGCATTTTATTCTGCACACATAACATCTTCTGATTATTCCTCTTAATAATACGCTATTGCAGTTGTGCTTATATATTCATCAGCACTGTTCTATTACCTGAATTTTTTTTACAACTGAACTGCACTGCTTCTATATCACATAGTCTCCAATCCTGCTTCCATCCCCCCCCTATGTTCCTCATCCACATCTTGTCCCTCTTTTTTTCAACTCTTCCTTACTCCGCAGCAACACAATCCTTTATTCTACCGCCTGTTCCCACCTCTACCCCTCCAGCCATCTCCCCCTCCTCCTGCCATGTTTCCCCTCCTTTGACTCCCTTACACCCCTCTCCCGTTCCTCCATTTTCATTCACCCCTCTCCCACCATGGTCCTACTACCCTATTACTAAGCCCTGTTCCCTCGCTTCTCTCGCTGTCACATCTCCTCACCTCCACTCATGTCACATTAAACTTCTTCTTCTGGTCTCCTAGTCCCGAAGCACAACAGCAGCCGGGTACCGGATAATAGTTTGTGAGTGGCCGATGACCGGAAGTAAAACCGGTCCAAATGGGGATTTGTCCATTAAGATAAGACACAGAATATACTCCACTGGATACTATCCAAATTACTCCGACTACCATATATACTATATACTATGCCAAATGGGAATTTGTGATAAATTTACAAAGTTTTCTAATGAATGCTTTTTTTATTAAGATTTTGTTTAGATTATTTTATCGGTAACAATTTGCCCCAACCCCATAACAAATTACCCCCATCGGGGGCAGATTGTTATGATTATTTTGTTTTTCTGAAAAACATGTTTTTCATTGTTAATAATAATTATAGGATGTAACTTACACCCAATATAAATAGAAAAATAATACTGTTTTGTTTGTACATTTTTCTGTTTGGTTGTGATTAAAGATTTTTGAGATATTTGAATTTCTGTATTTTTTGTAACAACTATCCCGCCTTCCCCTACTTATCACAGTGGTCATCTTATATGAAGGGACTATCAGCATGTAAGCAAAATCACCTGTGTTGAATCCCTTCGCTGCAGAGGATGAGTGGGGCTCATCCTCACATCTGCACTCTCTATTGATACGAGAGTTGAATTCTGTAGAGAGTCAAGATTGACGCCCAAGTAGTGCATTTCAGAAACTGAGGAGAAAGTGATATTGTCAACATGGAGTTGGAGGTGTGGAGTGTGGAGAGGTGGAGACTCAATAAGGATTGAATACATGAGTTCAGTCTTGGTCATATTAAGCTTGGGAAAGCATTTAAACATCCAGGACAAGATGGTGAATAGACAGTTTGAAAGTTAAGAACAATGGATGAGGAGAGGTTAGAGGAGGACAGGTAGATTTCAAGATCATCCTCATAGAGACAGTACTCCGTTCTGAATGAGCTGATAATGTCATCAGGTGATGCTGTGTATGTTGCATATAGTAGGTGGCCTGAGAACAGAGCATTAAGGGCCAAGTTTAGAAAGTCCAGATGCAGAATGATTGGTTTGAGAGCTATGAAGAGAACCAAGAAGGACCATGTAGCATATATGGGCCCGTATTCAATTTGGAGCAAAAAGCCGTTTTTCGCGTGCTTTTGGCGAAAACTTTTCGCCAATGACGTCATTTTAGCCTGTTTTGCTTTCACCCTGTATTCAATTTGAAAGACTTTCTGCCTAGGAAAGATTCGCCTATGAATAGCAGGCAGAAAAAAGTGCAGAATTGTGGTTTTGGGGTGCAATGTTGCGGGAACCCCCCTGCAGCCTCCAGACAGCCCCCCAAAGGTAAACTGTGTCAAAAAATAAAAAAAACACTTAAGGACACCCCAAAAAATTACTTTGAAAAAGGGCAACAACAAAAAAGTTGGGGTACAAAGTTGACTCTGGGGGGGAGGGGGGTCCCCAAGTGTGCCCCAGGTGTTTTTTTGATTGCAGCAGGTGTTTTTTTCACAATTTTTTAAACTTCACTTTAGCAACTTTTATATATGCTGACCCCCATTTTCAAGTACCCCAAATTTGCTGGGATAACTTATTTTCTGGACAAAATACTCCTGAATACTATTCTGCACCACGTATAGAAAAACGCTATTTAGCAGCTATTGAGCCTGTTTAAAAACACAGAATACCTTCAGCAAGCCAAATCTGGGGATACCATAGGGAACCCCTATGTCAGAGCAACTTTTGGTGGGTGTCAGGCTGATTTCCCCAAATCTGACAGTACTTTCCGCCTGTTCAAGTTTCGCCGGGTCCCGTTTTCGCGTACTTTCAAAATGAATACAGGGATACGCGGGGATACTTTTCCGCCTGCAAAACAGGCGAAGTAGGTGAAAAGTCCGGGCCGCAAAAAAGTATCGCGGCTCGGCTCAAACTGAATACGGCTCATAGAGTGAATTAAGGGAGAGCGGTAAAAGATAATGGTTCACAGTAACAAAGGATGCAGAGAGGTTAAGATGTATAAGAACAGAGAAATGATCCTGGGATTTAGTGAAAAGGTCAATGATGATTTTTGGTAGGTAAGTTTCTGAAGTATAGAGAGGTGAAAACCAGATTAGAGATGGTAAAGAGGGACTTTTCAGATATAAATGTGGTGAGGGGGGAATAAACAAACATCTTAAGAGTTTTGGAGACAAAGGAAAGAAGTGAGAAAGAGCAATAATTTAAAAATATAATTGACTGTTAAACAATCCTTTATAAGAGGAAGCAAGTATGACAGCTGTCATCCAGTTGCACAGTGGATCACTGAAGCCATGATGGCTATGCTAGTATTAGATCTGCGTCCAATATCTGCCATTAATGCTTTTGGTTTTAGACCGGTAATTGAGGTCCTGTGCACATGCTACCAAATTCTATTTCAGTTCCATTTTATAAAAAAAACAATTCCTTGCATGCACCAGGATGTCAAAAAAGACTAACTCTTGGCCTACAAAATGCCATTGCATCCACTGTCAACTTAACCATAGATATGTGGACAAGTGATACTGGTCAAATGAAAGATTATATGACTGAGCCTTCAGCAGCAGCAGTAGGTACAGTAACACAAGATGCCAGCTCATTCAGAGGCAGGCTATTCTTTGTATCACCAACTTCACTAAGAGGCATACAGGTGTCAACCTCTTAGAGAAATTAAGGGATGTCATAGCAAAATGACTTATCCTGCTTGGAATTTCCTCAGGGTTTGTCAAATATTGCGAGAGCATTACAGCTGGTGAATTAGAACATGTCTCATGTTTTGCGTACACAATCAACTTGGGTGGTGCAGAATTTAAAAAAAAAATGTACAGGTGCATGCAGGAGATGCTGTCTGTGGCCTGAAAAATTTTGTTACATTTTCACCATTCAGCTACTACATGTAGAATATTGCAGCTGCTGCAAGACAAGTTCAGTTTGCCTTGCCACCAACTGAAGCAAGAGGAAGTAACAAGGTGGAATTTCACCCTTTATATGTTCCAACAAATGGAGGAACTTCAACAAGCCATCCTAGCCTACACAACAAGCCATGACAGAGGGAGAGAAAAGGAAATGTACCTTAGTCCAGCGCAGTGGACAATACTTTCCATGTTGTGCAAGGTGCTGAAACCATTCAAAGTAGTCATCTGTGAAGTGAGTTTAGACTCTGCCAGCTTGAGTCAGGCTATTCTCCTAATTAAACTTTTGAAAAAGCAGCTTGAGAAACTTTAGGGGGAAATTAAATGATACGATTCCATTAAGTGTATCGGATAAGTAGATCAAGTCTTTTATTTGCTTTGTCAGGTTCCAAGGGTTGTCAACATCTTGCAATTGGATGACTACATTTTGTCGACCATGCTTTATCCTAGTCATACATCATGTCTTTCTTTCTAACTAGAAAGATCTTAAGGCATGCAAAGAGCTCCTGGGGGGCAAGTTGTCAGCTCAAGTGGCACATGACATGACAAAGTCTCTTCCTTGAGTTTCTCGGGCAAGGGCGGCTGCCAGGAAAAAACTGAGCTTTCCCAAGAAACCTACTGGTGATGCAGATGAGTCAACACAACATTTTGATATCTGGTTGGGTCTAAAAGAATTGTCCAAAACTAGTGACACCTCTGTAATGCAATCTGATATGGTCACCATCCATAGAATGGTGGACGATTTATTTTAATGACAGTGTACATATAGACATGTCAGGCAGTTCCTTTAACTACTCCAGTGTGTACTTGGAAATAGCCGTCAGCACAGCGATCGGTGTAGGAGGCTACTTCCTCCAAATGTGGAAAAGATGATGCTCATCAAAATGAACTACAAATTCCACAATGAAGACCTTTACCACCAATTATATCAAAGTACAGAAACTTCTGTATTGGTGGATTCCAGTGGGGATTAGTTAATATTGTGTGAAGATGATGTTAACACTGATGAGGGTGAGGAGGAAGATCACAATGATGACACTGTAGAGAGATAATTAAAAGCACTGTTAGCTGCCTTAAGCAGAGCATTAACAACATGGTTGGCTGCCTTAAGCCCTTTGGTAGCTTGTCTTTTGGGGGCCTAAACAAACCAACCACTTCAGCCACAAAAATGGCAGTCCCTGTCATTGAAGTGATTGGTTTGTTAAACACATGTCCTTTTTAATATACAACATAAGGGTGAGTGGGACAATTTCATCTTGCACCTCTTTTATTTGCATTATGTGCTGTTTGGGGCTTTAGTGACTGTCTTTTTTAATAAACAACAAACATTTTCATAGCTTATTAAACTGACATCTTGTTTTCTACTGCTGTGTGGCAATGTTTCATAGATGTCCTATATTCTTTTAAACTGCTGTGTTTTTAAGCCACTGCTCTGTCGCTTAGTTTAGCTAGCCAGTTCACTGCAGCATTTGGCCTATATTGGTGAAAACAATATTGTGAGCTGTGAGGTGGTCACAGTTGCCTGGAAATTAATGTTATTGATGTTAATAATACTTAGAAAAAACAGGTCCAAAATATGTGATTTCAGCTGTTTTATCATATTTTGAAAAAAAAAATATACAAAACCAAAACACGTGAGGGTGGTTTGGGAAAACCAAAACCAAAACACGACGATGAACCCAGTGTAATGCAATCTGGTGCATGGCGATGCTTATTAAACAAAGTTCAACATTGTATCCTTATATGACAATAAACAAGTTTATAAAATAACTAAGTCGATTACCTACTGTACTTGGATGCTTCAGGACTGATAACAAGAAAAGGAAAATAATTGAAGATGACCACCCAGTAGAATGTGAGTATAATGTTTTATTTAGTCGTGATTCTTACAAATAATAGAATAGTAGGATCCATGTTGCAATTGATTTTTCCAGTGCAAGCCTTTTGATTTTTCTAAAATCTATTAGGTAATGGAACAGGAATGTATATCCAGTTCAGGGGCGTATCTATAATGGGTGCAGGTTGTGCGAGGAACATGGGCCCCTGGGTCCAGGGGGGCCCCGCACCGCACACCCTGCACCCATAATATTACTTACCTGTCCGGAGTCCCACATCAGCGCGGGCGTCCGGCACTGTAAAACTACTGGAAAATGGCCATGGCGGCATGCGCAGTACAGGGGAAATGGCCGCCGTGGCCATTTTCCCGGTGACCTGTGCATACACTATAGACTCTGAGCACACTCTAGTGCCCAGAGTCTATAACTCTTTCGCTGGCCACACACAGCTCAGTGCGCTGCCAGTTGCCGTGCGGAGAGGGAATAGCCTGTGTTGGAGACTGCACACGGGCCCCCTCCTCTCTAGAAATGCCCCTGATCCAGTTACATCATGTACATACTGTACAATTCTTGTCTAGAAATAGGATGATTTTAATGTAAAGACTAGGTCATTTTGAAACTAAAGTGCCTACTTAGCAAAGAATAATTGTTAGATACCTGCTAATTTAAGGATACCCTGAATGTATCTTTGAGGAACCAAAGATATCTTCTGTGTTCTCCCGTTCCAAGGGGTTTGCAGACCATGCCTGTACAGTTGTGTGGATATCCCCGAAATCTGAAAATAAAGTGATCACATTAGCAATCACATTTACTATTATACATCATAGGGATAGACTCCTATCACAGCCCCTGTACCTGCATGTGTATTTTAATAATAATAATAATAATAATTTTATTTATATACCGCTTTTCTCCTAAAGGACTCAAAGTGCTTTACATTTACAGTACAAAATGAAAAATAAAGGTTAAACAAGGGACATTAGTGAAATGCTTGGGTGAAGAGGTAAGTCTTGAGTCTATTTTTGAAGGATTCTAGAGTGGAGGCCTCTCGAACTGTGCGGGGAAGTGAGTTCCATAAGGTTGGAGCCCCAAAACTGAAAGCTGGACCCCCAGACGAATTCCCGGAGATTCTAGGTACTGTTAATAGTCCTTCGTCAATGGATCGCAGTAATCGAGTGGGACTGTAAGGAATCAGATGCTGCTTTAGGTACCTTGGGCCATGGTCATGTAGGGCTTTGTAAGTTAGTATGCCAATCTTGAAAACAATTTGCCATCTGACAGGCAGCCAGTGAAGGGAGTAGAGAGTGGGTGTTATGTGGCTGGAATGGGGCTGGTTGGTTAATAGCCTGGCAGCTGCGTTTTGTACCGTCTGCAAGCGGTGCAATTCTTTTGCTGGGAGTCCAAGGTAGAGGGCATTGCAGTAGTCTAGGCATGATGATATAAATGCAGGTATGACTTTAGGCAGATCTTCTGACAGAATTAAGTGCTTGTTTCTGGCAATGTTCCTCAGATGAAAGAATGAGGATTTGATTGTGACTGATACCTGATATTTAAGTGTCAAGCCACTATCCAGGACAACACCAAGATCCCGCACATGTTCAGTGTTTTGTAATTCTGATTCCCCAAGCGTAAGTCCTATTGGTTGGCTATGCTGTAGCCCTGACTTGTGACCTACCATAAGGACCTTTGTTTTATCAGGGTTCAGTCGCAGCCAACTGGCACTCAATCACTAGTGAAGCTCAGCTAGGTTGCCATTTAGGGTTGTTATGGGGTCCTTTGTACCTGGAGCAAAAGACAGGTATAGTTGTGTATCATCTGCACAGCAGTAGTAGACCAGGCCATGACGTCTGATTATTTCACCCAATGGTAACATGTATACTGAAAAAAGCATGGGAGACAATATAGAACCCTGTGGGACAGCGCATGGAAGTGGCACTGGTGATGAAGTGTTTACTCCAAAAGAAACTCTCTGTGACCAGCCAGTCAGAAATTATTTGAACCAGCTAAGGACTGTGCCATCCAGTCCACAGAAATTTTTCAGGTGCTCAATTAGAATCCCGTGGTCCACAGTATCAAATGCTGCTGAGAGATCCAGAAGGATTAAGATTGAACAATCACCTCTGTCTCTTGCCATCAGAAGATCATTAAGCGCACATACCAGAGCTGTTTCAGTGCTATGTCTTCTCCTGAATCCTGACTGGAATGGATCATAAATATCATGGGTAGACAGGCGGGTTTCCAGTAGCTTTGCCACCTTTGCCTCTCAATGACCTTTCCTAGAAAAGGAAGGTTTGATACTGGTCTATAGTTGGTCATGCAGTCGGGGTCTAAATTTGTTTTTTTAAGAAGTGGTCTAACAATTGATTCCTTTAGTGGTTCTGTAAAAATGCCTGTTTACAAAGAGCATTGAACTATTTTTGCAATTACAGGGCCAATCATGTGCATACACCCTATGAGAAACTTGGTTTAGGCAGGGTCCAGATTACAGGTGGGGGGTTTCAACATTCTGATAATTTTGGCAATGTCTTTTACATCAATTATGTCAAAGCTGTTCCAGGGAGACAGGTGGCTTACCTTGGCAGGCTTGGTAGTTTGGCTATCCTTTGATGGCACTGTGGGGATTCCAGCCCGGATGGAGGATACTTTGCCTGCAAAGAATTTTGCAAACTCATTGCATCTTGACTGGGAGAGGGTTTCATCAAGCTGCAGGCATGCTGGTTTGCAAAGCATCTCCACTGTACGGAAAGCTGAGCTGGCCTATTGTTTGCTGTCTTGATCTCATTTGAAAGGAACTCTGTTTTCTTACGGGTGATTATTGTTTGATATTCTCCAATATGTTTGATTAGTGTTAACTTATCCTTTACCAGGTTAGTCTTCCTCCATCGTCTTTCAAGTCTACGCCCCCTTTTCTTGACTTCACTAACACTATTGTCAAACCAATGGGCTTGACGGTGTGGTATGTGGGGTCGTATACGCACAGGAGCAATAATATCCATTGCAGCTGTCACATCTCTGTTATAGTAATGGACTAGAAAACAAGGATCTTCACAGGTCCCCATTACCACAGAAAGATCCAGGTTTGTTGCAAGAGCCTGGGGGGTCATGCCCCTCCTTGGATGATACCTTGTCAACTCCATGGGTAAAGTTCTATTTTGAGGGGTTGCAACTGAGAAGCGAGTTGAGTGGTGGTCTGACCACGTGACTGGGTTTTAATACATTGTGGTGGTACATAATGCCACTTATCGCAGTAATATGAAATTAAGTAATTATAATTATAATTTCTATAATGCAATCATTAACAAATGTGCCCCTTAGAACCACAATGTATAGTGTATAACTTAATATATGCACCTTCTAATAGCTACTTTACCTGATTCTTCATATACAATGAGAACAAGGGGGGTTGTCTCATATGATTTATGAAGTATTTTAGAAGTAATGTAACTAGTATTTTGAACAAGCAAATAGACACATTATTTACTTGGTTGTATTCCCTAAAATATTTCAACAATACTTTAATTAAAGTGTGGAGCATTGGTGTAGTCGGCAGTGTTATGTTTCATACGTTACTACCAAGTGAAATAAGACTAAAATGTTTACATTTTAAGTTGTGACGGGGAATGGGTTTATGAGTCATCCTAATTTAACTATATCCACTCGATAAATGTAACACAATTCAAATGATTAATGACAGATATGGATCTCCCATATCTAATGAATGTGTAATGTAATAGGAAATTATTGAGAGAAGCAAACAACATTATCAGATATTGGGAGTGCTGCAGGAGTGATTGGATCTCATGTCAGTTACAGAGAAATGTGTAAGCATATTTCCACAAAAATCGGAAAGCTGTAAAGAAATATGCCACTTTAATGAAAAATAAAAAAACATTTGCATGAGAACTGTGATTCTAAATCATTGGATCATAAATGTAAAGTGATTCTCCCAGAAAATATTGCTAAAGGTGGGGGACTTTCTCTCAGCAATTAGCCAGCGATGAAGATACCAGTTTTGAAGTTAAAAAAAGTAAACATATTGAGTTGAATGAGTCTGAAGTGTCCCCTCAGTGCAGTCAACAGAATAAAGATGTGATGTGATAGAGAAGCTAAATACCTGCCCCAAATGCAAAAATCATTGAGGCTCATATCGTTTGTTGTTTTTGGTCCAAGCGCACTGAAAAAATTGCAAGTCTGTGCATGTGTTTAGTCTTACACATGTCAAGATGTATTCAGCTACACAACATAGGCATCTGCGCCATGTGTACTTCAGGAGTAAAAATAAAAAATGTGTAAACTTTTCCCCATCATAGGGCCTAGTTCAGAGATGTACGTAAACCCAATGTTTACATGCATCTCAGATGTTCTTAGATCTGAGAATGTGCAGAAGATGTGCTGCGATGTTGCTTACAGTGTTCCAAATGGCGCAGCATGACTGACATGCTGTTGACATTTGGGCAGCTGCATCAGTCAGTGTTACAGAAAATGGGGGGGTGTCAGCCCCAGTTTCTGGGCGTGCTGAAGCCATTGGCTGATTCCTTGGATGCAGCATCACTGGCTTCAGCTATGTGAATTTTCCGGCCAACCTGAGGGTTACTCACATGACCAATGTTTATTCAGATGATCCAATGCTGTATTCTCGGATGCAGCAGCCAAATACAGAAGCTGTCAGGAGGTGTCTATTTACACAAGATGTTCTGTGGCCTTAGCATGTTATCGCATAGCCGCTACATACAAAGAAGCAGCAGCTGTGTGGTCTGCGTCCATCTACAGTATGAATAAGACCCATAGTGTAGAGAAAGCACAATGGTGTGATGTAATAGTGTTAGCAATAAATGTGGAAGCTGTACACAGTATAATAATGGAATGAATTGTCATATACACAAAAATAGTGTCTGGATAGTATTATTTATAATGTTTTTGTTAATAGTGTAATCACATAGACAATAAGGAGTTACACACAAGGGACACAAATGTTTTTAAATGTGCAGATTGTTAAAGTTGCATGTTTTACATAAAATATTGCAAATAAACACATAAATAGAAATCCCAAATACATAGGAAATAAAACACATCTGTTGCTTAATCAAATGGGAATCTTTTATCCTGCCCTAATCAAAAAAAATATGCCAATTAAGTAACACAAATAAATGTCTAACCTTATGTAATATAGCTGGCGCTATGATTTAAGTAATATCAGCTAAAAGTGTCAATGTGCCGATATGAAACAGCTAAATGCTACTGTAGTTAGTCATCATCATCATCATCATTGTCTATTGTTGTACCAACCCTTCAGCACCCACAAGATGTACTCCTCCCAACAGGCATATTGGCATCTGGTCCATGCCTACTTAAATGACAACTACATTTGAGCACCACTTCCTTCCACCAGTAAGTATCTTCCGACATAAGGAGGCTTAAGTCCAAGATGCACCATAATCTGGTTACAGACATATACGTACATCAAGCAGACAAACATAAATGTGTCCCACTGAGTACAAGGAGGGGAGATACATGTGCTACAGTACAGCATAGGAAAATGTTTGAACTTTTACAAAATGGAACCTTTTAGCTATATTTGCTTCTAAATATGAATCAGGAGTGTACCTGTCATTTTAAAGACTGACGAGCAGATTATATTCTCTCTCCAAACATTTCAGAAAGATTTATGTAGCATGTAGAAACAGACCTGGGGCTGTCTTTGTTTAAAATACTAGTAAAAGCAAGCTGCTTACTAACACAATATTGAATCCATGCTATTCTGAAAAAAAAAAGTTCCAAATAGAGTTCAGGAAACATTAGTGGAACACATGCTGAACATTTTTTACAAAAAATGATTATAAGGGGTATATTTACTAAAGAGCAGGTTTTTAGAAGAGAAGATGTTGCCCATAGCAACCAATCAGATTCTAGCTATTATCTTCTATGAATGGTTGCTATGGGCAACATCTCCACTTCTAAAAACTCACACTTTAGTAAATATACCCCTAATTGTTCTTGTGACATAAATTGTTGCCAATTAAAATATAAATGTTCTGTAAATACCTTAAAGAATAAGTGACCTTGAATTACCTGTAATTATTCCACACTCTAATAATTACAGCGAACATGATCTTCATGTTGATAAACTTCTTTATGAGCACAGAGTAAACCAGAGATGAGTAAATGTTGGCCAATGCCATTCAAAGTTTGGTTGCAGATCATAGAGAGTGTAGGGGTTTGTCATAATGCAAGGCATTGTTTTATGATGCCTCAATATTGATATGCAAACCCCACCAGTGGTGGAACTGCTTTGAAACCCTCCCTTCTAGGGACCACACTGAGTGCATAATATGCCATATAGTGGTATGCCACGTGGCCGCCAAACAATACAGGCAGCATCCAGTGTCTAATAATCCGTGCACGGTTTAATCTAATAATAATCTGTGCGCCCTTTAATCAAATATTAAAAATAATCTGTGCCCCCTTTAAACTCACCAGTGTCTGATGTCATCAGCACTGCTTTAAGGCTCTACAGATGAGTCTGGTAGCAGAGGGTGACAGGGAGAGGCAGAGGGTTATGAAGAGAGGATGATGAACAGAGGCAGAGGGTGATGGCAGAAGGTGACAGGGAGAAGCATAAAGATGATGGGGAAAGGCAGAGGATGATGGGCAGGGAATGACAGGGAGAGGCAGAAGGTGACTGGGTGAGGAAGAGAGTGACTTGCAGTGTGGGTGGTGACAGATAGACTGGTCAGAGAATGCGAAGAGGCACTCTCCTACTGCTTGTGCCACAGCAGAGATCACCTCCACGAGTCCCCAGCAAGACAATCCCAGATGGGTAATAGTTTCTGACAGCCATCAATTTGACAGCTGCTAGGGCTGTGGATCATCAACAAACTTCCGGTAGTTACACCCAGGGCCGGATTATAGGCGGGGCGAAAGGGGCGGTCGTCCCGGGGCCCCCACACAAAGAGGGCCCCCCACACATTGACAAACTTCCCCCACTACATATACTATTAAATTGCTGCTGATCCCGTGCACAGCGGCTACTCAGTTTATATAGGCGGGCGGCGGCTATACACGGGCTACTTTGTTTACTTTGGCGGGGGGGCGGGCGGCTATATTCGGCGGCTCAGCTGTTTCTTACAGCGGCCGCCGAGGAACTTCTCCACAGTCGGGGTCTCACGAGATGATGTCATCATCCCTCGAGACAGTGACTGTGTGATGGTGCTGCTGCCGCTCTGCGACGTGAGTGAGACGTCCAAGGCGCACTCATTATCGCTCCTCGAAGGCTGTCAAGTCAGCCGCTGCAAGTCTGCTGCACATCTGACAGTGAGATCATCTCACTGTGTTGGTTCCCTGGCTACCTGCCCTGTGAAAGACCTAGAGAGCAGGTAGTAATCATGTCTCCAAAGCCAAGTCCCACTCAGTCAACAAGCACCCCAAGTCCAATTGTTTCACTTATATATAGATCTATGTGTATATTTATATATATATATATATATATATATTAGGGGATAGCGGGCTCGGATTTCTGAAATCCGAACCCCCCCGAGCACCCCCGATCCGAGGCCAATCCGAGTCAGGCTCGACTTTTCCCGCCTGACTCGGATCTGAAATCGAGGCAAAACGTCATAATCCCGCCTTCCGGGTCTCGCGGGTTTTGGATCCTATATAAGGTACCCGCGTCGGCGCCATTTTCTCACTCGGCTGTGGACAGTGAAGAGGGAGGGTGGGAGTTAGGGCTGGCTGGGCTGTGTAGTGTAGTGTAGTGTAGTGCAGAGTAGTGTTGTGCTGTGCTGTGCTGCGCTGTGCTGCTGTTGTCCATAGGGGCTGTGTCCACTACTTCAAAATCCATAGGGGCTGGCTGTGTTGTGCTGTGCTGCTGTTGTCCATAGGGGCTGTGTCCACTACTTCAAAGTCCATAGGGGCTGGCTGGACAGTGTTGTGCAGTCAGTTGTCCATAGGGGCTGTGTCCACTCCAAAGTCCTGTGCAGTGTCCCAGTCCTAAAGGGGTGCTGTAGTGTTGTCCAGGGGGTGCTCTGTCCATCAGGGGTGCTCCCCCCAAGTGCTAAAAAAATATATATTTTTTCTGTGTTTGTGAATTGTGTGCGCAGTAGCCGCACGTGCATCAACAAAGTAGTGCCAAGCGTGCACCTGTGTCATAAGTAAAGGGCCAGCTGGCTTGACCGTTAAAGGGTGCTGTAACCCCCAAAGTACACTCCAAACCAAATAAAAAAATATTTTCTGTGTTTGTGAATTGTGTGCGCAGTAGCCGCACGTGCATCAACAAAGTAGTGCCAAGCGTGCGCCTGTGTCATAAGTAAAGGGCCGGCTGGCTTGACCGTTAAAGGGTGCTGTAACCCCAAAAGTACACTCCAAACCAAATAAAAAAATATTTTCTGTTTGTGAATTGTGTGCGCAGTAGCCGCACGTGCATCAACAAAGTAGTGCCAAGCGTGCACCTGTGTCATAAGTAAAGGGCCGGCTGGCTTGACTGTTAAAGGGTGCTGTAACCCCCAAAGTACACTCCAAACCAAATAAAAAAATATTTTCTGTGTTTGTGAATTGTGTGCGCAGTAGCCGCACGTGCATCAACAAAGTAGTGCCAAGCGTGCACCTGTGTCATAAGTAAAGGGCCAGCTGGCTTGACCGTTAAAGGGTGCTGTAACCCCCAAAGTACACTCCAAACCAAATAAAAAAATATTTTCTGTGTTTGTGAATTGTGTGCGCAGTAGCCGCACGTGCATCAACAAAGTAGTGCCAAGCGTGCGCCTGTGTCATAAGTAAAGGGCCGGCTGGCTTGACCGTTAAAGGGTGCTGTAACCCCAAAAGTACACTCCAAACCAAATAAAAATATATTTTCTGTTTGTGAATTGTGTGCGCAGTAGCCGCACGTGCATCAACAAAGTAGTGCCAAGCGTGCACCTGTGTCATAAGTAAAGGGCCGGCTGGCTTGACTGTTAAAGGGTGCTGTAACCCCCAAAGTACACTCCAAACCAAATAAAAAAATATTTTCTGTGTTTGTGAATTGTGTGCGCAGTAGCCGCACGTGCATCAACAAAGTAGTGCCAAGCGTGCGCCTGTGTCATAAGTAAAGGGCCGGCTGGCTTGACCGTTAAAAGGTGCTGTAACCCCCAAAGTACACTCCAAACCAAATAAAAAAATATTTTCTGTGTCTGTGAATTGTGTGCACTGTGGCTGCACGTGCATCAACAAAGGAGCAGCGCCAAGCGTGCGCCTATGTCCCATAAGTAAAGAGCCGGCTGGCTCATTTCTTAAAGGATGGTGTAACCCACAAAGTGCAAAGTGCACTACTCTCCAGCAAAAATAAAAAAATATTTTCTGTGTTTGTGTGCGCCTTAGCCGCACGTATATATCAATATAACATAAATGGAGGACCAAACTTTCTCCGATAAAAATAAAATAGGGAAAGATCAAGAACCACTTCCTCCTAGTGCTGTTGCTGCTGCTGGGAGTTGTTCATCATCCCAGAGAGGAAGTAGGAACACCACTACTTTTACTAAACAATTGACCCTCCAACAGTCCCTAGCGATGAGGATGAAGTACGACAGCAGTCATCCTGAAGCAAAACATATAACTGAGGCCTTGACTGCTATGTTGGTGTTAGACGTGTGTCCGGTATCCGCCATTAGTGCAGTGGGATTTAGACAATTGATGGAGGTAGTGTGTCCCCAGTTCCAAATCCCGTCTAGATTCCACCTGCATCCTCAAAGCAGCAGCGACAAGTGTGCATCTGTCTGTTAAAGGGTGGTGTAACCTTCAAAGTGCGCTCCACAAACAATAAAAAAATTCTTGTTTTTTTTTCTCTTTGTGAAATGTGTGGGCTGTAGCCGCACCTGCATCCTTAAAGCAGCAGCGACAAGCGTGCGTCTGTCTGTTAAAGGGTGGTGTAACCCTCAAAGTGCTCCAAAAAATAAAAAACTATTTTTTTTATGTGTTTGTGACTTGTGTGCGATGTAGCCGCACGTGCATCAACACAGTAGCAGCGCCAAGCGTGCACCTGTGTCATAAGTCAAGGGCCGTTTTGGACATCTGGTCCGGACTGAAGGACGTGCCAACAATTGCTGACAAGTCTACTGTCACTGCATATGATACTGTCCTCAAAGCAGCAGCAACAATCGTGCGTCTGTCTGTTAAAGGGTGGTGTAACCCTCAAAGTGCGCTCCACAAACAATAAAAAAATTCTTCTTTTTTTTCTGTCTTTGTGAATTGTGTGGGCTGTAGCCGCACTTGCATCCTCAAAGCAGCAGCGACAAGCGTGCATCTGTCTGTTAAAGGGTGGTGTAACCCTCAAAGTGCACTCCACAAACAATAAAAAAATTATTCTTTTTTTTTCTGTCTTTGTGAAATGTGTGGGCTGTAGCCGCACCTGCATCCTTAAAGCAGCAGCGACAAGCGTGCATCTGTCTGTTAAAGGATTACATCGGTGACAGTATCCAAGTAGGCATGTCAGACAGTCCGTACCTGTACTGGCAGGAAAAAGAAGCAATTTGGAGGTCCCTGTACAAACTGGCTCTATTTTACCTGAGTTGCCCCCCCTCCAGTGTGTACTCCGAAAGAGTGTTTAGTGCAGCCGGGAACCTTGTCAGCGAAAGGCGTAGGAGGTTGCTTCCACAAAATGTGGAGAAGATGATGTTCATAAAATGAATTTTCAACTCTTCCAGGGAGACCAGCCTCCAGAACGTACAGAGGGACCTGTGGTTGTGGATTCCAGCGGGGACGAATTAATTCTCTGTGAGGATGAGGATGTACACAACAATGAAGCGGGTGAGGAATCGGTGGATGAGGAGGATGAGGACGACATCTTGCCTCCGTAGAGTCAGTTTGTGCAGAGACAGATTAATTGCCAGCTTGTTTTGTGGGGGCCCAAACGAACCAATCATTTCAGCCACAGTCGTGTGGCAGACCCTGGCGCTGAAATGTTTGGTTTGTTAAAGTGTGCATGTCCTGTTTATACAACATAAGGGTGGGTGGGAGGGCCCAAGGACAATTCCATCTTGCACCTCTTTTTTTTCTTTGAATTATGTACTGTTTGGGGCCTAGTTTTTCAAACTGCCATCCTGTCTGCCACTGCTGCTGGCGGCTGTGTGTTTGTGTCTGTGTAGGGCAGAGCGCTATTCTGCCCTACACAATAGGAGCCCTGATGTCGGATTCTCTAGTGAGAATCCGACATCAGGCGGCCGCCGTTCGGCCCCGAACGGGGATCCAGGGTTCGGGTGGACTCGGATCCCCAATGTTCGGAGCGGTTCGGATTCCACAGAATCCGAACCGCTCATCTCTAGTATATATATATATAGATCTGTGTGTGTATGTGTATATATATATATATATATATTATATATATGTATATACAGATCTATGTGTGTATATATATATATATATATATATGAGATCTATGTATATATATATATATATATATATAGATCTGTGCAGGGCCGTAGCTAGGGTAGTGCGGCCGGTGCCATCGCACAGGGCACCACAGGTCAGGGGGCGCTGGTTGGGCCTACCAAATTTCTAATTATTATCATTCTTGTTTGTAGCTTCCTCTTATTTCATCCCCAGCATCTCCTGGCCTCTCCTATACTTTCCCTGGCCCTTCCCCATGAAGCCATGGCCCTTTTTTGAGTGCATTATGTCCCTTTGAAAAATGAGGGAGGCGCCAATGCTCTTTCTGGCACAGGGCACCAAAAAGTCTAGTTACGGCTCTGGATCTGTGTGTATATATATACATGTATATATAGATCTATGGGGTCATTCAGACCCGCTCGCGACCGCAGGACGCTCGCAAGCGGGTCGATGTTCCCCCACTGCGCATGCGCACGATGGAGGGAGCTCCGTCGTGCGCATGTGCGAGACCCGGATAGCAACGGGCTCTCCGTTGCTCCGGGTCTCGCACCACAGGGGGCGTGCTGTCGATGTTGATTGACAGCACGCCCCCCTTGGTGGGCGTGCCGGGGGTGTGGCTGCCAGACGGAGGCGTTCCCATGGGAAGGTAGAGCCATTTGGCTGATAGAGCCAAAATCACTCCAGGGAGACCCTACCGCAGGACCATCGCGACCATCATCATGGACGCTCGCATAAGCTGTGGGTGGTCACCCACAGCTATGCGAGCGTCCGGGAGGACGCTCCATTTCATGGAGGAGGGCCCTGATTCAGAGCGAGCGCTCTGGTCAGAGCGTTCGGCTCTGAATCAGGCCCTATGTGTATATATATATATATATATATATGTGTATATATATATATATATATACATATAATTATATATATATAATTATATATAAAATATAGGTATAAATCTGGTGAAAATATATAGAGATATCTCTATCTATATACAGATAGATATATCTATAGATATATATGCAATGCATACAAACTTGTATGTACAGGGCTAAGAGAGATGTATATACATATATATATAAATATATATATATATATATATGCAGGGCCGGATTAAGGGAGGGGCGACAGGGGCGGTCGTCCCTGGGCCCCACACACGGAGGGACCCCCACTAGCAGCGGTGCGCTGTCTGCGCCCGCCTCTAGTGTCCCCTCTGCTAGTGTAGTGTAGACCGCGCAGTGAGCACGGCCACACTACACAGTGACATACACACAGCCGCCGCCGGCAGCTGTGTGTATGTTACAGCAGCCGATGAGAGTCACACAGACTCTCATCGGCTGCAGCACAACGGAGGGAGCCGGCTGAAGCTCACTCATGAGCTCCAACTTCCGGCTCCCCCCGCAGCGTGTGATGGGAGTGATGTCATGACGCTGACCTCTCTCCCATACTGACGGAGAAGAGCCAGGACCCGGAGCTGACTGCGGCAGTCGCGTCAGGAGCGGGGATTCAGGTAAGTTGTGATTTAAAAAAAAATAATTTTGTGTGTGTGTAAGGGGGCCACTACAGGGTGCACTGCATAGGGGGAGGCGCTACTAGGGTCAGTGCATAGGGGGACTACTACTGGGGGCATTATACAAGAGGCACTGCATAGGGGGGAACACTAATGGGTCTGGGGCACTATATAAGGACTACTTGGGGACTATAGGGGGACCACTACTGGGGGCATTATATAAGGGGCACTGCATTGGGGGGAACCACTACTGGGTCTGGGGGCACTATATAAAGGACACTACTGGGGGACCACTACTGGGGGCATTATATAAGGGGCACTGCATAGAAGGGGACCACTACAGGGTCTGGGGCACTATATAAGGACCACTACTGGGGGCATTATATTAGGGGCACTGCATAGGGCGCCACTACTGGCTGCACTGCATAAGGGGCATTACTACAGGTGGCACTGCATAAGAGGGACTACTACAGTGGGCACTGCATATGGGGGACCATTACTGGGGGCATTGCATTAGGGGCACTGCTACTGGGGACATTGCATAAGGAGCACTGCTACAGTGGGCATTTCAAGAGGGGTATTACTACTGAGGTGAATAAAAAGGAAAAAAAATGTTCTTAGGGTGACGAGAAACTGTGGTATATAGGGGCCCCCACAAGTTTGTTGCCCAGGGGCCCCGACAGACCTTAATCCGGCCCTGGTTACACCCCTAATCCCTTCCCCAAGATAAATATAAAGAAAGAAAGCTATAAAAAGCTATCTAAATAAGAACCCCAAACAAAAATGTTCAAATTATTAAAGTCACTCAATAAAAGGCATATCCAATTGTCATCAAGGTTTCGTTTTCTAATTAAATTGTGTGGTTTATTACTACACCATTGGAGGTTGTCCTTTTTCTCTCTCTTTTTTCATATAACCCGGTGTATTATCTCCAGAATATTGGAATCACAGCCATATGCTGAGCAAACTACCACAAACAACATTTTGGTATGGAGTAAATAGTACCTAGGGGGTTGCTGATATACACTTTCAGTTTCACATTTGGAGGGTTCTAATCACCATTGGCACTTTTCTCCTTTTTTTCTATATTGTTCTATATTGTTCTAGTTTGCGTGAGAGCACAAATTTCATATACTATATCTATCGGAATTACACTATTTTATTTTTTTTTTCTTTCCTCCATGGTCCACATATCAACATCCATACACTTTGAGGTGAGTACTAAAGACTAAAGCACAACATTTTTAGTATTGTATATAACTATTTGTGGTTTTGGAACACTAATTCTAACCTATTTTTGACATATATATATATATATATATATATATATATAATAAATAAATTATATATATAATATAATATATATATATATTAGGGGTGAGCGGGTTCGGATTTCTGAAATCCGAACCCCCCCGAGCCCCCCCGATCCGAGTCCGATCCGAGTCAGGCTCGACTTTTCCCGCCTGACTCGGATCTGAAATCGAGGCAAAACGTCATCATCCCGCCTTCCGAGTCTCGCGGGTTTTGGATCCTATATAAGGTACCCGCGTCGGCGCCATTTTCTCACTCGGCTGTGGACAGTGAAGAGGGAGGGTGGGAGTTAGGGCTGTGTAGTGTAGTGTAGTGTAGTGCTGCTGTTGTCCACTACTTCAAAGTCCATAGGGGCTGGCTGTGTTGTGCTGCTGTTGTTAATAGGGGCTGTGTCCACTACTTCAAAGTCCATAGGGGCTGGCTGGACTGTGTTGTGCAGTCAGTTCTCCATAGGGGCTGTGTCCACTCCAAAGTCCTGTGCAGTGTCCCAGTCCTAAAGGAGTGCTGTAGTGTTGTCCAGGGGGTGCTCTGTCCATCAGGGGTGCTCCCCCCAAGTGCTAAAAAAATAATATATTTTCTGTGTTTGTGAATTGTGTGCGCAGTAGCCGCACGTGCATCAACAAAGTAGTGCCAAGCGTGCGCCTGTGTCATAAGTAAAGGGCCGGCTGGCTTGACCGTTAAAGGGTGCTGTAACCCCCGAAAGTACACTCCAGTCCAAACCAAAAAAAAATTATTTTCTGTGTTTGTGAATTGTGTGCGCAGTAGCCGCACGTGCATCAACAAAGTAGTGCCAAGCGTGCGCCTGTGTCATAAGTAAAGGGCCGGCTGGCTTGACTGTTAAGGGTGCTGTAACCCCCGAAAGTACACTCCAGTCCAAACCAAAAAAAAAATTATTTTCTGTGTTTGTGAATTGTGTGCGCAGTAGCCGCACGTGCATCAACAAAGTAGTGCCAAGCGTGCGCCTGTGTCATAAGTAAAGGGCCGGCTGGCTTGACCGTTAAGGGTGCTGTAACCCCCAAAAGTACACTCCAGTCCAAACCAAAAAAAAAATTATTTTCTGTGTTTGTGAATTGTGTGCGCAGTAGCCGCACGTGCATCAACAAAGTAGTGCCAAGCGTGCACCTGTGTCATAAGTAAAGGGCCGGCTGGCTTGACCGTTAAGGGTGCTGTAACCCCCGAAAGTACACTCCAGTCCAAACCAAAAAAAAAATTATTTTCTGTGTTTGTGAATTGTGTGCGCAGTAGCCGCACGTGCATCAACAAAGTAGTGCCAAGCGTGCGCCTGTGTCATAAATAAAGGGCCGGCTGGCTGGACCGTTAAAGGGTGCTGTAACCCCCGAAAGTACACTCCAGTCCAAACCAAAAAAAAATTATTTTCTGTTTGTGAATTGTGTGCGCAGTAGCCGCACGTGCATCAACAAAGTAGTGCCAAGCGTGCGCCTGTGTCATAAGTAAAGGGCCGGCTGGCTTGACCGTTAAGGGTGCTGTAACCCCCAAAAGTACACTCCAGTCCAAACCAAAAAAAAAATTATTTTCTGTGTTTGTGAATTGTGTGCGCAGTAGCCGCACGTGCATCAACAAAGTAGTGCCAAGCGTGCGCCTGTGTCATAAGTAAAGGGCCGGCTGGCTTGACCATTAAAGGGTGCTGTAACCCCCAAAGTACACTCCAGTCCAAACCAAAAAAAAAATTATTTTCTGTGTTTGTGAATTGTGTGCGCAGTAGCCGCACGTGCATCAACAAAGTAGTGCCAAGCGTGCGCCTGTGTCATAAGTAAAGGGCCGGCTGGCTTGACCGTTAAAGGGTGCTGTAACCCCCGAAAGTACACTCCAGTCCAAACCAAAAAAAATTATTTTCTGTGTTTGTGAATTGTGTGCGCAGTAGCCGCACGTGCATCAACAAAGTAGTGCCAAGCGTGCGCCTGTGTCATAAGTAAAGGGCCGGCTGGCTTGACCGTTAAAGGGTGCTGTAACCCCCGAAAGTACACTCCAGTCCAAACCCAAAAAAAATTATTTTCTGTGTTTGTGAATTGTGTGCGCAGTAGCCGCACGTGCATCAACAAAGTAGTGCCAAGCGTGCGCCTGTGTCATAAGTAAAGGGCCGGCTGGCTTGACCGTTAAAGGGTGCTGTAACCCCCGAAAGTACACTCCAGTCCAAACCCAAAAAAAATTATTTTCTGTGTTTGTGAATTGTGTGCGCAGTAGCCGCACGTGCATCAACAAAGTAGTGCCAAGCGTGCGCCTGTGTCATAAGTAAAGGGCCGGCTGGCTTGACCGTTAAAGGGTGCTGTAACCCCCTAAGTACACTCCAGTCCAAACCAAAAAAAAAATTATTTTCTGTGTTTGTGAATTGTGTGCGCAGTAGCCGCACGTGCATCAACAAAGTAGTGCCAAGCGTGCGCCTGTGTCATAAGTAAAGGGCCGGCTGGCTTGACCGTTAAAGGGTGCTGTAACCCCCGAAAGTACACTCCAGTCCAAACCAAAAAAAAATTATTTTCTGTGTTTGTGAATTGTGTGCGCAGTAGCCGCACGTGCATCAACAAAGTAGTGCCAAGCGTGCGCCTGTGTCATAAGTAAAGGGCCGGCTGGCTTGACCGTTAAAGGGTGCTGTAACCCCCGAAAGTACACTCCAGTCCAAACCAAAAAAAAATTATTTTCTGTGTTTGTGAATTGTGTGCGCAGTAGCCGCACGTGCATCAACAAAGTAGTGCCAAGCGTGCGCCCGTGTCATAAGTAAAGGGCCGGCTGGCTTGACCGTTAAAGGGTGCTGTAACCCCCGAAAGTACACTCCAGTCCAAACCAAAAAAAAATTATTTTCTGTGTTTGTGAATTGTGTGCGCAGTAGCCGCACGTGCATCAACAAAGTAGTGCCAAGCGTGCGCCTGTGTCATAAGTAAAGGGCCGGCTGGCTTGACCGTTAAGGGTGCTGTAACCCCCGAAAGTACACTCCAGTCCAAACCAAAAAAAAATTATTTTCTGTGTTTGTGAATTGTGTGCGCAGTAGCCGCACGTGCATCAACAAAGTAGTGCCAAGCGTGCGCCTGTGTCATAAGTAAAGGGCCGGCTGGCTTGACCGTTAAGGGTGCTGTAACCCCCGAAAGTACACTCCAGTCCAAACCAAAAAAAAATTATTTTCTGTGTTTGTGAATTGTGTGCGCAGTAGCCGCACGTGCATCAACAAAGTAGTGCCAAGAGTGCGCCTGTGTCATAAGTAAAGGGCCGGCTGGCTTGACCATTAAAGGGTGCTGTAACCCACAAAGTACACTCCAGTCCAAACCAAAAAAAAAATTATTTTCTGTGTTTAGCCGCACGTATATATCAAATCGATATAACATAAATGGAGGACCAAACTTTCTCCGATAAAAATAAAATAGAGAAAGATCAAGAACCACTTCCTCCTAGTGCTGAAGCTGCTGCCACTAGTCATGACATAGACGATAACATGCCATCAACGTCGTCTGCCAAGGCCGATGCCCAATGTCATAGTAGAGGGCACATACAATCCCAAATGGCAAAGTTCAGGAAAATGACCTTGAAAAAGACATTTAAATCAGCTGAAGAGAAACGTAAACTTGCCAATATGCCATTTACGACACGGAGTGGCAAGGAACGGCTAAGGTCGATCCCTAGTATGTTCATGACTAGTGGTTCAGCTTCACATGACGATGGAAGCCCTCCTCCCACTAAAAAAATCAAAAGAGTTAAGCTGGCAAAAGCACAGCGAAGAACTGTGCTTTCTAAGAAGATATCACAAATCCCCAAGGAGAGTCCAAGTGTGGTGGTGGTTGCGATGCCTGACCTTCCCAGCACTGGACGGGAAGAGGTGGCTCTTTCCACCATTTGCACGCCCCCTGCAAGTGCTGAAAGGAGCACCCACAGTCCACTTGCTGATATGCAAATTGAAGATGTCACTGTTGAAGTACAACAGGATGAGGATACTGGTGTAGCTGGCGCTGAGGAGGAAGTTGGCGAGGAGGATTCTGATGGTGATGTGGTTTGTTTAAATCAGGCTCCGGGGGAGACAGTTGTTGTCCGTGGGATGAAAAAGCCCATCACGGTCATGCCTGGGCAGAAGACCAAACATTCCACCTCTTTGGTCTGGCAATATTTCTATCCAAATCCGGACAACAACTGTCTTGCCATATGTACCATATGTAAAGGTGAAATAAGTAGGGGTAGGGACGTCAACCACCTAGGAACATCCTCCCTTATACGGCACCTGCAGCGCGTTCATAAAAAGTTACTGTCAAGTTCAGAAACTTTGGCTAAGACCGTAAGCAGTCCAGGGACACCTAAATCCCGTTGTCCTGTTGTATCCAAGCGCCTGCAAACCACACCATCAACTCCCTCCTCGTCAATTTCCTCCTTAGTCAGGATCGGAAGTAGTCCTGCAGGCCATGTCACTGGCATGACTGACTCTCCTATCCGGGATTCCTCTGGAGGATCCTGCATTGCTACGCCTACTGCTGCCGCTGCTGCTGTTGCTGCTGCTGGGAGTCGTTCATCATCCCAGAGAGGAAGTAGGAACACCACTACTTTTACTAAACAATTGACCCTCCAACAGTCCTTAGCGAGGAGGATGAAGTACGACAGCAGTCATCCTGAAGCAAAACGTATAACTGAGGCCTTGACTGCTATGTTGGTGTTAGACGTGCGTCCGGTATCCGCCATTAGTGCAGTGGGATTTAGACAATTGATGGAGGTAGTGTGTCCCCGGTTCCAAATCCCGTCTAGATTCCACTTCACTAGGCAGGCGATACCGAGACTGTACAGAAACGTCAGAAAAAGTGTCCTCAGTGTCCTGAAAAATGCCGTTGTACACAATGTCCACTTAACCACGGACATGTGGACAAGTGGAACAGGGCAGACTAAGGACTATATGACTGTGACAGCCCACTGGGTAGATGTATCACCTTACGCAGCAACAGCAGCAGCGTCACCAGTAGCAGCATCTCAGAAACGCCAGCTCGTTACAAGGCAGGCTACGCTGTGTATCACCGGTTTCAGTAAGAGGCACACCGCCGACAACCTCTTAGAGAAACTGAGGGAAATCATCGCCCAGTGGCTTACCCCACTTAGACTCTCCTGGGGATTTGTGATATCTGACAACGCCACCAATATTGTGCGGGCATTACATCTGGGCAAATTCCAGCACGTCCCATGTTTTGCTCACACAATAAACTTGGTGGTGCAGAATTTTCTGAAAAGCGACAGGGGCGTGCAGGAGACGCTTTGGGTGGCCCGAAAAATTTCTGGCCACTTTCGCCATTCAGCGACTGCGTGCCGAAGACTGGAGCGCCAGCAAACACTCTTGAACCTGCCCCGCCATCACCTGAAGCAAGAGGTTGTGACGCGGTGGAACTCAACCCTCTATATGCTTCAGAGGATGGAGGAGCAGCAAAAGGCCATACAAGCCTATACATCCACCTATGACATAGGCAAAGGAGGGGGTATGCACCTGACTCAAGCGCAGTGGAGAATGATTTCCGTGTTGTGCAAGGTTCTCCAGCCCTTCGAACTTGCCACACGTGAAGTCAGTTCAGACACAGCCAGCTTGAGTCAGGTCATTCCCCTCATCAGGCTTTTGCAGAAGCAGCTGGAGAAAGTGAAGGAGGAGCTAAGACGGAGCGATTCCGCTCGGCATGTGGGACTTGTGGATGAAGCCCTTCATTCGCTTTGCCAGGATTCCAGGGTGGTCAATCTGTTGAAATCAGACCACTACATTTTGGCCACCGTGCTTGATCCTAGGTTTAAAGCCTATGTGGTGTCTCTCTTTCCGGCCGACACAAGCCTGCAGAGGTGCAAAGACCTGCTGGTGAACACACTGTCAGCTGAAGCGGAACGTGACACGTCAACGGCTCCTTCTTCATTTTCTCCCGCAACTGGGGCTGCCAGGAAAAAACTTAGGTATCCTAAGCAACCCGCTGGCGGTGATGCAGGGCAGGCAGGACCAAGTTTGGACATCTGGTCTGGACTGAAGGACCTGGCAACAATTTCTGACATGTCTACTGTCACTGCATATGATACTGTCACCATTGACAGAATGGTGGAGGATTACATCGGTGACAGCATCCAAGTAGGCATGTCAGACAGTCCATACCTGTACTGGCAGGAAAAAGAGGCAATTTGGAGGCCCCTGTACAAGCTGGCTCTATTTTACCTGAGTTGCCCCCCCTCCAGTGTGTACTCCGAAAGAGTGTTTAGTGCAGCCGGGAACCTTGTCAGCGAAAGGCGTAGGAGGTTGCTTCCACAGAATGTGGAGAAGATGATGTTCATCAAAATGAATTATCAGCTCTTCCAGGGAGACCAGCCTCCAGAAGGTACAGAGGGACCTGTGGTGGTGGATTCAAGTGGGGACGAGTTAATACTTTGTGAGGATGAGGATGTACACACTGAAGAGGGTGAGGAATCGGTGGATGAGGAGGATGAGGATGACATCTTGCCTCCGTAGAGCCAGTTTGTGCAGGGACACATTAATTTCCAGCTTGTTTTGTGGGGGCCCAAACGAACCAATCATTTCAGCCACAGTTGTGTGGCAGACCCTGGCGCTGAAATGATTGATTTGTTAAAGTGTGCATGTCCTGTTTATACAACATAAGGGTGGGTGGGAGGGCCCAAGGACAATTCCATCTTGCACTTCTTTTTTTTCTTTGCATTATGTACAGTTTGGGGCCTAGTTTTTCTAACTGCCATCCTGTCTGCCACTGCAGTGTCACTCCTAGATGGGTCACGTGTTTGTGCCGCCCACTCGTGTCGCTTAGCATAGTCATCCAGCTACCTCGGTGCAACCTTTTGGACATGAAAACACTATTGTGAGGTGTGAGGTGTTCAGAATAGACTGGAAATGAGTGGAAATTAAGGTTATTGAGGTTAATAATAGCATAGGAGCAGAGAAACCAACAAATTCTGTGATTTTAGCTGTTTTTATGCTTTTTAAAAAAAAAATACAGATCCAAAACACAAAACCCAGAACCCAAAACACGGAAGGGTGGTTTTGGCAAAACCAATCCAGATCCAAAACACGAAGAAAGATCCAGATCCAAAACCAAAACACAAAACACGAAAAGTGGCCGGTGCACACCCCTAATATATATATATATATATGAAAAAGGGGTTGGTAGAAGAATAAGAATAATTCTTTAATACTTATCTGAAAATCCACTCGGGTAGGTTAGCGGATGAGATGGTTCCGGGGCTCTTGGTACTTTTAGAAACCTTATATGGAGGGGCTCAAATAAAGCCAGATAGAAAAGAACATGTAGTGTAGTACTTCCTGGAATTGGTATATGACGCTAATTAAATATTATATGCGTAGTAGATAGCACTTGGAAAACAGCATATAGTTGTAAGTTCCTGATCACTCCTCTAGTATCCCTTAGCAACCCCAGCAATTTCTCATATGGGTATGTTTGTAAGCTTAAGATCAAGCAGAAATGACCCAGTATCAGTGGATATTTCAAAAGGGGGATTTTTTACAGCTTAACAAGGGATATGGAAAATAGGAACAAAGTACAATAGTTAAAACAAAGTATAAATAAAAAATAGTGCTTATCTGCATATATCCAAGGTTCTAGGGGAGGCTGGTATAGTGGTGCCAAAGCATTTTGGCCCTCATTCAGAGGCGGTCGGAGGATGCAAGCGGTCGCTCAGAAACTGGGCGGCCGCTTGCATCCTGACCGGCCGCCTCTGTTTCGGTCGTTAGGCTGTGGGTGTCTAACGACCGCTAGGGTGATGGTCGCGATGGTCATTGACCTTCGTGACCATCAGGGGGCTTACGACGAGACCCTAGGGTAGGGTCTCACTTGTCGTAAGCCCCGGAGAGCTTCTGGCTCTGTCAGAGCCGGAAGCTCTCCACTGACATCACTAGTGATGTCAGTGGGGCCTCCCCCAAACGGCAGGCGTTCCCATGGGAGCGCCTCCGTTTGGGCTGCCACCCCCCCGGCCCGCCTTCCAAACGGGGCGAGCTGTCAATCAACATCGACAGCTCGCCCCCTTTGGAAAGAGACCCATTACGACTGGCGCTGTCGTAGCGGGTCTCACGCATGCGCACGAAGGAGCCGGTTTTGGGGAGGGGTGCACCTTTGTTTTATTTTACAAATTCAATTTTTAACATAGATGCGTAGATGGATCTCACTGCTGCGTTCGTGCATCTGTGACTTATTGATTTTATTTTCTCAGGTGCATGCGCACTACCAGTGAGCCCTCTGTCGCCCACTGATGCCCCCTTTGCACTGCACCACTGCCACTGCTCTGCACCAATGCTGCTGCCGCTACCCTGCATGCCTACAGCCGTCTCACACTCTGCACCTCCCAAACCACCTCCTGTGTGCTGTCCCCACTTCCATCTGCGCTAGTGCACCATTTTGTTGTCCTTCTCCCTTACAGGTGGCCCGGTTTGCTCAACCAAACTCTGATAGTTAATAAATTTTAAAAAGCTATGAAATTCCATAGACAAAAAACCTTACGGTTTCACATGTCCCATTAAGGCTGCTTAGACGTGATCTGAAAATTCGCAAAACCTATTGAATTTCTGCCACTCAAATTCCAAAAAGCAATGAAATTACGATCATTAAGGCTGATGCCTTAATGGACATTTTTCTTGCGTAATACAGATATGGTATGCCATGACACCATGTGGTTAAGTGCAGATTCAGAACTCTCACAGAATGAGATTGCTGTCACTCACAAAATTGTGGAGCTGCTAATTCACAAAATTGTGTGCTCATTGGAATACACACATGCAGTCTATGCAACTGAGGTCTGAGCAGTTATGTGGCTCCCACATCTCATTCAGTGCCCACAGTCTTCCCATTCAGTCACCACAATAATCCCACTGGGTTCCAACATCCTTCTAACGCAATACATTTATCTCATTTATTATACACATTCAGCTTCCTATTTGCTAAAACAATCATACTCTGTCTATGCATGTACACTTACTTCACCTCCATGCTGCTATAACTTCCCCAATCCCTACAGCTGTATGTTCTCCCAACTGTGTTAGTCTGCATGCCTTTATCCACACCAATATGTCTTTCCCCATGTGCACCACCCTGTCTTCCTGCATCCGTGCAACTGTGTTTCCTTCCATCTGCACCACTGCTTTGCCCCCAGCCACTTCACTCTGTCTTCCCCTCATCTCTGCCACTCTTTCTTCCTCCATCTTTACCACTTTCGCCCCCCCAACCGTGCCACTCTGTCTTTCCCCTCCCACCAGCACCAATCTGTCTTCCCCATTCCCTATTGTTGTGTGTTCTCCCATTGTGCTAGTCTGTATTCCTCATCCACACCAATCTATCTTTACCCATCTGCGCTGCTCTACCTTCCCACATGCATGCTACTCTGTATTCCCCATTCATGTTGCTCTATTCTCCCAAACCGTGCCACTCTGTCTCCCCCCCATGTGCACCACTGTTTTCAACCCATCTGCATCACTTTGACTCGCCCCCATCAGTACTGCTTAATCTTCCCCTCTGCATGCATTTCTGTCTGCACTATCCGCAACGCCCTGTCTTCTCCCCCATCCATCATACTCTTATCTCATCTGCGCAGCTCTATATTCTGCTCAGACCTCAGTTGCATAGACTGCATGTGTGTATTCCAATGAGCACACAATTTTGTGAATTAGCAGCTCCACCATTTTGTGAGTGACAGCAATCTCACTCTGTGAGAGTGCTGAATCTGCAGTTAACCACATGGTGTCATGGCATACCATATCTGTATTACGCAAGGAACACGTCCATTAACGCGTCAGCCTTAATGATCGTAATTTCATTGCTTTTTGGAGTTTGAGTGGCAGAAACTCAATAGGTTTTGTGAATTTTCAGATCATGTCTAAGCAGCCTTAATGGGACATGTGAAACCGTAAGGTTTTTTGTTTATGGAATATATATTATATACATATATATTTTTCTAATGGAACCATGAGGTGTGTAATGATGTGATTTTAATTTAAACTAGTATGATGTCTGCTTTACAAAATGTTTTCTTTTTTTTTTTTTTTCATACTAGAGTGGAGAAGGATCCCTAGCTGTCTGCAAAACCTTTGCGGGAACAGCAGCAGGAATATGTACGGAGTCAGCTTCAGAAAGTCCACACCATCCGCAAACGTCTGGATAACACAACTATAAGAGAAGCATTGTAAATGATTTTTGTTGTTCTGGTTTATTTTGCTTTAATTATTTCCTTTACATAAAAAAAGGTTACAAAAATTGTTTTTGTTATTACCCAAAATTATAATATATAAATAAAGTTAATTTAACTTGTTTACATGTATTGTTTTCTAGTTAAGGGAATGTATATATGGGTAACCTTGTGTAAAATGTTAATATTGCAGGGCCTGCAGAGTACACATATACTCTGAATAGATAAATTAGTACATGTAAACATAATGAAATACACATGTCTATGTGTAGAGACATGTAATGTAATAAAGTGATATTAATAATCACACAAACAGGCAGATTAAAGCAAGGCATAGTGTACAGTATGTTATGTGGTACACATCTGGCAAAAGGGGAGTGTAAAATATAATGGGGGGAGAGTAGAGCACACAGGGGCATCTTAAGAGATTAGGGGGCCTGTGTGCACATCCTGTGCGGGGCCCCCTCCTCTCTCCCCGGTGGCCGACAGCCAACTGACGAGGCTGGCCAGCCACCAGAGCCTTAGTAGACTCCGGGCCCTAGAGTGTGCCCGGAGTCTACTGCGCATGCGAAGAACACCAGAAAAATGGCCGCGGCGGCCATTTTCCAGTGTTCTGAGCAGTGCTGACACCCGACGCGGTACCATGGACAGGTAAGTTTTAAATAATATGGGTGCGGGGTGAGCGGTGCGCGGCCCCCCTATTATAGATACGCCACTAGGAGCACATGACTCAGAGGTACACGCTAATCAAACAAAATACTGATGTTCACGTATTGTAGTTGTGCTATTATTTGTAACTGCCTGATAAGTGCAGAGAACTCCTACGACGTATGTGTTACACAGAGTACACACACAAAGAAGCAGTGATCGGGTCATATGGTACCTGTGCAGTGCCATATATGGGGCAGATATGGGGTGACAGAATTATAAGCATTCCTTTGTGGTGACTGGGAGGTGGAGTAAAGTGAACCTGAAAAAGGTTTGTCTCATGGGTGTGTTATGGGAGTGTCGCAGGTGTGTCAGTGACAGCGGCAATGTTATCATAATCACAACCGCAGCCATCTGGTTTGGACAGAACAACTGCACCTGCCATATGGCTGGTGCTAGTGACGATGGTGCACGCGATGGTAAATTGTCAAGAATTACTGGCGCTGAAAGTGGGCAGTTTAGGGCTTGCTCATTCAGGCGCAGGTTACTACACAAGGGATAGGCAGACACTAGCATTTGTATTATTATCACAGCTGGGACTCCGGCAGCTGTCTTTATGGAGAAATGCAGCATATGCATCCAGAATTTACACTACCTGCATCTGCATGTTGTAGAAAGAGTTGGGTGTAGGTATATCACACTCGCTGATATTAGGGGGCCAGGTGGGAGGCATGGGGTACACTGCAGTGATCGCGTCACCCATTATACAGAGCCATGATTCCTAGCTTTGGAAAGCGTGGTGGTGGGGGTGTTGCCACAATGACACTATTCAATGTAAATTGTATGATGAAGCTTCCTGGCAATGGTGGACTTGCAAGAGTCTTGCCTAGTCTTCTGGGAGGCCAGGAAAGCGACCCAAAATTCAGGAGTTTCCTCAACATTGCAAGAGAGTAGATAAGTATGCTGTGTATATATGTCAGGCTCTCAGATCCTGACAGATTTCAGTTGGCTGGGGTGCCACATCACTGCCCTATTGCTTAGGGATTAATATAGTGTCCAGAAAGAAGTGCACTCACCAGTCTTGAAGTAAATAATGTCTTCTTTTAATGCAATAAGATCAAACACAATCAGCCATCGACATTTCAATCCTCACACGCATCTTTGTCAAGATACTTGACAAAGATCCATGTGAGGATCGAAACGTCGATGATGGCTGGCTGTGGTTGATCTTATTGCATTAAAAGAAGGGGATCGGTATGATTTATATGACATGCGTCCGGCAGTTCAAATCCCGACGCTGGCAGACCGGCACCAGAGAAGATCCCGACTGCGCAACAGGTAAGTATAAACTAACCTAACCCCCCCCCCAAACCCTAACCCTCCTTTAGGGTTGCCTAACCTAACCTCCCTCTCTAGTGCCTAACCCTAACCCCCCACTAAGTGCCTAAACCTAATCCCCCCTTCCCTGCTGCCTAAATCTAACCCACCCGGGGGGGTGCCTAACCCTAACCTCCCCCCGACGGTGCCTAACCCTAACCCCCCCTTCCACTAGCCTAACCTTAACCCTGCCTAACCCTAAGTCCCCCCTGGGGGACTGTAACATAAAACACCCACCCCCCGCGGCTGTCAATTACCTTCGATTGGGATGCCGGGCGTCGGGCTCCCGGGGTAGGTAAAATGACAGGCATCGGGATTAGACACTCAGGATGCCGACGGTCGGCATGTAGACCGCCGGCATCCCGACTGCATACCAAAAGAGGACATTATTTATTGTACTTCAAGACTGGTGAGTGCACTTCTTTCTGGACACTATATATATATATATATATATATATATATAATCCATACGGTGTGGCACTCCACGCTAATGAAATGAATCACTCACACAGCTTGAGGTGCTAAGTGAGTGATTCATTTCATTAGCGTGGAGTGCCACACTGGATGGATTCTATAGCATTGAACTTTGTGGGGGCAACCAGCTAAGTAATTATTGTTATATCAAGTGCCAGACCTATGTGTTGTGTATATATAGATAGATAGATAGATAGATAGATAGATAGATAGATAGATAGATAGATAGATAGATACATATGTATAGCCGGCAAATGTCCATAACCAATGGACCAGGCGGCACTCAAACGGACTTGTCAAATGTGCAAAAACCAACGTTTCAAAGCCTCAAAGGCTTTTTCCTCAGGGTGTACATATGTATATATATATATACATATACACACACACATTATGTATGCCTGATATACACCTTGCGCAAATGCTAGTGTTGCCCGACTGGATCTTTAGATATGTTAGACTGAACACGTGCTTGTTCTCCACTGTGTGTATTCTCCTGCTTATGTTCAGGTAACAAATGCTTCTAACTCTACATGAGCCATATAGGGTAATAATTACAGTTTGGGTAAATCCAGCTAAAAGATGCAAATTTTCCCTTTGCCAAAATCATGTTTACATAGATTTGGAATTAAGAGGAATTAAGAGGGGAAACCATACATCTCATTATAAAAATAAAGCTGCACAGTATTTGTAGGCTACATGCTATAGCAATCATTGTTTCCCTGTATCCAAAAAATATTGCATTTAAACCCCTAGCATCATATAATGGTTAGTCCAGTTATATCTTTTAGTTGGATTTGCTCCTAGATGTAAATTAGGTATAACATATCTGAAGCAGATGTAACTTTGCTGCACAGGAACACACCCAGAGGAAGAAAAAAGTTTGCAAGGGCTGAACGTGTACCAAACACTTCATGCTACAGTTAAGTCACCCATTTGTTTTATTATTCCCTTTTGTTAACTTAACTTAATCCTAAACCTAGAAATAAACACACTGACACATGTATATGGAATTCAAAGAGGTCACAGCCAGAATTTATTGATCAAATTGAAATTCTAGAATAGGTGGCAAGAAGAAAGCAGTGCTCCAAGGCCACAGCCCAGTGGATATCAATACAAATAAAAAGGGGCGGATCCCCGCCCTGCACAGACTGACCTGGGGCAGTACCATCCTTCCCTAATTGGCACAGCATTGGTCCCTCCCTTGGAACAATGACCATGTCCCCCCTTTTAGGCGGTGACAAACTGGCCGCTCTCAAAGGAAGAATGCTACCACAGGCACTCCTGCGCTAATAATAGGCCGCCCATGAGCACTGCTTCCCGCCAAAGCCTGGTTCGCAGAACCAGGCCCGCCACCAAAACTGTGACCTTCTTAATGAAATTGAAAACTGCAGAGGTCATCGGTCAACCGCTCTAGCCGCGCGCTCGTGAGATGTACCCCGTCGGGCCTATGCAAGCTCTCTGCCCCGTGACATAAACTTGGGTATTGTATGACGCGTCCACCAAACGCTAAATGACAAGCGTGCAATGGCCATATCCGTTCAATACCCACGAGCGCGACCAAATCATTGCCCCCCAAGTCTGGCCCCAAACTTCTCCTCTGCTGCCCATGGGGCATCTAGCAGGCACTTACAGTGCATTTCTCGTAATCCTAAGCAATGCCACTTACGCACTCACAACCAAAATTGGGCATGTAACTCCAAAGGGTGCTGGCTAGCCCAGTAAATATAGGAATTTTCCCACACCCGACAGTTAGCACTCACGGACAACCCTGTCCGAAAGTTCACCTAGACAGAATTGGCATTTATACAGACAGATATTGGTATTTAATACAAACAGAAATTGCTATGTATAATAACAATAATAATCTAACCACAAGGAAAGGGAAACAAATAGTTGGGTGACCCATCTGAAGATGAAAAACAGCAAAACCTCCTTGAGGGCAAAAGCTGAAAATCCTTTCAGAATCCCTAGTGGCAGTAGGCATAAGGCCCCTGGGTTTCCCAACAAACTCGCAAGGAGCGCAACTACTTAATGCTACTTGTTTCAAATACGACTTCCACTGCCCTAGCTATAATATAATTCTGAAACACCCTCGTAAAGTACGACCTGGACAAAAGGGAGTTAGATTAACATGGATAACCACTGCCCGCCACCTGGAGGGCAAACCCTATTAAAGTACCCCAAAGAGCAACTGGCCAAATCACTGGATCTGCATGCATCTGAATAGAAATCCTTCGCTCCCTGCCAATTAATCTGTCTTAGACCCATCTATTCAGCACAAGCTCAATACCGGTTTGATAACCACCTTATTTTAACATTAAACCTGATAGCGCAGAAATCTTAGTAGCAGCAACTAGCTCGCCCATTCTAAAAGCCCTAAAGTAAGCTAATGAAAATGCTAATCAAAAAGGGGGGGGGGGGAGGCGCCTAGCACTTGACCGAAGCCACTCCTTTACTGGCCCAATCAAATCCTGTAATAGGGCTGCGTTGATGGGGCTCCGCGCAACGCCTTTGTTAGGACACTCCCTTGCCCACCCTATTAAATACCTTTGTTAATACTCTCTTGCCCACCCTATTAAATGCCTTGTTTAATACAAATAATTTGTCAGGATCCGCCAAACGTGCAACTTGGAAAATTATACTGGGTAACACTGGAGACAAGCCGCCTTGGAACGACCCCTGTCATAGCAGCTACAGACAAACTCTGCCATACAATCATTAACCATCTGAAACCGCCCGCTCTTGGAAGCTAAACACCTTGCCAATCGCACAAAACTAGCGTGTAGGTCTTAATGTACTTGGTGCCCATGACTTCCGTGCTAGCCCCTGGATGCCGGCGTGACGATCCGCCAGGCATGGAAGGGGAAGGAGAAACCATGTAAATTAGCAGGAGGCGCGAGCGAATGAAACATGTCCTACTGAACGATATAAGATGTCCACTATCTTGGTAGCAACGCCCGAAACATGCCGTGCCCTAAACTCAATATTCCTTAAACACATAGATGCCTAACCACTGCGAGGCCGGATCCAAGTCCGTCCTAGATTAGAGCCTTCTTATACCACACCTAAGTTATCACCAAACAGGATTTGCCTAATGCAAGGCTTGCTGGACCGCAGTTCGACCGCCACTACAATTGAAAAATTCTCAAGAATAAGGATGTTCCTGTCTAGGCCCTGAACCCCACAGGAAACCGGCCAAGGCTCCCTGCCACACTCCCCTTCAAATGCACCACTTAATGAACAGGATGCATACGTAACGGTCTAAGTTCGGACTTGGCTACGGGTGACGTGTGCAGAACTGTACTCCGTTGAATTTGCGCATAAAAAACAAACAAATGCGCAGCATGTCCACTCCGCTCCAGAGGGACACATATGAGGTGACGAGGCTTCCTAACCCCTGCTGTGGCTCCTTCTAGCCGTCTACTGAAAAACCGACCCCTATGTATGACTCTAAATGCCAAACAGAGGGGGCCCGATAGCGACTGCAACTGTACTAGCGAAACTTTTTTTTTTTTTCCAAAATGAAATGCTACTAGCAACTCCCCAAAACGCCACGCCTTCGCCCTAGGCAAGCGGCATAATCCTATCAAGGTATTGATTTCTATCCGCAAATAAGATAATGCGCATAACTGAACCTTCTTACCTGTCACGACTCACGAGCCATCGGGGCTCCCATAACGACTAAACTAAGGAAATTAATTGAATACTGGCAAACTCTGGTATCTACTAGCCCCATATCATGAAAACATCCAGGTAGCGGGACACAACAGTATGTCCCAATACCCGCATGGACAACTACTGCAAAAAGTAACTAAAACCTTCAACTAAAGTACACGAAATGAAAAAGCCAATCGGCCGGCATGTAAAAACAGTCATCTTAACCACAAGGCCATAAGGGCTTTCCCTCTGTGTAACGTAATTGAGCCCTGCAACTCCAAACCCCAAATATTTAAAGGACTCGGGGTAAAATGGGCAGCAGTCAAAAAGCAGATGCGATATCTGCCTTAGCTGGTAGAGCCCTCCCCCCGTTTGTTAAACGGCGCAGTGATCTGACAGATATTTTGTGTGATTGCCGAACCCTTCCATTTATGTAAGAGACTCTGTAACAACCCCAATTTACCCAATTCCTTCTACGACACCCCCTTGAAGGCGGTGCACCTAAACCCTACCAAAAGTGGGTGGAGTAAAAGGGGCCACGCATGGGCCCCCACCCGACTTCCGCTTTCAGATTCCTCTCAGAAACCAAGGATATTCCTGTGTCAAAGATAAATGCAAACCCACGCCAAAACCCCCCAAATTAATCAATGACGGTGCTTTTCAGAACACCTCTGCGCTGCTGCTGCAATATTCTCCTTGACCCTGTGCGGCAGACCAACGCGCACACCTTGGCTGGATGAATGCTCCCACAGAGCATGCAGATATGACTGTATCCACAGCCTGCCCCATATGACCCTGCGTGTTATTACACGCGTAGCACTACCAGCGGCTGTTGCCCACAGATCTGGGCAGGCCAGAAAGGGCTGCTTCCGACCAACCGAGGATTCCGCAGGCAAGCTAGGCAGTTGGTCGAGCAAGCCAAACCTCAACATCCTTGAAACCTAATTGAAAACACTGCCTGTCCCTCCTGTTGTGTCTGGACTCAAGGTAGCACGCCGCAAAAAACATAACATACCCGAAGGCCCCCGCCATTACTCCTGCTGACTTAGCCTGAACTAAACCTACGTGCGTCAGCCGTAATCACAAACATATCCACAAATTTACTCTTCACTAACCGCTCCCTACTTTAAAACTTTAAATCTTTAAGGATAGCCGTATTCGCTCAGTGAACCATAACCCGCACTTCATCCGGTACCTCAATTGCTGACACTGTGTTAAATCTCTAAGGGCACCCTTGCTACCCATTAAATTTGCACTAAGTAACGCCTAAGCTTGCGCGGATTTACAAATGAACTGGAAGAATCGCTAGAATCATCAGTGGAAGGGGAATGTGTGCTGCGCAAATGGGTTAACACCATGCTCACCTGATCCTGACGTGGAAGGCCCAGCCACTGGCTCCTTTGTGTTCGCCAACAGTCCCTCATTGCGCGGTGCGCCCACCACGACTTGATTTGACATCAGCACCATCTGTCCGCTGGACTTCCACAATGGTCCTAGACGCTCAAAAAACTGTGACCTGGGGGCTCGAAAAAATATCCGGTGAAACCCACGCAACAAAGTCCCTCCGCAGAAGAAAGAGCAGGAGATGCTGTAGCCAGCGGGGGTACGGGATCAGGTTTTGGGGGGAGGGGTGTGAGGAGGGGGTGGAAACATGTATGGGTTCAGGAAAACAGCTGTAGTGGCATGCGGCTGGATGGGCATAGCTATTGCGCCTTGTAGTGAGGCACCAATCCCTGGGAAAAAAGGGGGGGGGCGCGTTAGCAGCGGAGGGGGCGAACTGGAGGAGAGTGGGGGGCAGTGGCTGGCAGTGCATAAGCGGGGCGGATGATAAGGGGCTGAAAAATGCATTGGGCTTATGTGCAGCATCCCGGTGGCAGGGAAATAAGGGGGGGGCAGCCCGGCGGCGCGTCATTGTAGGCTTGAATGGGGCAGGATTATTGTGCTGTGCACCAGCCGCCCCTAAATGCAAGGGGGATGTAACCCCCACCCCAGGGTGCAGGGGGGGAAAGGGGACAAGTTGGTGGGTGGCGCGCTAGGGGACACCGCACCAAGGGGGTCTCTGGTGCTGGCAGAGCAGGGGGGGGGCTGTGCAGGGAGGTGTCCCCCTGTTCTTAAGTAGTGGGGGCATGGGGGGGTCGGAGGGGTGCAGCAGAGCACCATGCGGCGCCTGGCTGCACAAGATGGCCGCCGCAACCCTGTGAGTGGAGCTAGCCACCGGTACAGGGAGCGGGATGGCCGCGCTTAGCGTGAGGGGAGACGGGGAGTGGGGGCCGTCTAGCTAATATTGCTGCCGCTTGAGAGCAGGCGGCCGCGGGGAAGGGGTGGTCGATGTGGGGGGGCGGCAATCGAGAGCCGGCAGCGGGAGTGCAGGCAGGTGGAGCCTTGTGCCTGAGCGGACCATGGCCCTCGCCTGGCTGGGGAAGCAGCCACGGAGGTGAGAGGCCTGGCAGCCGGGGGCGGGGGGGGACACGGGGCCTGTGTATCTGGAAATGATAGGGAGGGAGGGCACTGGCAGGTAACGAGGACTATATGGAAACACAAGCGGGGGAAGGGGGAGGAAAAGTATGGAACATGTGCAGAAAGGAAAGGACAGGGGGGAAATTAGAAAAAGGAAGGTAGTAAAAGATAAAATTAACAGGAGACAGAGAGGGTGGTAGACCAGGGGAAATAAATGGGGTGTGAAATGTGAAAGAAGAAGAGAAAGACAGACATATAAAATACAATACATATGTCACTTAGCCAGCCTGGTTGAAATAAACTGGAAAGAGGAAGATGGCTCCCCTCACCAGGCTATTTATATGGAACCTCTAAGCCCTCCCTTAAATCCTACCATAGGCTTATACTCCTCAAGTGACGAATACTAACCACATCCCCCTCCAGCTTTTAACCCTTAACTTACCTAACAAAATTACATATCAAACAGGGTGCTTATCTATCCTCAAACTTATTCAAGTATTCGGATGCATTTGTTTCCACTTTGTTTGAGCAAAAAATCTGGGAACCTGGGAACTGACTTATTACTAAGCCAGAATAATAAATTGTATAGGGAAAAGCAGAGTGCTCACAGATTCACTGCTTTACCACATTTGCCTGTGGGCTTGTGAAAGTGTGAACACACAGAGGAAATGAAAAGAGGAAGAAATTATTGTGGAGTTTTCACAGTTCCACAACTTAAAGTCTGACATTAACCTATTCAGTGTAACCGCTAATCAAATGGAAAAGGGGTTGTGGCTTGTCATAGTAATTTCACCAGTAAAATATTAACAACTGCTCAGCAAGATAACAGTGAGACATGGCAAAAGGACTGTAGTGATGATGGTGGTGGTGGTATAGGAAAATGCCTCATCTGTCATTAATGGGATGACGGACTGGATGCCTGTAATAAATCAACATAACCGGAAAATTACAGGCCTCCCAATCTACGGAGGTAAAAACAATTGGAAACACCTGGGGGACAAGCCCACCAAAAAGATGCAAAGGTGGGTCAAGTGCGTTTTCATATCTCCATAATAAGTAGTTGATTTTGACAATAATGCACAGTCTTGCCATTTAGACCAGAAAGCCTAGTTTAAGTAGGGACAGTCCCAAGACAGCTTTTAAAATGGAAAACACATGATTTTTGCTGGATTACATCAGTGATCTCTACACAAAATCTTTCTGTAGATACTAAGGGGGGTATTTATTGAAGCTTGGAGAGAGATAAAATTGTGAGAGATCAAGTACCAACCAATCTGCTCCTGTCAGTTTACAGGCTGTCTATTTGAAAAATTGCAGTTAGGAGCTGACTGCTTGCTACTTTGGGGTCTATTTACTAAGCCTTGGATGGAGTGAGTGGAGATAAGGTACAAGAGAATCATAGAAACATAGAATTTGATGACAGATAAGAAATACTTGGCCCATCTAGTCTGCCCCATTTTTAAACATATTGTTACCTTAACCCTAATTGATCCTTACTTCTTCTGAAGGATATCCTTATGTCTATCCCATGCATGTTTAAATTGCTCTACAGTCTTAGCCTCTACCACCTCAGATGGGAGGCTATTCCACTTGTCCACTACCCTTTCTGTGAAGTAATTTTTCCTCAAATTTCCCCTGAACCTACCACCCTCCAGTTTCAGAACATGTCCTCTTGTTCTAATACTTCTCTTTCTTTGACGAATGTCTCCTTCCTTTACCTTGTTAAAACCCTTTATATATTTGAACGTTTCTATCATGACCCCCCTTTCCCTTCTCTGCTCCAAACTATACATATTAAGATCTTTTAGTCTTTCCTGGTACGTTTTGTGGTGTAGGCCTTTAGTTGTCCTTCTTTGTACAGTCTCTAATGTATTAATATCCTTCTTGATATACTGTATGGCCTCCAGAACTGAACACAGTATTCGAGATGAGGATGTACCAATGACCTATACAGTGGTATTATCACTTCTTTCTTTCTACTACAGATTCCTCTCCCTATGCAACCAAGCATCTGACTTGCCTTCCTCATTGCTTTGTTACAATGTTTGCTTGCCTTTAAGTCACCTGAAATAGTGACTCCTATATCCCTTTCCTCTTCAGTAGTTTCCAGTATAGTGCCATTAAAACAATATTTAGCCTTTGGATTTTTGAGACCCAAGTGCATTTTTTGGCATTAAACTGTATTTGCCACATTCTTGACCATTCCTCTAGTCTAACTAGATCATCAATCATTTGTTTTTTTACCCCTCCTGGTGTGTCTACCCTGTTGCATACCTTTGTGCTGCAAAAAGGCTTAGTTTCCCTTCAATACCATTTGAAATGTCACAAATAAAGATATTAAAAAGCACTGGTCCAAGTACAGATTCCTGAGGTACTCCACTGGTAACATTTCCCTCTTGAGACTGCACTACTACAACTCTCTGGGCCTGCTTCAGACCCGCTCGCGAGCGCTGAGCGCTCGCGAGTTGATGTTGGCCAAGTGCGCATGCGCACGACGGAGCCGACTCCATCGTGCGCATGCGCGAGACCCGAATAACGACGGCCGAGCCGTCGCTATGGGTCTCGCACCAAAGGGGGCGTGCTGTCGATGGTGATTGACAGCACGCCCTCTTTGGTGAGCGTGCCGGGGGCGTGGCTGCCCAGACGGAGGCGTTCCCATGGGAACGCCTACCGTCTGGGGCCGGTCCCACTGACATCACTAGTGATGTCAGTGGGAGTGCTCTTGGCTCTGATAGACAGCTGCTCCCTTTGGATGCACATGCGCACTGCCTAACAATCGACCCGCTTGCGAGCGCATAGTGCTTGTGAGCGGGTCTGAATCAGGCCCACTGTGTGTAAGTATATTACAGCCCAACAAGGTCTACTATTCTTAAACTAGAAAAGCTATCACATTAGAGGCCTCATTTGTCAACACGTGCTATACTTATTATCACTCGTTACTAATTTTAAATGCTGCTCCAGCCAGTCAGCTCCTAGCTGTTATTTTGCAAACACATGATAGTTAGGAGCTGATTGCTTGTAGCACCATTTAAGATTAGTAATGAGTTATAACCAAATCCAGGCCCTACACACATGCCCTACTCACAACGGAATATAAATCCAGCAAACCACAGATACATCACATGCCTCCCATCACCCTCCAAAACACTGAAATGTGCCTTATGGAATGCACGCTCTGTCTGCAACAAACTAACATCCACCCATGATTTCTTTATTTCTAATAACCTCAATCTTCTGGCATTAACAGAAACATGGCTCGCACAAACAGACACTGCCTCCCCTGCAGCACTCTCGCATGGTGGTCTACACTTCACACATACCTCCAGGCCTGGTAATAGTAAAGGCAGTCCCAATCTTTTACATATACAGCTATTCCACAGGTACCATCCCTTACATTTACATCATTTGAAGTACATTCTATTAGGACTTTCACTCATTTCTCTCTGCATATTGCTGCTATCTATCGTCCACCTGGACCACCCAATCAATTTCTGGAACATTTGTCTGCCTGGCTCCCTCACTTCCTATCCTCTGACATCTCCACCATTATTATGGGTGATTTCAATATCCCCATTGACAGTCCACAATCCCCTCATGCCTCCAAACTTCTCTCCTTAACATCCTCTCTTGGCCTCTCCCAATGGACTGACTCTTCTACTCATCAAGATGGCCACTGCCTTGATCTTGTATTTACCAGACTATGCTCAGTCTCTGATTTCACTAATTCTCCTTTCCCTCTCTCAGATCATAACCTTATCACCTGCACACTCTCCTCCATTACATCAGCCTCAATGCCAAGCAAATCAACCAAACCTCCTCAAACCGGCAGCGATATTAATGCTATTAATTTTGAACAACTATCCACCTCTCTGCAACAATCACTCTTACCTATTTCTAATTTCACTTCTCCTGAGACTGCTGTATAACACCTGAACCAGACCCTAGAACTAGCCCTTGATGAAGTAGCTCTAGCTACCCATCACATTCCGCGTAGACTTAGACGTCAACCTTGGCATTCCAAATTCACAAGACACCTACAAAAACTCTCACGTAAAGTAGAACGTCAGTGGCAAAAGTCTCATACTCCAAGTGACTTCCTCACGTATAAGACGATCTACCACTCTTATCGTAATGCACTGGATAATGCCAAACAGACATATTTCCAATCTGTTATCTCTGCCCAAGCCTCTAACCCCAAGCGACTTTTTAATACATTTAAATCACTTCTTACCCCTCCATCACCCAACCCACCAGCTACTATCAGTGCACAAGATCTTGCTTCCTATTTCAAAAACAAGATTGATAATATCTGAAATGAAATGGTATGCACTTCCTCAGCCAGGGTCTTGTTCAATTCCCTACCTGAACCCAGTGGCACTTTCTCATCATTTGAAAACACTAATGAAGATGAAGTAGCTACACTCTTCTCATCCTCCTACTCTACTACCTCTCCTCTTGATCCTATACCCTCACAAATCAGTAAAGCTCTGTCTCCTGTGCTCATTCCACACTTAACTAAAATCTGTAATCTCTCTTTCTCTACTGGTATCTTTCCATCACTGTTCAAGCATGCAATGATCACTCCCATTTTGAAAAAACAAAATTCTGACCCTAACTCTCTCTCAAATTACCGTCCTATCTCCCAGCTACCTTGCCCCTCCAAGCTACTGGAGAGACTTGCCTACACTCGCCTCACACACTTTCTTAACACCCACAACTTATTGGATCCACTTCAGTCAGGCTTTCGTTCCCAACACTCCACTGAGACAGCACTGGCTAAGGTAGTAAATGATCTGGTCACTGCCAAGGCTAAAGGCCATTATTCACTTCTAATTTTTCTACATCTCTCAGCTGCCTTTGACACTGTTAACCACTCTCTTCTCATACAAACACTACAATCCATACGTCTTCAAGACACAGCCCTTTCTTGGTTCTCATCCTACCTATCTAATCGCTCTTTCACTGTTCGCTTTTCTGATTCTACCTCCACTTCGCTACCTCTATCAATTGGAGTACCACAAGGTTCAGTATTAGGTCCTCTGCTTTTCTCAATATATACCACCTCTCTTGGCAAACTAATCAGCTCTTTTGGTTTTCAGTATCATCTGTACGTGGACGATACTCAAATTTACCTATCCTCCCAAGATTTGTCACCATCTGTGCTGGTCCGTGTCACTGAATGTCTCTCTGCCATTTCATCTTGGATGTCATCTCGCCACCTCAAACTTAATATATCCAAAACAGAATTAATTATATTTCCACCGGCCAATAGCAGTTACCAACCTGATATCTCTATTACTGTTGACAACTCGACAATCAACCCCACCCCACAAGCTCGCTGCCTAGGTGTGATCCTTGACTCTGAACTGTCTTTTGTTCCCCACATTCAACCTGTCTCTAAATCCTGTTACATACATCTAAGAAACATAGCCAAAATTCAACCATATCTTACGCAAGACACTGCAAAAACTTTAATACACGCACTCATAATTTCCCGCATTTACTATTGCAATAGTCTCCTTATTGGTCTTCCCAAAAACAGGCTCTCCCCACTACAATCCATTTTGAATGCAGCTGCGAGGTTGATCTTTCTCACCAAACGTTCAGTGTCTGCTAATCCACTCTGTCAGTCCCTCCATTGGCTGCCGGTCTTCTACCGTATTCAATTTAAAATACTTACACTAACACATAAAGCTATTAACCAAACCACACCAACATACATCTCTTCACTTATCTCAAAATATCTTCCAACCCGCCATCTACGTTCTGCACAAGATCTGCGTCTCTCATCCCCGCGCATTACTTGTTCCCATGCACGGTTACAGGACTTTTTTTGGGCTGCACCCACCCTGTGGAATGCCCTCCCACGCATAATAAGACTTTCCACTAGTTTCCAAACATTCAAGCGTTCTCTGAAAACTCACCTCTTTAGACAAGCTTATCAGATTCCAGGACCGCCCACCTAACCTTTTATAGCTCCCTATCTAACTCTCTTCTTATAGTAAACACCTATCACATCTTCTCTTTCTTCAATTTAACATCCTCCTAACCCTAGGCCAACTTTCCAGTGTAATTGGATTATACAGCCCACCAAGAATATCTGCAATTGGGCTGGACCAATTTGCAATATGTAGCACCTTTCCTTGTGTATCAACACCTATTTCCCTATAGATTGTAAGCTTACGAGCAGGGCCCTCTTACCCTAATGTATGTCATGTATGTATGTCTTTTACAACCCAGTATAATGTTAATCTTGATTCAAATTGTAAAGCGCAACGGAATTTGCTGCGCTATATAAGAAACTGTAAATAAATAAAATAAATAAATAAATAATAAGAATATCACTTGTTGATAAATGATGCCCTAAATGACGTGATCCTTTTTATTTGACACAAGATCTGAGCTTTAAATTTCCCCCATGCATTTAAAATTACATTTTTGGTGTACTCCTCTCTTTCTAACAAAGATGCCTGACTTGTGTGTCAGTCAGTATGTGGGAGATATGGCAAACATTATTTTTGTGCAGCGCTGGGTTATATAATAACTACTAATCAGCTGCATCAATTGAAAGAAAGAACATCCCTCTGTCAAATAAAGCAAAACAATTGTGTGCTCTTGTCATTATGGGGGCCATAGAGCACATAATGCTATAATGTTTTACGTAGCACAGGTGATATTCTCCGGTGATAACCTGTGATCACCAGACAATAGCTGCTAGGAGTCTGCATTGTTTGAAGAGGAGATTCAACTCTTTCAAATGTGGGTGCCCCCATACAGTATGTACAATCATTATGGGGGAAAAGACACTTATTGTCCACCCACCCATATACAGAAAACGTATGTTTTCCATAGTGAGGGTATTATTGTCTAGTGATCACAGCTAAATACCCGACAATAACTAGTAGGAATCTTCATCATTTGAAATAGGAGACCCCCCTCTATATAAAGGAAACTTAACACCTCATGTCCACCTTTTTGTTTTATTGCCATTTTATTACTTTGATTCAGCAACCTTAGGTACTTATATTTTGAATAATAGGTAAAAAGTACTTTGAAATATACAATGCTCATGTTTTATATGCTACAGATAGAGCAGCATTCTTTTAGATGATCATGACAGAATTCACTTCTAACAGCACCACCATTATACAGAGGAGTGGGTAGGGTTACTATGTAGCTCCAGTAATATGGAGTAAGTAGCAAGGTATGAGCTAGGAAAAGAACACAAAACAATACTTCTGTATACAGACTGCAGATCCAGGAAAGTATCAAGATCTGTTGGGTGCCTGAGAATGAAAGGATTTGTCCGTGAGATTAAACAACATTAGAGAGACCTGGCATTATCTCAACTCATTCACCACATGTTAACAAATCAAGTAAAAAGTATATCAAAGATCAGCACATGTGTATTTTATAAAACCAGTGACCATCAATTGCTGTTTTGTGTCTGACAAAAAGTGACAAGATTTCAATGTGTTACTCTCTCAACTGAGACCACATCTGGGCTGGATTTCATGTCTTTCCAAGTGGTAGTTCACAAAGGGTTCATATGCTTTTATAACCTAAAGCAAATTTTAGAATATGTATTTGGGTGCCAGACAAAAATATACATATGGATCATTATATTATAAAACAGAGCAGTATTGCATTATAAGGCAGAATATGATGTTGAATAGCAGAATCCGGGGCACATCTAGGGGGGGCAGACAGGACTCATGCTCCATGTAAGATAGGAGAGAGTGCCAGTGGTGGAAGCGGATTCACAATCCAGCTGGGTGAGCCAGTTAGGGTAGATGACCTGGTTATCCTATCCAAGGGGCGTGCAGTGCGGCAATAGGATGCATAGCCACTGTTTTCCTGCTCACGTCCCGTCCTACTCATAACCTCCTTACTATCTTATTACCACAATTTCTACCATAAACTAAACTGTTGGAAATCTCATCTGTTTCTCTCCTTGCAGTCACAGCAGCCAATACTCAGGAAGCAGCTGGCACTGGCAGGTCCCGCCAGCTGCTGAACATTGGCTGATGTGGCTGCAAGGAGAGAAACAGATGAGATTTCTAACAGGTAAGTTTATGGTAGAAATTGTGATAATAAGATAGTAAGGACTAAAAGCTTTTATTGGGGTTAAGTAAGTTGGCATACCGAATCCACTATGCCATGTCACCACAGTACCATGCATCTTACCACAGTCCCCAGCTTTTCACTCCTGCACCATGCATCCCTCAATCTCCCTGTAGCTGACTGTGGCCCAGCCACTGGCAAGTGCTGGGAAGGGCACCAGGATCATGGATGAGAGATTTGTAATGCAGCTACTGTAAGCATTATCAGCAGTATGTCCCTGGGGCTAGGGCACCTGTACATATTTCCACAGCCTCCATGCACACCCCTCCCCAGTTGCCAAAGATGGTGATGAGCAATGTCCTCTTTGCACAATGCACCCTGTATTTCCTGGGATTCCTATTATACTTCCTCGCCATGGTGCTCCTGTCTGCGGACAGCGCTGACTTCCATGGGAGGTGCCTCCTGAATACCAAGAGCATATGTGGCTGAGCAGGAAATTCACGCTGGAGCGGGAACACTTCACAGTGGAGGAGTGGTGCCGGAGTCCGCCTGCAGGTTTAGCGTAGGGATGGATATCAGAATCCGATGGTTACTAACTACTAACCATAATGTTTTTGTTCTGATAGTAGTTCCATTTGATGGTGGCGATCCGATGTTTGTCACCATCAAATGGAAATTATTTGATGGTGTTCCACTGGTTTTGGAGGCTGTCTCTTGCTCTCTGTCTGCCTCAGACATGACCCTGTTCAGTCCCTGACTCCCTCCCCTCTCTAAGCTGCTGCTAAGCAACAGGGCACATTGCTATCTCTGATTTGCTCTCACTGTTTCAGAGAGCCAATCAGAGTACAGCCTCTGACTCTGCAGCAGCAGTCACTAACACACAGCACAACAGTTTTTCTGTGACTTGCTTCCTTCCAAGCCTCAGTTTCAGATGCTCTCTTGCTGTTTCAGCACTCTGGTCAGCTCCAATACAGCAGCAAGATTTTTTTCTGTGACTTGCTTCACTAAAACTGTCACTGTTCAGATCCCTTTTGTCACAGATGAATGGTTCATACACCTAAACCCTCCTCTACTAATGCTGTATAGAATAGTAAACCATAGATTAACTAAACAAAATTTTTTAGATGTACAGATCTCATCTGAAGGGGGTACCCTATTGACATCACTTTACACAAAAAGCACAGATAGAAATACGTTACTAAGAAATTATAGTTTTCATTTTCTCCCCCTTAAAAAAGGGTTACCATACTCCCAACTACTTAGGGTTAAACGTATAACCTCAGATGAGAACAAAGCAGAGCAAGCATTACAACAGATGGTAGAAAAATTTGTATGTGAGGTTACGATTTTTTGTACATGGAGTGTTCATTACACTCAGGAAAGGCACCTTAGCAAGTATTTATTTGATATATGTGAGTGCTGAGAGAGAGAGAGAGAGAGAGAGAGAGAGAGTGTTATTGAGTGGGGTTGTATATTATATGGTGGTCTCTGATGCTCCCTGTTTTATATAACAGTCAATGATGCTCTCTGTATTATATGTCAGTCACAGATGTACTCTGTATTATATGGTGATCACTAATGCTTTCTGTATTGTATATCTGTTACAACTACTCTCTATCTTGCATGGTGGACACATATACTGTCTTATTATGTGGTGGTCATTATACAGTGATCACTGTAATGTTCTCAGTGAAGTTTTCTGCATTATATGGTGGTCTCCGTGATGTTCTCTGCATTATATGGCTGTCACCGGGATGTTCTCTGTATTATATCTCAGTTACTTGTGTTCTCTGCAGGGCTGGATTATAGGAGGGGCGGACGGGGTGGTCGTCCAGGGGACCCCACGCATAGGGGGTCCTCCACACTGCCGCAAACATATAGGTGTAAATCCAGTATGTATATATATATATATATATATATATATACTGTATATAACATTAATTTCAATCATGGGTGCTGGGGAACAACATAAGTCACTGCGTGGCAATGTTATTGATGGGGCCCCCACAAACCTTAATCCGGCCTGGTTCTCTGCATAGTATGGTGGTCACTATAATGCTCTGTGATGGGTGAGGTAGTGTAGTACAGGCAGCAATGCTTACCCTTGAGTTTTGAGACAATGGAGCCAGCTTGTTCCATTTAAAAGTGAAGACACACTACAGTACCACACAATAAATGCAGCAGGTATTATCACCTTAGAGTAATGGGTTTTACCCTCACTCTCCCTACAAACATTTCAGCATTTGCAATGTTGACATATGAATGCAAGCAAGCCAATGGTGACTACTATCTACTGGGGTAGCCAGGTGTAAATCCAAGCTTTAGTTTTTACCCCGGGTTTCACCCATGAGAAGAATGTACTGTTGTGGGTCAATATATGCAAGCACAGTTGTTTCAGAAGTTGAACTAATGGCAGCTACTTTACTTCAACTTGGTGTAAGATTACTTTTTTTTCTGTGACTGCTTCACTAAAATAGTCACTGATCGGCTTCCTTTTGTCACCGTTGAATGGTTCATACACCTAAACCTTTCTCAACCAATGCTGTATAAAAGTCAAAATCCCATAAAAATCTGTCCAGTGGTTCAAGAGATTAGTCTGAACGAACACACAGACCCCAGAACTGGGAACTTTATTTTATACAGTTTATAGAGCGATATTGTAGTTGATGGTGTCATCATCATTATGTGCCAGACCTCCATTACCAGCAAAAGATGTGCTTCCTAAGAATTGTACCCGGGGATGCGTTTAAGTCTCACTTATGTGTATATACAGTATCCTTACCGATGTGCGAACGCCACACTGCACATGCGCAGCGATTGCATTGCGGTTACTCTCGTACAGGAACCACTCACAAAGTGAGTGATAGGTAGTCAGCTTTTGGGGGTGCTAATGGGGTTGGTTAGAAAAACGCAGACATATCTGACCATTTGAGCACTGTTTCGCGGGCGTGCATAAATTAGCCATTGTGTTCTCCAGTACAGAATGAAAGCTCTCTGCGAGTCAGGAGAGCTGCAGTGTTTGCGGCTGGTCAGACTTGCCTTACATGCTGTTTGACTGCCCGATGTGCATCGATAGTACCAATGTTTACGCTGTTGTACGTCATTGGACGGATATGAGAAGGCAGCAGTCCCTATACTCGGCTGTGCTTTGGAATGTATTAACATATTGTCTGCCCCATTTGGAGTGTAAGATCATCTTATTGAAGATATATTGGTGACCCACAGCTATACGAGCGTCCAGGAGGACGCTCCATATTTATGGAGGTGGGCCCTGATTCAGAGCGAGCGCTCTGGTCAGAGCGTCCGGCTCTGAATCAGGGCCATTGTTTCAATTGTCGTAAAGATACTATATGATACATAATTATATATTTCTACATATTATTGTGATTATAGTGCCTATTTATCATTAAATATCTGCAGCATATTCCTTGAAAACTAGAGATGAGCGCCTCAGTTTTTACTCAGTTCTTATCACCAAATTAGCGCAAGTTCAGATTAGTTCGGATTTAACTTATTGGTTCTCCAAAACACAGATAGCCAATATGATGCTGTTTTTGAGATCCAAACATAACCAAGTAAAACTGAACAGCTCATCTCTACCAAAAACACACGTTTTCGGGGGATATTCGCAAATATTAAGTATCCCCTAGATATCTGCTGCAATCCCTCCATTTCCAACAGCAGCCGCAACCCCGATAGGCTTCTATGGGTTGCCCACTAGAGTCCCGCTAGAAGAGTGAAGAGACGCAGTCACTCAGAGAACATCGCAGGGACAAGCTCCATTCGGAGCCCCTGTTTGAGCAATTTAATACATTCTGTCTGCATTATCGCATACTGCAACGCGATCATGGGTGCTAATATCGCGGCCAAATAACATGGAGTATGTGAATATTGATATGTTTTATATCCCATTGACAGTATATCCTATTGTACAGATAACTCTGAGGGTTGAATGTTGGGGAATGTGTGTGATGAATCAACAAGACTATTTAGGATATCACAGCTACAAACGGTTCCCTACATGTCTATGTCATGCCTGTTATGACTGAATTTGTGTAGATTGGTAGGAAATCATGGCCATTGACCATTTACTAATATTAAATAAATGAGAAATGGTTTTCAAACCAAATGATATACACCTGTAGTATGAAACAACCCATACTGACAGGATATTAGATCGATAGGTTTATAGCTCTCCGTAAAACAACTGGTACAGATCATGTAGAAATGGGTAGACGGAGCCAATTATTTGTTGCCCTTGCCAGATTTTTCTAAATTTACTACACAACTTTGCTTAATGACGGGAGCTACTTTACGGGATTGGACTAAAATGCATAAAGATGGATATCAATCAATCCTGCTTTCTATAGCACCAGATGGAGGTCACATGGTGATTTGTGATCCATCACATGCTGGCAAAGGGAAACTATGTTAACTTAAATCTACTTAAAAAGATATTGAAATGATTGACCAGTTTCATTTGATCTTTAACCCATAGTGCTATACATAGGGCTACACTTCCGACTAATATGGCATTTTTTTTACATAGTTGTCCAGAATAAGATAAATATTGTACCACCTACTGCATTCAAAATTTTACTCTTAGCTGATTATTTTCCAGTCAATTGGGAAGAGAATTTAGATAAACATATTATAATAGAACAATGGGAGAAAACATTTAACAGTAGGAAACATGACAATGTGTTTTTTTATTTTGCTTTTATTGTTTCTCTTTGTATTACAAAATGATTGTTCTCTCCATGTGTAAATTGTGACTCTCACTGTGTTTAAGGGTTGAGCAGTGTGAAATGGGTAAATAAGTAAGAGAGAAGATCTCGGGGTAAAGAGCTAAGGTCATAAGGGGGGATAGAGAGACTAGTGCAGCTTGGAGTAACATGAAAAGAGGGCTGACAACCCAGGAGTGAGACGTGTAGGACACCTGGGGCCAAATATAATAGGGTGACAGTTTAGAAAAGTTTTATCTTCAAAATGGGAAAACATCTGGATGAGAGTTTAAATCATGAGAGTTGTTTTAAATCTAAAAACATGCAAGTTTGCATGTTCTCAGACTATATTACATTGGTAGAGTTTAAAAAATGTGAGAGCTTACTGGTAAACGCTCACATTTTCTAAACTCTCACCCTATTACATTGGCCCATGAAGTTATAGGAGGCTATACACTAAGCTCCATGCAGTTTTGAGTAATGGCTATATTAAGAGATTGCCAGTACAAACACTTGTTATGTGCAGAAATGTGAGTTGTTAACTGAATCCCATATAACTGACATTACTGAGATGAAAGTGTTTCAGATTTCGATTCTTACTCTGCACAATACTGCATTTAATTATACCAACAATTTTCATGTGAAATCATGGTCATAGTTACCATTAATACAATTCCCCAGAGCTTTTTTTTAATAAACTTGGGAAAAGCCAATAGTTGTTCTTTTGCCGGAGTTAAAAGAAAATATTTATGACCTGTTAGACTAACATAAAGCTTCACTCAGCTAATACATCTCCTGCTGAGATTCTGCATTGGAATTACTGTATCAAAGGGGAAAGGTACGCAGACAAATGGTAGAATGTATAGGATTGGTCATACAACACATGCTGCCTTTTTTAACTCTGGTGTTAGTTTGGATAAAAAACTCCTTTACTAACCAAATTATCCAAGAACTTGGCCTACTTACATTAGAGCATGCCATTTAGCAGGGAGGGAGGTGTCAGACCTTCCAAAGACATAGTGGAGAAGTTACCCAAAGCAACCAATCAGCTTCCAACTGTCATTTATCTAGCACAGTCTATAAAATAACAGCTAGAAGCTGATTGGTTGCTATGGCAAATTTCTCCACTTTATCTCTCTCATGCAGACGGAGCGGGGCCATGAATAATACCATTTGCCAAGAATTGGGTCATCACAACCCCCATCCTACCCATTTCGGTGAGAAGTGGGCTTTATGTGTCAGGGGCGGTTTAAGAGAGGAGAGGATCCATGTGCAGACTCAGTGTGGGCCCCCTCCTCTCTGGTAGAACAGTAGAATCTGGCTTGGTGCATGCGCAGGTATCCGGTGATTTTTGCGCTGGGACGGCTCTGCAGAGCAGCATTCTGGAGTCTGTAGAGAGGTTAATATAACTATATATGGGTGCAGGGGGTGCGGTGTAGGCCTCCCTGGACCCAGGGGCCCGTGTGCATCGCTCACCCTGCACCCTTTATAGATGTGCTCCTGAGAGTCTGTGGGAACTCACCAAAATTCCACAGTTTTATGGGCACTCCAGGAGAGTAGGTAACTATGATTTTAAGTCATTAAACCATGGAAGTAATTACCAATATGTAAACATACCACCCAACCATCCTGATATCAGGCACTTTCTCGCTGTCTTTCAAACTGTGTGCAGTAGGTTGGTAGGCCCCTCTCACCCGCTACAGTGCTTAGCAGAGCAAGTGGTAAATAGAAGGGCTTGCCCTCAGTGTAATGAAAACAGACGTGGCTCGTGGATATTGCATATCCTAAGAGGCCATGCCCCCTTTTCGGGTGTATGATAGAGATTGGGAGGTATGTGAAAGGTAGGAAACTGATAAAGGGGGTCATTCAGACCCACTCGCAAGCGGCAGTACGCTCGCAAGTGGGTCAATGTTCCCCACTGCGCATGCGCACGACGGGGGGAGCTCCGTCGTGCGCATGCGTGAGATCCGGACTGCGACAGCCAAGCTGTCGCTCCGGGTCTCGCACCAAAGGGGGCGTGCTGTCAATGGTGACTGACAGCACGCCCCCTTTGGTGGGTGTGCCGGGGGTGTGCCTGCCAGACGGAGGCGTTCCCATGGGAACGCCTACCCTCTGAAGCCGGCCCCACTGACATCACTAGTGATGTCAGTGGGAGTGATTTTGGCTCTGATAGAGCCAAAATAACTCCAGGGCTTGTGGCAGGGAGACCCTACCGCAGGGTCTCCGTCGCAAGTCCGATGGTCGCGATGGTCAAGACCATCGCGACCATCTTTTTGGATGCTCGTATATGCTGTGGGTGGTGACCCACAGCTATACGAGCGTCCAGGAGGACGCTCCATTTTAATGGAGGAGGGCCCTGATTCAGATTACATAAGGAAATAAAAATTTTGGAAGATCAGCCTGAGACATCAATGATTTATCCAAATTTAGTTTGAGAACGTCTAATGAAGTAAGAAAAGAAGAAATGCAGCCTTCCACCATACAGTGCTGTATAAGGCAATGCATTAGTTCTTCCATTGTCTTTCTGCTGTTCCATCTGTTCAAAGTACTAAGCTAACTTCTACCATTTTCATAAGCCAATTAAATTGAAGGATTTGTCCAGGACTGTAATGAATCTTCTGAGATAAACATTTTAGTTTTCCCATGCTATGCATTTTTATGGCACTTTCCCATTTAAGTCACAGCAGTCAATGATTCAGAGTAGTTTGTGTGAATTTACTATCTGTTCTAGATTACAGCCAGAGGTGGGAACCTGGAACACATGTTCTGTACTGAACAATTATCAGAACTCTGACTAGTTAAATCTGCCCTCTTAAGTGCCAGATTATTGTATATCTTTGCTGAGTTATGTTTTTACTCTGTGCCTTATTCCTGATCCAGCTATAAATATATGGTTCCTGCTACCCATACGCTGACACATAGATTCTCTAGGGATGTACTGTAGTTATAATTTGGACAGTCAAAACTTAGACAATCAAAATGTCAACTGACAAAATGTCGACATGGTCAAAATGTAAACAACCAAAGGATCAACATGGAAATAAGGTTGACAGGGTAATCATTTCGATAGTTGAAATGTAGGCAGAGTCAAAATGTCAACATTGAAATAATGTTGACCTTCAAAATGTTGACAACCAAAATGTTGACAGTTAAAATGTGGACACAATCAAAATAAAGACAGTTAAAATATAAAAAAATCATAAGGTCAACAACCAAAATATAGACAGTCAAAATGTTGACAGTCATAATAAAATAACACAGCTGCTGTCCTTAGAGAAGTTATATGCAGTTAAATGGGACATACTGTATAACATACCTTTGGCTTATGGCTAGATATGTGAGCTGACCCCCGTGTTTTGGTTTTGGATCTGGATCTCCCCTGGTTTTGAATCTGAATCTTTGGATTTTTTTCCTTGGTGTTTTGTTTTTTGTTTTGGATCTGTATTTTTTCCCAAACATGATTTAAACAGATAAAACCACATAATATGGGCCTGTTTTTGTTCCTACAGTATTATTAACCTTAATAACAATCATTTTCAGGCATTTCTAGGCATTTTTAACTACCTCACAGCTCACAATATTAATTTCACTATTTTTCATCAATATAGGCCAAATGCTGCAGCGAGCTGGCTGGCTAAAGTAAGCGACAGAGCAGCGGCACAAACGCACGGCAATTTAAAAAATATGAGGCATCTATGAAACATTGCCACACAGCAGTGGCAGACAGGATGGCAGTTTAAAAACTATAATAATGTCAGTCGGCAATGCCCCAAATTGTGCAAAATGTAAAGAAAAGAGATGCAAGATGGAATTGTCCCTCCCACCCACTCTTAAGTGGGATATTAAAAAGGACATGCACGGTGTAACAAACCAAGCACTTTAACGACTAGGACTGACGTTTTCAAGGCTGAACTCCTTGGTTTATTTGGGCCCCACACAAAACATTTTTTGGAAGGACTACCTTCAATTATTAAGGAGGAGGTTGATGATGAGGGTGTTGGTGGTGTAGATTGCATGTGCTGGTCCAAACTACTGGAAGCTGATACTGGACTGCTTGTTATTAATTTACAAATTATTATAATTTTGTTAAAATAATTGCATGAACTCGCTGCAAATGACGTAACATGGAGGAGGTGCCTAGATGATTAACGTCCCTTCCTCTGCTAACTTTGGCTTTACAAATGGAACAGATGCCTTCACAACTGTTGTCATAATTTAAATTCAAATAATTCCACACTCAAGATGTGGCTTTTCTGGCTTTCTTTTTATCATGAGCAAGAACTGCTGCCACTGGTTGCTGATTTATGCAAACATCCTCATCATCAACATCCTCATTAGCGTCAGATAGGACACAAATTTCCTCCTCATCCTCCTTTTGCACTTCCTTCACACTATCATCCTCATTTTATATTATTTCACCAGCTAATACTAGTACAGTCGTCATGGCGTCAGTGATCTGCTGTGAAACTGGGTGACAGCTGTTATGCTTACTTCCTCTATCAAAGGACTGTTTAATAGTCTATTGTTTTTTTAAATTACTACTAGTAGTAGACTTCTTGTTCCCTTTCTGGGATGAAGATCCTCCCCCAGCAGCAGCAACAGACGTAGCAATTCAAGGATCCTTCTGAGGAATCACGGATAGGAGAGGAGTCAGTCATTCTTTTGAAATTGGATGCAGGACTACTTCCGATCACGACTGAGAATGTTGATGATGATGCAGGAGTTGGTGGTGGAGATCGCAAGCGCTTAGTTCCAGATAGAAGGGAGCAGCAGCTAGGTGACACTGGACTCATTGATGTTAGGTTTTTTTGTCCCCAAAATGTCTGAAATTGAAATACCCTATCCAATTTGATGAATGCGCTGCAAGTGCCGTTACAGGGAGGAGGTTCCTAGATGGTTAAGGTCCATACCTCTACTCACTGTTCCTTGGCAATGGTTACAAATGGCTTGGAAAAGGTTGTCCGGATATGGGTGGAAATTATTCCACACATGAGATGTGGATTTTTTGGTCCTTTGCCCAGGCATGGCAACAAAGATTGACTGATTTACAGGTTTTACACAAACATCCTCGCCATCAACATCCTCATCATCATCAACATCCTCATCATCCTTGTCGTTATCGCCAACTACATAAATATCGTCCTCATCCTCCTCGTGCAATTCCACAGAAGCATCCTCGATTTCTACATCAGCATGTTGACTTGTGCTGCTCATCCCTACATTTGCAGAGAGCACGTGAATGGTGGAAGGAGGATCCTCTTCAAGTACAGTATTAGAAAGGTCAGACTCACACATGGCAACTGCGGACACACGGACTCTCCTCAGGGATTTGTGATTTTTTTTGGAGCACACAGTTGGTTCCGGTGTCTTACTCATCTTCAATATTTAAATTTTTTTGGTACCTCTCCTACAAGCAGAGGGGTTTAAATCATCACTAGAACCACCAGTCATAAATAATAAAGGCCAAGGCCTTATCCTTTCCTTGCCGCTTCGTGTAGTGAATGGCATATTGTTTCTCTAAAGCTGACTTAGCTTTAGATTTTTCTTCTTTAAGAGGGTAAAAGTTTTTTTTTTTTACCCTGACTTTTTGGCCTGACTTAAGCCCTTGTACATCGGCCTTCATAGATGACGTCGACGGCCTTCCATCATCATCATGACTCCTGCCGGCAGTTACAAGACTGGTATGTAGATCCTACTCTCCTGTCATGTGACTCCATACTCACTGCGGTCTTACAGCACGGTCACCAAGCAATTATAGCACGGCTAACACACACAACCAACCACACACACAAAAAAAAATTATTTTCTCACTGGAGGTGTGGCAAATACGCTATTATGCACACACAAAAAATTGTTTTTATTTTCTCACTGGTAGTGTGGCTAACACGCACACACAAAAAAAGTTTTTATTTTTTCACTGGTGGTGTGGCTAACATGCACACACAATTTTTATTTATTTTTTTTACACTGGTGGTGTGGCTATTACGCAATTATGCACACACAAGAAAATGTTTTTATTTTCTCACTGGTGGTGTGGCTAACAAGCACACACAAAGGCCCTGATTCAGACCCACTCGCGAGCGGCTGTCCGCTCGCAAGTGGGTCGATGGTCTGCACTGCGCATGCGCACGACGGAGGGAGCTCCGTCGCGCGCATGCGCGAGACGCGACGAGAGAAGGACTTTCCTTCTCTCGTAGTGTCTGATCAAAGGAGGCGTGCTGTCGATGTTGATTGACAGCACGCCCCCTTTGGTGGGCGTGACGGGGGCGTGCCTGCCAGACGGAGGCGTTCCCAAGGGAACGCCTACCGTCAGAAGCCGGCCCCACTGACATCACTAGTGATGTCAGTAGTGATGTCAGTGGGAGTGATTTTGGCTCTGATAGAGCCAAAATCACTCCTGGCCTTGCGGTTGAGACCATCGCGACCATCATCCTGCACGCTCGTATATGCTGTGGTTGGTGACCCACAGCTATACGAGCGTCCAGGAGGACGCTCCATATTTATGGAGGTGGGCCCTGATTCAGAGCGAGCGCTCTGGCCACAGCGTCCGGCTCTGAATCAGGGCCATTGTTTCAATTGTCGTAAAGATACTATATGATACATAATCATATATTTCTACATATTATTGTGATTATAGTGCCTATTTATCATTAAATATCTGCAGCATATTCCTTGAAAACTAGAGATGAGTGCCTCAGTTTTTACTCAGTTCTTATCACCAAATTAGCGCAAGTTCAGATTAGTTCGGATTTAATTTATTGGTTCTCCAAAACACAGATAGCCAATATGATACCGTTTTTGAGATCCAAACATAACCAAGTAAAACTGAACAGCTCATCTCTACCAAAAACACGTTTTCGGGGGATATTCGCAAATATTAAGTATCCCCCCCAGAGCGTCCGGCTCTGAATCATGGCCAAAATTATTTATTTTCTTTTAACGCTGGTGGTGTGGCTAATACACAATTACGCATACACAAAAAATTGCTTTTATTTTCTCACTGGTGGTGTGGCTAACACGCACACAATTTTTTGTATTTTTTTTCACTGATGGTGTGGCTAACATGCACACACAAAAAAATTGTTTTTATTTTCACACTGGTGGTGTGAATAATCCGCAATTACGCACACAAAAAATTGTTTTTATTTTCTAACTGGTGGTGTGGCTAACACGCACACACAAAAAATTGTTTTTATTTCCACACTGGTAGTGTGGCTAATACACAATTACGCACACACAAAAAATTGTTTTTATTTCTCACTGGTGGTGTGGCTAATAGGCACACACACAAAAAAAATTTATTTTCACACTGGTGGTGTGGCAGGCTAACATGCACACACTAAAAAATAGTTTTTATTTTCACACTGGTGGTGTACACACGAAAATTGTTTTTATTTTTTTCGCTGGTGGTGTGGCAGGCTAACAAGCACACACAAAAAAATTTTATTATTTTTTTTACACTGGGGGTGAAGAAGAGCACCGCCTGGACAACACAGCAGAACAGCCAGCAGGACAACAGCCAGCCCCTATGAACAACAGTCAGCCCCTATGGAATACAGCCAGCCAGCTAGCCCCTATGGACAGGACAACAGCCAGCAATAGCCAGCCAGCCCCTATGGATAACAGCAAGCCAACCCCATGGACAGGACAACCTCAAAACAGCCAGCTCCTATGGACAACAGCCAGCCAGCCCCTGTGGACAACAACTAGCCAGCCCCTATGGACTACAGCCAGCCAGCCCCTATGGACAGGACATCAGCCAGCAATAGCCAGCCAGCCAGCCCCTATGGATAACAACCAGCCAGCCCCTATGGACAGGACAACCTCAAATATGCAGCACAGCTCCCAGCACAACCTAGTAGTAGTCACAACAAGTAACAATGCACAACAGCATCCACACAGCAGTGCAGCACAGCTCCCAGCTCCCTCCCTTTTTACTTTTCACAGCTGGAATGAAATATGGGGCAATTGCAGGACCTTTATAGAATCCAAAACCCGTGAGAATCCGACAGCGGAATGATGATGTTTTGCCTCGTTTTCAGATCCGAGTCAGACGGGAAAACCCGAGCCGACTTGGATCTGACTCGAATCCCCTAAGTTTGGGTGGGTTCGGATCTCTGAGATCCAAACCCGCTCATCTCTAATGGAATTGGTATGTAACCCCGGCGGATCAAATACCAACAGTGGAAGACCGACAGATCAAAATCCCGACTGGGACTTGTAAGCACCCTAACCCCTACCTAACCATAACCTTCCCTTAATGGTGCCTAACTCTAACCTCTCCCCCAGTGCCTAAGCCTAACCTCCCCCCCATTGGTGCCTAACCCTAACCCCTCTTTCCATACCCTAAACTTAACCCTCCCGGAGGAGTGCCTAACCCTAACCTCTCCGTAGTGTTGCCTAACCCTAACCCCTCCTTTCCCTGGCCTTACCCTAACCCTCCCGGGGGGTTGCCTAACCCTAAGTCCCCCCATGGGGGTTCCTAAATCTAACCCTTCCCTTCACGCGGCTACAACATAAGACACCTGCGTTACTTTCGTTCGGTATGCCAGGCGTTGGGATTTCGTCAAGGAGCTAATGGTAGGCGTCGGGATTTCAATATCTTTAGTCCCATGTTGTGCTTTCAGTGTCGGGATGCCGGAGGCCGGTAACCTGACTACATCCCGTGTGACACCTCCTTCTGCATTTGCATTTTAAATGGACGGAATTGCACAGACACTTGTGTGCGGCTGTTCAATTCCATCCATCTCTGCGGGCATTAGATAGTCAGCAGTCAGCACTGCAGTCTGGTGACCTGACACTTTGCTGAACCTCTCTCCCAGTACATGTCCCGGTCACATAGGGAGCAGGTAGTGCAGTTTTTTTTTTATCTGACACTTTCTCCCTGGGCTCCTCTGATTGGCCGGCATAAGAGAAGGAAGCAAAGAGTACAGGGAGAAGGCGGGTAGATTGATTATTACGCCATCCTGAGATGGAGAATACATTTTTAGAAGCGAAGTGGAAAGCTAAGCTTATCGTGCTTTTAGGAATTGTTTTATCTTTGAAATATGCTATTTCCTGAACATAGGCTTAGCTGTAACCTATAGCTGATGGTTAGGCACACAGATAAGCAATTAGTAGAGAACTGACTGTGGACCCGATTCAGCAGAGGAAGCAGCTAATTTTGTGACGTAGATTCCCGATGTTCGGGATTCTGCGCATGCGCCGGACTCCTACTGCGCATGTGCAGTACTGGTCAGCATTGTTACTCCCAGTTCTTTAGCAGACTGTCAGTGATTGAGGACCTTATTCAGAGTCGGCCGTACGGTCTACGACCGCACGGCCGCCTCAATGTTTTTCCAGTGCGCATGCGCACGAGGGAGCCGGCTCCCTCATGCGCATGCGTGAGACCCGCTACGTCCGACAGCGTCGGTCGTAGCGGGTCTCTTTCCAAAGGGGGCGAGCTGTCGATGTTGATTGACAGCTCGCCCCGTTTGGAAGGCGGGCCGGGGGGGTGGCAGCCCAAACAGAGGCATTCCCATGGGAACGCCTGCCGTTTGGGGGAGGTCCCACTGACATCACTAGTGATGTCAGTGGAGAGCTTCTGGCTCTGACAGAGCCAGAAGCTCTCCGGGGCTTACGACAAGTGAAACCCTACCCTAGGGTCTCGTCGTAAGCCCCGATGGTCGCGATGGTCTCTGACCATCGCGACCATCACCCGAGCGGTCATTAGAGCTGTGGGTGTAAACCCACAGCCTAACGACCGAAACAGAGGCGGGCGGTCAGGATGCAAGCGGCCGCCCAGTTTCTGAGCGACCGCTTGCATCCTCCGACCGCCTCTGAATGAGGGCCTGAGACCTTACTGCCATGTCGGGGTGGGGAGGGGGCAAAGACGGCCTCCGTTTAGCAAAAACATAGGCGTGTCACCGCCATTGGGGAGGAAGAAACGAGGCCAGGATTTCTGTCGGTTGACGGAAATTTCCTGGACTTTTTTTAGCATCTGCAGTTGCACCATCGTTCACTTTGCTGGCCAATGGTCTCGTAGATAATCCAATGTTAGGTTCTAGAATGCAACCAGTAATGCATGCAGGAGGCATAACACCTCCTGTTGCATTGCCATATTAGAGCTATTGCATCTGCTTCCATGTAAGCAGCTGCGATAGTGCCTCCATCCTCTGCTGAATCAGGCTGTGACAACTAAAGCCAAACAGTGAGAAACTGTTATTGAACTATAGAATTACCTCAGTACTTAGCAGCCAGTCACCATTTTTTCACATATAGACAACTCTATTGAACTGTATAACAGCTTGTCACCACCTTCCACAGAAGAGAACTCTGCTAAGCTATATAGTAGCTAGTCACGTCTCTTCACAGAAGAGAGCTTGGGTAAAATATATAGCCATCTGTTACTACTCTTTCAACAATAAAAAACTCAGGTAAGGTATAGAACAAGCTGGTACATCTCTTCTCTGCAATGTGTTTCTTTTCATATTAGGCATTTAGGGAGAGATTTATTAAAGCTTAGAGAGAGATAAAGCACCAACCAATCAGCTCTTAACTGTAATTTTTCAAATACAGCCTGTTAAATGACAGGAGCAGATTGGTTGGTACTTTGGGCTCCATTTCATAACGAGTCTGTGGCTTAGTGATATTTATCTTTTTCGTTTTCTGCGGTTGTTTTTATATTTAGGCGCAAGCACTAATGAACAAAGCTCCGGTCAGTGCTATTTTATATATGTAGAAAGCACTGACAATTTTTTTGTTGTAACCTTGATTCTTGCACATGCGCAATAGAGGTTCTAATCTGGTACAAGTGCAGTTTCATTATTTGGAACTGTTCACCATTGACAGTTTACTATCAAATAATGACTGTGTTGTACTTCAGTCATATGTATAATAAAAGCCCAGTTGAAACCACTAGAATAATTACCCATATCCCAAAAAAAACCACAGAAATTATTTTTACCTTTAAGGACAGCCACTACAAATAGCTTTATTCAGTACATATATTAAAATACAACCAGCAATGGAAAAAGATAATAGGATCCTGTCAGATGGTCTCCGCTTTCACACAGCTTCTCAGAACACTTCGGGCTCTTGACAGAAACACAGTGGCCGCAAGGAATTATGGGTAAGGCCCGGATCCCAGGGCTGCCCGCCGGGGCCTCAGCGCCTGTAAGCGCTGTTTAACAGATGCCAGCACCTGGGGAATTCATTTTAGAAAAATGAACGGTAAGTTATCATTACCGTTTGCTACTAAAGAAAAGTTGTCATCTGATTTCATAAAGGGAACCGCTAACAAAGGGCCTGATTCACTACAGACCGCTATTTCGATCACAGCTGCGATTAAGCATGCAGGTGTGCTGCAATAATACGCCAATGACTGCAATCGCAAAGCTAATATAGAGACACCCAAAGCCAGCATGGAGACCCCCACTACTGCTTTCACACATCTCTAATACTTTGCAATACTGCGTATATATCGGGAACATCGAGGAACATCAGCCCCTCGTGCACAATTACAACAAGTCTGACCTTACCTCAGAAATTGCTAACCTCGTCGCACGCAGTGAGTACACAAGCCGCGTATGCCATCACAGTGGCTAATTTATGCACGCCCAAGTAACAACGTTCATTTGGACAGGCACGCCTGCGTTTCTCTGACCACTCCCCTGTCACCACCCCCACACTCTAACCTGACGTCACTCACTCTGCGCAGGTGATCGCAGAGCACCATCGACCGATCTGTGTACGCAGTTGCAATTGCGATCCATAATGAATCAGGCCCAAATAGCGCTATTATAAACAATTCCAGACCATGCAATAATAAATATCAGGAACAGTTGTTTGTCATCACTAACGAGTTTAAACAGCTGAAACTCGTTAGTAAATGGAGCCTTTTATCTCTCTCCACTTTATCTCTCTCCAAGCTTTGATAAATCTCCTGGCTGACCTATCTCACGATTCATAAGTATTACCAATTATTCAGCTGATGTGTCTGCACTGACATCATAACTGGGCGGGTATTTCAATTAGAAATTCGTGGTTTGGTTTCCATGGAAAACAAACACACCCAAACTTAGGGGTTCTGAGTCGAACCGAGACCCGACTCAGGTCTTCCCGCCAAGCACGGATCCCAGAATGAGGCAAAATGGCATCTTCCCGTCATCAAATCTCACATTTTTGGATTGCATATTAAAGTCCCTCCCTCATGATCGAGCACCATTTCACACAGGAGAGCAGAGGGAGAGGGTGTAGGATTGGGCTGCAGCACTGTGAGACACTAAAAAAATGCAGTTAGGAGTGGATTGGAGCACTGTGATAAAACCTACAGGTGCATGTTGTCATTAAAAAAAAATGATGATTAGAAGCACTGTGTTGAAGGGGCACTGTAGAGGCTCTGTGGATTGTGAGCTGCAGCACTATGAGGCACTGTGTTGTGTGTTCAGGGCCAGGCACTACAAAATGCCATTAGGAGCTCTGGCCCTGATTCAGAGCCGGACGCTCTGACAGAGTGCTCGCTCTGAATCACGGCCGGGCTATTTTTTTTTAAGAACGGCCTCCTGGCCGCTCGCATAGCTGTGGGTGACCAGCCACAGCTATAGTGAGCGGTCAGGAAGATGGTCGCGATGGTCAAGACCATTACGACCATCGGGCTTGTGACGAGACCCTTGTGGTAGGGTCATGTTGCCGCAAGCCCCAGAGAGATTTTGGCTCTAACAGAAAAGTATCTCCTATGAATAGCGGGAGCAGAGGCGTCACTAGGGTTGGTGTTACCTGGTGCTAAAACTCAAGGTACCACCCCCCCCCTCCACCCAAAAAAACTAAAAAATCAGGACCAAGGTGCACAGTTCCAGGCTCTCTCTCTCCTTACCAGTCATGCAGTCCAGTACTCACACTGCAGTGCTCATCCCAGAATGCCAGCGGGCATGAGCAGAGAGAGAGAGAGACTTGTGAGATGATGACATCATCATCTCATGAGACCTGTAACTCTGCATTGGCAAGATACAGTGGGCACTAACTATGTACCAACAGTACCAGTCCAGACCGGACATTGGACTGGCCCAGAGAGCCTACCCTTGCTTGCAGGGACAGTGGCAGGGCCGTTTCAATGGGCTGGAGCTCCCAGTGCAAACCTCCAAAATACGCCCCCCTTCCACAAAAAAAGGTTAAGATAGTAAATGTGGTCTAACGATAAGGAGCATGGTCTCAAATGAAAAGACTACCTTATGAATAAATAACGGTAACATAACCATAGGATTAGGGATAGCAAGACCTGTTCAAATTTCCAAGGTACACCATCAGTCGTCGTCCCCCCAAGGGAAAAAAACACATTGCAACCCACTGAGATAAATAACAGTGCTCTCCACAGAGATAAATAACATTGCTCCCCCACAGAAAATAGCATGTGTCCCCAGTCAACCAGCCCCCCTTGTGTCCCCACCCAGCCTGCTCCTCCCTTCTGTGCCCCCAGACAGCCCCTCTTCTGTGCCCCCAGACAGCCCCCCTTCTGTGTCACCAGACAGCCTGCCCCCCCTTCTGTGTCCCCAGACAGCCTGCCCCCCTTCTGTGCCCCCAGACAGCCTGCATCCCCTTCTGTGTTGCCAGGCAGCCTGCACCCCCTTATGTGTTCCCAGACAGCCTGCCCTCCCTTCTGTGTCCCCAGACAGCCTGTCCCCCCTTCTGTGTCCCAAGACAGCCTGCCCCCCTTCTGTGTCTCCAGACAGCCTGCCCCCCCTTCTGTGTCCCCAGACAGCCTGCCCCCCTTCTGTGTCCCCAGACAGCCTGCCCCCTTCTGTGTCCCCAGACAGCCTGCCCCCCCTTCTGTGCCCCCAGACAGCATGCCCGCCCTTCTGTGTCCCCAGACAGCCTGCCCCCTTCTGTGCCCCCAGACAGCCTGCTCCCCCTTCTGTGCCCCAGACAGCCTGCTCCCCCCTTTTGTGTTCCCAGACAGCCTGACCCCCTTTTGTGTTCCCAGACAGCCTGCCCCCCCTTCTGTGTCCCCAGACAGCCTGCACCCCCTTCTGTGCCCCCAGACAGCCTGCCCCCCTTCTGTGTTCCCAGACACCCTGCACCCCCTTCTGTGTCCCCAGACAGCCTGCCCCCCTTCTGTTTCCCCAGCCAGCCTGCCCCCCCTTCTGTGTTCCCAGCCAGCCTGCCCCCCCTTATGTGCCCCCAGGCAGCCTGCCCCCCCTTCTGTGCCCCCAGACAGCCTGACCCCCTTTTGTGTTCCCAGACAGCCTGACCCCCTTTTGTGTTCCCAGACAGCCTGACCCCCTTCTGTGTCCCCAGACAGCCTGCCCCCCTTTTGTGTCCACAGCCAGCCAGCCCCCCCTTCTGTGTCCCCAGACTGCCAACCACCCCCACTTCTGTCCCCAGCCAGCCACCCCCTCTTCTATCCCCAGCCAGCCACCTCCTCTTCTGTCCCCAGCCAGCCAGCTTCCCCACTTCTGTCCCCAGCCAGCCAGCTTCCCCACTTCTGTCCCCAGCCAGCTAGCTCCCCCACTTCTGTCCCCAGCCAGCTCAACCAATTCTGTCCCCAGCCAGCCAGCTCCCCCACTTCTGTCCCCAGCCAGCTCCCCCACTTCTGTCCCCAGCCAGCCAGCTCCCCCACTTCTGTCCCCAGCCAGCCAGCTCCCCCACTTCTGTCCCCAGCCAGCCAGCTCCCCCACTTCTGTCCCCAGCTAGCCACCCCCTCTTTTATCCCCAGCCAGCCACCTCCTCTTCTGTCCTCAGCCAGCCATCTTCCCCTCTTCTGTCCCCAGCCAGCCAGCTTCCCTCTTCTGTCCCCAACCAGCCAACTTCCCCACTTCTGTCCCCAGCCAGTCAGCTCCCCCGCTTCTGTCCCCAGCCAGCTCCCTCACTTCTGTCCCCAGCCAGCTCTCCCACTTCTGTCCCCAGCCAGCTCCCCCACTTCTGTCCCCAGACAGCTCCCCCACTTCTGTCCCCAGCCAACTTCCCCTCTTCTGTCCCCATCCAGCCAGCTCCCCCACTTCTGTCCCCAGACAGCTCCCCCACTTTTGTCCCCAGCCAGCCAGCTCCCCCACTTCTGTCCCCAGCCAACTTCCCCTCTTCTGTCCCCAGCCAGCCAGCTCCCCCACTTCTGTCCCCAGCCAACTTCCCCTCTTCTGTCCCCAGCCAGCCAGCTCCCCCACTTCTGTCCCCAGCCAACTTCTCCTCTTCTGTCCCCAGGCAGTCAGCTCCCCCACTTCTGTCCCCAGCCAGCTCCCCCACCTCTGTCCCCAGCCAGCCAGCTCCCCCACTTCTGTCCCCAGTCAGCTCCCCCACTTCTGTCCCCAGCCAGCTCCCCCACTTCTGTCCCCAGCCAGCCAGCTCCCCCACTTCTGCCCCCAGCCAGCTCCCCCACTTCTGTCCCCAGCCAGCTTCCCCTCTTCTGTCCCCAGCCAACTTCCCCTCTTCTGTCCCCAGCCAGCTTCCCCTCTTCCGTCCCCAGCCAGCCACCCCCTCTTCTGTCCCCAGCCAGCTCCCCCACTTCTGTCCCCAGCCAGCCCTCTTGCTTCCCTTACCTTCATTTTGACTGGCTCCTCTCTTCCAGTGACGGCGGTCAGGCAGCAGGCTCCTAACTTCCAACAGCGGCGGCAGTGAGTGGGCTTCTAACTTCCAACAGCAGCAGTGGCGGCAGGCGGGCAGGCAAGTAGCGGGCTCCTCTCATCCACCGCAGCGGCGGCGCAGGTTGACGCCATGATGCGCGCTGCCTTCTTTAAAAAAAAAAAAACACTTTTAAGCACAGCAGCCAGGACTGGCGGCGGCTGCGGAAGAGGGTGGGGGAGTGGGCGGGCAGCAGGCAGATTCCCTGTCCGTGACGTTGCAGCAGCTACTGTAACAGTGGGGGAGTGTGCAGTTTTTGGTGTCACCCCTTTGGAGGGTGACACTGGTGCGGTCTGCACCCCCCACACCCACCTTGTGACACCACTGAGCGGGAGAAAAAAAATGCTAAATCGTTATTTGGGTTCAAATGTAGGGAAATGACTCAGAACCCTTGGGACAGCCCCTCAAAGGACAAATCAACCAAACAATTATAAAAAATGACCTCAGGACACCCTAAAAAAACTTTCGTTTTGGGGGCAAAAAGTAAAAAGTGGGGGAACAACTATAAGAACTAGCAAAATAGACTTATTGGGTAGTGTAAGGAGGGGCCAAGTGTTTTGGGATTGCAAGTGCATGTATGAGGGTGGTTTTTCACTTTTTTTTTAAAGTTCACTTTAGAGACATAAATATATGCTAGCACCCATTTTAAAGTGCCCCAAATTTGCCAGGACTACTTATTTTCACAAAAAAATACTGCTTTATGCCATTCTTCACCACTTTTACAAAGAAGCTAATAAGAAGCAATTTAAACTACTTAAGTACCCCAAACACTTTTATTAGGGCTATTAGTACACATCTACATTGATTCCCTATGTTAGTGCATCTTTTTTTGGGGTACAGACTGATTTTTCCACTTCTGACAGTTCCCACTTTCCATTTTCGCGTATTTAGGAATTGAATAGGGCAAAAAGCAGGGAAGTACGCAAAAAGTTTTCGCCTCTGAAATAGGCAGAAAGTCGTACAGGCGAAACTTTGTTGACTTTTCACCTCTAATTGAATACGGGCCATAATTCCAACAGACTCCCAGACTGTTCAATTCAGGGCCCATTGGTACACTAAATGCATCCAAGTTATGTGCCCTTATTGTCAGAGTGAATTATTAAAAAAATGCCCATGGAGTGCAAAACTGAGTATGGGCATGCCACTTGAGATGGAGAGATAAAGTACAACTAAGGGGTCCCTAGCAGATCCTTTAGTGCACCAACGGGTTAATTGGCTAAAGACTTTAATGTATGCTGCTTTGGATCTGTATCTCCTTCGTGTTTTGGATCTGAATTTGGTTTTGCAAAACCGCCCTTGCGTGTTTTGGTTTTGGTATTGGTTTGGGATCTGTATAAAAATCATAAAAACAGCTAAAATCACATAATTTGGGCATGTTTTTGTTCTTACAGTATTATTAACCTCAATAACATCAATATCCACTTGTTTCCAATCAATTTTGACCATCTCACAGCTCACAATATTGTTTTCAGTTTAGGTTCATAATTTGCACCACGCTAGCTGGCTGACTAAACTAAGTGGCAGCAGTGGGCGGCACAAACACGTGGCAGTTCAACTTCAAACATGGTATATAAGGAAACATATGTTTTCATTAATCAAGACCTGAGGGACATGGAGTATGTATGTCGTTGAAGGCAGGGAAAGGAAGAGTTGATTCATAGTAAATTTAATTAAAGTTTTTGATTCCAAAGCAAATTTATGAGGGAGAGAGTCATTTTCAAAGAATATTTGACTTATTCACATCAGTCCTTGTCCCAGTTGAGCTCTTGTGGTGGACCAGGATTTTTTTTTGTTAAATGAAAGGGGCATGCAGGAGATGCTATCTTTGGCAGCACACAAAACGGAAGCTCTGAACAGGAAGGGGCAGAGGGATTTTTAAAGTCTGATACTAAACATCTGTTATCATTGTGCTTCTGTGATTATGGATGGGAAGGTTGGGAGGGGAGGAGAGAGAACATCTCCAGATACCATCACAAAATAGCCTTTCCATTTGGTATTTGAGTTGCATCTGACCAAACATGGCTGTTATGATCAAGAAAAGCCAAGCCTACCAGGTTGGTATTTACAAATCAAGGTTGAAAAATGGCATGAGTATTTTGCAAGTATACCTAAAAATGTCAAGCAACAATGCCCCATACACCACATAATGCAAAGAAAAGAGGGGCAAGATGGAATTGTCCTTTGGCCCTTCCACCCACCCTTATGTTGTATATAGGAAATGCACAGTTTAACAAAGCAATCACTTCAGCGTCAGGGACTGCCAATTGTAGCTGAAGCGATTGGTTTGTTGGGGCCCCCACAAAACAAGCTACCAACGGGCAGCTGACATTGCTGGCAATGATCTCTCCATGCACAAACTGGCAAGATGTTGGCTCCATCATCATCTGTTTTCTCAACCTCATCAGTGTCATCTTCACACAATATTAAATTGTTCCTGTTGAAATCCACCATTACAGCCTCAGGTGCTTCTGTAATTTTTTAGATGTAATTGGTGGTAAAGGTCTTCCTCATGAAATTTGTAGTTCATTTTGATGAACATCATCTCTTCCACATTTTGAGGAAGTAGCCTACTATGCCGATCGCTGACAAGGTTCCCGACTGTGCTGAAAACTCTTTCTGAGTACACACTGGAGGGTGGGCAGCTCAATTAAAGCAAAGCCAGTTTGTGCAAGGGCCTCCAAATTGCCTTTTTTTCCTGCCAGTAGTGAAACAGACTGTCTGACATGCCTATTTGGACGCTATCATTAATACAGTCCTCAACCATTCTTTGAATGGTGACCATATCAGATGGAGTCATGGTAGAGATCTCATTAATTGTAGGCAATTCTTTTTGACCCGACCAGATGTCAAAACTTGCTTGTGTCGACTCATCTGCATCACCAGTGGGTCTTTTTTTGGGAAAATGTAGTTTATTCCTGGTAGCCGCACTTTCTGGAGAAATTGAAGGAGGAGTCACAAACAAGAATGAAGTGGGTTACAGCACATACGTCAATTTGTACCAATTTTAAATATTATACTGCGGTATCAATGACCTAGAGTGTCACAATATTTTTTATGACTAAGAAAAGAATAACACACTTCGCTACCACTTAGTGTCACAAGACTTTTTATGAATAAGAAAAGAATAACACACTGTGCTACCACTTACAGTGTCACAAGATTTTTTATGAGTAAAACCCTGGGCTAACACTAAGGGGCTTATCCATTAGGCGACCTGAAAAACTGAATGTCTAGCTTTCAGTCCTTCAGGTCGCAGGGTGCGGCGCCTGCACTGAACGGTATTCACTGCACGTCATTCAGTGCAGAAGACCGACCTCCTATCTGTGAACATGTGGAACCTGATGATCGTCGTCAGGTTGACCAGCATGTTCCACATATAGTCGGGGTTGGCAGGGACCCAACGTGAACACGCATCGCTGGTCCTTGCCGGCAATCTGAACAATACGACCAAAACCTCCTGGGATAGGCCCCTTAACAGTGTCACAAGATTATTTTATGAGTAAAACACTTTGCTACCACTTACAGTGGCACAATATTTTTTTAGGAATAAGAATAACACACTGCTCTACGACTTATAGTGTCACAATACATTGATGATAAACTGCGGTCTGGCCAGCAGTGTCACCAAACAATATTTTTTTTTACACTGGGGAAGAGCACCCTTGGACGAGGCAGCAGCCCCTTGATGAACAACACAGCACCCCTTTATGGACAGCAAAGCACTCCTGCGGAGTGCGGATGAACCACTTGCAGTGTCACAAGTACGTGGATGATAAACTGTGGTCTGGCCGGCAGTGTCACCAAAAAATAATAATAGCGTAGCTAGCACACACAAAAAAACAAAGGACAACAAAGCACCCCTGCGGAATGCGGACGGACCATTTGCAGAGTCACAAGTACGTGGATGATAAACTGTGGTCTGGCCGGCAATGTCACCAAACAATAATAGCGTAGCTAGCACACACCAAAAAAAAAAACTTTTATTTTTTTGTGGAATGATTATTATTCATTTTAATTAACTTTTTATTTACACTTGGGAGGAGCACCCCTGTATTGACAGAGCACCTCTGGCCGACACAGCACCCCTTTATATACTGCAACCCCAGGCCCTTTATGGATAACACAGCAGCAGCCCTTTATGTACTGCAACCCCTTGATTGACAGGGCGGACAACAGTGACACAGCACAACCCCGCCTCCCACTTTGTGTACTGCAGCCCCAGCCCCTTTATGGACAACACAGCAGCGGATTTACTGCTAGGCAATGTAGGCGCCCGACTAGGGCCTGGCGGGACCCATGGGGCCCGCAGAAGGGCCCCCCGAAATCCAGCCCTGATCATCTGGGAAGATCAGTTGCGGACATATTGGTGGTGCAGCCAGTGCATTGCATCGGTGCCCGCCGTGCCCGCTGCAATGACAGCAGTAATAATAATGATTCACACTGACTACACTGCGGCCAGCCATAACAAAAAGGAGGAGGCAGGCCAGCACACCTCTTCTCCTTCCCTCTCGTCTCCTCTCCTCCCCTCCTCTTACCTCATCCTCTCTGCAGTGAGGAGGCTGGTGTCTGAGGGGAGGGGGCTTTAGAGGCCAGGGGCTGCGGGGCCTGAGTGGGCTTAGGCAGCTCCTGAGTGGCGGGCTTTGTCTTCGGTGCCCATTCCTCCTCCACCACTGCCCATACCACCCAGGGGTCTGACTTCACAATCTAGTGACCGGCCCCAGTGTGAAAACCAGATGAGAGGAGCGCTTCAGCAACTACACTACAGTCAGACTGTGTGAAAGGTCAGTTCTTCATCTCTCTCCCTCTTTTATCCTCTGCTTGTCTCCCCCACAGATACTTTACCTTCATATCCCTGGGAACGCTTTCAGCCCAATTTACCCCCTTTAGTTCCTCCTTCAGAAATCTAACATACTGTACCATTTGCCTCTACCCTTTGCCTATCACTCACTGCTTCTCCTTGTAGCCCTCTTCCCGTCACACTCTCTCTCTCTCTCCATCACCCACTGCCCGGCACCCTTTCCCTTTCCCACACTCTCCGTCACCATCTTTGTCTCCGTTACCCTCTCCCCGTCACCCACTGCCCCTCACCCACTTTCTTTCACCTACTCTCAGTCACCCTTATGCTCTCTGTAACCCACTGCTTCTCCCTATCGCCCTCTGCTTGTCATCCTCTCCCCGTCACTCACTGCTTCTCAATATCACCCTCTGTTTGTCACCCTTTCCACATTACTCTCTGACTCTCCCTGTCATGCTCTCCCTATCCCCCTCTCTCCGTCACCCTCTACCTCTCTGTTACCCTCTCTCTCTCCCCATCACCCTCTCCCTGTCACCCTCTGCCTCTCCCTGTCACTCTATGCCTCCCCCTGTCACCCTCTACCTCTCCCTGTCACCCACCGCCGTGGGGCATATTATCCTTTATTTCCACAGAGCCTAGCAAAGTACATGAATTGTTTGAAGGAGGGTGGGTCCCAAACCGGTATCTTGCCTAGAGCCCCATGATGTCTAAATCCGGCTCTGGCAGCAGCCCTTTATTTACTGCAGCCACCCCAGCCCCTTCATTGACAGGACAAAAGTGACACAGCAGCTTGCCCCTTTTATGTACTGCAGCCCCAGCCCGATAACACTGCACCATTGAACAGACAGAGCAGCACAGAGCACGTCTATTCTCTGTACACTATCCACAGCCGGAGTGAAAATGGCGCAGATCACCAGGACCTTTATAGAATCCAAAACCCGTGAGAATCCAACAGCGGGATGATGACGTTTTGCCTTGTTTTGGATTCTGAGTTAGGCGGGTAAACCCGAGCCGGACTCAGATCCGACTCGAAATTGCAACATTTGGGTGGGTGCGGTTGTCGGAGAACCGGACCCACTCATCTCTATCTATAACGTTATCATTTTATACTACTATATGTCATCATATTTACAGATAACGGTATCATTAGTTAATGAAATTAGGTGTAATAGGAAATTGTGTGAGTGTAGGGAAAGAAAACCAGGATCAGGAGGGAGGGTTAAATAATTCCTGAAGTAGAAAGGGATCTGTACAATACCACTAGCAGGCCTAGATTAGGATGGAATTTGTAAGCCCTGTCATATCAGAAGGGATTTCGAAGATTCTACATAAATGTTAAAAGGTTATATTCTATTTTCAGTGTATTAAATCTTTTGTCATTGTGGCCTTTTTACACATGGCAGATTGGGACATTCCACTTGAAGTGCTTGACAACCCCCTCCTCATGACTATAAGGAAATTATGGTTGATATTAAGACATAAATCCAAACTAAACCCTTGTCATTCTGTCCACTTACCCTTTTTATAGTACCCAAATTTTCAAAACAGCGAGGTGGCACATAATTTTTTATGTGGGATGAAGGAGGGCTTTGCACAATGGGTCAACTCATTGATCCCTGGTCTCACACTCTCACAAACCGTTGTCACACTGAAGCTGTTACTAAATTCCCTTTTATAGGTACAGTACCTTTGACTTTTCTTCCCTCCAGGCTCAATATTATGTGAGCAAAATATCTAAATTAATCCTGGCTGGGGACTGGGACAGTTCTCTGGACACTATTATTATTATTATTATTATTATTATTATTATTACAGCCTCCATTACTTAGGGGAGCTATTTCTTCATATGATAGATTTCTCAGATCCTCTTAGGAGCACTCTTCTTTACGGGTATGCCCAATGGTTGGAACATTTTTCTTCATTATCCACAGATGACCACCTTGCCATGGTATTGTATTCTATTAGTACTTTTCCAGCAGCCAAATATACTGAAATATATCTTAATATCCATCATCGGTCCTATATTTCTCCTCGTGGGGGATTTTTAATTGGTATATTGGACAGTTCTATTTGCCTTAAATGTAGACAACCCTCTGCCGACCTTTATCATTGTCTGTGGGCCTGCCCTGTGGTTAGACGGTTCTGGCTAGGGGCTTGGCGTTTTGCTATTAATCATTCACTTAATTATGCTTCATTTACCCCAGAATGAGCGATTTTTGGTCTTCTGCCATCGGACGTCAAGATTCCCAGGGATGTCAGGAAATTACTATTAGCAATTTTTCTTGGCTGCTCAGAAAAGTATTTTGCATCTATGGATTCAGAGCTCACCATCAACCCTTGAATTGTTTAAGGAGAGACTCTTTTTAATATTCCACATGGATTGGTTGAAGACATCTCTTCAGGGAGAGGCAAAAAAAATTTTGCTACATGAGAAAGTTTCATAGAAGTCTTCCCCTTTCCATTAAGGAGGCTGTATCTCACTGCTTTTTGTAGTACTTTGTGGAACAAAACCCATATCTATTTATGTGACCGTCCAGTCTCCTTTAAATTATGTGCTGTTTGATTCAGTTCCAAACTCTTTCTAATGTATGAATCTGATAATGTGAATTTGACATTGCTCGTTTTAAATCTTTGATAGTGTTATGGATATTGATATTTATGTTTACACGTTGTCTTGTTCCTAATTAGATAATGCTATTGTATGATGCATCAAAAAAAAAAATTATTTAAAAAAAAATCTGTTATCATTGATTTACTATAATTAATAGTTGTATATGCTTTTACCATGCAATTATATTTCATCTAATGCTTTATTTGTTGGTACAACTATTCATGGATATGTTTGGCGAAGACAACGTTCCAGCTCAATATTCTTCCATTTTATTTTTTGTGCCAATTTTTTGGCTTTGAGAGTTACTGACATTTGGCACGTGTGTAAGGGTTTTCCAAAATCTGTTAATAAAAGGCTTTGGTGGAGGCAAAGGTTGCCAATACATACAGTGTCTACAATTGAGCAACCGTTACAATTGCATCGTCCCGTCTGCCAAAATTGGTACACAGAAACTGAAATCTGGAGCATACGGCCTGATTCAGAGCTGAACGCTCTGACCAGAGCGCTCGCTCTGAATCAGTGCCCTCCTACCTGTAAATGGAGCGGCCTCCTGGCCGCTCGCATAGCTGTGGGTGACCACCCACAGCATATGCGAGCGGCCAAAAAGACCATTGGGCTTGCGACGAGACTCTGCGGAAGGGTCTCGCTGCCGCAAGCCCAGGAGTGATTTTGGCTCTATCAGAGCCAAAGTCACTCCCACTGACACCATTACTGATGTCAGTGGGGCCGGACTCAGACGGTAGGCGTTCCCATGGGAACGCCTCCGTCTGGCCGCCACACCCCCAGCATGCCCACCAAAGGGGGAGTGCTGTCAGTCACCACCGACAGCATGCCCCCTTTGGTGCAAGACCCCGAGCGACGTATTTCTCGTCGCTCGCCGGGTCTCGCGCATGCGCATTCGCTAAACATCGACCCACTTGCGAGCGAACTTCCCTCGCTGCTTGTGCGGTAAATAGTGCTATGCATGGTGCGAGTTGCGCACCTGCAAATGGGCAAGCGCGCTGTGGGCCTGATTCAGAGCCGGACGCTATTTGCGGACGGTCGTTCCAAAAAAGGGGCCAGCTATTTAAATTGAGCTCTCGCTCATCGCGGTTTGTTGACGCCTCTATGTCTGAGCGAGAGAACAAAAAAATGCGTTCGCTATTTTGTAAAGACGCCCCTTTGCCGTTCGCATCACACGTAATCTCCGGTATTTATTTGATTAATCGGGTACATCGAAAGGCATCTGAACTGCTCGCAGTGCTTGTGGTAGGTTTTTCCTACCGCTATCACTGCGAGCAGTTCAGGCTAAAAGACAACCAAGTGACGTGGTCGATGACGCTCCTTTATTAATTATGCACTCCCATTAAACGCCCTTTTTATTGTTAGGCACGCCTGCGTTCGGATTTCCACTCCCCCGTTTTCAAGCACCTTCCCCTGTTACCACCCACAAACGGTACATTCTGTCAATCAAATTAGTAGCCCCTCGCTGTTTTGCGAGCGCACGATTTCAGACCGCATGACTGGTTTGCGCATGAGCATTACGACCCATACGCATGCGCAGCTGTGCGAACATCGCTCATAACGAACGAGCGGCTCTGAATCAGGCCCTGTGTTCGCACCCATGACTCTATAGGATTGCATGGTGCGAACACAGCGTGCAGCATGGTGTAGCGTGGCGCACACGGCTATTCGCATGGTGCAATGCTTGTGCATGTTTGCAGCGCAATAGACAAAGATGTAAGAGGACACATCTGTAGATCTTACTCTGCTTTATAGTGCTAGAAAGCAGAGATCTAAGAACATAAAAAGGCTTCCAGCAACACATGCATGGGCAGTTTCCCAATGACAAGGACTCATGATTGGCAAGTTTTTCTTCTCAGCCTGAAGGTCACTTTACTGAAAGTATGCAATGCAAATCACATAGCCAACTAATGGCACACAAGGATAGGGAAAGCAATCAATGAATGGTGCTATGGTGTTTGGCACCCTCCTGCAAACTATAAATTGGCACCCTCCTTCCCATTGTTCTAAAAAAAGACAACGGCATTCGCGCCGCAAAAAGGGGCGTGGTCTCACAAGAAAGGAGCATGGTCACACAATAATATCCCCAATTCATATTACTCCACACAGTAGCACAATCTTATGCACATTACACCACCACGTAGTGCCCCTGATTCACATTACACCACATAGTAGTGTCCCTTATTCACATTACGACACACAGTAGTGCACCTTATACACAATGCCCACAATTGTGCCCATTATACACAATGCCCACAGTAATAGTGTCCCTTATTCATGTTATGACACAAACATATGTGCCCCTAATATACAGTAGTAGTGCCCCTTATACACATAATGCCCATAGTAGTAGTTCCCTTATATAATGTCCACTGTAGTAGTTCCCCTTATGCAGTGCCAACTGTAGTAGTGTGCCTTATACAATGCACACTGTAGTAGTGTCCTTTATGGAATAACCACTGTAGTAGTGTCCTTTATGGAATAACCACTGTAGTAGTGTCCTTTATGGAATAACCACTGTAGTAGTGCCCCTTAGTCAATGCATCCAGTAGTAGTGCCCCTTATGTAATGCCCTCAGTAGCAATTCCCCTTATGCAATGCCCACTGTAGTAGTGCCCCTTATGCAATATCCCCAGTACTAGTGTCTCTTATGCAGTGCCCCCAGTTGTAGTACCCCTTATACAGTGCTCCCTGCAGTAGTGCCCATTATGCAGTGCTCTAGTAGTAGTACCTGTTATGCAATGTCCCCTGTAGTATTGCCCCTAATACAGTGCCCCCAGTAGTAGTGCCCCTAATACAGTGCCTCTATTGCAGTGCCCCATGTAGTAGTGCCCCTAATGCAGTGCCACCAGTAGTAGTGCCCCTTATGAAGTGCCCCCGTAGAAGTGCCCATTATGCAGTGCTTCAGTAGTAGTGCCCCTAATTCAGTGCCCCAAGTACTAGTGCCCTTTATGCAGTGCCCCCTGTAGTAGTACTTCTAACGCAATGCCACCAGTAGTAGTTCCCCCAGTAGTAGTGCCCCTTATGGAGTGCCCCCAGTCAGGCTTGGACTGGGCTGCCACGGTAATCGGGTATTTCCCCGGTGGGCCCCACTGCTTTATGACTCCACCCCTTTTTAAAAGGGGGCAGGGCTTAGCAGGCCACAATGGGGGGGGAGTGCGACTGTGCACTAGCCGTTTCTGGGGAGCTGCTGAGGGGCTTGCCTGCTGCCGCTTCCAACAGTCTGCAGCTGGGGGCAGCAGCTCTAGAAGCACTGACACTGACTGCGCTGTGGAGGGGGAACATAGGGGACACATACGGGCGATCCTCTCACAAGGAGGCTGTCATAACTGTCACACCACGTGCAGCTGCCTGCTGTGTGTGCTCAGTGTGCTGTGTGAGAGCAGTATGCCCATACAACACGTCAATCACACTCACCTTCCTCCCCTAGCCTTCTTTCTCATGTGAAGCTCCACCCCCTTTCCAACTTTTAGTCTCTCTCTATCACTCTCATCTCACTTAGGCCCCACCCCATTCCTTCCTTTATCTATGCCTCTCTTTCTACAAGTGTCTGCACTCTCTTTTCCACTACCCCTGGGCTGTCCTTGTCCTTCTCCTGAGCTCCACTGTGAGCAGAACACTACTGCAGAGAGCCTCCTGTCAGATGAGTTAAGTATATGGGAGAGGGAGGGGGAGTGCTATTAATGCAACCTGTAGTCAGGGCCGTTGAGAGCCTGGCCAGGCCCGGGTAATGGAGGGAGAGTGGCCATAATTGTCAGTTTTTCAGTGAAGCTGTAAGCCCTCCAGCCCGGTGCTAAGCTCCCCCCACAGCCATAGGAGACTGCTCCGGCTGCTGCAGCAGCCGTGAGCAGTCTCACACAGCAGCCCAGCACAAGCTGTGTGCTGAGCTGCTGTGGGGGAGGGGGGTGCGACGCCGGACCCGGGCCCCTTTAGCAAGCCTGGGCCCGGGTAAACTGTACCCGCTCCCCCCCCTCTCGGCGCCCATGCATGTAGTTGGAGTAGGGGATATTTAATATTATGGAGGGTATATTAGAGTTATAAAGAAGATACATCAAATTTTGTGTTTTTAGGGGGTGTAGTATTGTTATGTGGGAGTGTATTAATACACACACACATACATACCACGCAACCATCCCTTTCTTTCCAGGATTGTCCCGTTGCTCTGCATAGGATGAATATATGCAGTCCACATGCGCATGGTACAGTTTCTAAATAGGGCAAGGGAGAGCCGTGGTGAAGGCCAGTGATTTGGGAGGAATTAACACACACGTACTGTACTACAGTCCCATTGGATACACAGATTAGATGATTTGGCACTTTGTGTACTCAGTGAGTCCATAGGTTTACATTGTTTTCTGTAATTATTTATTTACATAGATTTTTTGCACTATTTTGTACCAGGCTTGTCTACCCTCCCGAAAAGTCGGGAGCCTCCCGAATTTCGGTTGCCGCTCCCGACCCCCGGAAAGGCAGGCATGCCTCCCGGCTGCCGCCTGCCCCCCCGACTACTACAAGAAACCCCCGCAGCGGGGAGCCCAATGACGCGATTTGCGCTGAATCGCATCATCGTGGCTCCGCCCCCTGCTTCACAATGCTAATATCTTTCGACATTGTACCCCCAAAACCGCGTCATTACCCAGCCACACCCCCCGCTGTGTGCAGAAGGGAGCTGAGGGAAGGAGGGAGCTGAATGTCGGCAAGTATGTTTTGTACCTGTATGGAATTTTTTGCACTGCATCTTCAATTTGTTTCTACACTGTTTGGCAGTGGCAATTTGATTGCTCTAATAATAATAATTATATGGGATTTAGATGATAGATGTGCAATGAATCAGTAATTTGTTTATTACGCTAATCTCTATAATCCTGCTCAGTGTTATATACGGTTATGGTTACTTTAAGGAATACTTCCGGGACATTGCCATGGTACTAATGACAGAAAATGAGAACTACGACCCCTATTTTTTTTTTATTATTTAGTTTGCTTTGTAATGATTGATATTTTAATTCAGTAGTTAAGAGGGGGTGATTTTTAAATTTCAATTTAAACTCTAGTTTGTCTAGGAAAGGTAGACTTTGCCTGAATGGATCAAGATTAGGGATGTGCACCGGACCATTTTTGCTGGATTTGGATTTGGTTCTAATTCGTCGTCCATCTTTGGATTTGGATTTGGATTTGCCAAACTGCGGTGACTGGATTTGGATTTGGATTTGGAATTTTTTAACAAAAATTGTCAAAAAAAGCTAAAATCACATAAATTGGTCCTTTTTTTTCTTCTTAAAGTATTATTAACCTCAATAACATTAATTTCCAGTCATTTATAGTCAATTTAGAACACCTCACAGCTTATAATATTGTTTTCAACATTATTGGCCAAAGGTTGCGTGAGCTGACTGGTTGCTAAGCGACAAAGCACAGCGGCACAGCGGCACAGACACCTCAATTTAAAGCACATCTATGGCACATTGCCACACAGCAGTGGCAGAAATGAAAAGTATTGCTCCCACCAAGTGGGATACGGCCAGCAGAATCAAAGTACTTGTTTACATAGTGGGCTACGGCCCAAGGAGTCACAGTGCATAATCTTATTCACATTCCATCACATAGTGCCCCTGATTCACATTACACCATAAAGTAGTGTCTCTTATTTATGTTACGACACACAGTAGTGCCCCTTTTACACAATGCCCACAGTAGTGACCCTTTTGCACAGTGCCCACAGTAGTGACCCTTATACATAAAGCCCACAGTAGTAATGCCCCTTATACAATGCCCACAGTAGTAGTGCCACTTATACAATGCCTCCAGCAGCTGTGTCCCTTACACAATGGCCCCAGTAGTGGTGCCCCCTATGCAGTCCGCTTAGTAGTAGGGCCCCCTATGCAGTGCCCCCAGTAGTAGTATGCCCCCCAGTAGTATGCCCCCCAGTAGTATGCCCCCCATTAGCATTCCCCCCAGTAGTATGCCCCCCAGTAGCAGTGCCCCCATTAGCAGGCCCCCAGTAGTAGGGCCCCCATTAGCAGGCCCCCAATAGTAGTGCCCCCATTAGCAGGCCCCCAGTAGTAGGGCCCCCATTAGCAGGCCCCCAATAGTAGTGCCCCCATTAGCATGCCCCAAGTAGTATGCCCCCAGTAGTAGTGCCCCCATTAACATGTCCCCAGTAGTAGTTCCCCCCTTAACATGCCCCCAGTAGTAGTGCCCCCATTAACATGCCCCCAGTAGTGGTATGCCCCCCATTAGCAGGCCCTGAGTAGTAGTATGCCCCCCATTAGCAGCCCCCCAGTAGTAGTATGTCCCCCCTTAGCAGGCCCCCAGTAGTATTATGCCCCCCCTTAGCAGGCCTCCAGTGGTAGTAGTGCCCCCCTTAGCATGCCCCCAGTAGTAGTATGCCCCCCTTAGCATGCCCCCAGTAGTAGTAGTTCCCCCCCTTAGCAGGCCCCCAGTAGTAGTAGTGCCCCCACTAGCAGGCCCCCAGTAGTAGTATTGCCCCCATTAGCAGGCCCCCAGTAGTAGTATGCCCCCCACTAGCAGGCCACCAGTAGTAGTATGCCCCCCACTAGCAGGCCCCAAGTAGTAGTAGTGCCCCCCCTTAGCAGGCCCCCAGTAGTAGTATGCACCCCCTTAGCAGGCCCCCAGTAGTAGTAGTACCCCCCCTTAGCAGGCCCCCAGTACTAGTAGTGCCCCCACTAGCAGGCCCCCAGTAGTAGTATGCCCCCCACTAGCAGGCCCCCAGTAGTAGTAGTGCCCCCCCTCAGCAGGCCCCCACTTAGCTGGCCCCCAGTAGTAGTATGCCCCCCAGTAATGCCCCCTTACACACACACATTAAAAAAATAAATGATCTGAAACCCCGCTCCCGCCGCCGTCCGCTCTGATGTATTACGCGCGGAGGGAGCCGGAAGACGGAGCTCATGAGTTAGCTCAACCTTCTCCCTCCGTGCAGCAGCCAATGAGAGTCTGCCTGACTCTCATTGGCTGCTATTACAAACACACAGCTGCCGCTGGCGGCTGTGTGTTTGATCTGTGTAGGGCAGACCGCTATCACAGCGGTCTGTCTTACACTAGAGGAGCCCTGATGTCGGATTCTCTCGCGAGAATCCAACATCAGGAAGCTGCGGCTCGGCCACGAACATGCGCAGTACGGGTCGGGCGCCTGCGCAGCTTCCCGACCATCGGGAATTTGCAGGTGGGGAGTTTGACTGGGGTGGTACACCTGTCAAACCATAACGCAGGTGTCCTAAGGCGAGCTCAGGGAGGACAGAAACCTCCCGTGGAGCAGAAGGGCCCTTAATCTGGCTTTGGGGGAGCATTTTAGTGAACCGGCTTCCAATTTTTTTTTATTTATTGCTGCCTGGCAAAGAGGGGGAGGCTCCGGCAGTCACCATTCAGTGTCATTCCACATGCAGAGTGCAGCCCGCACATCTGTGTCTGTTTTTTTGCGAGATGTGCTAATCCTAATCAGGCAAGACTACTAGTGAGAGCCTCATTTTTAGGGGGTATGAAGTCCTGAGTCCCCGCAATCAGATCACCAGTAATGCGACTGATGTTTGGGTCTCCTGGTGTGTGATCTCCATCAGCCACACACAGCTGTATCAGCTCCTCACATTACACCCACTCCCCCACCTCAGCTGCTGCCATTGGCAATGCACAGAAGCAGATGACCCTTCAAGACTGACACAGCCTTTCTAAGGCTACGGGCCCAGCTCGGATAGCAACACTTCTAACATTGTGGGGTGGTAAGCAATGAATAATATATCACACACAGTCATTTGTGTGAGTGTGAAAATGTGAATAGAGGGCATGTGCTGGACTTGAGCTTGATCCTCCGCTACTTTGGGCTGGCTCTAGTGGTGGATAAATAAACTAATGCAGCTATGACGGGCCATTAGCGTACGCGGACGATACTCAAATTTACCTATCCTCTCCAGATTTGTCACCATCTGTTTTGGTCCGTGTCACTGAATGTCTTTCTGCCATTTCATCTTGGATGGCATCTCGCCACAAACTTAATATATCCTTAACAGAATTAATTATATTTCCACCAGCCAATAGCAGTTACTAACCTGATATCTCTATTACTGTTGACAACTCGACAATCAACCCCACCCCACAAGCTCGCTGCCTAGGTGTCATCCTTGACTCTGAACTGTCTTTTGTTCCCCACATTCAATCGGTCTCTAAATCCTGTTACTAAAAAACATAGCCAAAATTCAACCTTATCTTACACAAGACAGTGCAAAAACTCTAATACATGCACTCATAATTTCCCGCATTGACTATTGCAATAGTCTCCTTATTGGTCTTCCCAAAAACAGGCTCTCCCCACTACAATCCATTATGAATGCAGCTTCGAGGATGATCTTTCTCACCAATCATTCAGTGTCTGCTGATCCACTCTGTCAGTCCCTCCATTGGCTGCCGGTCTTCTACTGTATTAAATTTAAAATATTTACACTCACACATAAAGCTATTAACCAAACCACACCAACATACATCTCTTCACTTATCTCAAAATATCTTCCAACCTGACATCTCCGCTCTGCACAAGATCTGCGTCTCATATTCCCACACATTACTTGTTCCCATTCACGGTTACAGGACTTTTTTCGGGCTGCACCTACCCTGTGGAATGCCCTCCTACGCACAATAAGACTTTCCGCTAGTCTCCAAATATTCAAGCGTTCTCTGAAAACTCACCTCTTCAGACAACCTTATCAGATTCCAGAACCGCCCACATAACCTTTTACAGCTTCCCTGTCTAACTCCCTTCTTATAGTAAACACCTGTCACAAATTCTTCTCTTTCTTCAATTTAACATCCTCCTAACCCTAGGAAAACTTTCCAGTGTGATTGGATTATACAGCCCACCAAGAACATCTGCAATCGGGCTGGACCAATTTGCAATATGTAGCACCTATACTTGTGTATCAAAACCTATTTCCCTATAGATTATAAGCTTGCAAGCAGATCCCTCTTTCCTTTATGTATGTCTTTTACGTATGTCTTTTATGTATGTACTGTATGTATGTATGTATGTCTTTTAAAACCCAGTAAATTGTTATTGTTGATTCAAATTGTAAATTGCAATGGAATTTGCAGCGCTATATAAGAAACTGATAATAAATAAATAATACATTTGCGCAGTTGAAACTGTCGCTCCCATAACCTGTGGAAGTCCTGCCTTTGGATCCAACTGGCCAATTCATTGACTAACACTTTATTAATGTCAGAACCTGCCCACAAGAATGGTCCTGTTAGTTTGAAGAGAAGTTTGGTAAATACATACGATTATAGTGTTCATTCTAGCTTCTTGATCAGCAAGGGCGCCGATCAAGATGCAGAGCACATCTGCAGATGCTTCGTGAGCATGCCAGAAAACAGCCCAAAGGGAACACCTTTCTATTCTACAAAAAGGGGGTACATATTTTTAGTAGACTAAATAGGGCACAGATTATTATAAAACTATGTCGTGTCATTTGTGGGATGGCCACGCCCCTCTAGCTGATGACCGCACCTACCCATGGCTGGTAATGCCCTTGCGTGCCTCTTCCATTGCATTCCCCTGGTGGGCCCTTCATGCCCCAGTCCGACACTGCCCTCAGTAGTAGTGCCCATTATGCAGTGCCCCCAGTAGTAGTGCCCTTTACACATAATGACACACACACAACACTATACTTGAAGCTCCACTCCTGCACCTGCCGCCATCCGTCTGCTCCTCACGCTCATCACTATGGGATAAACGTCATGACATTCACTCACTGCAGGAGCCGGAAGGCGGAGCTCAGGAGTGAGCTCTGGCTGCCTCTGCAGGGAAGGAGCTGCTGGGCACGCGCTGGTAAAACAATTTCCCTGTGGCCCTGGAATGGGACATACTTCCTGATGCTGATGCAGAGTTGAACACAAGTTGGCTGTAATTGCTCCTGCATTGTACACACAGATCTACATTTGTCTATTTAGAGGCGGGATGTAGTCTGGAAGCAGATGGTCTAAATGCCGACCGCCGGCTTCCAGACTTTGTAATCCCGACGTGGCACTAATGACAGGCGTCGAAAACTCGACGTCTGTATTTAACCATACACCGGAAGACCGACACCCGGCATACCAAACGAAGATAAGCCGGGCGCCGAGCTCGTACAGACGTGGGGGGGAAGGTTAGCTTTAGGGCTCCCGGGGGGACTTAGGGTTAGGCACTCCTCCCAGGAGGGTTAGGTTTAGGCTAGGGGAAGGGGGGGTTAGGGTTTGGCACCCCTGGGGGGAGGTTAGGGTTAGGCACCCCCCGGGGGACTTAGGTATAGGCTGCGGGGAAGGGGGGGTTAGGTTTAGGCACTTAGAGGGGGGATTAGGGTTAGGCACTTGGGGGGGAGGTTAGGGTTAGGCACCCCTAAGGGAGGGTTAGAGTTAGGGGGGGAATTAGTTTAGTGATACTTACCTTAGGGACGATCGGGATCTTCGCCCTTGTCGGGCTGCCGCTGTCGGGATTTGAACTGCTGGCCATGCGGCCGGCGGTAATACCTACTACACCTTTACAGCCCGGTTATGCCCCTTCACTCACAAATGGAGATGTGACTAAATTGTGAACAACTCTGATTCACCCAAAGTTTTAAATGCCTGGTTCCACAAGGTATTATCAGCAAACAGACATGCGTTAAACTTTGCATTAGCCCCAGGTGTTTAATGAACAAACTGCTCTTAAATTGGTTGAGGCATATGCATAACCATGGGAAAGCTTCAAATAGTGAAGAAATGTGATTTACTGTCTACAGCCTGTGTGCCGACAGCAGAGGCATGCAGGCACTGTGATCATCAGCATAACTTTCAGACCACTCAGTGGGCCTGAATCAGAGGAGCACGATATTGCAGCTTTATGCTAATGCTGCGGTCAGTGAGATTCGTACAGAGACGCTCACCGGCTGCAGTGTTAGTCCGCTGTTGTGTGTATTAAGACACACTATCGGCCGCACCACCAGACGCACCATAAGAAATTGCACCAACCCTATAGCAAGTGCAAATTCTCCATCAGACCATGGCCACCGTGGTCAATGCAACTGAGTTTTAAGACGCAGTCACTGACTGCAACACATCTAGATAGCCACCCCCATGTTACTTCCCAGGAACACCAACTGAAATCCCCAAAATCTTGTGTACAAATTTGTTATACGGCTCCCGGCAGTAAACATCAGGAAACAGACAGTGCAAATCGGAGTTATGCGCGTACTGAAAACATCGGGTGCTAAGTGCTAACGTGTCCTCAGAACTGCAGGCATATCTGAATCAGGCCCAATGTCAGCAAACTGCAATCAGCACCAAGATATGCAGTAGTTGGAGCTTTTTGTATGTTTTGTATTTTTAGGTCTGCAGTACGAAAGTGGTGATGTAGGGATGTGTTTTTTTGCTGCTGTAACTTGGAAATAATAAAACCTTGCAGGAGACCCACAAGTGCCTATTATACACACTGCTGGCAATTCACGAAACAGCACTAATACAAGTTCAAAATACTGTAGTACATAACAACATGCAAGATACATACAAGATAAACATATACACTGCAGTCATGTAGATTGCCCCTATGTTGCACATTCTTTAATAAATGTAACTGCTTTTTTTAACTTCAATCACAATTCTGATCTCCGTTGTATACTGGGTGCATAAAGCTCCTTAGCAAGTAAAGGCCCCCATACACGGAGCGATTTTTCACACGATCTGGCCATTTTCGACTGATCGCAACGACCAATTGTGTGAACAATAGGGTTTTCATAGATGATTCCGATTCAATGTGCGCCCCGGACAAAACTTGAAAACGTAACGAGGTGTCGTACATTTTCAAATCGTCCCGTGTATGGGGGCCATTAGAGATTAATAGTACTAGATAAAGAGAAACAGTGTGGTAATGTCTTTCAATTAATTGTAATAAGCAGCTTTTACACTCCCTCTGATCTGCAGCTTGCAGGCATCCCCGCTTTCTAGCTATAATAGGCTAATTTCCATCTACACTCATTAGTGAATATAACATTGTATAAATACAGCATAAGTCAACACAACAGGTTCTTTGCCCAACATACTATTCGTTATGTCAGAATAGCTTAGTAAAGACTGACCAGAATGTCCATTTCAACTGCTCTTTATTCACTATTTCTGACCAATCAGAAGTGGTCCTGGAGCCATGTGCTAATTCTGCCCTGTCCAGATTGTTGTTGGTATAACAAGGAAACAGTTCCCACATGGGTTTGACATTAAGCTGATTGTGAGGAGATCATGGCCTCTTCCCTTCCCCCCAACGGCAGCGACACGCCACCGTTTCGGGTAACGGAGGCTGTCGCCGCCCCCTCCCTGCTTCCAAAGGGCAGCAGACTGTCTGCTGCCAGTTTGCAAGCGGACTCGCAGACACGTTCTGCACATGCACTGAACGGGTCTGGCACCTGGGCAGATTCCCAAACATCCCAATGATCTGCTGCTAACGTCTTGTGGACTCCATACTTCGATGGGCCAGAACTGTTTTGGCCACACGACGGGGACCTATGCAGTTGGACAGTTTTAATGTTATGGCTAATTGCATAGCCGTAACTAGACTTTTTGGTGCCCTGTGCCAGAAAGAGCATTGGCGCCCCCCTCATTTTTCAAAGGGACATAATGCACCCAAAAAAGGGCCATGGCTTGATGGGGAAGGGCCAGGGAAGAGATAGGGGAGGCCAGGAGATGCTGGGGATGAAATAAGAGGAAGCTACAAGTGAGAATGATAATAAACAGAAATTTGACAGACCCAAACAGCGCTCCTTGACCTGTGGTGCCCTGTGCGATGGCACCGTCCGCACTACCCTAGCTACGGCCCTGGCTAATTGGTGTATGTGGTAAGGTGATAGGTATAGGTTATTTAGAATAATTATTTTATTTTTTTAAAAGCAATCTTAACCTTTTAGTACTAACACTGTAAGCCCACAAGGGAAACAATATTTTGGTGGGTTTAGATGCTTAATAGGAATAATTGTTTTACTACCACAGCAAGCACACCTTATGGAAATACATGTTTTCATAAAGATATACTCAAGAAAGAAATACTGGCTCCCACCACTGGAACAATAACAATTCTACAGTCTAAAAAAGAAGGATACACATTATTCCTTGATCGACTAAAGGGTGTGTTATGTCATTTATTATTTGGAATGACTTCCAACAAAGTAAAGAAGAGAGCACTACTGTAAGAAACAACACAAATCATACAAACTGCATAGCCATCTCTAACTCTGCATATATACACATCTGTATATTGTGCTGACCAGGGCCGTAGCTAGGGTAGTGCAGCCGATGCCATCGCACAGGGCACCACAGGTCAGGGGGCACTGTTTGGGCCTGTCATATTTCTATTTATTATCATTCTTGCTTGTAGCTTCCTCTTATTTCATCCCCAGCATCTCCTGGCCTCTCCTATCTCTTCCCTGGCCCTTCCCCATGAATCCATGGCCCTTTTTTGGGTGCATTATGTCCCTTTGAAAAATGAGGGGGGTGCCAATGCTCTTTCTGGCACAGGGCACCAAAATGTCTAGTTACGGCTCTGGTGCTGACCGTATATGCAGAGATGGAAGTAAGTATGTTTAATATATATCTGACGGAAACCTGGTGCGACCATTGTGGACTTCAATGAATCTTGGACTTTGACCATCTCACCATGCACACATAACTGCGTCATTTTATAGACGCATTTTACATCTGTGTTTTTGTTGTAAACTGCAAAGATTTTCTCTCGTCTTTTACCTCAGATCGCTTTCTCTAAACTTGTTCTTGTTGTATATCATCCAACATATGAGCAATAAAAGTGATATTTCCCCTTGTATCTGGCCATGATGTCTGTTCTCAGCATGACACAAGCTTGTTGTCTATGACTATAGGCAGTTCTGGCAACTATCTGAAGGTTTACAAATCAAAATTAATTATTTTATAATATACACTTATTTTACTTAGTGTAAACTCCTCCATAATTCTCTGCAGTATTTCATAATAATCTGTTACAATACAGTCTGGCTATCTCATTCTATGTGCCTGTAATTAATATATAAGTAGAAGTGAAAATAAAACAGTTTTTTTATTATAGTCTCTAGTCATTTAAGAGCTTATTTCTTTTCTGCACAATGATTTAAAGTATAAAAAATATAGCTAAAAAATTTTGATGCCATTTTTATGTGTTACAAGGAATTATATTTAATAACATGACAAATTAGAGCTTTATAGATCCTGACGTATCATACCGATGTTATGTATTTGTGTCGTTTTTAGACATGTATTATATTTATACTAAATTAAGTATTTAGGTAAGCATGTATACAACAAGTTACCTCAAAACCTCTAATTGATTTTAAAGTTTTATTATTACAAACAAAAAAAGATGTACAGGGCATTGCCTCATTGTACTGATATGTTTTCAAGTGCTACACATCAAAAGACAGATGAGAATGGCCTCAACAGTACATAATGTTTTACATGTGCAGTTTCAAAGTAACTCTGATACTAATAATAATTTCTTACAGGAACTCCATTCGTGTCTTGCATTTTTTGGATTTGTTACCCAGTGCAATATGAGATCTTTTTGAACAAGGTTATCTTTAACATAATTGGTAGATAAATGACCACATGGTTATATTACCAACTGAGATAGCTGACTTCAAATATACTGTAACATACATATTGCGTTCTTGGGGGGGCCCTTTAGCCTAAATCTCCCAGTTGCCCTGATTACAGTGGGACAGTCCAGATTTTAGAGAACTGTCTTGCTGTCCCATGATCAGTAGTCTGAGATTTATTCTCATAAAAATTGTGTCTTTCTATGAAAACCATCAACAGGTGTGTGGCTACACCCACTATGACACATATACATAATCAGGCCTCACGTCCCGGGTTAACCTCGGCCAATGTTGTTTTGTTGCAAATGGGTAAACTCTGGAAATTAGCACTTGTAGTGCCACCAGTTGACAAAATAATTGGTCCTTCCATAATTAATTAATATGGCCCCAATTAATATAAAAATATTATTGGCACCATTATAAAATGAACGAAAAATATTGGCCTTTTAATATTAAATATTATATTGTTTACTTAATAAATTATTTTTCCCTGATAAAAAAGATCAATCATTTTTATATATATCTATATCTATATATAGCAACAGAACCAAAAAGTTTACCCTTCAGGATAAACCAAGGAACCAGCACACCACCATGTATGTATCAAACAAGTATATTTAATAGAAAAAACTTGATAAAAAAGCCATCATCAAAAATTTTTTATCATAAAGTACTCATCCATAACTGGAAGCTGCAGTTAGAGTATAAAGCGATGAGGATCAGCCATCCCAACGGGCCATTTCAGCACATATAGCCTTTTTCAAGGGTCAGCCATAAGAAAGTACTGCATAATGAGGCTTAATATAGCATGAGAAATCAACACACATCGTACTCACCTGTCCATGCGCGCGCGATCGCCAAGCACCAACACCTGGAGACATCACCCACCGGGAACCAATGTGCACACCATTGTTTCCGGAGGACTCACTAAAGGTTCCGCCAACCCGGAAGTGATGCGACGCGAACGCCGTTTGTCAACATCCAGTCAGCCGGAACCCCATGTTACCATCAACAGAAACAAGGGGAGTGTCCAGGCTCACTCAGGGGGGAGCCAACAGGTCGTCAAGATGACAGCACGTACACAAACAGACAACATATAACACAAGAAAAACGCATGAGGTATAAGTTCCCAAAATCGAATCCATCTAGGGGATGTATATCATAACCAGAGGATATAATTGTTACTAGCTAAATAAATGTATATTAATAAAGACATTAGCACATTATGAGCTATTCAGCCATTGAAACTAAATGACCAATCATTATAGCTAATTTAGAAAAATTCTCATTCTGGCTTAACAAGAGATATCGATCAGATATATAAAGGGCTAAACATACATACCTACATAACAGAAAAAAATAGAAAAAATAAACATGAAACTAAGAGAATAATCATAAACAAAACATCAATAACATTGAGCCAATATCTAGTAGTGAGAACGCCATCAATAATATAGATTAAAGTTGCCAAAAATATATGCTAACTTCATAATGCTCAAAGATTTGTACAAAGACGCCAAAAAATTTTCATAAAAGACATACAACGATACATCAAAAAAGGAATAATTCAAATAAACGGCGTAAATAATAATTCCTCATTGAGGCCAGCTGGAGACATTGCATTAAGTTTATAAATCCATTCGCATTCGCGTTGTAACAATAAGCGATGTCTATCAACCCCTCTTCGTGAGGGTGGTATATGGTCCACTGGCATAAATCTGAAGTCCTTGATCATATGTCCACAAGTAAAAAAATGCTTGGCCACAGGTGGTGTGCTAGTATCAATATTAATAGTGGCTTTTTTTATAGAACATCTGTGCATCCCAATTCTTTCCTTCAGCATACGCATTGTTTTGCCCACATACACTTTCTTGCATGGGCACAGTATCACATATATGACATATTTGGTTTCACATGTCATACGATGTTTCAAATTAAATGTCCTGCCCGTAATGGGATGGCAAAATTTGTTTCCAGTTAGTAAATAACGACAATTCACACATTTGGCACATTTGTATGCCCCAATTTGTAAGGACAACCAGTTAGAATTAGTACTGACCCCTGGGCTAATATCAGAGTAGACAAGACGTTCTTTTAAATTACGGCTTCTTCTATAGCAAAACAACGGGGGATGAATACAATCTTTCCCAATAATTGGATCGGCCTGTAAAATATGCCAATACTTTAGTACAGTTTTGCGGATGAAGCCAGAAGATAATGAGTAAGTCATGGGAAATAATAACCTGTCTACCACCTCTTTTTTCAGTTTAGTAGTTAACAGGTCCTCACATTTGAGAGCCATGCATTTGTCAATTGCTTCATTAACTTCACGTCTATTATATCCTCTCTGTATGAATTTGTGTCCCATTTCCTGAAGTGCCATAGGAAGATCCTCATTATGGGAAGTAATCCTTACAACCCTCAACAGTTGTGAGTAAGGGAGACCCCTTTTAAGAGCAGGGGGATGAAAACTGTTGGCACACAGAAGCGTGTTTTTATCAGTCGGTTTCCTAAACAATGAGGTCTTCAATTTATTGTCAGTGATGGAAACTAAAACATCCAAAAATTCAATGCTGGTGGAACTCCATTTATATGTGAACTTGATCAAGGTTTCCTTCTGATTAAGGCCTTCAATGAAGCATTCTAATTGCACTGAGTTACCCGTCCATATCAAAAACAAATCATCAATGAAACGAAAATAACATGCAATAAATTTTGAAAAAATGGGATCAGCGGTAATGTGGGTGGTCTCAAAAATATACATGTATAAGTTGGCGTAAGCCGGGGCCATATTTGACCCCATGGCCGTCCCTTTAAGTTGTAAATAAAAAGTATTGTTAAATAAAAAATAATTTTTATGCAAAATAACTTCCATTAACAATAATAAAAAATCAACCGGGGGACCATTGTAACATGTATTATTAGCGACCGCACGTCTCACCGCCTCCAAGCCCTTCTTGTGTTCTATATTGGTGTAAAGACTGGACACATCCAAGGACACCAGTAAACAGTCTTTGGGTAAATTCTCAAATTGTTTTAGTTTGAGCAAAAAATCTGTAGTATCTTTAAGATAATGTGGTGTTTTTTGCACAACAGATTGTAGATGAAAATCACAGAATTGTGACAGGGGTTGACTAAGAGAGCCTTGTGAAGAGATTATGGGCCTACCAGGAGGGGCCACAGGAGATTTATGTATTTTTGGTAGTGTATAAAAGAGTGGGATAATTGGGTGATCTTGAATCAGAAACTTTACCGTAGGTTCATCCAGCCAATTATTGTTAAAGCCAAGTTGGATGATAGCATCAATTTCACGTTTATAAATATTAGTTGGATCAAAGTCTAATTTCTTGTAACAAAAAGTATCAGCCAATTGGCTTAATGCTTCATTAATATAGTACATTTTATCTAATATTACCACACCCCCGCCCTTATCGGCAGGGCGAATGATGATATCAGAATTATTTTTTAATGAAGTAATAGCCTCAATTTCATTTTTATCGAGATTTTGATAATGTTTATGTTTACATTTAATGACGGGCAAAATTTCTTTTTTAACCAGTCTACTGAATGTTTCTATCGAGGCATTATTAGATGGAGGATCGAATGTACTTTTAGATCTAAAAGGAGTGTTCTTGATCCTGACGCTATCATGTATAGATAATTTATTGAAATGGTCTTTTAGCCTAAGTTGTCTCTGAAATTGATAAAATTCAGTTTCCCATTTAAACTCCGTTTGTCTATAGGTCTGAACAAATGATAATCCTTTTGATAAGACAGTGTGTTCAACTTCTGTTAATCTATAATTAGACAAATTAAAAATGACTATCTCCTGTTGCCCTTCTTTGATTTTTCTTGAAGTCTTTTTGTGCTTAATGCCCCCTCTCCTTGTGGGTCTCTTTGTAATTTGTTTTTGCTCCGGGTATGTGCACTTTACCCTAAAAAAAGACCTCTAGAAGAAGAAGAGTGATCCGAATCACTCATAGAATTATGTGAATCCAAATCAGAAAAAGCTGTATTAACTCTTTTTCTGTCATACTGGCCACCTCTCCAGACTCTTCTCGAACTTTGGTTCAATAACCACGGATATACCCGTAGTTCTTTAGAGTCATCCCTCACTTTTCTGTATTTATTTTTTTAAAACTCAAAAGATCTGTTTTAAAATTAGTGATATTCTCACTTAATTTAGCCAACCAATCTGTACTAGTGTCCTTGGATAATGTCTCAGTCCCATTAGTTTCACATATAGTTATATCTTTTTTGACATTCTCAATATCCATATTGGCTTGTTGTATAACCAATATCATTAGGTCGAAACTACACTGGGTAAGGATTAAACACCATTGACGACAAAATTCCTTGTTGTTGCGACCAATTGTAGGTTGATTTTTTATTCTAAAGCCCCTGGGTATTAATTTATCTTTATGATACTGAGAAAGAGTTAATCCATGGAGTTCAAGTTCCACCAATCTTTTTTTCAGTTTAAATAAATCTTGATAAATGTCATTGGGGCTATCCTCATCAAATGCCAATTGGTCTGTATCAACAAAAAGAATTTTGGAAATGTCTTTATCCAAAAACCGTTTAGTACCAGTGATGTCGCCTATATCTGACTCCATGTTTACAAACACAAGTATATGTCGAAAAAGTACAATGAAGTATAACAAAACAAAACAAAAAAATATTATTTTCACAAAACTAACAAAAAAACAGTCCATAAAAAATTGTGGTGCAAACTGTAAGCCAAAAAAGATTTTTGGTAAACGTACATCCAAGTTTCAGAACGCACACACTTTTAGATATATATTTGTGGGTGCCAGGTAATCATAAGTCCAGCAACAGAACCAAAAAGTTTACCCTTCAGGATAAACCAAGGAACCAGCACACCACCATGTATGTATCAAACAAGCATATTTAATAGAAAAAACTTGATAAAAAAGCCATCATCATCAAAAAAATTTTATCATAAAGTACTCATCCATAACTGGAAGCTGCAGTTAGAGTATAAAGCGATGAGGATCAGCCATCCCAACGGGCCGTTTCGGCACATATAGCCTTTTTCAAGGGTCAGCCATAAGAAAGTACTGCATAATGAGGCTTAATATAGCATGAGAAATCAACACACATCGTACTCACCTGTCCATGCGCGCGCGATCGCCAAGCACCAACACCTGGAGACATCACCCACCGGGAACCAATGTGCACACCATTGTTTCCGGAGGACTCACTAAAGGTTCCGCCAACCCGGAAGTGACGCGACGCGAACGCCGTTTGTCAACATCCGGTCAGCCGGAACCCCGTGTTACCATCAACAGAAACAAGGGGAGTGTCCAGGCTCACTCAGGGGGGAGCCAACAGGTCGTCAAGACGACAGCACATACACAAACAGACAACATATAACACAAGAAAAACGCATGAGGTATAAGTTCCCAAAATCGAATCCATCTAGGGGATGTATATCATAACCAGAGGATATAATTGTTACTAGCTAAATAAATGTATATTAATAAAGACATTAGCACATTATGAGCTATTCAGCCATTGAAACTAAATGACCAATCATTATAGCTAATTTAGAAAAATTCTCATTCTGGCTTAACAAGAGATATCGATCAGATATATAAAGGGCTAAACATACATACCTACATAACAGAAAAAAATAGAAAAAATAAACATGAAACTAAGAGAATAATCATAAACAAAACATCAATAACATTGAGCCAATATCTAGTAGTGAGAACGCCATCAAAAATATAGATTAAAGTTGCCAAAAATATATGCTAACTTCATAATGCTCAAAGATTTGTACAAAGACGCCAAAAATTTTTCATAAAAGACATACAACGATACATCAAAAAAGGAATAATTCAAATAAACGGCGTAAATAATAATTCCTCATTGAGGCCAGCTGGAGACATTGCATTAAGTTTATAAATCCATTCGCATTCGCGTTGTAACAATAAGCGATGTCTATCACCCCCTCTTCGTGAGGGTGGTATATGGTCCACTGGCATAAATCTGAAGTCCTTGATCATATGTCCACAAGTAAAAAAATGCTTGGCCACAGGTGGTGTGCTAGTATTAATATTAATAGTGGCTTTTTTTATAGAACATCTGTGCATCCCAATTCTTTCCTTCAGCATACGCATTGTTTTGCCCACATACACTTTCTTGCATGGGCACAGTATCACATATATGACATATTTGGTTTCACATGTCATACGATGTTTCAAATTAAATGTCCTGCCCGTAATGGGATGGCAAAATTTGTTTCCAGTTAGTAAATAACGACAATTCACACATTTGGCACATTTGTATGCCCCAATTTGTAAGGACAACCAGTTAGAATTAGTACTGACCCCTGGGCTAATATCAGAGTAGACAAGACGTTCTTTTAAATTACGGCTTCTTCTATAGCAAAACAACGGGGGATGAATACAATCTTTCCCAACAATCTTTCCCCTGTCACAATTCTGTGATTTTCATCTACAATCTGTTGTGCAAAAAACACCACATTATCTTAAAGATACTACAGATTTTTTGCTCAAACTAAAACAACTTGAGAATTTACCCAAAGACTGTTTACTGGTGTCCTTGGATGTGTCCAGTTTTTACACCAATATAGAACACAAGAAGGGCTTGGAGGCGGTGAGACGTGCGGTCACTAATAATACATGTTACAATGGTCCCCCGGTTGATTTTTTATTATTGTTAATGGAAGTTATTTTGCATAAAAATTATTTTTTATTTAACAATACTTTTTATTTACAACTTAAAGGGATGGCCATGGGGTCAAATATGGCCCCGGCTTACGCCAACTTATACATGTATATTTTTGAGACCACCCACATTACCGCTGATCCCATTTTTTCAAAATTTATTGCATGTTATTTTCGTTTCATTGATGATTTGTTTTTGATATGGACGGGTAACTCAGTGCAATTAGAATGCTTCATTGAAGGCCTTAATCAGAAGGAAACCTTGATCAAGTTCACATATAAATGGAGTTCCACCAGCATTGAATTTTTGGATGTTTTAGTTTCCATCACTGACAATAAATTGAAGACCTCATTGTTTAGGAAACCGACTGATAAAAACACGCTTCTGTGTGCCAACAGTTTTCATCCCCCTGCTCTTATAAGGGGTCTCCCTTACTCACAACTGTTGAGGGTTGTAAGGATTACTTCCCATAATGAGGATCTTCCTATGGCACTTCAGGAAATGGGACACAAATTCATACAGAGAGGATATAATAGACGTGAAGTTAATGAAGCAATTGACAAATGCATGGCTCTCAAACGTGAGGACCTGTTAACTACTAAACCAAAAAAAGAGGTGGTAGACAGGTTATTATTTCCCATGACTTACTCATTATCTTCTGGCTTCATCCGCAAAACTGTACTAAAGTATTGGCATATTTTACAGGCCGATCCAATTATTGGGAAAGATTGTATTCATCCCCCGTTGTTTTGCTATAGAAGAAGCCGTAATTTAAAAGAACGTCTTGTCTACTCTGATATTAGCCCAGGGGTCAGTACTAATTCTAACTGGTTTTCCTTACAAATTGGGGCATACAAATGTGCCAAATGTGTGAATTGTCGTTATTTACTAACTGGAAACAAATTTTGCCATCCCATTACGGGCAGGACATTTCATTTGAAACATCGTATGACATGTGAAACCAAATATGTCATATATGTGATACTGTGCCCATGCAAGAAAGTGCCCATGCAAGAAAGTGTATGTGGGCAAAACAATGCGTATGCTGAAGGAAAGAATTGGGATGCACAGATGTTCTATAAAAAAAGCCACTATTAATATTAATACTAGCACACCACCTGTGGCCAAGCATTTTTTTACTTGTGGACATATGATCAAGGACTTCAGATTTATGCCAGTGGACCATATACCACCCTCACGAAGAGGGGGTGATAGACATCGCTTATTGTTACAACGCGAATGCGAATGGATTTATAAACTTAATGCAATGTCTCCAGCTGGCCTCAATGAGGAATTATTATTTACGCCGTTTATTTGAATTATTCCTTTTTTGATGTATCGTTGTATGTCTTTTATGAAAAATTTTTGGTGTCTTTGTACAAATCTTTGAGCATTATGAAGTTAGCATATATTTTTGGCAACTTTAATCTATATTATTGATGGCGTTCTCACTACTAGATATTGGCTCAATGTTATTGATGTTTTGTTTATGATTATTCTCTTAGTTTCATGTTTATTTTTTCTATTTTTTTCTCTTATGTAGGTATGTATGTTTAGCCCTTTATATATCTGATCGATATCTCTTGTTAAGCCAGAATGAGATTTTTTCTACATTAACTATAATGATTGGTCATTTAGTTTCAATGGCTGAATAGCTCATAATGTGCTAATGTCTTTATTAATATACATTTATTTAGCTAGTAACAATTATATCCTCTGGTTATGATATACATCCCCTAGATGGATTCGATTTTGGGAACTTATACCTCATGCGTTTTTCTTGTGTTATATGTTGTCTGTTTGTGTACGTGCTGTCGTCTTGATGACCTGTTGGCTCCCCCCTGAGTGAGCCTGGACACTCCCCTTGTTTCTGTTGATGGTAACACGGGGTTCCGGCTGACCTAATGTTGACAAACGGCGTTCGCGTCGCGTCTCTTCCGGGTTGGCGGAACCTTTAGTGAGTCCTCCGGAAACAATGGTGTGCACATTGGTTCCCGGTGGGTGATGTCTCCAGGTGTTGGTGCTTGGCGATCGCGCGCGCATGGACAGGTGAGTACGATGTGTGTTGATTTCTCATGCTATATTAAGCCTCATTATGCAGTACTTTCTTATGGCTGACCCTTGAAAAAGGCTATATGTGCCGAAACGGCCCGTTGGGATGGCTGATCCTCATCGCTTTATACTCTAACTGCAGCTTCCAGTTATGGATGAGTACTTTATAATAAAAAATTTTTGATGATGGCTTTTTTATCAAGTTTTTTCTATTAAATATGCTTGTTTGATACATACATGGTGGTGTGCTGGTTCCTTGGTTTATCCTGAAGGGTAAACTTTTTGGTTCTGTTGCTGAACTTATGATTACCTGGCACCCACAAATATATATCTAAAAGTGTATGCGTTCTGAAACTTGGATGTATATCTATATATATATACACAATGCACGAAAGGAGGCACTCGGATAAACATACACCGACACAGGTAGTAATATATCAACGTTTCAAGACTTTATTGTCTTGTCAAACACTGACCTTATAAACCATCACCATCACCCAAGTGGACAGCCAGATTCACGGTCCCGACAAGGACTCCTACAAATGACGTCATTGTGCAGCTCCTGTCAGCCCGACTGTATCGCATTGTCATGGATACTAAGTATCACAATTAAATTACAAAGACAGAAAAATACAATATTACAATTACCATTTAGCATATACACACAAACTGCATGCTTCCCACAACACATAAAATTTGTACAAAACGGCAATGCCGTAGAAAACATCATAAGAAACAATGTAAACCAGCATGCTCATTTAACCATCTAGGGGATAGGGGCCCTGATTCAGAGCCAGATGCTCTGAAAGAGCGCTCGTTCTGAATCAGGACGTTTTTTTTTTCATTTTTTGCAGCGGCCCCCTGGCCGCTCGCATAGCTGTGGGTGACCACCCACAGCTATTGCGAGTGGTCAGGATGATGGTCACGATAGTCAAGACCATCGTGACCATCGGGCTTGTGACGAGACCCTTGTAGTAGGGTCTCGTGGCCGCAAGCCCCAGAGAGCTTCTGGCTCTAATAGAGCCGGAAGCTCTCCCACTGACATCACTGACATCACTGGAGTTTGCATGGGAACGCCTCCGTTTGCGAAGCCACCCCCACACCACGCCTCCAAAACGGTGCGAGCTGTCGATCAAAATCGACAGCTGCCCCCTTTTGGTGCGAGACCCGGAGCGATGGAGCGCCCATCGCTAGCCGGGTCTCTCGCATGCGCACGTCAGACCCGGCTCTAGTGTGCGCATGCGCAGTGGCCTAACATTGACCCGCTCGCAAGTGCATAGCGCTTGCGAGCGGGTCTGAATCAGGTCCAGGGTCCCTTATCTCAGAATCCAGTGGACCTCAACAGCTTTAAGGTCCAGTCCCCCTATGTAAATCAGCAGGGAAATTATCTATAATGATGTATTTCAATGTCAACAGATTATGTTTGGCAGACAGAAAATGACGGGCCACCGACTGATCACTCACACCACTCACACCCCTGTGAGTAGATCTGATTATTTTTTAAAAATTATTATTATTATCCTGACCCACAATTATTTTCTGTATAATGGGAAATTTTACCTTCAGGTTTCTGGCTGTGCGATGGGGTCCAATGTGGCCCCATCGAACGCCAATGCCTTTATGATGGTAGTGGAACAAGACATCTTCTTTAAGGATCAGGTTATTGCTGGCTACATTAAGGCTAATGCTAGATACATTGATGACCTGTTTGTGATATGAACAGGGTCTGAGGATCAGTTTGTGAAATTCATGACTGCACATAATGAATCAGGTAGTCCTATTCAATTTACATTTAATATTGATAGACACTCTATTAACTTCTTGGATGTGTCAGTTTTCCTTAATGGTGGTGTGCTATTTACATCTTTGTATAAGAAACTTACCGATCGCAACACTTTCGCATGCAGCGAGTAGTTTCCATCCGGAAGCTTGTAAATAGTTTACCTTTTTCTCAATTTGTGAGAGCTAAGAGAATATGCAGTGACCCTACAGTAGCCGAGCAAGCAGATTGATATGACGATGAATACGTTTGAGGAGAGAGGGTACGTGAAGGGACCCATGCTAAAAGCTAAGGAACAGGTTATGCGGATCCCCCATCAGCAGTTGCTGAAGCAGACAGATAGGGATAGTGGTAAAAGAAGAGTATCATGGGTTAATCATTATAGCCCTATGAGTGGTGTAGTCAGACAGACGGTGAAGCAACTATGGCCGATTGTACAGTCCGATGCTAGTTTAAATTTACACGGTATGGATATTATGCCATGTTATTCAAGGAGACGTACTATCAAGGAGTTAGTCATGAAAACTGATATCACCAGGTTACAGAATAAACATAGTGAACAAACACATTTCATGACATCTAAGCCTGGGTGCCTTAGGTGCTTGGGTTGTCTTACATGTAGATACTTACAAACAGGGCCATGTTGTAATCATCCACAGAGTCATACACGTCTTACAATCAGACATAGGGTAACATGCACGATGAAGTTCATTGTGTATCTTATTACGTGCCCTTGTCGCCTTAGCTATGTCAGTAAGACTGAGAGGATGCTATGGGAGAGAATGGCTGTACACTGCACTTCGATCAAACAGGCGATCAAGAGTGGTGTGAGTGATCAGCCGGTGGCCCGTCATTTTCTGTCTGCCAAACATAATCTGTCGACATTGAAATACATAATTATCGATAATTTCCCTGCTGATTTATGTAGAGGGGACTGGTCTATAAAGCTGTTGAGGTGTGAGGCTTACTGGATTAGGAGATTTGAGACCCTATCCCCTAGAGGGTTAAATGAACATGCTGGTTTACATTGTTTCTTATGATGTTTTCTATGGCATTGCCGTTTTGTACATATTTGATATATGTGTTGTGAGAAGCATGCAGTTTGTGTGTATATGCTAAATGGTAATTGTATTGTATTGTATTTTTCTGGCTGTGTAATTTAATTGTGATACTTAGTATCCATGACAATTCGATACAGCCGGGCTGACGGGAGCAGCACTATGATGTCATTTGTAGGCGTCATTTGTAGGCGTCCTCGTCGGGACCGTGAGTCTTGTTGTCCACGTGGGTGATGGTGATGGTTTATAAGGTCAGTGTTTTTTACATATTTTATGTCCTGATGACGAGAAAATAAAGTCTCGAAATGTTGATATATTACTGCCTGTGTTGGTGTATGTTTATCCGAGTGCCTCCTTTCCTGCATTGTATGTTGGATCCCGGCAAGGGTTACCTAGGACAGCACCAGGTGATATTGGCTGGAGATTTAGGAGTGCTGCCTGTTTTATATTTATATACAGTATATACTGTATATATATACATATATATTTCTTTATATATATATATATATATACATATATATACACAGGGCCATTTTTCTGGAAAAATTGTTCAGAAACTGTGGGTGCAGCTACTGACGGTGGAGCTATAGACAAACAATTATATATATATATATATATACATATATATATATATATATATATATATATACTTATATATTACACTAGGAAAAAAAATAAAAAATTTTTCTTGCCAAGGATTTAAGATCGGCTTGAGAGTACTCGCAGGTCCTATGTTCGCATTAGATCTTCGCTATAGCTGAACTGACTCCAGTTTTCAAGTTAATGAAAACTGATAGAATTCAATTATTTTCTCCATTTGTAGTACCTTATTAGTCTAGGCCTGCTTTACTTAACAGAATCAACTTAGTTTTGCTTTTTTAACAACTACCCTCTTTCAACAATAACAAGAATGTTTTATTTGTGATAACATATTCACGTTTGAGACACATAACACATTATTCTTATTATTATCCTTTATTTATATGGCGTCATAAGTGTTCCGCAGCGCCTTACATAGTACATAGAACTAATAGGTGAACAAGAAACAAGTAACTTACAGTACATTACAGTGCAGGACAAGGACATGACTTATATACATTGCTGAAATAGTGATTAAAGCACTCACAATAAGCTGCAAGTTTGCAGTCCCGTGTTAGGTGCCCTTATGGGGAGTAGAGAGTAGAAGAAAATGTAAAGAGAAGCACATGAGGGAAGAGGTCCCTGCTCATGAGAGCTTATATTCTAAGGATAACACATTCAAATCTCCTCACTAACGCTGGGAGGAGGCGTGGCAGTGCACTGCTGAGCCTGCTGGGAAATTCTCAGACCACAGCCACACCTCCTCCCAGCATACAGAGAGGAACAATGGAGAGCAGGGGCATATCTTCCTATTGGCCTGGATGGCCCTTGCCAGGGGCACCGGCCGAGGGGGGGCGCTGTTTCAGCCCGACATCACTAGCACATGATCTCCTGTCTCCTCTGCTCTTAGCAATGTCCCACAGTCAGCTGCAGCAAAGATCCCTGGTCTCCTTCTGTCTCCTCTGCTCTTACTAGGCATGTAAATTGAACTACCCCCAGTGTAAGTGTAATAAATTTATGTTTTTCTCATTTTGGGGGACTGGCTATGATCTTTTTTAGGTGGTGGCTAACCCCATGCTGGGAATAAGACATGATCAATATGGACTGTCTTCATTCTTATATGGGAAAATATAAAAGATCTCTCATCCCAGTAAATTAAAGGTGGAGTGTAGGTATCAGTTGTTAACAAGCGTAATGCAGTATAGATAGCCCAATTTGAATATATGTAAATTATGTTACCGATAATGCATTTTGTTTGTTTTTGATTCAATGTTTTTAAGCTTTTCCTGTGTTTTTTTTTGCATAAATAAATTTATATATAATGGTTTGCAATGGAGTAAGTTCTATAAAAGATATATATATATATATATTACAAAGATAAATAAAAATTATACTCTCCCTATTTCTTCACATGTGTGAATTAAACTACCCCCAGTGTTATTTTTTTTTTTTTTTTAGTGACGCAGTTAGGACAACTCCTTTTCCTCTGTTCGGCCCTCTCTCTGTCCCACCACAACCAATTTCCCGCCGTTTGGGCTTGTTTTGTTCAGTACGTCCTCTGCTTTTGTTGGGAGTTAGCACTGAATGTGTGAAACAAAATGTTTTTGCTGTAAAAATGAGTTCTTCTCAGAGACGGTGTGCTAACAACCCTGATGTTTGTTATATTTGTGGCAAATATAGTGTTGCAAAAGAAAGAAAAAATATAACTTTATTTGTAAAACAATCGTATCAGGCTTATTTTGGATGTCACATAAGCCAGAAAGACAAGATTTGGATGCCTCACAAAGTTTGTAAAACCTGCGTAGAATAACTCTGCAATTGGACTAAAGGTGATTGAAAAGGACTTAATTTCGGCATACCTATGATGTGGTGTGAGCCAAAAGATCACTTGAGTAACTGCTATTTTTGTGCTGTAAATGTGAAGGGTATGAATCGATTTAAGAAATGCAAATGGGAACACCCAAGTATGGATTCTGCAAAACAACCGATACCACATAGCGAAGATTTACCTGTACCATCATTCAGTTCTTTGTATAAAGTTGAATGTGATGATGTAGAAATGTTAATTTCATCCAGTGCAAGTGACAACACAGATGAAAGTGAGTTTGAAGAAAGTTCCTCTACTCCAAACAAATTTTCTCAAAAGTAACTAAACAATTTCATTCATGACTTGAATTTATTAAAAAAAGGAGCTGAGCTTTTAGCATCCAGACTTCAAGAAAAGCACTGTCTTGAGCCGGATGTTACTATAACGTCGTATCGAAAATAGAGAGCAAGCCATACTGCCGTTCTTTAGCCAAGATAACAATCTTGTGTATGGCAACAATATTCCAGAACTTCTCCAGATGATGGCCTTACCAGAATATCGAGCAGAAGACTGGCGGCTCTTTTTGGATAGTTCTAAAAGGAGCTTAAAATGCGTATTACTGCACAATGGGAATACATTTGCATCGATTCCTAACGGTCATTCAACAAAACCTTAAGAATTTTTGATGGCCCACATCTATGACTGAAGCCGAATCTGAAGCATAGCTGAGTTATGTGTCTGTCATTCAAACATTTTTAGGCAATCAGACAACTATCATAAAATTAGTCCACAACATGCTAAAATGTTTAGAGAAAGTAGGTGCCAACATGAGTATTAAAGTACATTTTTTGTACAGCCATTTAGAGCACTTTCCGTCCAATCTAGGAGAACAAGGTGAACAGTTCCACCAGGATATTCAGGTAAAAAAGATATCAAGGAAGGTGGGCTCGTCACATGATTGCTGATTACTGTTGGAGGCCCAGGACATTACATGTTAGTACATGTGAGGCTCAGGAACTAAGTTCCTGCTTGTTCCTGCTGAAAAATAACACTATATATAAACCTTTTTTTAATGATAATATGCTACACAATGAGAACACAAATAAATAGCAAAAATAAATTGGTGTCCTGCAGAAAAACACTAACTCACCCTCCAACCTACACCTACATACCATTGCTGCACTTAGATGAATATTAGTGGGTCTTGCAGAAAGGCTTTAGTCTCATAGTCTCTGTCACGACCAGGGTTTCTTGGCATGGCGGTCGGCGGGTGATAACTGTGAGGACGCTATGGCGAGGGGCGTGTGGCGCTGGTGCCTGGCGGGGTGCATTGGCTGTGCATAGTCCTGTGTGGGCATACTGTCACCCTGGTCTGGTTAGGCCTGGTGGTGCTTCCGTTCCACTCTGGCATGGGCGCCGCCATCTTGCCTCCGATCATGTGACCTAGTCGCCCTATCCTGGTCTGTCACATGCTCCTCTCTGACCAGTCACGGCTGAGCACTGGGGATTTAAGGAAGTTCAGAGCTCCCTTGCATTGCCAGTGCAACGTGTTTCTCAGCAGCAGCTGAGAGAGAGTTCCTGAGCTCGTTACCTGCCTCCTTGGAAAAGCTACCTAAGCCTGTTTCACCTAACCTGCTCCTTACCCTGCTGGATTCCCCTGCCTCCTCCAATTACCTCTCCCATTGCCTGAGTACCTGTGTCAGCTGTTACCCTGCACCCTGCCTCCACTTGCATTTCCTCTGAACATTATTCATTTCAGCCTGCAAATTCTCTTCAGCCTGCAAATTCATTTCAGCCTCACAAAACCTGCATCCTGGACTGTTCCTGCCTGTCACTGTCTGGACATTCTCCCATTAGCTTCACTATAGTTCTCAAGTGCACTTTTGTGCTATACCTGGACTTTTTCTTTTGCCATTTCCATGTCTTCTAAGCCACTCATTAAAAGTTCCTCATTTTCATTTAAATCTGCTTCAGTGTCTGCTCCTATCACCACCCCGGTTCCACAACAAAATCAGAACCTCCCAGTTTGCACTGGCCCCATGGATCCGGCCACGGGACAGGAGTCTGGAGCAGATTTATTCCGAAGTGTTTCTGGCCGTTTGGAAAACCTGGAAGCTATACAGCACCAAATGGCTCAGTTTATGCAAGAAATAACTAAACAACAGGATTTAATTCTGAGCATATCAACTCGCTTGGAGAGTGTGGAGACTATACAGAGACAGATGGCACAGTTTGTGCAAGACATCGCACACCGTCTGGATACTGTACAAGCTACTTCAACGGCTCCAAGTGTGCTTGTCAGCTACTCCTATCCCCACTCATGTGATATCTTCCTCTGGATCTACTCCTCGTTTGTTTCTTCCCACACCTGATAAGTTTGATGGTACTCCAAAACTGTGTCGTGGATTTCTCAATCAGTGCGATGTGCACTTTACTTTGCAACCCTCTAATTTCCCTGCTCCTAAAACCAAAGTGGCTTACATTGTATCCTTGTTATCCGGCTCTGCCCTGGAATGGGTTTCTCTGCTCTGGGAGCGTTCAGGTCCGCTTCTGGATAATTACCCAGAGTTTCTAGCAACATTCAGGAGGATTTTTGCCGAGCCTGGAAGAACTTCCTCTGCTTCCTCCAGTATTATGAAGTTAAAACAAGGGACCCGTCCTGTCAGCCAGTACGTCATTCAGTTTCAGATGGTGGTATCTGAACTCAAGTGGAACGAAGAAGCTTTAACATTGGCCTTTTGGCAAGGTCTATCAGATCGTTTAAAGGATGATCTGGTGACTCGTGAATTACCCTCTAGTCTTAGTGATCTCATTTCCCTTTGTAATAAAGTTGATGTACGCTTTAGAGAGCGCCAAGAAGAAAAGCACAGAGCTAAGCGTTTCCCTTCACCTTCCCGTCCCGCTCCTTCCCTTTCCGAGGAAGAACCCATGCAGGTAAATCATACCCGTCTCTCTAATGAAGAATGACAGAGACGCATTAAAGAGAACCTATGTCTATACTGTGGAGACGCGGGTCACCTGGTAGCTTCCTGTACCCGCAAGCCGGGGAGCGTCCCGTTTCTAGCTAGTTCTGGGTGCACTCGGTTAGGAGCAATTCTTCCATCCTCTAAACGTATTGACTCTGTCTTGTCCATAGCTTTAGACATTAATTCTAGCCCTGTGTTTGTGTCTGCCCTTTTGGATTGAGGGGCAGAGGGGAATTTCATGTCGTCTCGGTTGGCAGATAAATTACAAATTCCCTGCAGCACCTTGGATCATACTGTCTCCTGGACTTCTATTGATGGAAAATCTCTTTGTAATGGAACTGTGTCTAAGAAAACTCAACCTGTTTTAGTTCGTGTTGGAGCCCTTCATGTTGAATATATCAGTTTTTTTATCATACCCATGGTTTCCCATGAAGTCATACTCGGATACCCGTGGCTGCATAAGCACAACCCCAGAATTGATTGGAACACTATGCAGGTTCAGTCATGGAGTGTGGAATGTCAAGGGTCTTGCCTTCAGAAGACCGACGCCTTGTCACGGTCACTATCCCCTGATAGTGGTCTAGAGACACTACGGAATACACCTGTGCTTGGGGCAAAAGTTTTGACAATGATACAACTGCAACCACCTGTTGAGAAGTCCTTTGTAGCCCCAGGAGGGGTAACTCCAAGGACTCAACCCCAGAGGATGTCTCAAAGGTCTCAACCTCAAAGGGGGTCTCCAGAGACCCATAAGGGATTTCCAAGTATCCAGCCCCAGGATGGGGTTTTCAGTCCAATACCACGAGAGGAGGGTTAAAGTTTTGTACCCCAGGAGGGGGTTTCCAGTTCCTGTGGCTGTTGGACCAAAGCTGAGGATGTCCACACTTTCAGTCCTGTCAACAAAGTCCACTTGGCTCACCCTGTAAAGCCTAGAAGGTGTCCTGAGGCCACCCCTAAAGGGGGGGTACTATCATGACCAGGGTTTCTCGGTTTCTCGGCATGGCGGTCGGCAGGTGATACCTGTGAGGATGCTATGGCGAGGGGCGTCTGGCGGTGGCACTGGTTCCTGGCAGGGTGCATTGGCTGTGCATAGTCCTGTGAGGGAATACTGTCACTCTGGTCTGGTTAGGCCTGGTGGTGCTTCCGTTCCACTCTGGCATGGGCGTCGCCATCTTGCCTCCGATCATGTGACCTAGTCGCCCTATCCTGGTGTGTCACATGCTCCTCTCTGACCAGTCACGGCTGAGCACTGGGGATTTAAGGAAGTTCAGAGCTCCCTTGCATTGCCAGTGCAACGTGTTTTTCAGCAGCAGCTGAGAGAGAATTCCTGAGCTCGTTACCTGCCTCCTTGGAAAAGCTACCTAAGCTTGTTTCACCTAACCTGCTCCTTACCCTGCTGGATTCCCCTGCCTCCTCCAATTACCTCTCCCATTGCCTGAGTACCTGTGTCAGCTGTTACCCTGCACCCTGCCTCCACTTGCATTTCCTCTGGACATTATTCACTTCAGCCTGCAAATTCTCTTCAGCCTGCAAATTCATTTCAGCCTCACAAAACCTGCATCCTGGACTGTTCTTGCCTGTCACTGTCTGGACATTCTCCCATTAGCTTCACTATAGTTCTCAAGTGCACTTTTGTGCTATTCCTGGACTTTTTAATTTGCCATCTCCATGTCTACTAAGCCACTCATTAAAAGTTCCTCATTTTCATTTAAATCTGCTTCAGTGTCTGCTCCTATCACCTCCCCGGGTCCACAACAAAATCAGAACCTCACAGTCTCATACTATAGTGTATTACAAAAATAGTGTTGCAAAAGCAACCAAGTGGAGCATGACAGTATGAAATGTTCCACTTTTTAAAAACCTTCTTGTGTGTCTTACTTTTTGGAGGGATGCCTTCAACTGGTCCATACAACATAGGGCAATATAGAATCCATAACACAGGCCTGCAAAATTTGAATGAAAATTGTCTGTTATTGTCTGCAATTTAATATCCGATTAGGTGTTCTAATTTAAAAAAAAAATAAGATTTCTCTAAGATGTAATGATGTTTCTCATAATAGCCTATTAACGTGTATTCTGGTGAAATGTTATTATTATAATTTTCGAAAATATTCTGATGTACAAAAAAAGGTAAAAAAGGACCATTTTCCAATATACTCCTACTGACTTTTTCCTTTCTTTTCAAAGCTTTGTTTGGTACTTTCTTTTCTATACAATACTTGTGGATCATCTCTGTATAGCATCCACAAGTGGTCTCTCATCATGATGGCGTTCCAACTTCTCTGGTATTTCTTTTCATTTATGCAATCATTCTCCTTGCTCCTCATGAATGTATCCAAGGTTTTCAGGAAAGTATCATTCAGAAAGTGCACTTTCAAGCTCAACCTAATGTTTTGTATTTTACTAGCATGTTTTCCACTACTTGCTTGTAATTTCGATCTTTGCAGTTTCCCAAGAGCTTCATTACAACTTCCTTACAGGAATTTCAAATCACTGTTTCAACACTTTTTTTTTAACTTGTACTAGTAGGGGTTAATGACAGTAGGTACATGACTCAAGCCACATATTGACCAAGAGTCGCATACAGCTGTGTATGTCTTTGTATAGCTCAAACTAAAGGCCTTGACATAGAGATACTGTGGACAGAACACTTTGTATAAAGTTTCCTGTAATTCAAAGACCACTGTTGAATATTTAATGATCATGCAATGACATGCACAAAATGTTGTTATTGAGCTTAATATGCTGAATATACAGAATAATAGTTTTCATTTCAACACCAGGTCTCTGACCTTGGTGTTAAGCTTACAGAAATAAGAGAGTTAATTAATTTTTCTTTGTTTATATCCATAAATAGGTTGCTACCGCCCCCTGCAGTTAAATAGAGTAGAGAACTACTAATGTATGTATTCTATTGTTTGTATTCATAACCAGAGAACGCCCAAAATGGTATAAAAAATGGTTTCAATAATACACTGTAGCCTGTCTTGGAACCATGCTGACAGTGGACCTAATTCAGAGTCGGTCGTAAGCGGCCGCTCGGTCGTACGCATCCGATGTTTCCAAACCACGCATGCGTACGGTTAGTTGTGCGCATGTGCATACAAGACCTTGCGATCCAAAATGCTGTTGATCGTACGGCTAACGAGCAGGAAGTGGCTTCCGAGAGTTGATTGACATGAAAGGCCATTTGTGGGTGTTGACGGGGGTGGTGGTCTCAAAACGCAGGCGTGCCTCACCGTTTTCAGGGCGTTTCAGGGGCGTACATAAATTTCCTGCTACGACCGACATAGAAGGCCGAAAGTAGTAAAACGTCACTCTGCGAGCAGGTTAGAGGCCTGGCTGATTGTACAGCTTGAGGTTGGGTATGTGCTCTCTCAAGCCCCAGAGTACAATCGATACAATCAAATGTGACTGATGTTATGTTTAATGTTTCTATTTTGTGCACACAATGCAAGCAGCTAATAATCATTTGTTGTTGCTAATAACACTGCTAATTGGCTTGTAATTGATTCAGTTGCGTTTGCATTAGCGAATAATAAGAAAAAATAAATTTCATGGGGATGGCTTATTCTATGCGTTTTTTTGTTAATTTTTGGTGTAATTTGCACACAACACAAGTGGCCGCAACCATCAGAAGAAAATTAACATACAACGACTGACAACGATTTACTCGATCGCTAGCTGCTATCACTCGTTAGCTAGAGGAGGTGGTTTGTTCATATATGGGCGTCACTTTTGATTGCGATCGCCCGGCCGTGCGATTGTTTTTTTTTCTAATTCTCGATCGTTAGGCGTACGACCGAGCGGCCGCTTACGACCATCTCTGAATGAGGTCCAGTGTCCTTTTCTAACTGGGTGTCTAACTGAATTAGGCAATGCGGCTCTCTAGGAATCACTGTTGATCTATGAAATAGCTGCATTAAGCTAATGAACTGAGTATATTAAAACCTTCTATTTTGCTTATTCTTTCTATTACATTGTGCTGTGTGTTTACATTAATCACATGTTATTTTCACTGATATTTCCATGTTAAACTGCCCAACGAGGGGGGAAAAAAACATTGTCTGATTTTTAATATCTGGTCCAACAAAAATGTCTTTTTTCAATTTGGCATCTGACAGTCCTGGAAACATTTTACACAGATCTTAAAAAACTCTCCTTTTCTTGGCAAAGCTTTTACAGACTAGTTTATAAGTCCTAGTTTGAGGCGAAGAGGGGGTAAGAGAGATTTTTTGGGATCAACCAAACTTTCCTGGATACCAGCATTTTTTCAAATAAGTGTTGACCATTTACTCAGCTATGAGCTATCCCATTAACTAAAACAGCATGGATACTTTGTGTATCCTCCTTGCTATTCAAGAAGCAGGGACAATACTTTAAGATCACCACATATCACTAATCTGAAATCCTTGTAGTCGACCTTTGTGAGATCCCTATATCTTCTTTTTTTTTCCAAAAATAAACCTTTTACAGTAGACTTGTCAAATGTTGCTAAATTTTGTAGACAAAAGGGCAAAATGAAAACAATAGGTTTATATTTTTTTTAAGCATTTTTACTGAAATCGACACTCACATATCTATGGAAAAGTGTGAACATTTCTAAATTAAGTTTTCCATCGCAAACCTGTGTAAATGAAGAATATTCTTGCGAGTAACTGCTGATATGGCCAACAGCAAAGTTTTAGTTGCATTAGAACATGGCATGAAAATATCCTGGCTCACCCACTCTGGAGTGAGGAGAACATAATAGACTAGATGGGATGTAGTTAATAGACCAGTGGACGTGATGGCGCCAGTCTAAATCCCGACTCGTCCTACCGGACAAGGGACTTAAGATAGGCATTGAAATGCCTGAGGAAGGAGGAAGAACTCCGAAACGCTTTGCATGGACGGCCTTACTGACTGATCTTATCTGGATTTGACTGCCTTCTATCCCACACGTGAACCTCTTGCTGTGGTGCCGTGGTTTGATACCCAGGACCTGAGCGCTATACCAGCCCACCACAATCGTCCAAGGAGGGTGAGAGACTATATTGGCAGTCATAATTTGAAGAACCATCATTCATTTATTTATACTTGCAGTGTTATTCTGAAGCACTTTGTATTTATTCATATTTTATATTCATTAATTGATGACCTATTGGTAGTTACAGCTTGAAGACCTACCATTTATTTATATCGGCAGTTATATTTTGAAGCACTTTGTATTTATATGTGAATAAAATATCTGGTTTTAATTAACTTTTTTAACATCCTTTGGGTCTCTTTGGCGCCACTGGTTTCTTAAAGTTTTTTGTATGGATTGAAATGCCAACGCCTATCTTAATCCCGATGCTGGAAGAACGACCCCCGCCATCCTGATCGTCCTTGGATGGGCAAGTATAACACTTACCCCGGGGTTGGGGGGGTTAGTTCTAGGGACCCCCAGAGGGACTTAGGGTTAGGCTAGGGGAAGGGGGGTAAAGGTTAGGCAATAAGGGGAAGGTTAGGGATAGGCACCCGCCCCCCTGCCCGGGAGGGTTAGGTTTAGGGTGCAGGGAGAAGGGGTTAGGGTTAGGCACCCCTGGGGGGAGGTTATGGTTAGGCACTAAGGGGTGAGGTTAGGGATAGGCACCCCTCTAGGAGGGTTAGGGGGGGAGAGGGGAGGGTTACTCACCTTTACCTGATTTCAAGCCGCCAGCCTGCCGCTGTCAATATTTGATCCGGCGGCTAAACAGCCACTGGCATTACATATCGATTTTGACTAGATGGTCAGAGGCAGGCCTCCAGATAGTGAGCCAAAAATGCCCAATAATGAGTCAAGCACAGAAACAGTAATCTAGGTCAGCTTTAGCATGATGGCATTTTAAACATTCAGTGCTGTCCAAATGTCCTATAAAAATTCCCTTTGAGGTTATACAGTAGGTTTGCTCAGTGATAAATATTTTAAATCATTTATATGTAAAGGAATGGTGGCACAGAGTCAGAAAGTGTTTTAAGAAGAACAACAATAGTCAGTGAGGGGAAATTTTCCAACTATTGGTGTCTTACTGACTGTAGTATCCAGTTACTGTATCTAAAGGAGTCTGTAAAAACTAGAGGTCTGTGCAGGCCCCTGTGTTTTGGTTTTGGGAACACCACCCTCAAATGTTCAGGTTTTAGTTTTGCCAAAACCACCCTCAAGTGTTTTGGTTCAGTTTCGGTTTTGGAATTCTTTAAAAATGTGTAAAAATGGATAAAATTATGTAACTTGGACCTGTTTTGTTCTTATACTGTAGTACTATTAACAACAATAACATTCATATTCAGTCAAGTTTGACCACCTCAAAGCAGCTGAAATCATGAGGGAGTGACTTAAATGCAATCCGATATATGCAAGATCAGTTTTTCAGATCCAATTCACAAACTTGGCGAGAAGATCTGAGTAGGGACTTGTTTCTTCTCGGAATCCCAAAGTGATCCAAGCCGTGACTCGTTTAGACATGGAACCCTAAAGTTTGGGTGTGTTCAGTTTTCAGCAAAACCAAAACATTAATCTCTAGTAAAAACCTACGCAACCACTCTGTTGCACCGGACAAAGGTGCAAGATTGTCCAATGCCATGATTAAACCTTTAAACGGTGAGTGTCCTCCTAATTTTCTTGAACATTGTTATTTTTTAAAGTGCACACTGTTTTTTACCATGTTCTTTTCTTTTATACACTTTCAGTATATGCGGTTAAAGTCCCTCCAAAACTCACTTTAAGATTAAGTCAGAAGCGGAACTAAACTCCTTTTTCATACCCCTATCTGTGGAGCTTAACTGAAGGCTCCTGCTGCTCCTGGAAGCACATTTGTTACGAATCCCAATGCCTACTCCATGTGACACCACAAGAACCCGGCTAGCAAGATCTTCACCAATAACAACCGCCTGTTGTTCCCTTAGAACTTGGATACGTTCACCAGTACTTAGGCGGCCACCTGGACTTATGCTCGGGGTAGTAACGGCTCATATGGAGGTACAAGGGAATTCATTAGATGAAATGTACAGTTGGAACAGATGCAGGTGATGGTAAGGCTTTGAGGAAAAGAAGAGTGGATATTTGACCAATGGTATGACTTGAAGTGGTTTAAAATAACAGCAGCTGATGATGCGGCAATAGTATCGATGGTGTGGCAATTGTGCCGATGGTGTGGCAATAGCCGTTAGTAAACAGTCTAGTCTTTTGAAATGGCTTTGGAAGCCGATGATGCGGCAAATGTGCCGATGGTGCGGCGAATGTGCCAATGGTGCGGTACTTGTACAAACAAACTGACCGTGCAGCAAAGCCGATGAAACTCACAGACACGCTATAGTCGGCACAGCTGCAATAGTCCAGTGAGTATAAATAAGCTGAAGTCCCAATCAGGTTTGCACTTGTGGAATACATCACTTCCTGAGGCGTGCCGATCGCCTAGCAACAGGAACAACTGAAGTAACCCCATCCTGTCTGGGTAACCTGTTTGAAGGATTCAAGTTCTGACCGCGACTTGTAATAACATTTTACTCATTCACCTCTGAGATGTTTTTCATGCAAGCCATCTTACCTTCTATTAAGTATAGCTCAATACTGTAAGTTGGCCAATTAAGTGCAAATTTTAATTTATATTGTAAAGGAAACAGAATGTTGCGTGTTCCAGTAAATTAGATGTTATATCTATATCTTGCAAATGTAGGAAGGCCACTGGGGAAGCTTAGGAATAAATATTTTTTTCCTAAGCCGTGTTAGTGAAACCCCTACTGCTGTTTATCACATTTTTTGGCAGCTAAAGATTTAATGAACATAGTAACCGCCTGATCAGACAAGGGACAGCTGTATCGATTGTAAGGAGCATGAGCTGCGGAATGTTGAGCCAACAGTGGTCACATGCTCCTGAACTACTAAAACTGACAGCATGTGACTGAGGTGTGAGTTTTTACACAAACATCCTCGCCATCAACATCCTCATCATTATCAACATCCTCATCATCCTTGTTGTTATCGCCAACAAGTGGCTTGGAAAAGGTTGTCCGGATTTGGGTGGAAATGATTCCACACATGAGATGTGGACTTTTTGGTCCTTTGCCCAGGCATGGCAACAATGATTGCCTGATTTACAGGTTTTACACAAACATCCTCACCATCAACATCCTCATCATCATCAACATCCTCATCATCCTTGTCGTTATCGCCAACTACATAAATATCATCCTCATCCTTCTCGTGCAATTCCACAGTAGCATCCTCGATTTCTACATCAGTATGTTGACTTGTGCTGCTCATCCCTACATATGCAGAGGGCACGCAAATGGTGGAAGGAGGAACCTCTTCAAGTACAGTATTAGAAAGGTCAGGCTCACACATGGCAACCACGGACACACTTGGACTCTATGATTTTTTTCGGAGCACACAGTTGGTTTTGGTGTCTTACTCGTATTAACAATTAAAATTTTTTGGTACCTCTCCTACAAGCAGAGGGGTTTAAATCATCACTAGAACCACCAGTCATAAATAATAAAGGCCAAAGCCTTATCTTTTCCTTGCCACTTCGTGTAGTGAATGGCATATTGCCAATTTTTTGTTTCTCTAAAGCTGACTTAGCTTTAGATTTTTTTTTCTTTAACAGGGTAAAAGTTATTATTTTTACCCTGACTTTTTGGCCTGACCTAAGCCCTGGTACATCGGCCTTCATAGATGATGTTGCCGGCAGCTACAAGACTGGTATGTGGATCCTGCTCTCCTGTCATGTGACTGTCCTCCATAGTCACTGCGGTCTTACAGCATAGTCACCAAGCAATTATAGCACAGATAAGTTGGGGCTAATACACACAACCACACACAGAAAAAATTGTTTGTTTGTTTTTTTCACACTGGGGGTGGGTGAAGCGCACCCCTGAAAGAGGCAGCAGTCCCTTGACTGACAGCAGCACAGCACCCCTGCGCACCTACGTTGATGACAAGTGTGGCTAACACGCACAGAAAAAATAGTTTTGGGTTCTTTTTCACACTGGGGGTGAAGAGCACCCCTTATAGACAGAGCACCCCTTGGACAACACAGCAGAACAGCCAGCCCCTATGGACAACAGCCAGCAAGCCCCTACAGACTACAGCCAGCCCCTATGGATAGGACAACAGCCAGCCAGCCCCTATATATGAACAACAGACAGCCAGCCCTTATGGATAGGACAACAGCCAGCCAGCCCCTATATATGAACAACAGAGAGCCAGCCCCTATGGATGGACAGGACAACCTCAGTCACAACAGCAGCCAGTCAGCTCCTATATGGACAACAGCCAGCCCTTAAGCAACACAACTGTAGCCAGCCCCTATGCACAGCAGCACAGCTCCCTCCCTCTTCACTCTCCAAAGATGGAATGAAAAATGGCGGCGATCGCGGGACCTTTCTAGAATCCAAAATCCGCGAGAATCCGACAGGGGGATGATGATGTTTTGCCTCGTTTTCAGATCCGAGTCAGCCGGGAAAATCCGAGTCGACTCGGATCTGACTCGGATCCCCTAATTTCGGGTTGGTTCGGTTCTCAGGGAACCGTATCCGTTCATCCCTAGTAACAACATCATCTTCTGGGGCAAATGTGGGATATGCTACTGGGGGCTGGTCTATATATAATGTATCATATATGTTATATATCCACTTCCTGCTAGAACCATGGAGCATTAATAGTGTCCAAAATCGTCCCGTCCATAAGAGACATTCATCCTCAAGAAGAAGAGTACACAGATCACACTCCCACATCAGACTCTCCACCTCTTTGCAATCCTTCAAAAGGGCTCTCAAGACCCACTACATCAAAGTCTTCCAGCTATCATTCTAACTCCCTGCTGCATGCGTCTTCCTCCCCATCTACCCCATCTGTGTCTTGTCTTCCCCTCCCTTTTAGAATGTAAGCTCTTATGAGCAGGGCCCTCTACCCTCTTGAGCTTCTCCCTACTTTAGTTTCATCTACTTCTTACTCACCACTAGGGCACCTAACACTTTGTTGCTTATGCTCTGTTGCTTATCTGGGTGTTATGGCCGCTAATGTAGCAATGTATATTATCCATGTTCTGGTCCTGTATTGTATTGTTCTGTAAGTCGCTTGTCTACAATTTGTTTATGTACTTTGTAAGGCGATGCGGAACACTTGTGGCGCCATATAAATAAATTATAATAATAATAATAATAACAGATGTGCCCAGCTACTTTGTTGCACCATACGTCATGTAGCATGTCATGAAACTCACGCCACACACTATGCCATGAGTCGCGCCACACAAAAAGTTTCATAACGGAATGTGGCATAGCACTGTATAAAAGTCATAACATGTAATACAACTTTTTGTCCACCAGGTGTCACTTTTCCTAAACTACACAGAGCATGCGTCTGATTTCCAAAGCATTTTCTATATCACCGGCTGATGATAGGCTGACAGAAGCAGTGATTCTGTATAATATACTGTAGTATGGGCTGTAGAAGAATGTCTAAACAAGTTTTAAATCATTAAGTGTGTGAGTCCTGTACTTTTATATAAAAATATTTCACAGGAAAAACACAGATAATAATGTAATTAGGGCAAATTGGATTAAAAAAAATTTACTGCAGCCTCATATTCCACAAAAACGAGAGGTGTAATTATCCTATTCAGCAAATCTATACAATATGAGATCATTGATACGCTTATAGATTCTCAAGGACGTTATCTATTCATGAAACTACACATAGATGGTGAAAAAAATTACAATTGGCAACATTTATGGCCCAAATGATTCACGTACTCCCTTTTTCTCAGAAATTTTCAGTAGTTTACAGGGATGGATGGAAGGGTCGTTAATCCTAGGAGGCGATTTTAATATGGTATTATCCCCATCTTTAGACAGATCTGGAGTCTCAGATAGGTCAGGGGTAACCATACCTTCCTTTCTGTCATATATGCAAGAATCATTGCAATTAGTAGACCCTTGGAGATACCAAAACCCAGCTGCTAAGGAATACCCCTTCTATTCCCACCCCCACGACACACTCTCTAGAATAGATTTCTGGTTACTATCCCCTTCTTTACTCCACAGAGTGATAGACACTGGCATATATGACATTATGATCTCAGACCATGCCCCTATTTGGTTCACTCTTAAATTAAATAAGCCAATCTCCAGTTCCTACAACTGGAGATTCCCCGCTTATCTGGCAAATTCTGAAGACTTCAAAAAAATTTTAGAACATAATTTTACAAATTATGCTACAGATAATTCACAACACATTCCTGATATTAATTTGTTCTGGAGCGCCTCGAAACCTGTGATGAGAGGTCACATTATTGGATACGTCACTCACCGTCGAAGAAACCTGTTTGCTAAGTTAAGGGAACTCAGTCAGACACTATCAGTAACATACTCTTGCTTCTTACGACACCCCACATGGAAAATAACAAAAATAGGTATAAAGAGGCCAAATTGCTCTATGACAATGCATGTGCGGAACAAGCTTTATTAGATGTCACATTCCAAAAACAAAGGTACTTCAAATGGGGTAATAGATCTGGCAAATTACTAGCTTGCATGCTTAAACAACACACGTCTCCCAAACACATTACTACAATTCGCTCTGCTACTTCAGAGACCCTTATAGATCCCAATAAAATAGCGGAAGAATTTCTTCAATATTATCAAAAACTTTATAAAGCCCCAACAACTGACCAAAACCTGGGAATAGAATTCTTACATCATGCAGGGTTACCTAGACTCAATGAGGAGGAACGCTCTAGCTTAAATGACCCAATAACCGAAGAGGAAATTAAATTCATTATCAAATCTTTACCAGGAGGTAAAACCCCAGGCCCCGACGGATTGAGTGCAGAATATTACAAGATGCTGCTACCGCACATTACCCCTTATCTTAAAGATTTATTTAATTCCATCTTGAATGGTAACGCAGCCCCACCACAATTAAATGTAGCTCGTATCATTGTCCTTCATAAGCCTAATCAAGATCTTACTCTAACTTCGTCCTACCGCCCCATTTCGTTATTAAATCAAGACTTCAAAATATTCTCTAAATTAATAGCACAAAGATTACAACCCATTCTTTCTAGAATTATTCATCCATCCCAAACGGGCTTTATAAAGGGGAGACACTCTGTACACAACATAAGAACCCTGATTGCGGCAATGACACACACACATCAGGCTAGAGAATTCTCTAACATCATTGTCCGCTGCGATCCCAATAAGGCATTTGACAAGGTTTACTGGTCTCACTTGATGAGAATTTTCCAATTACAAGATTTTGGCCCACACTTTATACATGTTTTTCGAACTCTTTATAACTCCCCATCTGCTTTCTTAACAATAAACAATCTGAACAGTAGATATTTCTCCTTACACAGAGATACACGTCAGGGCTGCCCACTGTCTCCCTTGCTTTTTAACCTAGCAATTGACCCATTAATAAGACACTTTGTACTCCAGACGGGATGGAAAGGTATTAAAATAGCTAATCAAGAGATCAAAGTCTCAGCATTTGCAGATTACTTACTATTGTACATCCAAAACCCCAGACAGACAATCCCTCTGCTCCAAAACATACTTACTACATTTGAGGACATAGCGGGTTTTCAAATCAACGTAGTTAAAACGGAGGCTTTAGCCTTTCATCCACAAGCACGTAGTAACTGGGGTGATACTTTCCCCTTTAAATGGGCTTCTTCACAGATATGTTATTTAGGTATTAATATACCTACACATCCCTCCCAATTATATAAAGCTACCGTATATACTCGAGTATAAGTCGACCCGAATATTAGCCGAGGTACCTACTTTTACCCCAAAAAACTGGGAAAACTTACTGACTCGAGTATAAGCCTAGTGTGGGAAATGGCAACAGCTGGTAGTGCCCCCAGTAGTAATTCCCCCTGGTTGTGCCCCCAGTAGTAATCCCCCCCTGGTAGTGCCCCCAGTGGTAATCCCCCCTTTCAGTGCCTCCAGTAGTAATCCCCCCCTGGTAGTACCCCCAGTAGTAATCCCCCCTTTTAGTGCCCCCTGTAGTAATCCTCCCCTGTAGTAATCTCCCCCTGGTAGTGCCCCCTGTAGTAATCCCCCCCTGGTAATTCCCCCAGTGGTATTCCCCCCTTTTAGTGCCCCCTGTAGTAATCGCCCCCTGATAATGCCCCCTGGTAGTGCCCCCTGTAGTCATCGCCCCCTGGTAGTGTCCCCTGTAGTCATGGCCCCCTGGTAGTGCCCCCTGCAGTCATCGCCCCCTGGTAGTGCCCCCTGTAGTCCCCCCCCCCTAGTAGAGAGAGACGTGATAACAATAAAAAAAAAAATAAACACTTACCTGAAACTCCCGCTCCTGGTCCCGCCGCTGTCCGCTCCTGGTCCCGCCGCTGTCCGCTCCTGGTCCCGCCGCTGTCCGCTCCGGCCGCTTTGCATGGGAGAGACGTCGTCATGACGACGTGTCTCCCATCACCCACTGCGGGAGCCGGAAGATGGCTCCCGCAGTGGGAGCAGCAGCAGCCGCTGAGAGTCTGACAGACTCTCAGCGGCTGCTGATTACAGCAAACACATACCTGCCGGCTCCGGCGGCTATGTGTTTGGCAGTGTGTAGCGCTGACCGAACTCCGTCCGGTCAGCGCTACACTTGACTCGAGTATAAGCCGAGGGGGACTTTTTCAGCACATTTTTTGTGCTGAAAAACTCGGCTTATACTCGAGTATATACGGTAACTATGGGGGAGCTATCACTCAAATGCTGAGAGATTTCAAGTTATGGTCCAACCTGCCTTTATCGTACATTGGACGTTGCCACGTTATTAAAATGGTGAGTTTCCCACGCATTTTATATATAATCCAGATGCTGCCCTTATTAATCAAGAAAAAAGATCTCAACCTTTTGAACAAGGAGATGAGGAAATTTATCTGGGCTGGAAAGAGACCCAGAATTTCTCTTTTTAAACTCCAGCGAACTACTGATCTAGGTGGGGTGAACTTACCATGCATTAAAACTAGGGGTGTGCACCGGCCACTTTTCGTGTTTTGGTTTTGGATCTGAATCTTTCTTCGTGTTTTGGATCTGGATTGGTTTTGCCAAAACCACCCTTCCGTGTTTTGGGTTCTGGGTTTTGTGTTTTGGATCTGTATTTTTTTTTTAAAAAGCATAAAAACAGCTAAAATCACAGAATGTGTTGGTTTTTCTGCTCCTATGCTATTATTAACCTCAATAACCTTAATTTCCACTAATTTCCAGTCTATTCTGAACACCTCACACTTCACAATAGTGTTTTTATGTCCAAAAGGTTGCACCGAGGTAGCTGGATGACTATGCTAAGCGACACGAGTGGGCGGCACAAACACGTGACCCATCTAGGAGTGATACTGCAGTGGCAGACAGGATGGCAGTTTGAAAAACTAGGCCCCAAACTGTACATAATGCAAAGAAAAAAAAGAGGTGCAAGATGGAATTGTCCTTGGGCCCTCCCACCCACCCTTATGTTGTATAAACAGGACATGCACACTTTAACAAAGCAATCATTTCAGCGCCAGGGTCTGCCACACAACTGTGGCTGAAATGATTGGTTCGTTTGGGTCCCCACAAAACAAGCTGGCAATTAATCTGTCCCTGCACAAACCGGATCTACGGAGGCAAGATGTCGTCCTCATCCTCCTCATCAACCGATTCCTCACCCTCTTCAGTGTTGTGTACATCCTCATCCTCACAGAGTATTAACTCGTCCCTGCTGGAATCCACCACCACAGGTCCCTCTGTACGTTCTGGAGGCTGGCCTCCCTGGAAGAGTTGATAATTAATTTTTATGAACATCATCTTCTCCACATTTTGTGGAAGCAACCTCCTACGCCTTTCGCTGACAAGGTTCCCGGCTGCACTAAACACTCTTTCGGAGTACACACTGGAGGGGGGGCAACTCAGATAAAATAGACCCCGTTTGTACAGGGGCCTCCAAATTGCCTCTTTTTCCTGCCAGTACAGGTACGGACTGTCTGACATGCCTACTTGGATGCTGTCACCGATGTAATCCTCCACCATTCTGTCAATGGTGACAGTATCATATGTAGTGACAGTAGACATGTCAGAAATTGTTGCCAGGTCCATCAGTCCGGACCAGATGTCCAAACTTGGTCCTGCTGCCCTGCATCACCGCCAGCGGGTTGCTTAGGATACCTAAGTTTTTTCCTGGCAGCCCCAGTTGCAGGAGAAAATGAAGAAGGAGCTGTTGACATGTCACGTTCCGCTTCAGCTGACAGTGTTTTCACCAGCAGGTCTTTGGACCTCTGCAGGCTTGTGTCGGCCGGAAAGAGAGACACCACATAGGCTTTAAACCTAGGATCGAGCACGGTGGCCAAAATGTAGTGGTCTGATTTCAACAGATTGACCACCCTGGAATCCTGGCAAAGCGAATGAAGGGCTTCATCCACAAGTCCCACATGCCGAGCAGAATTGCTCCGTCTTAGCTCCTCCTTCACTTTCTCCAGCTGCTTCTGCAAAAGCCTGATGAGAGGAATGACCTGACTCAAGCTGGCAGTGTCTGAACTGACTTCACGTGTGGCAAGTTCAAAGGGCTGGAGAACCTTGCACAACACGGAAATTATTATCCACTGCACTTGAGTCAGGTGCATACCCCCTCCTTTGCTTATGTCATAGTTGGATAGCCATTCATAGCTTGAATGGCCTTTTGCTGCTCCTCCATCCTCTGAAGCATATAGAGGGTTGAGTTCCACCGCGTCACAACCTCTTGCTTCAGGTGATGGCGGGGCAGGTTCAAGAGTGTTTGCTGGTGCTCCAGTCTTCGGCATGCAGTCGCTGAATGGCGAAAGTGGCCAGAAATTTTTCGGGCCACCCAAAGCGTCTCCTGCACGCCCCTGTCGCTTTTCAGAAAATTCTGCACCACCAAGTTTATTGTGTGAGCAAAACATGGGACGTGCGGAATTTGCCAAGATGTAATGCCCGCACAATATTGGTGGCGTTGTCAGATATCACAAATCCCCAGGAGAGTCTAAGTGGGGTAAGCCACTGGGCGATGATTTCCCTCAGTTTCTCTAAGAGGTTGTCGGCGGTGTGCCTCTTACTGAAACCGGTGATACACAGCGTAGCCTGCCTTGGAACGAGCTGGCGTTTCTGAGATGCTGCTACTGGTGACGCTGCTGCTGTTGCTGCGTAAGGTGATACATCTACCCAGTGGGCTGTCACAGTCATATAGTCCTTAGACTGCCCTGTTCCACTTGTCCACATGTCCGTGGTTAAGTGGACATTGGGTACAACGGCATTTTACAGGACACTGAGGACACTTTTTCTGACGTTTCTGTACAGTCTCGGTATCGCCTGCCTAGTGAAGTGGAATCTAGACGGGATTTGGAACCGGGGACACACTACTTCCATCAATTGTCTAAATCCCACTGCACTAATGGCGGATACCGGACGCACATCTAACACCAACATAGCAGTCAAGGCCTCGGTCATACGTTTTGCTTCAGGATGACTGCTGTCGTACTTCATCCTCCTCGCTAAGGACTGTTGGAGGGTCAATTGTTTAGTAAAAGTAGTGGTGTTCCTACTTCCTCTCTGGGATGATGAACGACTCCCAGCAGCAGCAACAGCAGCAGCAGCAGCAGGAGGTGGAGCAATTCAGGATCCTCCGGAGGAATCCCGGATAGGAGAGTCAGTCATGCCAGTGACATGGCCTGCAGGACTACTTCCGATCCTGACTAAGGAGGAAATTGACGAGGAGGGAGTTGACGGTGTGGTTTGCAGGCGCTTGGATACAACAGGACAACAGGATTTAGGTGTCCCTGGACTGCTTACGGTCTTAGCCAAAGTTTCTGAACTTGACAGTAACTTTTTATGAACGCGCTGCAGGTGCCGTATAAGGGAGGATGTTCCTAGGTAGTTAACGTCCCTACCCCTACTTATTTCACCTTTACATATGGTACATATGGCAAGACAGTTGTTTTCCGGATTTGGATAGAAATATTGCCAGACCAAAGAGGTGGAATGTTTGGTCTTCTGCCCAGGCATGACCGTGATGGGCTTTTTCATCCCACGGACAACAACTGTCTCCCCCGGAGCCTGATTTAAACAAACCATATCACCATCAGAATCCTCCTCGCCAACTTCCTACTCAGCGCCAGCTACACCAGTTTCCTCATCCTGTTGTACTTCAACAGTGACATCTTCAATTTGCATATCAGCAAGTGGACTGTGGGTGCTCCTTTCAGCACTTGCAGGGGGCGTGCAAATGGTGGAAAGAGCCACCTCTTCCCGTCCAGTGCTGGGAAGGTCAGGCATAGCAACCGCCACCACACTTGGACTCTCCTTGGGGATTTGTGATATTTCCTTAGAACGCACAAATCTTTGCTGTGCTTTTGCCAGCTTAACTCGTTTGATTTTTTTAGTGGGAGGAGGGCTTCCATCATCATGTGAAGCTGAACCACTAGTCATGAACATAGGGAAAGACCTTAGCCATTCCTTGCCACTCCGTGTCGTAAATGGCATATTGGCAAGTTTACGTTTCTCTTCAGATGATTTAAATGTTTTTTTTAAGGTCATTTTCCTGAACTTTGGCCCTCATTCAGAGCCGCACGTTAACAACAGTACGCTCGTTGCGTTCCGATGTTGACTAACCGCGCATGCGTTGGTGTTACACTGCGCATGTGCGTACGGCAGATTGCGTTTTTTTTTTCTCTCGTTCCTAAAATAGCGTACAGGAAGTGACATGTCAAATGTGATTGACAGAACAGGGCGTTTTTGGGTGTTGACGGGGGTGGAGATGAAAAAACGCAGGCGTGGCGAGGCGTTTTTGAGGCGTACATACATTAGCAGATGCGAACGTCAAATGTGTTCGGACCGTCTCATACGTCACTGGAACATCCGCTTTCCCTTCAAAATGCTCGCACAGCTTAGGGTCAGGATTACTCGACCACATTGGCGATGGCCTTCTCCTCCATCCCGGGACTCAACGATGGTGCTGCGATTAATCGCGGCTGGTCAGTAAAGTAATTAGTGTTGGATTGAAAACCGGCTTGGTATGTGTTTGGAAAGCAGTTTATTGGGAGAGCACAAAAGCGTACGCAGGTGGAAATCAGAGCTGCTAATGTCATGATTACACAATCAATTAGCGTACATTTTTGGTGTTTTATTTTGGCCACAATTTGTTGGTTATGGCCTATTGTAACAATAATGTCATCATGTTTTAATTAGCTCCCCTTTTTTTTGGTTTACTGTGGAATTTGCATCGCTATGTGATTTTTTAAACGTTCCTTAAAGAGGCCTTTTTTTTTTTTTAAGAGGGTCAGTTTTTGCCTTTAGGGCCAGGATTAAATGTAACCCATTTGTACAATAATGTCACAATACAATCTCAGTTTTTTGTTTTAAATTTATTGTTTAAACACAAACAAATTGGCCTAATATTTTTTGGCCTTTTTTTTGTGGCAAAGATATTTGTTAAAAAAATAAAAAAAGCCATAACTGGTAACATAAACGTAAATACCAATTTTTAAAAAATTTCACAAGAAAGGAGAGGGAAGTTTTGACCAGAAAGGAATATGAGCCAAGCACAGAAGGAGTGTGGTAAAAGTCGCCATTGCTGTCACCGTTTTCTCGCCCGTTTGGCTGGGTGAGGGTGGGCGCCAGACCGGGTCCGGGATGCCATCGGGCTGGCCTGTCCAGAGGCAGATATTGTGGCCTCTGGACTAGGCACAGGGCTAGGCACATTTGGAGGATTGGCTGATGTTGTGCCAGAGGTGGAGGATCCGGATGTTCCGGCAGGAAGGGAGGTCGGCTCCACCATGTGCTGGCGAACGAGCTGCTCCAGGGCATCGGCGATGCGGATGTTGGCCCTGGTATTTTCCGCCAGGGCCTGAGCAATGGTCACGTTGGCCGCAGCATTTTGCTCCAGGGCCTCAGCCACCCATATCAGACTGGCGTCCATCCTCTGCAGAATCTCCGTATGGAAATCCGATTTAAAATTGAGTTCTGTGAGGAGGCCCACTGCCTGCGAGGGGGCACGCCCTGGACTGGCTTCTGCAGGGTCCTCAGCCGGATGTACTGGTTCCTCCCCTGCAGAGCCAGCAGAAATTCTGCGGCCAAGGCTCCCCTCTGGAGCAGACTCATCCGCCTCTGTCTCTGTTTGGAAAAATGCGCAAAGACTCACATTAGAATCTACATATTGGCACAATAGCATTTCAGAGTTGGTGACATCACAAGACTTACCTTGGCCAACATGAGGAGCCGCAAAGTCTGGCATGTCCGTATCCATGTTGGACACGCCAAACACCTCCACAGCCTGCACACACCCCTGTGCCAGCTCTTCTAAGTCTGTCAACTCCAATGACACAGGGGTGGGACCCCCACCTGTCCCCCTTGCATGCCTAGCCCTGTCGGCAAGTTTTTGCTTGAGACGATATTTGAAGTCTGCCCATCTGTGGAATGAAATTGGAACCATTATCCTTTTTTTTACAATGGGGTTTGTTTATAGGATGGTAAAGTGTTTACTTACCGCCGTTTGACATCCCGGGCTAGACGGACATAATCACCCACCCTATTGACAGCAACGGCGACCTCCTCCCACATTCTCCACTTCTGGCTTTGGCTCATATTCCTGGCTGCCTGGGGCAGGATGTCAACGCACTTCTGGATCAAAACCTCCATCTCCTTGCTTGTGAAATGTGGCTGCCTTTGTTTTTTGGCAGCTTTGGCGGGTTGACTGGGGCCAGCAGTCTCTTCCATGTCATCCTCCTCACCTATTTGGGTAAATATGCAGATTTAGGCACTTCACAACTTGCACAATATTATGTTTTAAAAGAATCATTGAGACAAAATGCATGAAGGCCTTACCGCCGGATTTTTGGCCATTGTTTCCCTGGTCTGAAGCCATGTCTCTGCTTCCAGAATGAAATCAACCAGAAATTAAATGTGATTTCGTGACGTATTTATACATGCGTCCTTAGTTTGCGGCCGCATCATTGATTGTGCGTCCCTATGATTCATCCTTAATTTGTGCGGGAAAATAAACACTATTTATGGCTTGGTGTGTGTGGAGTCGAGGTTGCGTTGTTGGATTGTTGGCGGTTAAGTTGGTTGGATTTGGTTGTTTGCGGTTGGAGGATTTGGCGGAGTTTGTATTTTTTTGTTTTGCTACAGTTGTTTTGGTTTTCCGTTCGCATTTTTTTGGTTTTTTTTTTTTCCATCGTTTCCTGATTTGGTAAGTTTTGTGCAGTCTAATTTGTGCCCAATTGGTGTCTACTTCTGGTTTTTGGTTTTATATATTTTTTTTTACACTAATTTCATCTATTTTAGTTTGTTTTGGCTTTCGGACCCAAAGACCTTTTTGTTGGAAATCTTATACATTCGAGTTTGGTAAGTCCATTATTTTTCTTGCATTTGCGAACTAATTAACGCATTTTTGACTGTTGGTGTAGTGACTTGCATTTGCGAACTAATTAACGCATTTTTGACTGTTGGTGTAGTGACTTGCATTTGCGAACTAATTAACGCATTTTTGACTGTTGGTGTAGTGACTTGCATTTGCGAACTAATTAACGCATTTTTCGAGGCTTATTCATCATGTAAACCAGTTTTGCTTTTCCCTTTTCCATTTTTGGGGTCCATTTGACCCCTATTTGACGTACGGTGTGCAATGTCGTTTTCATCGATGGCCAAATGTGTGTTTCGCCTATTTTATGTGTTGGCTTGCACCAATTTGACAAACATAAAATCACCCTCTAAATTTTTGATGTCTCATTTTTGGCTTTTTTACAGTTTATACGTATCATGACAATACCCCGGCATGTAAGCAGCTATGGATGGTATTATAAAGCTAAGTTGTTTTAGGTTACTTTTGGGGTGGCTCAAAAGCCTTACATTGTAAACTTTGAATTTCAGGTAGATCTGGGGCGAATTGTTCTGGCCCTGCTCCCGGAAGACGACCAACCTCAAACTCGTCCCAGGCGTAGGCATCGTAGGCATGCAAGGCCCCAGATATTTCGAACACGTGTCACCCTTTTTGGAATGCCCGATGATGAGGTTTTAAGACGCTACCGTCTACCTCCCAAAATCATCATAGACACTCTCTCATTAATAGAAAGTGATCTGGAGCGGCAAATTGACAGTCCAACAGCAATACCACCACTGACGCAATTTATGGCGGTGTTACATTTCTGTGCCTCAGGATCGTTTCAAACAACGGTGGGAATAGTGGCGGGCATCTCCCAATCCTCCTTTTCCCGGATCCTGAGGGCAGTGATGGAGGCACTTTTCAAGCACCTCCATCATTTTATTAAAATGCCTTTGGATATGGGTGCCCTTAGTGTGGCCAAGGCCAATTTTTACCAAATAGCTGGCTTCCCACACATCATAGGGGTTGTGGATGGTACTCACATACCACTTCAGCCTCCAGCACGGCTGGAGGCAATATTTAGAAACCGTAAACACTATCACTCCCTGAATGTAATGGTGGTATGTGATGCCTCCCTCCAGATCCTGTCCCTGAATGCTAAATTACCAGGAAGTGCTCATGACTCCTTCGTCATCCGGCAATCAGGGATATGGCAGAAATTAACCAACCTACAAGCTGGTGATGCGTGGCTTCTGGGTAAGTGGAGACCTTTAGTACATAACAATGTTAAGCTTGATACACAGTGTTCCTGATGTTGTCTATTTTTTTTCACAGGAGACAGTGGATACCCTTGCATGTCCTGGCTGCTCACTCCTTATTTGGCTCCCACACCAGGGCCACAAAGTGCGTATAATTCCGCACTTACAGCCACCAGGCAAGTGGTGGAGCGCTGTATCGGCCTTTTAAAAGGCCGATTCAGATGCCTCCACCGCTCTGGTGGCGAGCTCATGTATGTGCCGGATATGGTGTCTAAAATTGTGGTCCTGTGTGGGATATTTCACAACATTGCCATAAGGAGTGGTGTCCCAATGCAGCCAGAGGATGCCTTACCTGAGGATGGCCCCCCCGAGGTTGGTCGGAGGTCAGTATGTGGGGGGGCCATACGCGATGATGTGGTGGCCCGATTTTTTAGGTAACTTGTAACAAAACTACAGTGTTTATACCTAATGTGTTTGTGTTTGTTTGCGAACATCTAATTTTGTGTTTTTTTTCTCACCATCTTCTGTTTGTTCACATAATCTTTGGCACTCCAACGCTCACTACTTCCTGCTACCCTTACCAAACCTGGATCTGGTCCTTTTGGGCATATATTCTGGAACCCATATCGCAACGCCATGTTTGTGGAATCATGTTGCCATGGTCCTTCGTCAACCAGTTCTTGATTTTTAGTTTTTATTTAATTATTTCTTGGTATGTGTTGTATTTGAATTTATCACTGTGTTATTTTTTTGGGAGTGACCACTTTGTTTTCTCTGTTATGTTGTGAATAAATGTTTGGAGAGTGAAATGGTCTTCCTTTTTTGGGACGTTAACAGCAAGTGTAACCAGGTTAACACAAGTTACATTTGACTAAGGGGTAATCCAGTACTGACGCCAGTTGAGCTAAACTGAAATATGTTTTCAGCTTCCCAACCCACACCAAAAGGAAGCCTGGCCCAACCTTGGGATTTGTAAGATTGGCCTAAGCAGCTTGCGCACCAACTAGGAACCTGTAAAATGTAGAAATATGTAATTGACACTACACCCAAATAGGGAAATGACATTGTTACTGTTATGTGTTTCTTGTGTCTGTTTGACATACAAAGACAAAACACAATCTAACTTTTAAAAAAGGGAAATCCTTGCAGGAACAGTCTACTTATGTCATGCTAAACTATCTTGGTTTTGGATGTGAAAAATGACCCAGAACATTTATTTGTCTGAAAAAATTTATTTGGAAACGTTAACAAAAATAAAAAAACTACTGCCGAAGGAGGCCAGACAGCCGGTCGAGGCCCACCAGAATGCCAATTACATGTTGGCGCATCTGGCCCACACAATCCGCCACCTCTTGCCGACGCCTCTGTTCCTCTGTGGGTGAGAAAAGTGTGTGGGTTAATACAACAATAGGGAATCCACATTAAAAAAAAAAAAAAACAACGAAATCACTCCTAAACCTAAAAAAAACAAAAAAAAAAGGGGGGGGCTGCCAAAAATACAAGGCCTATGTACAAATTCCCACAGGTGTGATATGTGTATGTTGAAATCACCAGGAAGAGGTAAAGGCAAACTGCAAAATCACCAAAAGTCAAGCCACAAAAACACGAAGAAAGGCACGACACATGATTACATACAAAAAGTTTGTGCTTTAAAAAAAAACAAAATAAAAACATACCGGGAGCCAAAACGGGAGCTCCGGAAATGCCTCCATGATCCTCCTCGGAGGATCCATCATTCCCCAAAGAATGGGGAGGAGTTATGATGGACTCCGGGGAGGGGGTAATTGGAAGAGGGGTGGGTGGAGGAGAGGGGGAAGTGGGACGGAGGGGAAGGAGGCCCGACATTTCCGGGAGAGGGTCTGGGAAGGATGGGGAGGAGTGGGGAATAGGGGAAAGATTTGGGGTGGAGTGTTGGCTGGGGGTTGGGGATAGTGTCCGGGAACGCCGTCTGGACGGACGGTGACGGCGGAGTCTTGGCTGTCCCCCTAAAATATGTCAACGAAATTGCGGTTAGTTTATGGACAAATCCGGGGACCAAAACTAAAAAAAAAAATAAACCCAAAAAATAAGCCAAATAGGAGTAGAATGAATAAATCAGAAAGAGAGGGAAAACATGCACACGCAGATATGAGTACAAATAAGAAATAGGACAGACAGGAAAACATGCACACGCAGATGAGTACAAATAAGAAATAGGACAGACAGGAAAACATGCACACGCAGATATGAGTACAAATAAGAAATAGGACAGACAGGAAAACATGCACACGCAGATATGAGTACAAATAAGAAATAGGACAGACAGGAAAACATGCACACGCAGATATGAGTACAAATAAGAAATAGGACAGACAGGAAAACATGCACACGCAGATATGAGTACAAATAAGAAATAGGACAGACAGGAAAACATGCACACGCAGATATGAGTACAAATAAGAAATAGGACAGACAGGAAAACATGCACACGCAGTTTGCCCCACAAACACAAACATTAAAACCACAATACATAACACTTACTTTCCAGGATCTGCATGCGAAAGCATGCCAGCAAGCGGGGCATTCGCCGTTGCAGGTCGGACCACCTGCGCTCCAGCTGCCCGATGTTGCGGCGTGAGCCGAAGGACCGCAGGCGGGACCGTGCCTCCGCATACGCGGAGCGCTTCTGCCGGTTGGTCATGGGTTGAGGTTGGCTGGTGATCCGGCGATCCATGACCTCCGTAAGCACCAGCAGCTCGCGCCTGGTGAATGCGGAGGCTCTCATGATGGCAATGGTGTTTTTCTTAAAAAACATTTTTGATAAAGTGTGTAAAAATTTACTGATTGGCTAATGTATTTTGGAAATTAACAGGAGCAATTTTATTGGTTAGTGTATGAGTCATGTGTTCGACAGGGCCAGAAATCTCTGGAGAGTTATGATAGGCTTGATGCAGTGACATGCGTAAGCAAATTTAAATAAAGAAATGAACCCAGAGAAATATGCGGGGATCCACAGCAATAGAACAATTGTTTAATTGTGGTTCACATGTTTTTTGAACAATAAAAGCGAATGTTTCATCCGTACGTATTCTGCGGGTAAACACAAACACGGACAAGAGTAAAGTTTCTTGCATTGTGTTGAAAAAAAAAAAACAATTAAGCTAATTGATACATTGATTGGCATGATACGATTGATGGAGGTAGGCAGAATAAAGGAGCAGGTAATCGACATCTGACAAGGCCACTTCCTGTTTATACTTGTGCGTGCGTTCCTTTCAAGCCATTTCGGGGATGTACGCTCGCTATTTCGTACGCTCGTTAGTTAGAGGGGTCGTCAGAGTTTAGGGAGGAATTTTAGATGCGAACGAAAATACGAGCGAGCCATTGAATTTAAATATTTTTGTACGTACGCCTAGCGTACGTGCGCCCACTTGCGAGTGGGTCTGAATGAGGGCCTTTGTCATTTGGGATTGTATGTGCCCTCTACTATGCCATTGGGCATCGGCCTTGGCAGACGACGTTGATGGCATGTTATCGTCTATGTCATGACTAGTGGCAGCAGCTTCAGCACTAGGAGGAAGTGGTTCTTGATCTTTCCCTATTTTATTTTTATCAGAGAAAGTTTGGTCCTCCTTTTATGTTATATTGCTATATACGTGCGGCTAAGGCGCACACAAACACAGAAAATAATTTTTTATTTTTGTTGGAGACTAGTGCACTTTGTGGGTTACACCACCCTTTAAGAAATGAGCCAGCCGGCCCTTTACTTATGGAACACAGGAGCACGCTTGGCGCTGCTCCTTTGTTGATGCACGTGCAGCTACAGCCCACACAATTCACAAACACAGAAAATATTTTTTTATTTTGTTTGGAGTGCCCTTTGGGGGTTACAGCACCGTTTAATGGACAAGCCAGCCGGCCTTTTACTTATGGGACACAAGCGCACGCTTGGCGCTGCTCCTTTGTTGATGCACGTGCAGCCACAGTGCACACAATTCACAAACACAGAAAAAAAAAATTATTTTGTTTGGAGTGCCCTTTGGGGGTTACAGCATCCTTTAGTGGTCAATCCAGCCGGCCCTTTATTTATGGGACACAGGCGCACGCTTGGCACTACTTTGTTGATGCACGTGCGGCTACTGCGCACACAATTCACAAACACAGAAAATATTTTTTTATTTTGTTTGGAGTGTACTTTGGGGGTTACAGCACCCTTTAACAGTCAAGCCAGCCGGCCCTTTACTTATGACACAGGCGCACGCTTGGCACTACTTTGTTGATGCACGTGCGGCTACTGCGCACACAATTCACAAACACAGAAAATATTTTTTTATTTTGTTTGGAGTGTACTTTGGGGGTTACAGCACCCTTTAACGGTCAAGCCAGCCGGCCCTTTATTTATGGGACACAGGCGCACGCTTGGCACTACTTTGTTGATGCACGTGCGGCTACTGCGCACACAATTCACAAACACAGAAAATATTTTTTTATTTGGTTTGGAGTGTACTTTGGAGGTTACAGCACCCTTTAACAGTCAAGCCAGCCGGCCCTTTACTTATGACACAGGCGCACGCTTGGCACTACTTTGTTGATGCACGTGCGGCTACTGCGCACACAATTCACAAACACAGAAAATATTTTTTTATTTTGTTTGGAGTGTACTTTGGGGGTTACAGCACCCTTTAACGGTCAAGCCAGCCGGCCCTTTACTTATGACACAGGCGCATGCTTGGCACTACTTTGTTGATGCACGTGCAGCTACTGCGCACACAATTCACAAACACAGAAAATATTTTTTTATTTTGTTTGGAGTGTACTTTGGGGGTTACAGCACCGTTTAAAAGACAAGCCAGCTGGCCCTTTACTTATGGGACACAGGCGCACGCTTGGCGCTGCTCCTTTGTTTATGCACGTGCCGCCACAGTGCACACAATTCATAAACACAGAAAATATATATTTTTTTTGTTTGGAGTGTACTTTGGGGGTTACAGCACCCTTTAACGGAAGAGGCCAGCCGGCCCTTTACTAATGGGACACAGGCCCACGCTTGGCGCTGCTCCTTTGTTGATGCACGTGCAGCCACAGTGCACACAATTCACAAACACAGAAAAAATTATAATTTTTTTTGCACTTGGTGGGAGCACCCCTGATGGACAGAGCACCCCCTGGACAACACTACAACACCCCTTTAGGACTGGGACACTGCACAGGACTTTGGAGTGGACACAGCCCTATGGACAACTGACTGCACAACACAGTCCAGCCAGCCCCTATGGACTTTGAAGGAGTGGACACCTTGAAGGAGTGGCCCCTATGGACAACAGCAGCACAGCGCAGCACAGCACAACACTACACTGCACTACACTACTCTACACTGCCCAGCCAGCCCTAACTCCCACCCTCCCTCTTCACTGTTCACAGCCGAGTGAGAAAATGGCGCCGATGCGGGTACCTTATATAGGATCCAAAACCTGCGAGACCCGGAAGGCGGGATTACGATGTTTTGCCTCAATTCGGGATCCGAGTCAGGCGGGAAAAGTCGAGCCTGACTCGGATCGGCCTCGAATCGGGGGGCTCGGGGGGGTTCAGATTTCAGGAATCCGAACCCGCTCACCCCTAATTAAAACCTATTCTTTGGCGGCTAATTATCGGATCGCCATGGACTGGATAGGAGGTCATAGTCATTATAGTAATTATGGCATTGAACAAGCATTTAGTCCTGGAACTCATTTGTAACTTCCCATCCTCTCTCCTGACAGATATCAAAGAGAATATACTTTTGTCTACCACATGTGCGGCCTGGAGACAAACTCGCTCAATGTTAAAGATATCTTGGTCTCACACATTTTTTCTCCCACTATCAGATAACCCTCTTTTTCCTGGTGGATGGACATCCCCCTACACAAAAACCTGGTCCCTTCATGGTTTACGTTACTTATGTCATATGATAGATGTTGATACTCAACAGCCTTACTCACATGGTCAACTTCAACAGCGATTTCCTAATTTATCTATTCCTATTTTTCCTTACTTACAAGTATCTAGTTATTTACAAAGAACAAAGAGAGGGTTTATGGAGACAGATAATCAGTTTAAACTTGATGACGCACTTCGTTTAAAACTTGGTGATCCTTTTTCTTCTTCCGATATATACTCGTATATAAGACCCACAATAGATTTATTTAAAATAACAGGAGGTCTTGCCAAATGGAAAAAGGATTTCCCAGAGCTAGATTTATCCTTCTTAACTCAAGCTACCAGACGATTAAACAAAGATTTGATATCCATTTCTTACGCAGAAATGAATTACAAAATCCTACACAGGGCATACTATACCCCTAGATTACAATATTTAACCGGGAAATCTGCAAACGCCAATTGTTTTAAATGTAGAGCACCAGACGCTGATATATATCACTGTCTGTGGTCATGCACATATGTTCAACAATTTTGGGAACAGGTTTATTGGTATATTAAAAATACGTTACATATAGATTTTGTGATGACCCCGGAATGGGCCTTTTGGAACAGATACGAATTATCCTCAACACATACAATGACTAAATCAGAGAAATGTCTTTTGACTAAAATAGCAGCTACAGCCAAAAAAACTATTTTATCCTGTTGGGTTGAACCCAATGTACCCTCTATTAATCTGACGTTGCCAAGAATAGTTTATTTGTTTAATATGGATTGGTCCTCTACATCTATTGACAAAAAAAAATTGTCAGGGAAATTGTTTTCAATATGGCTCCCTCTCATTCATACATTATTGCCTGAACTGAAAGCGGCTCTTAAGCGCAGTTTTCAATGGACGACCTGGTACAGTTTAGCAGTTATGGAAGGTCAAACACCTTTTTAAAATGTAGGACAATACAAGTGTTAATGTTAATGATTTGAAGAATTTGTATGGTTTTTGCTTTTCTTCTTTCTCTTTTTGGTAGATTTACGAGGAAATTATTTACAAATAAAGCGATGATTAGTATAAAGGTTAAACAAGACACTAGTACTCCAGATGACAGTTGGAGTAACTTATTCATAATTTAACAGACAATCATTGTGTCCTAGGATTGTGTAATGGTTTATTAAATGACAGAGTGGGAAGGAGAGAGGAAGAAGAAATTGTTTTTGTTCTGTAATAATTTCATATTGTTCAAAAAACAAAATTCTGTAACAATGTAATACTGTGAATTTGTGTCAAATAATAATAAAAAAAAACGTAAAAATATTTCACAAGCACGCACAGCACTGTATTACACACTGACTAGTGATTTCATGACTTTAGTAGCAGGCTCTGTTTAAAAGAGGTGTCTCTGTATTACAAACTGAGTGTGCGTTGTAAGGCGCACACTTGCGGCAATGGCAGCACTGTCTGCGCTTTGGTGGCTGTCAGCTCCGAGGGGCTACAATGGGATCTCTGGTGCATGCCCAGTGGAGGTGTTGCAATGGGACCTCTGGAGCATGCCCAGTGGAGCCACTCCATACGCCAGTCGCGCTATGCTGTGGCGTATGGAAGATCATAGCACTATGCATGCCCAGTGTGTCGGGAGTCACACACAGTGTATCCCAGACTTACAGTAAACACTATAGTGACTTCATGACTTTAGGAACTACCGTTGAGCAAGCTGTTTGCAAGAGGGATCTCTGTGTAAACAAACTGACTTGGGTTGAAGTCGCTCTGTCGCACTGTCCCAGACTTAGACATTATAGTGATTTCATGACTTCAGAAACTGGTAGTGGGCTCTGTTTGAAAGAGGGGTATCTGTATTACAAAATGACAGTGCGTTTTAAGACGCACACTTGCATTTACAGAAGGTTAGAACTTGTCAGTATTGTCCTTTAAATTATATAATTGGTCATATTAGGTAGCAAAGTGAACTGCATGTTGTTTGTGCCATTATCACATATCGGCATCAATAAACTGCATTTCTATATTTTATATATAATTGAGTCCAGGGGCTATCTATAATGGGTGCAGGGTGTGCACGGCACACAGGACCACACCACACACCCTGCACCCATACTTCCTAATACTTACCTCTCAGAAGTCCCACATCGGCTGGAGAGGCACTACATAGAACGCCTGGAAAATGGCCGCAGCGGCCACTTTCCCGGCATTCTGCGCTTGCGCAGTAGGAAAATCACTGGTAAAATGTCTACCACACCATTTTCCTGGTGTCCTGCGTATGTGCAGTAGACTCTGGGTACAGACTAGCGCCCGGAATCTACTGAACCTGTCAGATCGCTTTGGCCGCCGGAGAGAGAGCAGGGTGGTGAGTGAACACGGGCCCCCTCCTCTCTAAATACGCTCCTGATTGAGTCTCATTGTATATTTGCCGACTGACAAGGAAAAAAGTGAATGTTACTTCTCAATCAAAGCATATTACAAGCGGGGAAAACAAACCAGAAGTGTAGTAACCCCTCTTTGTACCGTGGGCCTGATTCAGACCAGTTCGCTATGCTGCGTTCACATGTAGCCTGCCGATGTTTGCAGAATGCACTTGCGTATAAGTCACAGTGCGCGTGTGCGAACCAGTCTATGTGCCTGTATACAGACGCTACACTAGAATGAGTGACAGGACGTGCCGTTTGTGGGTGGTGATAGGGGGTGGTCGATGGAAACGGCGGTGTGGTGGTGCGAACGCAGGTGTGTCTGTGCATCTGAACGCTGTTTCAGGTGCGTGCATAATGAAGACGCATCGTCAGCATACACGTCACATGGCTGAATTACACACAGCAGCACTCGTAGTACTTGCGGTAGGGTATGGTCAGCCACAAGTGCTGCATATGGGTCCGATGTTACTCGATGTTACCAATTGTTGAATACACTTCCTGGAGATGACGTATGTTACTAAGGAAAAGTAGGCGACTTGTGTCAGGCTGGTGGGCGTCTAAATACATACCGCGATCGCACGGCAAGACATAGTGGGCATGCTAATGTCTTGCTAGCGATCGCAGAATTTGCATACTTTGGCTGCTGCCCGCTGCATGCGAATGAATCCTAGCGAACGGGTCTGAATCAGGCCCCAAGTTCCAAGTAGAAACAGCTACTGGGGTCTTGCAGAAATTTAGGCTCTCAATGTGTAGACCTGCAACCTGGTAGAAAGGTGATCTCCGCAATAAGGAAACTATACATTCAATGCAGAGAGGTTGTTTGGAACTCTGGGCCTGATTCAGAGCCGCTCGTAAGCGGCCGCTCGTTCGCTCCGAGCGATGTTCGCACATCTGCGCATGCGTATGGGTTTTAGTACGCATGCGCAAACCAGTCAGTGCGGCCGAAAATCGTGTGCTCACAAAATAGCGAAGGGAAGGTGCTTGAAAACGGGGAGTGGAGATCCGAACGCAGGCGTGCCAAAAGGTAAAAAAACGGCCGTGTGGTGTGCATAATTAACAAAGCAGCGTCATCGACCACGTCCGTTGGGTGTCTTTTAGCCAGAACTGCTCGCATGATTGCGGTAGGAAAATGCAACCACATGAATAGCGAGCAGTTCATTCGCCTTTCGATGTACTCAATTAATCTAATAAATAGCGGAGATGACGTATGATGCGAGCGGCCAGGGGGGCGTTTTTTACAAAAAAAAGTCCACATGTTTTGTTCGCTCGTTCAGACATAGAGGCGGCAACAGACCGCAAAGAGCGAACGGTCAATTTAAATAGCCAGCCCCTTTTTCTGGACAAGCGAGCGCAAATAGCGTCCGGCTCTGAATCAGGCCCTCTGTATGTAGACAATCACTGGAGACGCAAGCCTGGATGTGCTGTTCCATGTAGGGGGGCCATAGTATGAGCATGTGAGAGCTACACCAGCTTAGGCCCCAAGTGAAGAGCAGTCTACAGCAAGCAGGAGGCTGCTTTCAAGAACTATGGGGTCTATTTACTAAGCAGTGTTAGGAGACAGTGAAAAGTGATAATGGACCAGCCAATCCGCTCCTAACTGCCATCTCACAGGGTGTGTTTGAAAAGTGACAGTTGGGAGCTGATTGGCTGGCACCTTATCACTTTTCACTGTCTCCTAACACCGCTTAGTAAATCGACCCCTAAATTAGCTAAATTATCTATATCTCTACAAAGTGGAACCGATACTTTTTTCATTTAGCTCTCAAGGGATTTATTAAAGCACAAAAAGTTCTGGAAATCCATATATATAATAGAGTGTATGCACAAAGATGCTGTTGCGATTGGGTCAGACGGTATCAGAAATCAGAAATAGGGTGGCAAAGTGATCTATATTCCTGGGTGGTGACTGAGAGGTTTTCAGAAGTGAACACAAAAAAGTCTGTCTCATGGGCATGTTATGGGAGCGTCGCAGGAGTGTTAGTGTAAGCGGCTGCGCTTCCAAATGCGCAGCCGCAGCCATAGGGCTGGTGAAAGTGTCCATGTTGCATGCACCATAAATGTATTAAACACACTGTAGTGCCACCAGTTCACTTTATACCACACAGAAACCCTGGTTCACATATGTAACAGTGCCCCCACATTGGTGATGTAGTTATATATGCCTCCCACCAGTGTGTGCCAACCCCTAATATAACCTAACTTGTTATGTTAGACAAGATTTTATAAGAGGATTAATAGGATTTGAGAAATAACATCAGAGATCTTTTAGGACTAGCATGGTGTGAGGGTTGAGATAGTGGTTAGGTTGAAATGAGAGATTGTGTTACCAGTAGATCAGCAGCAATAGTTATGCTAATTGTAGTTCTCACATTTAGTAGTCCCGTTTTCCATGCCAACTATAAATGGCTGTGGAGAATGGCGGTGCTATATAAATACATTCTAATGATATGATAAGTTGATAACACACCTTGGCTCTAAAGCACGGGAATATAGTTACTGGCCAGAACCAGAATAGACAGGCAATTGTAGTCAGGCAAGATCAGTCAAGAAAGTACAAGAGCTTAGGGCCTGATTCAGAGCCGGACGCTCTGACCAGAGCGCTCGCTCTGAATCAGGGCCCTCCTCCATTAATATGGAGCGTCCTCCTGGACGCTCGTATAGCTGTGGGTCACCACCCACAGCATATACGAGCGTGCAACAAGATGGTCGCGATGGTCTTGACCATCGCGACCATCGGACTTGCTAGTGAAACCCTGTGGTCGGGTTTCTCAACCGCAAGGCCAGGAGTGATTTTGGCTCTATCAGAGCCAAAATCACTCCCACTGACATCACTAGTGATGTCAGTGGGGCCGGCTACAGACGGTAGGCGTTCCCATGGGAACGCCTCCGTCTGGCAGGCACGCCCCCGGCACGCCCACCAAAGGGGGCGTGCTGTCAATCAACATCGACAGCACGCCCCCTTTGGTGCGAGACCCGGAGTGATGGAAAGTCCTTCGCTCGCCGGGTTTCGCGCATGCGCACGATGGAGCTCCCTCCGTCGTGCGCATGCGCAGTGGGGACCATCGACCCACTTGCGAGCGTACTGCCGCTTGCGAGTGGGTCTGAATGACCCCCTTAATTCAAAAGCAGGGTCAGAAACAGCACAGGTCACAGAGTAGAATAGCTGGGTAGTCTAATGAAAGGAGTCAATTGTAATGAATATCACAAAGCAGAAACAAACTCTGGACATGTACTAAACCTATAATAGAGGTATATTTACTAACTAAAGTACAGGTTTTTAGAAGCGCAGATGTTGTCCATAGCAACCAATCAGATTCTAGCGGTTATCTTCTAGAAGGAGCTAGATAAATGATAATTAGAACTTGATTGGTTGCTATGGGCAACAACTCCACTTCCAAAAACCTGCTCTTTAGTAAATATACCACCTAGGCATGTAATTTATTCTAGAATGGGACAAATTTTAGCACTGAGACTTGTGGGTTCACCCTATGCACAAAACACTGGTCCTCAATCAGCAGTGCACGATGATTGGGAATCTGCAGAGGTGCCTGACCCGTTCTGTGCATGGTCCCAGTGCAGGATGGGAGATCAGCTGACTGGAGCCAAGGAGGATATCACCGGAGCCCGATCACCAGAGGTAAGTGCAATTAAGTGAGGGAGGGTCGCGGGGGGAGTCACGGGGGTAGGGGGGTCGCGATCGCAGGGGCGGGGGTTAGCGGCGGAGCGGGGCTCAGCGGCGGCCGGTCGGCACATGCGCGGGCACTTGTCACGGTATTTTTTGCGAAAATACCGTGATAAGTGTGTGGAGGATATTCGCAGGGACAGAGCTTTATCGCAAGCTCTGTCCCTGCAAGGGATTTTTAGTAAATCCCTGTGATAATGTGTAATATCACATTACAATCTGCATTACAAATACGGATTGTAGTAAATAGAGCCCTATGTGTGATATTTTATGTTATATGACCATAGGAAGCAATTTAGTCATTATAATGAGGGGTTCTTGGGAGGGGCGTAACAAGGTATTTGAAGGCCCCATAGCAAACATTTTTAAGGGCCCTAATGTACCACCCAATGGTGGAAAATGTAACTTTGACAAGGAAGATTGGCTCCCCTTAGCTCTGGGCCCCATAGCAGTAGCACCCCTTGCACCTATGGTAGTTACACCAATGAGTCTGAGAGATAGGAAGTAGCAATAAAGCACATTATGACCATTATACACAAATGACAGTTATTTATCAGTGTTTCTTAATTCTCTCTCGCACCTGTCAGAATTAGTGTGATTTACATTACCATTAAATATTTCTCACACTTCTAATATGAAATGAATGCATCTGTGGGGCAAAATTAACTTTATTTCACTAGATAGCTTGATTCAAATGTATTATTTATTGATTTTATTCACATAGTCAATTGTTCAGGGTTTTGTATTAAAAGTATATGTGCCCTGACATATCTGCAAAAGCTATAAATAATGTGATGTACAGGTGGTCACTAACAATCCTAAAATATTTCCAGACATAACACTGGGCCTTTAATCTCTGAATATGATTGTAGAGAATGACCGAAAATGGGACGTGCCTAATTAACTTAGGTCACACACCCTTGAGTGACGTTATTTGGGGGCGTACCCGCATGGCACGCCTCCCGTGTAACGTCAGGCTTGGGGGAGCCCAGCACTCGTCACTAGCTGGGCTTCCCCCAGCATCTCCCGGCACTGAATGGATTCCGCGTGCAGCATCCATTCAGCCTCCAGGGTCCGGCACCGCCACATAGCTGTGGGGGTACCCAACCTCCCGTTCACACTACCCGCGGGCCACTTCGGCCCACGGGTGGAACAGCGGGACAGTGCTGTCCCGCTGAAATCGGGATGTTGGGGAGGGGTACGCCCCCTATGGGGTGGCGCCCCTGTTCGACCTCACTGGTCGAACACCCCAAAAGTGGGCCCTGGGGGTAATACATGCTTGCCATCTTATAAATTCTCCTACCTGGGAGAAGCCAGGGGAGGAAAAGCAGGTAGGTGGAGTGGGGGATGGTTGCATAATTAAGCCCCACCCATTATGGGAATTTGCTGTGAACGCCGGAGATTTAAAATAGAGGCTAAATGACGCAATACTCATATAGTTAGTCAGGCCCCGTCCCATTGCACGGACCCGACGATCCCCAGTAATATTCTCCCCATTGTGTTCACTTCACTAGGAAGTGGGCAGACGGCTGTAGAAGTGCCAACCCTTTCAGGATTGCGGGGGGGTTAACCGAATAATCGAGAGCATCCCGCAACTTCTGGGAAAGTAGGCAAGTATGGAGTAACATTGCAATATACATTGGGACAGATGTACTAAGCTCTGGAAAGTTATAAATTTTTCAAATACAGCCTGTAAGCTGACAGTTAGGAGCAGGGGCATTTTAAGAGAGGAGGGGGCCTGTGTGCTGCCTCCATTTGGGCCCCCTCCTCTCTGTCAGCACACTAAGAGCAGTAGATTCTGGCTTTATGCCAGAATCTACTGCGCATGAGTGGGTCTCCGGGAAAATGGCGCCTGCACCTTTTTCCCGGGACATCTTTTCTGCACATGCGCGAGTCACCGGGAAAATGGTCGCCACCATTTTCCAAGTGATTTGTTGCTGCTCTGCAGCGCCGGTCTGCCATATAATACAGAGCGTCACAGTGCTCACTAAATAATGCTGAGAGTGCTGCAGTGACCACCATATAATAGAGACTGCTGCAGAGCCCACCATATAATGCAGAGAGTATCGCAGTGATCACTATATAATGCAGAGTGTCGCAGTGCCCACTATATAATACAGAGAGTGTCTCAATGACCACCATATAATGAAGAGAGTGGGCCATTAACCTCCACATAATGCAGAGAGTGTCACAGTGCTCACTATATACTGCAGAGAGTGTCGCATTGCCGACCATATAATGCAGAGAGTGTTGCAGTGACCACCATATAATGAAGAGAGTGCTGCAGTATCCACCATATACTGCAGAGTGTCGCCGTGCCCTCCATATAATGGAGAGTGTCACAGAGCTCACTATATAATGCAGAGAGTGTCGCAGTGCTCACTATATAATGACAAGTGTGTTGCAGTGCCCTCCTTATACTACAGAGAGCAACACAGTGACCCATATATAATACAGAGTGTTGCAGTGCCCACCATATAATACAAATGTGTCGCAGTGCATATAACACAGTTAATATGAATACACCCTTCACACGCACACAATATTAATACACACCCCCAACACACACATACATTAATACACCACCTCCAAACGTAGACAATATTAAAACACAGCACCCTCCAGACAAAAACAAATCCACCACCCTCCACCCAAAATCAGAGCCGTAACTAAACTTTTTGGTGCCCTGTGCCAGAGAGAGCCTTGTGCCCATCCCCCAATTTTTTAAACAGGGACATAAGATAGTGCACCTGAAAAAGGGCCATGGCCTTATGGGGACGGGCCAGGGAAGAGATAGGGGAGGCCAGGAGATGCTGGGGATAAAAGAAGAAGCTACAAGTAAGAATGACAATAAATAGGGAAATTGACAGGCCCCAACAGCGCCCCCTGCCCTGCAGTGCTCTGTGCCATGGCACTGGTCGCACCACCCTAGTTACGGCCATGCCCAATATACCAGCCCCCTAAGATAACGCTAAAACATTTTCCACACCACCATTTGCACTTATCTGCCCTGGGGGAGGATATGTCTCTCAGTGATGGATGGAACTGGTTCCTCTGATCTGTGTCTGTGCAGTGACCGCCTGCAGCAGCCTGGGCTTCTCCCCCTGCTGGCTGCGCATGACATCACTACAGGAATCAGCATGCAGCTGCTGCTTTTATAAAACACACAGTCTTCCACAACACAAATATAAGCCAGCGCTCTCCACCCCCCACTGCAAACCCCCCAGCCACCAGCCACGTCAGTGAACAGGGGAGCCTCTGATCTGACTGCCCAACAAGAGGGGAACATCTGCAATGGCTTTGCTAAGCTCCTCCCCTGTGACATCACCTGAAGCCAGCCACTTGCTGCCCTCTCCCCACAGCCTGCAGCCGCTGGGTCGGTCAACAGCTGATGACTGCCTGGCAAGCATCTGCGCTTTGTAACACAGCTCCGGTGACATAAATCACTGGGGTCCACCGCATCCCTCACTCACTCATTTGTCCATACTGTAATAAATTCTTAATGCCACAATTGATCTTTCTATCTTACTGCTGTGCATCTGCCATACTGCTCTTGGTAGAGGAGAAAATAAAGTGCTAGTTCTCCTGCCAGTTGTGAATAATCTCCAGCCACTTCCCCACTCTTCAGCCTTCTCCTTGTGTCTCTCTAGCCTAATTTCCCTGTGTTTCTGCAGCTCCAGACCCCCAGTGTCTCTCCAGCTCCAGCCAGCCCTCTTCTGTCTCTCCAGCCCCCAAGTGTCTCTCATGCCAGCCACGTTATGTCTCCAGCCTTGCAGCTCCCCAAGGGTTTCCACAGCCTTCTGTCTCTCTAGCCAGCCCCATCTCTCCAGCACCCCAGTGACTCTCAAGCCAGCCATGATCTGTCTCCAACCCCTCCAGTATCCCTCCAGCCAGCCCCATTCTGTCTCCAGCCCCCTATTGTCTCTCCTACCAGCCATGTTCTGTCTCTAGCACCCCAAGTGCCTATCCAGCCAGCTACCTTCTATCTCCAGCCCCACCGTGTCTCTTCAATCAGCCCCCTTCTGTCTCTAAATCCCCCAAGTGCATTCCAGCCATCCCCCTTCTGTTTCTCTATCTCCCTAAGTGTCTCTCCTGCCAGCCACATTCTCTCTCCAGCCCTGCAGTGTTTTGTACAGCCAGCACCCTTCTGTCTCCTGCCCTTCAAGTGTCTCTCCAGTCAGCCTCCATAAATTGCCAGCCCCCCAAGTGTCTCTCCAGTCAGACCTTTTCTGTCTTCATCCCAAGTGTCTCTCCTGACAGATATCTTCTGTTTCCAACCCCCCAAGTGTCTCTCCAGCCAGCCCATTCTCTCACCAGTCCCCCCAAGTGACTCTCCAGTCCCCAAGTGTCTCTCCAGCCAGCCCCCTTCTGTCTCCAGCCCCCAAGTATTTCTTCAGCCACTCCCCTTAAAATACCAGCACCCCAAGTGTCTCTGCAGCCAGCTCTTTTCTGTCTCCAACCTTCCAAGTGTCTCTCCTACCAGCCACTTTCTGTCTCTAGTCCCCAAGGTGTATCTGCAGACAGACTCTTCTGTTATCAGCCCCTCAAGTGTCTCTACAGCCAGCCCCTTCTGTCTCCCTAGTCAACCCTTGTCTCTCCATCCCTCCAAACCAGTCCCTACTGTTCCAGCTCCCCAAGTGCCTCTCCTGCCAGCCACATTTTGTCTCCAGCACCTCAAGTGTCTCTCCTGCCAGCCCCCATTTATCTCCAGCTCCCCCAATGTCTCCCCAACCAGTCCTGTCTCTCCAGACCCCCCAATTGTCTCTTCAGCCAGTCCCATGCTGTCTCCAGCACCTCCTGTGGAGTGCCAGGACCCTTCATATCTCCAGCCCCAATGTGTCTCTACAGCCAGCCCCTTCTGTCCCCAGCCCCCAAGTGCGCATGCAGCAGTTATAGATGAATTTATCTGCGACCCTTGTGACAGACCCTGAAAGTTGGCAACCAGAGGCCAGTGCTTCCATTCACCACTGATCCCATCTACACATTCCCTCCTACACTGCTGCAACCAATGGAAATCTCTATCACACCTGACTATCCCCAATCTTTTAAATTTAAAAGCTCTCTGAAATCCCATCTCTGTATAAGAGTCTACCCCTTTACAAGTCTCATTTACTACTGTCCAGAGCCGTAACTAGGCATTTTAGTGCCCTGCGCCAGAAAGAGCATTTGTACCCCCTCCCCCCCTATGTTTTAAACAAGGATAATTTGCGGCGAAGGTGCACAACAAAAATAAAAGGGTGTGACCTCATGAGGAAGGTACATGGTCACACAAAAGTCCCTTTTTTACATTACACTTCACAGTACTGTCTGTTATTCCTATTACACCACAGTAGTGTCTGTTGTTCCCATTACATCACAAAGTAGTACCCCAAACCCCTTATACACATTACGCTACACAGAAGTACCCCTTTTACACATTACGCCACACAAAAAATAATAATAATAATAATAATAATAATAATAATAATAATAATAAACAACAGCATTACTGCTTGGCTGGAGGAGATGGAAAAATACTGATACGGTTTAAAAAAAAACTACCTAATGCACATTGTCCTTTCTTTGTAGTTGAGTTTATGATCTGTTTTCTGTTTGTTCTGCTTGTTTCCACAATTCCCCCAGTTAGAGGTGTTACAAGTTATGCAGTTATTATGTGAGAACTGATGTATGTGGCAAGGTTGCATCCCATGGGCAGAAAGCCAGAATTATTACTACTCTATAAAAAGAATGAAATTGTAATTGAAAATCTATGAAGGCATTCTTTGTTGTGGAAGATGATCTTTTAAGGCCCAATGAATACAGTATCTGTGGAGTTTTGCTTTATATAAAATTTCTGATTTTTCAAGAGAATTTGTTTTATCGACTTCATTTCTGTTTTCACTAAGTCCAAATCAGCAAATTGGCCTTTCCCCCTCACTGTCTATATACTTACCACGTTATGTCCAGTCTGGAATTTACTGTACATGGGTATTCCTGCAATAAACTAAAGGTGGGAAACACTGCTGCTGCCCAAAACATATTTGGTGTTAATAATTCTTTGCTCAATTAAGGGGAATTAGTCTCATAGTAAATGCACTTTAACCATTTTACTGCTAGAGACATATAAATTTTTTCCCCCAGATATTTAACACTTTAGGAATATAAGAAACAAGGAACCACCGCACTCTAGAGCACTGGTGTCAAACTCGGGCCCTCCAGCTGCTGTGGGACTACATATCCCAGCATGCCCTGCCACAGTTTTAGCATGCCCTAATAGCAAAACTCTGGTAGTGCATGCTGGGATGTGTAGTTCCACTGCAGCTGAAGGGCCTGAGTTTGACACCACTGCTCTAGAGGGATTAGACTGAAAAAAAGAAAAGAAAAATGCCATAAAACAATATAGCTCTTATGGGAAGATGAGAAGCTTTTCCCTGGCCACAGTACTTGTACATTGAAAATACACAGACTTTTTACTCCCTATTGGTTATATTAAATATATGCCTGTTTGTTTATTTTCTCTTATTTTACACAAATATGTTGCTGTATGTGCTGCAGTTAATTCTCTTATAAAACTTTATCACAATGTGCATTTTATTGATTTTTTTTTTTGCTGTTGTAAGTTACATATCACATATGCTGTATCTAATTTGCAAATAAATAAAATTAAAAAAATAACGTACGCTTGTGTTTTGCAATACAGTAAAGTAACTAGCTGAAAATAAGAAACAAATGCAAATTTATCTATTGTACCCAGAATGTCAGATTCTATTTTTTCTTCTTGGCTTTCAAGTGTTTGCATGTGTATTTCTAAAACAACACAAGCATTAAATCAATGTACAGTTTCCCAGAGAAAGCCTGTTTAATGTACGATTCCAGAATAATTTATTTTGGCAAAGTAAAAAAAAAGTCTCCACTTTTAAGCTTCTAAGAAATTTGAAGTTGGCATTTGTGACAGATCAATCTATTAATAAATATATCTCACTTTACATTAGTCATTCATGTTTTGAAGTGCACATTCATTACACTTAAAATTAACTCGAAAGAGGATCATGTTCTGTTAATATATTTTATACTGTACACAGTGAATTATCTTAAAACTATTTATAGCAATACGATTTTGTAGTCTGACATAGAGAAAAATACTTTCAGTGGTTGAAGAGTATACGGGGCCCAATGGGATTTTATCGCTCTCTGTGGGATTGTGTTCTTCCTTATTTAGGAATACCACACATGGCTAAATGCCTGGCACTGATCTATTTAACGTAGACATAACACAGGTCCAGTACTGGGTACAGTGCTAACAACCACTAGCTACACAAATTCAGTCTGCTCCACTACTGGTTCACAGGTAAGCAGCTTTAAAATTAAGGTTTACAGTGATGTGTGAAGACCAGATATACTTAATGCTATATGAAACAAGATTTGGTGATGAGGACTTTAGGCAAAAGCAATATACACCAACAATAGAGTAAATTGATAACATATCATACATTCACTAACATAAAAAATAAGGGGTATGTGTTATCCCAGTGAATGTTGTATGTGTATATAGTCAAAGGAAAGTATTGGCATTATAATTTTTTTTATTCATTATTATTCACTGTGGTTTTAGAAATAAAGTGTAGTATTTGAAATATAAGACCTTACTTGTTTTTACTGGAAAAATATTTCACTGCCTCAACTTTGAAAATAGCATTTTATGATTATGTTTTTTAATATTGCAAATATATTGCCTTTTTTAAAAATGGATTATCAAAAATCTGAAGGAGCAAAAAAATATATATTAGTATTAATTATGTTGCATCAATAAAAATAAGTTTTATATCTAATGTTCATAAAATAATCTTATTCAACATTTTTATAGTTACAACATCAGTGGTTTGCACCATCATTTTTACTGAAGTAAAATAGTTATGTGATTGAGTTTACATAACAAAAAAATAGATATCACTCAATAAATGTAAATAACCTATTTTAGCACCTTATATCTGTCCCAGGAACATAACTAATGTGTATGTATAGTTTGTATGCACATTATTTTTAGAAGACAAAATGCATGCAGCATTTCTAAGAACATTTAAAGTTAGATACTACATAATTCACAAAATTAAAAGGCCACATTATTACTTTTTCATGCCCACATCTCTGTTTGTCACCCCCCCACACACACACACACAAGCACCACTAAATACAACACAACATATCCTCCCCAAAACTGAAAATTTCAACTTTATGGTGCAGCAAATATTTATCTGAGAACAATATAATTGCTTTTTAATTTACTTTTAATATTACTTTACTTTGTCTTTGTATTTTTGTTTGTATTTAAATAATTACAGTTATGTCAAATTATATTGATTATGGAGGTATTTTTTTTTATAATTTCTAAGATTTCAAAACATTCAGAATATTAATTTCTATTATGTTGACAATGTTGTATACCTACAGTGATACATTGGACAGGTGGGTGATTCACTAATTAAAAAAAACTATATTAGACATAAATTATAAGCATTTTTTTTAAACATTTCAATTCATAAATTATTGCTTGACAAACATTTATTTGCTTTTATTGTCATGAGTTTCCTTTGGAATATTACTAAACACTTTGCATGCTAAAACAGATTCAACAAATAAATATTTTCATGTTTAACTAATACATTGTGGTACAGCCTTTGCATTAATTTGAAGAAATCCTCACATAACATGCATTACATAACATAACATGCATTAGTCACTAAAATCTAGTACTAAGTTGCTGTGGTTCTGCCACAAACCCTAAACTGAGAATTTACCACAGTGTACAGAGACCATCCAAAATTATTATAGTAAAATGCAATCTCTGCCTCATATTCATAATATACAGTAAGCAAACAATTAGCAAAAAATAATTTACAAAAATTTTCTATAGATACAATGATAAGTATTTTAATAAATACTCCCCCACGCCTTCTAAAGAATTGAATAGTAGTGTAACTTGTTTGTTTAACAACATGGTTGGTGAATTGGTTAGCATTACTGCCTCATTGACTTGAGGTCATGAGTTAAGTTCCTAACCAAAGCATTATCTGGAGTTGTTATGTTCTCCACGTATTTAAATTTCCTTCCACACTCCCTAGTGTATATGTGTTTATGTGATAGGGAATATAAATTGTGAGCTTCACTGGGGCTAAAATATTCTCTGTAAAGCGCTGAGCAATTAAATAAATAATAAGATCAGTGCTTTTCATGAGAACAGAGTGTAATGATTAAGGAAAGTATTTCAATATCATAAAAATATTGTTTTTTTAATCAAACTATTGTTAATACAGCAGAGTTCAATAGCTATGAAAGGTGAAATAGTATTTATTTTTCAGTGTTGCTGTTACTCAACTTTATATTAGTTATCATTTCTTACATAAATATCTAGACAAGGCATATTTTCTAACACACAAAGTCAGTGCTATTTCAGTGTTTTACTTTTGTATACTTTAGTCACCTGAGCAAATATTGAGGATACTTCCTATTAATTAAATTCATAAAGTGACCCCATTGTATGAGGGCAAGAGGTGCTCTGTGCAGAAAGAATTATGCCCGCATGGTTCAATTTCATTCAGCTTTAGTAGGAAAGTAAAACTTTATTACAAACATAAACCATTTCTGTTCAAGGAAAATGCAATTGTCTATTTAATATTTCTATTTAATATTTACCAAATATTTACCACATGCTGTCACTTTGAAGATCATATTTAAGCGTGAAAGTATCACAAAAATCTGAGGTTTGATTAAAAAAAATATATATTGTGTCTTATATAATAGGAGTAATAGCAATAAAAAGAAGCAATTTGCATGTTGGTAAAACTTTACTCCTAACTCTGAATAAGACCTATCGTGAGCACTGTTTGTGAAAGGATGTTACAAACTTGATTGATTGATACTGTCCCACATAATTAAGTTTCAGGATGTTGATCTACCTAGCATAACATTTTATGCAAGCAATAAAAAAAATTATAATATTAGATATTCTAGCATAAAATACTGCCCATATTGGGTGTTTCACATAGGTTGGCTGTATTTCCCCTCCTTGCTAGGGACCTGGAAGTGATGTGAGTGAGGGCGGAAGTGCAGTTCCTGCCCATGACAGCCAGCTAAAGATGTACTTTGTCCCCACTTAAACAAGTTTGTTGTCCCCTCGCAGGCTAGCTGCGCTCGCCACGCATCGGGCACGGTGGCTCGCTACGCTTGCCACATGGTTATATTCCCCCTCTATGCCCACTTGGATGGTAGGGAATGACGCTGGACACTGGCTGATGACGTCAGGGTCCTCTCCGGGAAGGGGATTTAGACATTACCGTTTCACATACGGACATATAGACGTGATGCAGCTGAGATTGTAAATACAGTAGAGAAAGTGAAATCAACATACTGAAATCTGATTAAAGATACAGTGTCTGTCTAACTGTGAGGCTAAACATGTGTATGCAGCGGACTAAAATGTTACTGACACACTGCTTTCAGAAGTATCATCAGCACAAACTTTAAACCATGCAAACTATCTTTCTTAGATTTTTTATGGTGTTGTCCACTTTGGGGCTTTATTACAGAGTTCCCAAATGTGCTTTGTAAAAATTGAGTTTTCCCAGTATCCACACTAACACTTTAACTGGTAGGAGTCACAGGAACACTTTGAGATCTTGAGAGAAGTTCACAACACTGGGAGGGTGAATTAGAAAGTAAACATGACACTTGTTTGGATAGACTCCTATCCTAACTGACTGAATATATTTGGAGGCTCCAGACCTTCAGCATTCAAAGTTCACTACTCTCCATGTTGTGAAGTCTGTGGACTGGGGGCCTGATTCATATTTGGGAATAGAGTAAGATAAAGCAAGTAACTGTATACCTGGACAAACCATGTAGCAATGCAACGGGTGCACATACGTATATTATTTGTGCATGTGGGGTAAATAATACTGGCTGTTTTTGCATGTAGTAAACAAATGCTGGACAGCTTTATTTTCACACTACAATTTAGATTTTAGTTTGGACACACCTCTCTCAAATCTTAATATCTCTGCACATTTAACATCTGCCCCACCTGCAGTGCAACATGGTTTTACCAAGATATACAGGTACTTGCTATATCTTACTCTATTCCAAAATCTAAATCAGAACTTCTCAAGACAACGGCGTGAAACCAAAAGTAACAGTGTTCCCACTATGCTACATGGGGAAACACTACTTAAAGATGAGGGTTTATACAAAAGCAAACAAACCTTTTACTAGCAATTTACTAATAATTCCAGTGTAAATAGTAATAGCGTAAAGTGCATTTGAATAGAAACAGGTAATAAGTAATACTCATAAAGAATAATAATAATAATGAATAATAAAGTAATAATAAATAATAAAAAATTAATATCTGAATAATGAATACATTAACAAATATGAATAGTCATAATTACTAATTAACTTTAAAAATAAGAATTAGTATTATTTATTCCTTTCTATACTTTATAAATACCTGTTCTTATCAGAAAATAATTTCAAGTGTTTCATATTTTACATTAATGATAAAGAGATTTTCATATAGTATATAGGTATGTATACACGCATTTTAATGGTGATATGAATTACAATGGAATTCAAGAACATTTGTTTCAGAATGCACCTTCCTCATTGGAATATTTGCCCTGCCCAGCATATGGGCGAGAATACACAATACAACATGCCCATTTTGTGACCAACGCTGCATTAACCCTACGTATGTTGCCACTGTCTCTCTCAAGTTGTATCCTAATGCAAACGATTTAATCCAGATGTCATTTTCTTACAAGAAACTCACTGGCTTACATCTGCAGAACATACCTTAAAAGCTAATTGGTTGGGCTCTTGTTATTCAGCTTCTTACAAAAATAAGTCAAGAGGAGTGGCCATACTTTTTCGAATGGATTTACCAATTTCTATATTGTCCCAAACTGCTGACCCAGAAGGAAGACACCTAATCCTAGATGTTGAAATATATCAGACCGCACATACTCTAGTGAATGTTTATGCCCCAAATGTTAATACCCAGCTGTACATCCAGGACTTAGGCCATGTGCTTCAAAGTAGGCTTACTCATCCGCTCATAATGGGGGGGACTTCAATATGGTGAAAGACCCCTCACTTGACAAATCACCACGGAGTCAGAGATCTCAGACGTCGAGTAATCGACTACTCACTACATTTAGACAACTATTGAACCCCACTGACAAAACACATACTTATCTATCCATGGTTCATGGATCACTGTCAAGAATTGATAAAATATTGATCTCTGATGGCTTGATGTCTGAAATACAGGGCGTAGATATACATGATATACTTGTTTCATATCATGCCCCTGTTACACTGGCTCTTTCTCATCCGCACATGAAACAGGTGGATTATGTTTGGCGATTTCCACATTATCTGGCTCAATCTGATGAGTTTAAAACATACCTTATTCACCACTGGACAAACTACGTGGATGATAATTTGTACTCTTGGGACGACCCTATTATTTTTTGGCGGGCCTCAAAGGCTGTAATGAGGGGTCATATTATAAGCTATGTGGCACGCAAGCGTCGAGAGGCTAGGGTGGAATACAGGGCCTTGAGGGATGTGGTAAAGGACACCTTTCAACAATATACTAATGATCCTTCACCTGAAAAAATGAATCAGTACAAACAAGCTAGGCAGATATTAGAAACCTATCTGCTAACACAGGCAAAACATTCAATAGAATACACTAAAAACAAATATTACCGTTGGGGGAACAAGGCAGGCAAACTGTTAGCAAATTTATCTAAACCCTACAGACAACGCCATACAATTACTACACTGACAAATCCTACTACAGGAGACATAATTACTGATTCCAAAGAAATTGTTAATCAATCTCAATCTTATTTTGAAGAGATGTTTCGCTCCGCATCTATTGATGGGGTACTTCAGTCCACCCTGCTTACTGATGACATCTTACCAAAGTTAACAGTGGAGCAGAGGGAGGCGTTAGCGGGTAGCATAACTATGGAAGAAATTAATAAAGCCATAACGTTGCTCCCTACTGGCAAATCCCCTGGGCCGGATGGCTTTTCTGGCGAATACTATCAAATATTACAAACACACATATCCCCAACATTGTTAGAATTATACAAAACAATACATGATAATAACACACCATATGATACATTTAATGAGGCGCACACAATTCTGCTGCCAACGCCGGACAAGGACCCAAATTTGATGTCATCTTATAGGCCTATTAGTCTCCTGAATGTTGACTTTAAGCTTTTGGCTAAGATCATGGCGTTAAGACTCCAAAGAATCTTACCTCACATAGTGACAGAACATCAAACAGGGTTCGTACAAGGGCGACATGCAGTAAAGGCTATAAGGACGGCAATTGCAGCAGTAGTGGCGTCGGCGGGAACGTCGGGAGTTGAGAATATGCTATTAAGTTTGGATATTCAGAGAGCCTTTGATATGGTCTTGTGGCCATACTTGTTTGAGGTGCTGGAGAGAAGAGCCTTTGGAACAAATTTTGTTGAGCTGATGCGGTATTTTTATTTTAATCCGTCAACATCATTGCTAGTCAATGGCATAGTAGGTCCCCGCTTTTACCTGGAAAGGGGCACTCGTCAGGGATGTCCTCTTTCACCGTTGTTATTTAATTTGGCATTAGATCCTCTTCTTAGAACTCTTCAGACTTGGCGAGAACTTAAGAGTATCTCTGTGAGCAGACAAGAATTAAAAATTTCTGCGTTCACAGATGACATTCTTCTTTATATAGGTAATCCTGAACAATCTTTGCCCCTTCTATTACATAAATTAGAACATTTTGGTCAAATATCTGGTCTATACATAAATATGACTAAGTCAATAGCTAGGTCTTTTAAAAATTCTGCTAGACCTCCTAGTTGGGTCTCTCAATATCCCCTACACTGGTCTAAACAATATATACCATATCTAGGAATATTATTACCACACACTATCTATGATCTCTTTAGACTGAATATCACAAGAGCGATAAATAGATTGAGTGCGGATATTAGGGGGTGGGAACGTCTTCCTTTATCATTTTTGGGACGAGCTAATTTATTAAAGATGGTGGCTATCCCCCGTTTAATGTATCCTCTGCAGTCTATCCCTGTTCTCTTAACAAAAGCTGACACACTTAAAATTAATAGGCTGATACGTCAATTTATTTGGAAGGGTGGCAGAGCTAGAATAGCTTTACGGAAACTATGCCAACCTAGAAGTAATGGGGGAATAAATTTTCCAGATATAACTGTATATAATCAGGCGGCACTTTTGCGACATTTACGTGATTGGTTGCATCAGTCCTCCATAAATATTAATGTACAAGTGGAACAAAGATTCCTATTAGAAAGTGATCTAGTAAGTTTTCTTCATCAAAATGAACAAGAGATATCTGAAATATATAAATCAAATCCGTTACTATGGACAACTCGAAAGATGTGGCACATTTTACGACATAAGGCTGGATTAAATGCTTACTATACTCTTCACCTTCCACTAATCCGTAATCCTAGTTTCCTTGGCGGCATGGCTGCTCACCCTTTTACACTATGGCGTCTGGCGGGTATAACCAATATGAAATCGCTGGTTTCAGTTGAGGAAAAACGTATGCTCACATACACGGAAGTCTCAAATAATTTCCCAATGATAAACCCTTATCCACTGGCATTTCTGCAAGTGCGTTCCTATCTTACACACGTTCTACAATATTTTTCCAATAAGGATTGGGACAATACGTTGGACACTTTTCTGTCTTATCAGGTACCACACCGTAGAGCTATCTCAATGCATTATAATTTTTTAAGAGATATAATTGATCATGCTACAATTTCCCGAGGTGTGGCTAAATGGCTAACTTATTTCCCAAATTTGACGATTCCAAGGCTAGAAAAGGCATTGGAGTTCTCTAGAAGAACTTTGCCAGCCAGTATGTATACCGAACACTTTATAAATGTTTATCATAATGTCTATCTTTCCCCCATTAGACGGTTAAAAATGGGTTAATCTAATAATCATTTATGTCCACGATGCCAACAGGAGGAAGCGGACAATTTTCATTGTCTATGGGCGTGCCCAATAGTTAAAAAATTTTGGCATCAAATAAGAAGATATGCAGACATTTTTTTTATAAGTTATGTTCCATTTACTCCTGAGTGGGCGATATTGGGGGTTTTCGATCCAGAACAGCGTATGACCTTAGATAGTAATAAATTACTGTTGATTATGAGCGCGGCAGGTAGGAAAACCATACTGCAGGGTTGGTTGGATAGCTCACCCCCCCAATGGTCCCTGTTCATGACAAAATTATATTTTATTTTTAAAATGGATTGGGTAGAGACTTTGACACAAAAAGAAGAAAAGGTGGAACGTTTCTTTTCATTATGGGAAATATACATAGACACACACCCAGTTACTACAAGGAAACAAATACACCACAGTTTGAAAAATACCACATGGTATCTCACAAGAGTGGCAGTAGATAATCCTCCTATTAATATAATTTAGAAAGAAGATTTGGTTTGCTCGCTCTCCGGTTCAATAATTTTGTAATGGTTTATCAAAATAGAAATATAAGTGTAAAGGATAAAATTGAAGACTTGTTTATAAATTTGAAAGATGTATTTCACAAAATGATCAATGTGATTTTATGTTGGATGTTGTAATACGTATTGTCTCAATAAAAATTTATTGAAAAAAAAAAAGTTGTATCCTAATGCACACTATATGTTTTGCAATAGTGATAGAGGCAGTTAAGACCAATTATCACCACCATTTAAATTGTTAGCTCTTTTAAATAAATTTAGCAATGCTAGCATTTTCACAGGGGTACGTAAAACATTTTCTGTAATGGCAGCAGGGGTAATCCAAATGATGATTAGAAACATAGGGATAGCAGTATCCTATAGATCTCTACCCACATGCATCAAATTAGGACCTTGATAACAGGCAGTTGAATACAGTGACATGATCACTGGATTTTATTGCATAAAATAGATTATCTGGATTTATTGAAATTCAGATCATTTCTGACACAGCGCCCCTTATGCTATAATGTGTGACTATGACATTAGCCTATATGATATTGTATGCTATTAAATATTTTGCCAGGTTCTAATGGGTTAAAATTAATAAATTCATAAAAAATCTAATCATTAATATAAAAAATTTACATTTCTATCCCAGTACTCCTGTAATTATCAGAACATAGCAAAGCTTTAAAAGATACAAAGAAAACATATGTGGATTACATCTTTCTTGTCTATTCTATTTTTTAAAATTTATAATAAGTGAGAAATATAGTATGCACAAAACATTCAGGGGGGTCATTCAGACCCGGTCGTTAGCGCCGATGTGCCCGGACTGGGTCGATGGCCCCCCACAGAGCATGCGCACGACGGCACCGGCGCCGTCGTGCGCATGCGTGAGACCCGCTACGACCGACAGCGCCGGTCGGAGCGGGTCTCAATCCAAAGGGGGCGAGCTGTCAATGTTGATTGACAGCTCGCCCCGTTTGGAAGGCGGGCCGGGGGGGTGGCAGCCCAAACGGGGGCGTTCCCATGGGAACGCCTACCGTTTGGGGGCGGCCCCACTGACATCACTAGTGATGTCAGTGGAGAGCTTCCGGCTCAGACAGAGCCGAAAGCTCTCCGGGGCTTACGACAAGGGAGACCCTACCCTAGGGTCTCGTCGTAAGCCCCGATGGTCACGATGGTCTTGACCATCGCGACCATCACCTTAGGCGGTCGTAAGGCTGTGGGTGTTAACCCACAGCCTTACCACCGCAAAGGAGGACGTCTGGAAAATTCAAGACGTCCTCCCCTCATTCAGACCGACTGCACGCTCTGTGCGACCGGCTCTGAATGAGGTCCTCAGTTCTTGTGTCATTCTGTTCCTTAAAACTTGATTATAGCACATTTATTGGTTACGTGTGTGTATATATAAATATGATGAAAATGAAGAAGGCGGCACTGGAGGACTTCATTGCAAAATGTTTACTCCAACGTTTAAGGGCATATACAGCCCTTTTGTCAAGGTTACATAAGAACAAAACAGGTCTTAACTTAAGTACTATCACCCGAGTTTGCAAGTGCTGGCTCCGGGGAAGGCGCGCGTCTGCACGTTGCAGGGAGCGTCTCCCGGTGATGACGTAAACCTCTGGCAGTCTATTTGGTTGTCATGGCTACCAGACGCTATCTATGCTGGAGCCGCTGTATACAAATAGAAGTGAATTGTCAAACCACCACCAGTTAAAATAACTTAATTGTTAAACAAAGTAATGAAGCGCAAAGATGGTACATTAATGCAGTAATGGTATTTGTGAAAAACAGTAAATCTAAACTCATGAATAGATGTTAAAGATTAAAGCGCATTCCAGCAAATTTTGTCATAAAGTCCAGACGGTGCAATGGTGTTAAGTTTTATGATCCATTTAGCTTACAATCGCAATAATTGTCCAGCCCTGTCACCTCCTCTTAGATTTATGGGGACATGATCAATTATTTTATGTTGAAAAGTGGCCAGATTATGACCTCTCTCCACAAAATGCTGTGCGGCCGGTTGGTCACTGTTTTTTCCTGAAATAGCAGATCTAATGGCGGTGTGGTGGAGCGCCATCCTCTCACGCATGGTTCTGATAGTTTTTCCCACGTAGTATAATCCACATGGACAAATAATAATGTAAATTATGTACGTTGATGTACAGGTCAAAACGTGGTTGATCTTATATTTTTTGTTGTTATGCGGGTATTTAAACTCACCCCCCGTGATCATGTTTCGGCATGTGGTGCATTGAAGGCATTTATAACAGCCATTAGCCTTCCTTAAAAAGGTGGTATCTTGTTCATATGTCTTGAAGTTACTGATATCGGTATGCACAATCATATCTTTGATGTTGCGGCCTCTTAGGAAGCAGGTCATAGGTTTAGTGCCTCGAAAACATGGTAATTCACTGTCCGTGGCTAAAATGGGCCATAATGCTTTACTGGCCTGTTGCATAACAGGACTAGATGTGGACTGATGTTGCTTCCAAGTGATAATGGATCTGTTGTTTTTTTTAACAGTAGGTTGTAATAAGGTGGTTCTGTTAATCTTTTTAACTTCTCTCTTTTGTTCTTCCAATAGTTTCGTGTCATACCCTCTGTCACGAAATTTTTGCACGATTAGACCAAAGCGGAGTCCACCATAGCAGGGCAATTAAGTCCTCCAGTGCCGCCTTCTTCATTTTCATTGTCTACACCACCTTAAGGAAGGCACGGAGGCAAATATACTAAGAGGACAAGAGTGCCAGACCGTGTGGACCGTGTGGACTTATATATATATATATATATATATATATATATATACAGTATATATATAATTTGTAGAAAAAAAACGCCCAACACTTAATTCCAACGGCAATGGTGCACGGTCAAAAATTAGATATAGATACATCCATAACAGAAGGCTCCAACAAACCAAGTACAGATGAGACCAGCACACTTCCTCCAAATGCAATATAATGTCCGTGAGAAATTACTTCATGGTAGCATGACAACAAGCGGAATATCATACTATACTTATTTCAATGAATAAAAGCTTCGCTGGGGTCCGTCACAACACCCAGCCTTTGAGTCCCTACAGCTGTTTTGGTGCATACCGTCATCAGGGGAGAAGCAATAATCAAGTGCCCATGTAGCCCATAAGTACCCTTACTAATTGGCCCAAACATGTGCTCACCTGTTTACTTACTCTTACGCTTACTCTTTTCACCCAAAACCCCTTAAAAAGGGATTGCCTTTTTCACAATTGATTAGTGTGGCTCGTATTACCTCAGATGAGGACAAATTACAAGGGGCCTTTGAACGCATGGGACAAAATTTCATTGGCACCCACTGGACTTAATGAAGAGTTATCTTTTCTACCATATCTTTAGTGGGTAGACACTGTGATCTTTCATATATTTACTGGGTAAACACTGTGATCTTTCACGTATTTATGGTCATACAGTTTCATGATTTATTGTCCTATAGACTTCTAGTATGCATTATTCTGAATAATCTCTTTGAGACTAAACTCCATCTTTTTAAATGTATGTTTAATATGTATATTTGCACTGTGATATAGCTTTAAATAGATATGGCCAGAGTGCACAATACGTCAATTCTTTGAGCCCTTTTTTTGGAGGCGGGAATTGGCGATTGAGCTGTTCTCTGGGCACATATTTGGATTAAGCTGATATTAGCTATTGTGTTTATTGCATTATTTAAATGTGCAAATTATTGCAACATTAATCAGCTATTTACCTTTATCAGCTTATCGCTTAGATCCTTATACACCACTTCACTGTTAAGAATGTGCTTATATGTTTGTTTATGTTGGGTGCTAGGTTATGACGCTGTGTCGCTCCGACTGCAGTGGGCCTTCCAGTGTGCTGGTGGTTGTCATGGTGATAGGTGACGTCCCGACGCCATCACTTCCGTTGTGACGTCACTCGTCATGCGCCGTGTCTTCCGCTGGTACACGCGATCGGACATGCGCTGGAGTGATGGTGTCTTCCGGCAACAGAAACAGGTGAGCACATGTTTGGGATAAATTGTAAGGGTACTTATGGGCTACATGGGCACTTGATTATTGCTTTTCCCCTGATGACAGTATGCACTAAAACAGCTGTAGGGACTCAAAGGCTAGGTGTTGTGACGGAACCCAGTGATGCTGTTATTCATTGAAACAAGTATTGTATGATATTCCGAAGATGTCTTATGCTTTGCTGCTTGTTGTTGTGCTACCATGAAGTCATTTCCCACGGTCATTAAATTTATATTGCATTTGGAGGAAGTGTGCTGGTCTCATCTGTACTTGGGTATTTTGGAGCCTTCTGTTATGGATGTATATATATTAGGGGTGTGCACCGGCCACTTTTCGTGTTTTGTGTTTTGGTTTTGGATCTGGATCTTTCTTCGTGTTTTGGATCTGGATTGGTTTTGCCAAAACCACTCTTCCGTGTTTTGGGTTCTGGGTTTTCTGTTTTGGATCTGTATTTTTTTTTTAAAAAAGCATAAAAACAGCTAAAATCACAGAATGTGTTGGGTTTTCTGCTCCTATGCTATTATTAACCTCAATAACCTTAGTTTCCACTAATTTCCAGTCTATTCTGAACACCTCACACCTCTCAATAGTGTTTTTATGTCCAAAAGGTTGCACCGAGGTAGCTGGATGACTATGCTAAGCGACACGAGTGGGCGGCACAAACACGTGACCCATCTAGGAGTGATACTGCAGTGGCAGACAGGATGGCAGTTTGAAAAACTAGGCCCCAAACTGTACATAATGCAAAGAAAAAAAAGAGGTGCAAGATGGAATTGTCCTTGGGCCCTCCCACCCACCCTTATGTTGTATAAACAGGACATGCACACTTTAACAAAGCAATCATTTCAGCGCCAGGGTCTGCCACACAACTGTAGCTGAAATGATTGGTTCGTTTGGGCCCCCACAAAACAAGCTGGCAATTAATCTGTCCCTGCACAAACTAGCTCTACGGAGGCAAGATGTCGTCCTCATCCTCCTCATCCACCGATTCCTCACCCTCTTCAGTGTTGTGTACACTTCATCCACAAGTCCCACATGCCGAGTGGAATCGCTCTGTCTTAGCTCCTCCTTCACTTTCTCCAGCTGCTTCTGCAAAAGCCTGATGAGGGGAATGACCTGACTCAAGCTGGCAGTGTCTGAACTGATTTCACGTGTGGCAAGTTCGAAGGGCTGGAGAACCTTGCACAACACGGAAATCATTCTCCACTGCGCTTGAGTCAGGTGCATACCCCTTCCTTTGCCTATGTCATAGGTGGATGTATAGGCTTGAATGGCCTTTTGCTGCTCCTCCATCCTCTGAAGCATATAGAGGGTTGAGTTCCACCACGTCACAACCTCTTGCTTCAGGTGATGGCGGGGCAGGTTCAAGAGTGTTTGCTGGCGCTCCAGTCTTCGGCACGCAGTCGCTGAATGGTGAAAGTGGCCAGAAATTTTTCGGGCCACCCAATGCGTCTCCTGCACGCCCCTGTCGCTTTTCAGAAAATTCTGCACCACCAAGTTTATTGTGTGAGCAAAACATGGGACGTGCTGGAATTTGCCCAGATGTAATGCCCGCACAATATTGGTGGCGTTGTCAGATATCACAAATCCCCAGGAGAGTCTAAGTGGGGTAATCCACTGGGCGATGATTTCCCTCAGTTTCTCTGAGGTTGTCGGCGGTGTGCCTCTTACTGAAACTGGTGATACACAGCGTAGCCTGCCTTGGAACGAGCTGGCGTTTCTGAGATGCTGCTACTGGTGACGCTGCTGCTATTGCTGCGTAAGGTGATACATCTACCCAGTGGGCTGTCACAGTCATATAGTCCTTAGTCTGCCCTGTTCCACTTGTCCACATGTTCGTAGTTAACTGGACTTTGGGTACAACGGCATTTTTCAGGATACTGAGGACACTTTTTCTGACGTTCCTGTACAGTCTCGGTATCGCCTGCCTAGTGAAGTGGAACCTAGACGGGATTTGGAACGGGGACACACTACCTCCATCAATTGTCTAAATCCCACTGCACTAATGGCGGATACCGGACGCACGTCTAACACCAACATAGCAGTCAAGGCCTCAGTTATACGTTTTGCTTCAGGATGACTGCTGTCGTACTTCATCCTCCTCGCTAAGGACTGTTGGAGGATCAATTGTTTAGTAAAAGTAGTGGTGTTCCTACTTCCTCTCTGGGATGATGAACGACTCCCAGCAGCAGCAACAGCAGCAGCGGCAGCAGGAGGTGGAGCAATTCAGGATCCTCCGGAGGAATCCCGGATAGGAGAGTCAGTCATGCCAGTGACATGGCCTGCAGGACTACTTCCGATCCTGACTAAGGAGGAAATTGACGAGGAGGGAGTTGATGGTGTGGTTTGCAGGCGCTTGGATACAACAGGACAACGGGATTTAGGTGTCCCTGGACTGCTTACGGTCTTAGCCAAAGTTTCTGAACTTGACAGTAACTTTTTATGAACGTGCTGCAGGTGCCGTATAAGGGAGGATGTTCCTAGGTGGTTAACGTGCCTACCTCTACTTATTTCACCTTTACATTTGGTACATATGGCAAGACAGTTGTTGTCCGGATTTGGATAGAAATATTGCCAGACCAAAGAGGTGGAATGTTTGGTCTTCTGCCCAGGCATGACCGTGATGGGCTTTTTCATCCCACGGACAACAACTGTCTTCCCCGGAGCCTGATTTAAACAAACCACACCACCATCAGAATCCTCCTCACCAACTTCCTCCTCAGTGCCAGCTACACCAGTATCCTCATCCTGTTGTACTTCAACAGTGACATCTTCAATTTGAATATCAGCAAGTGGACTGTGGGTGCACCTTTCAGCACTTGCAGGGGGCGTGCAAATGGTGGAAAGAGCCACCTCTTCCCGTCCAGTGCTGGGAAGGTCAGGCATCGCAACCGCCACCACACTTGGACTCTTCTTGGGGATTTGTGATATCTTCTTAGAACGCACAGTTCTTTGCTGTGCTTTTGCCAGCTTGATCTCGTTTGATTTTTTTAGGCGAAGGAGGGCTTCCATCGTCATGTGAAGCTGAACCACTAGTCATGAACATACTAGTCATACTAGTATGACACACACTAGTCATAGAGAAAGACCTTAGCCGTTCCTTTCCACTCCGTGTCATAAATGGCATATTGGCAAGTTTACGTTTCTCTTCAGATGATTTAAATGTTTTTTCTAAGGTCATTTTCCTGAACTTTGTCATTTGGGATTGTATGTGGCCTCTACTATGACATTGGGCATCGGCCTTGGCAGACGACGTTGATGGCATGTTATCGTCTACGTCATGACTAGTGGCAGCAGCTTCAGCACTAGGAGGAAGTGGTTCTTGATCTTTCCCTATTTTATTTTTATCGGAGAAAGTTTGGTCCTCCATTTATGTTATATCGATTTGATATATACGTGCGGCTAAGGCGCACACAAACACAGAAAATATTTTTTTATTTTTGCTGGAGAGTAGTGCACTTTGTGGGTTACACCACCCTTTAAGAAATGAGCCAGCCGGCTCTTTACTTATGGGACACAGGCGTACGCTTGGTGCTGCTCCTTTGTTGATACACGTGCAGCCGCAGTGCACACAATTCACAAACACAGAAAATATTTTTTTATTTGGTTTGGAGTGTACTTTGGGGGTTACAGCACCCTTTAATGGTCACCCTTTAATGGTCACCCTTTACTTATGACACAGGGGCACGCTTGGCACTACTTTGTTGATGCACGTGCAGCTACTGCGCACACAATTCACAAACACAGAAAATATTTTTTTATTTTGTTTGGAGTGTACTTTGGGGGTTACAGCACCCTTTAACGGTCAAGCCAGCCGGCCCTTTACTTATGACACAGGCGCACGCTTGGCACTACTTTGTTGATGCACGTGCGGCTACTGCGCACACAATTCACAAACACAGAAAATATTTTTTTATTTTGTTTGGAGTGTACTTTGGGGGTTACAGCACCCTTTAACGGACAAGCCAGCCGGCCCTTTACTTATGGGACACAGGCGCACGCTTGGCGCTGCTCCTTTGTTGATGCACGTGCAGCCACAGTGCACACAATTCACAAACACAGAAAAAATATTAATTTTTTTTGCACTTGGGGGGAGCACCCCTGATGGACAGAGCAACCCCTGGACAACACTACAGCACCCCTTTAGGACTGGGACACTGCACAGGACTTTGGAGTGGACACAGCCCCTATGGAGAACTGACTGCACAACACAGTCCAGCCAGCCCCTATGGACATTGAAGGAGTGGACACAGCCCCTATGGACAACAGCAGCACAGCGCAGCACAGCACAGCACAACACTATACTGCACTACACTACACTATACAGCCCAGCCAGCCCTAACTCCCACCCTCCCTCTTCACTGTCCACAGCCGAGTGAGAAAATGGCGCCGACGCGGGTACCTTATATAGGATCCAAAACCCGCGAGACCCGGAAGGCGGGATGATGACGTTTTGCCTCGATTTCAGATCCGAGTCAGGCGGGAAAAGTCAAGCCTGACTCGGATCGGCCTCGGATCGGGGGGGCTCGGGGGGGTTCGGATTTCAGAAATCCAAACCCGCTCACCCCTAATATATATATATATATATATATGCAAAAAAAGACTGGCACTACATATACTTATACCAGCGGCCGAGGTGCTGACTCCATCATAGCAGGCAGAGGCAAGTCGTGATAGCATGTAAGAAAACTGAATAGTAGCACTCCACGGACTTCACAACATCGTAGTACACTGTATGCAACGTTTCAGATTTATTACAATCTTTCGCAAATAACACAAATGTTTTACTTTGTATAAATGTGAAAATTAATTGAGAACCAAAGTGTTATATACCAACATCCAGGGCATGTAATATCTTTTTCTTTTCACCAGACATGAATGGTATATCTCTCATTTTCCTTCTAACATGTGTCATTTGGCTAGTCCAGTCTCACATTATCCTACTGGAAAACCACAACAAATCCGTCACCGAAAACATTGTCCGATTTGCAGAGATTCTCCCAGCGATCTCTATAGTTGGTGAGTGTAAGTGGTAGTGCCCTAACAATCTAGATGTAGTAGCTTAATAAGGACCATAAGGTAAGAAAGCACCCGGTTCCTAACCAATAATTCTTGTATTGTAACAAGATAAATACAATGACAGTCCAGCGCTCCCTACTAGGCCTATAGTCCAAAAAGTTCTGAAAAACACGTAAATAAACTTGTTTTTATCTTCATAAGTTTTTCCACTTCTAAGGTGATTCTTCTCTTTTTCCCCACATAGATATCCAACGAAACGTAATTTCAGGGGTACATAAAAAGAGAGAAATATACCAAATATAGTGAAGTACTGCTTTAATTTCGTAACATATACAATAAAAAGTATCCACCAGCACTTTGGGTATAGGCAGCGTACCAGATATGGAGTACACCACCAAACATATGTGTCAATAAGGAGCAATCCCGGGAAAAGCACCTATATTAGCACTCACTGTTGCACTCCAAATCCTCCACATCCACCTTGGCTCCTTCCCTCTGTCCACCTAGGTGCTGGTGGATACTTTTTATTGTATATGTTACGAAATTAAATCGGTACTTCACTATATTTGGTATATTTCTCTCTTTTTATGTACCCCTGAAATTACATTCCGTTGGATATCTATGTGTGGAAAAAGAGAAGAATCACCTTAGACGTGGAAAAACTTATGAAGATAAAAACAAGTTTATTTAAGTCTTTTTCAGAACTTTTTGGACTATAGGCCTAGTAGGGAGCGCTGGAACGTCATTGTATTTATCTTGTTTCTGTTTCTGATAGAGTGTGTGACCTCTATTGATTTATCCCAGCTGCACCCATTATTGACGCGCATTTTTAATACATATTGTATTTTTTAATTCTTGTATTGTATCTCACAGATTTAAAAAAGTCATTTCGGAGGGTGAGCAGAATGGATGCTGAAAGGATTAAACTATCCATGGTAGATATTGCAACTACTGTTTTTATCATATTTGTGATGTAAAACTTACTTGTATATTTCATTAATAGCTATGGGGTGACATATACTGTAGCTTAAAGTGCAAGTTCACTTATTAGAACATTCTAACCCTGCTTCCTATGCAGCAAATAGAGGTGGAGGTCACATCCCTGGGATACCCCCTGTTACCTGTAGCTGCTGCAAACTGATCATATTGTATTACCTTGTCTATCACTTTGCACACAAAATTATTCATAATTTAGAGCATTTTGAGGCAGCAAGAGGTTGTACAGTGTTTGCCAAATTAATTTGAATTAATAAATAATATTTTTATATAAGGTTTGACACAGGTAAAGAGGCTTACAATCTAAGGTGTGTATTGTTATTTTTAAATACCCCATTTCCATATTATGCATGTGCACAAATGATTATTTTGGAAGAAGGGTTGGGAGGTGGACCAAGAAACAGGAGACAAATATTATAAGCTGTTGTAAGAATTTGGTGGAATGGTCTTGGCAACCATCATTAGGAATGTAAGGAACTGTCGGCCTGATTCAGCAGGTCGATGTTAGGCCACTGCGCAAGCGCACGCTGGAGCCGGCTCCGACGTGCGCATGCGCGAGACCCGGCTAACGGTGGGCGCTCCCTCACTCCGGGTCTCGCACCAAAAGGGGGCAGCTCTCGATTTTGATCGACAGCTCGCACCGTTTTGGAGGCGAACGCCTGCCGTTTGTGGGCGGCCCCACTGACATCGCCAGTGATGTCAGTGGGAGAGCTTCCGGCTCTATTAGAGCTAGAAGCTCTCTGGGGCTTGCGGCCACGAGACCCTACCACAAGGGTCTCGTCGCAAGCCCGATGGTCACGATAGTCTTGACCATCACAACCATCATCCTGGACGCTCACAATAGCTGTGGGTGGTCACCCACAGCTATGCGAGCGGCCATGAGGCCGCTCCAACTAAAAAAAAAAAACACCCTGTTTCAGAGCGAGCGCTCCGGCTCTGAATCAGGGCCTGTATTCTATAAATGTTTTAAAACCTTATGAATGCTTAATGCATTCACTTTTTCTTCCTTTCATTTTGAAGTTACCCAATCATAACAGGTTTTAATCGGAAAAGAAGGGACCCCCCTCTCTCAAATTTGGGTGCCTGTACATGTACAGGTGCAACCAGGGCTATTATTCTGCAAAAATAGGTTCAGGAACTGTGAGATGAGCTATACACACACACACATATATATATATATATATATATATATATATATATATATATATATATATATATAGTATTTAGAAAAGAAGGCACTCAAAGGTACTTTCAAATGAAACTAATCTTATTGATAATACATTTTGACCCTGGACATTACATCATAGTTAATGAGAGGTTCGGGAACTGAGGGCCTGATTCAGCTAGGAACGCTGGGATGCAGATGCACGCACCTGTCCGCTGTGAGAATATGCTAATCAATGCATACGCACGGAGACCGCAGCACAAGATGCAGACGCCCAGACCCATATTGAACCACCCATCTCCCTTTACTCACAGCCTGATCAGCACGCAAGATAATGTAAACATCGGTAACATCAAGAACCATCGGACCCATATGCACAATAGTGGTTGACCTTACCTGCCGCAGGATCTTGGCCACTTCCTGTGTACAGCTACGATATGGATGTGTATGCCGCCGCACTGCCTTAATTATGTACGCCCCTAAAACAGCGTCCCAATGCACAGGCACGCCTGCGTTCGCACAACCACCCCTGCCCCCGTCACCACCCACAAATGGCATTTCCTGTCAGTCACTTTTGCCTGGGTCTGGGTATTTGCTGCGCTCGCTTTTGCGGATGCAATGAGCGGTTTGCGCACGCGCACTGTGACCCAGAGGCATGCGCAGACTGCGAACAGAGGCGTGTATCACAGCCACAGGCAGAGACATCAGCAGCCTCTCTGATTCAGATACACCAGGGAGGCCACTGATTGCTCTGCCCGTGGCTGTGATGCATGCCTCTGGTCTCCACTGGTGATGTTATCCAGAAGCAAAGACTGTGATACATGTCTTTGATCCCAGCTGGTGATGTTGCCGATCCCGCAGACTCCAAGGAATATTAAGAAGTGTTTACAGGTACAGTTAGGGGCTTGAGTTTTCCTGCTCCACTCTGTTAGTTTTGGACTGCGCTGTAGCCCCACCATTGCAGCTGCCACTGGTCACAGCTGACAACTAACTCTTTGTTTACGCGCTTTACGGTATATTTTAACATTCAAATATTATCACACAGCTGTATTGAAATATTTATTTATTTATTACCAGTTATTTAGATAGCACACACATATTTTTAAGCCCTTTACAGAGAATATTAGGCCATTCACATAAGTCCCTGGCCCAGTGGAGCTTACAATCTATGGGCCTGAATCCGCAGCGTACGCAATTGCAATTACATACGCAGACCGGCCGATTGTTCAGCACTGAGCATGCGTATGCACTGCACTGTGCGTGCGCTGCAATCGCACTGTGATTACGCACGCACATAGGAATCCATTGCAGAGTGAGTGACAGGCAGTGAGCGTTTGGGGGTGGTGATGGGGGAGTGGTCAGAGAAACGCAGACGTGCCTGTCCATTTGAACGCCATTGCATGGGCGTGCATAAATTAGCCACTGCGATTGCATACCCAGCTTTAGTACTCACTGCGTGGAACGAGATTTGCAGTTTCTGCGACTGGTCAGACCTGCTGTAATTGTGAGTGACGGCCCGATGTGCTTCGATGGTACCGATGTAATATGAAGGACTGAGAGGTATTACGGATGTGAGAAAGCAGTACTGGGCGTCTCTATGCTGGCTGAGCTGTGACAGACATTAGCATACTGTCGCAGCTGCATTGCGTGCGATTTGGCAGCTGTGATCGCAATTTTGATCCATACTGAATCAGGCCCTATGTTCCCTACCATATGTACACACATTCAGGAGCCAATTAACCTAGTGAGTGCTGAGAGGCAGTAATGCTAACCATTACACCATCCATGAAATACAAATCTAATGAAAAAATATACGATATGTTAATTATATGGATATTAGAAACCAACAAGGAGTTCTGTGACCATGTCAAAAAACATTAGTGTAGGCCAAATGCTTTTATGCAATCACAGAAATCTAAAACTCCTCTATCTCAATTATATGAACTCTCTATTGTATAGTTCTCCTATTTGCAACGTCTACCTCTTATTTCCCAGTAATCAGAAGGGCAATCTAATTAGTTAGGCCTGGCTTTTATGAAGACTTGAATGCAGCTGCAATTCACACCTCAGTTAAAATGAAAAATGTCACTAACTGCAATCTCTAGGACAGCATCAAAATATATGGATCCCAAGCTTTGATCTAGCTTAATATCACAGTACATTGTGCCAAATAAGAGCGATCTGTGGTACATATGGAATGGCATTGTTATCGTTCACATATTCACAGCTGTCATGGAGCATTCTTGATCCAAGATGGAAGTTCTTCACATCATCTAATGCATCCAAACAAATGAATTTAGTGTTTTGGTTATGTACTTTTTTGATATAACTGGTGTCCAATTTCTATTGGGAACTGTAATCATTTACTTCCCTCTGCTTCAAGGGATAACATCTTATATGTAACATCTGGCAAATCAGCGTGTTTTATCTTCGGTTTCTTTAATAGTTTCTCAAATTTCATCTTCAGCATCAAACTGGTGTATAAAGTCACAAGGGCCAACTAGACATGAAAACAGTAGCATTCCTTATGTACAATACATATTATACTGTTAAAATAAACAATTACAAGTGGCATATACATACCAGGCTAATGGTATTGAAACATCAAAGGGAGAAGCATGTGCTGAAATGGATTGTGCCTGGGGGCAGAAGAGATTGAGAGACAGCTCTTTACCTCCACGTAGCATATGTCAAACCTTTTTTCTTTAATCCGCAAAGACAAATGAATTGAGAAAATGGGAAAAATCAATTGATATGAACTTTTCTCAGGAGGACATAATGTTACTATATATCACTGGGAGACAGCAATGTTTTGTGTAGGAGAAGTGTGACTAGTGTATAGGCTTAAGACACCAAGGGCTGTTACCCATTATTATATCAGGATGTAGATATCCAGCTACAAAGTAGCTACAAGGTTTAAAGCACATTGGTGATTCCTTTTGTAAGTTTTATGGCCAATCCAAACCTGTACACTATGCTTTTCCATTATTTTATGTATTGCATATGTAGTACCCCACCTCCACCCCTTGGACACCCTAATGCACCTGGGAGAGGTGGTAAACATCTGGGAGAGGTGGTAGATAGGTTCACTTCATATAACCTTTTCCTTATACTTTTATCAGAATGGGCTGACATCTGATAAGCAGTGGGCAGTTATAACATGTAGCCAGAGGCATAGATAGACCTATGGGGGCAAAACACCAAATTTTTTAGGGGCATCCCATCCCAGGGTCCCTGGCAGGTACAGGTCAGTTGCTTAAAAGTTTACCTTACCTATATGTGGTTTCGCTGGGGAGTCTCTGAGCCACAGTATCCCTCCATGCCCCACACTTACCTTATTCTATGTCTTCATGCTGCGGCGTCTCTGCTTGGGTGTCTTTTCTTTGGGTCAGCGCCACTCCTCAGCTCACCAAGCACCGGATCCTCCCTTGCCTCTCGGTGCTGGCTTGACTCAGCCGGCTACTTCTTGATTATCAATGCCCTTAACCTAAGCAGCATGAGGCTGGTATTAGCTCCTTTGCATTATCATAATATATGTATATTTTTTCAATTTTTACTACACATACACATAACCTCTCCATCCCACACTGTGCTCCCCCATATAACACTATGCTCTCTTATATCTCATCCCACAATGTGTTCTCCCATCTCACACTGTGCTCTCTCCTCCCCCATCCCCCACTGTGCTCTCCCATCCCCCATCTAACACTGTGCTCTCCTATCCCCCATCCCACACTGTGCATTCCCATTCCCATCTCACACTGTGCCCCCATCCCACACTGTGCTCCCCATATAACACTATGCTCTCTTATATCTCATACCACAATGTGTTCTCTCATCTTACACTGTGCTCTCTCCTCCTCCACCCCATACTGTGCACTCCCATCTCACACTCTGCTCTCCCATCCCCCATCCCATACGGTGCCCTCTCATCCTCCATCTCACACTGTGCTCTTATCTCCCACCCCATACTGTGCTCTCCCATCCCCAATCTCACTTTGTGCTCACCCATCCCCCCACTGTGCCCTCCCATCCCCATCTAACACTGTGCTTTCCCATCCCCCACTGTGCTCTCCCATCCCCCATCTAACACTGTGCTCTCCCATCCCCCCACTGTGCCCTCCCATCCCCCATCTAACATTGTGCTTTCCCATCCACCACTGTGCTCTCCCATCCCCCATCTAACACTGTGCTCTCCCAACCCCATCCCACACTGTGCATTCCCATTCCCATCTCACACTGTGCCTCCATCCCACACTGTGCTCTCCCATCCCCCATCTCACAATGCTATTCCATCACCCACGCCACTCTGTGCTTCCCAACCCTATCCCACATTTTGTGTCACCCCCCCCCCCCCCTCCTCCATTCTGCACTTACCTGCTGGAGGCTGGAGCTTCTCCTGTCTGTGTTTGAGACATACAGGCAACTTCTGAGTCCGTACTGACTGCTACTGCTGGGCCGGACTGGAGAGGCAGAGCACTGTGGTGGGGGCAGGGCTGCTTAATGACTGCTTCTATCTCTCAACCAGTGAGCCGAGAAGACATCTGGCAGCAGCCCCGCCCCACAGTAGTGTGTCACTCACCAGCAGTGAGTGACACAGACTGGCTGGCCCTGCTCCTCTGAGCATATACAGCGTGCGGCCGGCTGCAGGTATTTCTACAGACCTGTCCCGTCCCTCACCCAACCCACAACTGTACTTACTGCTACAGTGATCAGCAGGGGCCCCGTACACGTCTGCACCCATGGGCGCCGAGAGGGGGGGAGCGGGTTTAGTTTACCCGGGCCCAGGCTTGATAGAGCAGTCTCCTATGGCTGTGGGGGGGAGCGATCACACTGATCGCGCCCCCCCCTGCTTAGTGCCGGTCTGGGGGGCTTACAGCGCTGCATAGGTTTTGGTTTTTTTTCCCAAGGTGGCGTGGCCACACCTCCCGCAATTAGGCCATGCCCCCTCCTTTACCTGGGCCCAGTCGGACTCTCTACGGCCCTGTCAGCACCCTGCTGTTCACTGCAGCAGCACCGCAGGCAGTGGTACACTCTGGGGCCCCTAGGGCCTCGGGGCCCGGTACAGTTGTACCCCTGGACACCCCCTGTTGCAGGGCCTGGCTGCTGCAGGCACATCTGCTGTCCTGGCTGGCTCCATCTCTCCTCTCTGATGCTAGGAAGAGGTGTGGCTGTGGTCGGGGTATGTCCCAGCAGGCTCAGCACAGCCACGCTTCCTCCCAGCATCAGTGAGGAGAGATGGAGCCAGCCAGGACAGCAGATGTGCCTGCAGCCACTGCTAAGGAGAAGCCACAAATGGGACCCAGGTGGTGAGCGCCCACCCCACACTTAGTAGTAGTGTGGTGCAGCGTAACTGGGAACAGGAGAAGGGCCAGGCCCTGGAGGCAGCCTGGGCTCTGTAGCAGCCCCTCTTCCTGCACCTACTATAGCTACGCCCTTGGATGTAACTTAATTTCTGGAATCATTGAGATGGTGCAGAGTAATGTACCTGCAAGATGATTACAGTAATACTAACTGAATAATGGTGCACGTTAGTAATGTTTGAAGACAAGAAGAATATTGGAGGGTGTGGTATAGGATCCCGGCTGTCATCATGCCAGCTGTCCGAATACCAACAGTCTCCTACTGCTAACCCCTAACCCTCCCTCCCCGGTGCCTAACCCTAACCTCCCCCCTAGTACCTAACCCTAGCCTCCCCCTAACACCCAATACTTACCTCCGGGGTGCCGTCGGTCAGTATACTGGACCCGGGATCCCGACTGCTGTGGGCCCTATAACAAAATTGTGAAGAGGCCCCTAATGCTTCTAGAGAAACACTTCTTTTAAGCAGTTGTTAATTTTATGCCCCATGGTTATGCCCTATGTAATCTGATGTCCTATGATTGTGCCCTAGTTCACATTATATCACAGTGCCCCAGGTTAATATATAGGCAAGAAGCAGGGTTTGTGTTCATAGTATTAGACCTTTATGAGTATAAAATCAGACCTGTATTTGTTGTTTAATGTGAGTCAGTGTACATATCATAGGGTCAAAAATGACTAATATAAAGATATAGGAACCTGTGAGTATCTTGTGAATATATTGCAGTATGGTGCAGACATAAGGATGCAGTCTGTGTACATATAAGACAACATACTGTACATATCTTACATGCTATAAAAAAAAACGGTAACCTGGGTAAAAGCTGTAATATTGTACTAAAGTATGAAACATATATGGGTAAAATCTAACAGCAGTTAGTAATTTGTCTATGAGACTTTATTGTATTGTCAAATACCTGGGCTAAAACAAATGATTAATGACTCTCTATATAAAGGAGGCTATAATGTTGATAAGATAAGGTCCAATGGGATTCGGTACAAGTAACGCTCTGATATGGAGAAATTCAAGTAAACAGAAATAATTAAACAAGTAAAATATAAGGGGGAGGGGTTGTAGATTGAAGGTTTGTCTGGCAACAAGGCTGCTAATTTTGTATCCAATCAGTAACAAAAGTGTCTTCATTTTATAGCCAAGGCAGTAGTGCACTGACAGAGTGGCTGTTGCTGAGATGTTCAGATACAAAATGATGTAATGATGATGGTAGATAGAACGATCATTCAAGTAATATGGGGCCAGATGTACTAAGCTCTGGTAAGTGATAAACTGGAGAGTGATAGACCACCAGCCACTCAGCTACTAACTGTCATTTTTCAAACACAGCCTATAACATGACAGTTGGGAGCTGAGTGGCTGCTAGTTTTTCACTCTACACTTTATCACTTCCCAGAGCTTAGTACATCTGGCCCAGGGTCTGTTGTGCTGACCCGATATGAAGTCTTTTAATGGGTTGACATTCCTTTATTCACTCTTGAGGCGATTACGCCCGTACAGAGGGTTCACAAACATAGTGAGTGACAGGTAGTCAGTATTTGGAGGCGGTCACTGGAGCTAGGTAAGAAAACGCAGGCATGTCTGACCGTTTAAATGTAATTTCATGGGCGTGCATAAATTAGCCAATGCGATCTCCTTCACATTATGAGAGCTGTCAGCTGGTCAAGAGAGCCGCAGTGTTTGAGGCAGGTCAGAATTGACTTACAAGCTTCATGACTGCCCTATGTGCATCCATGTTGCAGATGTTTGCGCTGCTGCACGTCCTTGGACGGATATGTGAAGGCAGCAGTGGGCGTCCCTATGCTTCGATAAACTTTTGGAGACATCATATTTTCGCTATTGTAGACCATAAGCGATTGCAGCTGCGATTACGTTAGCGTAAATCTTGGAATCAAGCCCTTTCTGTGAACCAATGCCGCTGCACTGGGACAGAGTCAGGCTAGAACCCCACTGCAGCAAACAGTGGAGAAGGATTTCGCCGGTGCATGTAAGAGGCCTGTAGAGCTAGGGGCTGTGCTTTACTCTGTAGCTATAGCCCTTATGGCCACTAACTTTAAAACTTTATCTAGGCAATGGCCAAGGATCTTGCTGAGTGAGACACAACCCCAACTTCACTGGTCAATAAAAAAATAATGCAGCCATCGACCCATCACATCCCCTACACCCACTGTAGTTACGCCCTTGATGATTAGAAGACATTAAAGCAAAAAGGAAAATAAGAATAAGGCTATGTTATCATTAGAGATGAGCGGTTTGGTTTTGCTGAAGACCAACCACACCCGAACTTTGGGGTTCCGAGTCGAACCAAGTCTCGCCAAGTTTGTAACTCAGGGCCTGATTCATAGACGGACGCTCTGAAAGAGCGCTCGCTCTGAATCAGGGCATTTTTTTTCTATTTTGGAGCGGCCACCTGGCCTCTCGCATAGCTGTGGGTGACCACCCACAGCTATTGCGAGCGGCCAGGATGATGGTCGTGATGGTCAAGACCATTGCGACCATCGGGCTTGCAACGAGACCCTTGTGGTAGGGTCTCGTGGCCACAAGCCCCAGAGAGCTTCTGGATCTAATAGAGCTGGAAGCTCTCTCACTGACATCACTGATGATGTCAGTGGGGCCGCCCACAAACGGCAGGCGTTCGCTTGGGAACGCCTCCATTTGTGAAGCTACCCCCCGGCCACGCCTACAAAACGGGGCGAGCTGTCGATCAACATTGACAGCCGCCCCTTTTGTAGTGAGTCACGGAGCGAGTGCTTTTTGCGCTCGCTCCGGGGCTCGCGCACGCTGCGCGTATGCACTGGGCCACCATCATCCTGCTTGTGAGCGCTATGCGCTTGCGAGCAGGTCTGAATCAGGCCCACAGATCTAAAAACCGGATCTCGCATGTTTTGGATTGCATGTTAATCTCTCCCTCGTGATTTCAGGTGCTTTTTCACACAGGAGAGGGTATGGCCTTTAGTTAATCCTGCAATACTACATAATAGTTGCCATTAGAGAGAGTTGTAGGTAGTTGGAGTAGGTAGGAAGCTTCTAAAAGACTGCAGGTATCTTTGTCACTGTGCATATTTGTTTGTCAGATACTAGCTATCACCTGCAATCCAGTACAAACAGGCTATTGTGAATGTTTGTTAGAAGTGAACTTGAAATTTTGTATTTGCAATCGAGCCTCTAGCCCAAACACTCCGTTTATCTCCTGAATTTCCTGGGCTCTCTATTTGTCAAGCTGGATACACACTGAGGGCCCGATTCAGACCTGTTTGCTAGAGTATCGACGGGCAGTATGCAAATGCCACGTGCACACGTTAAGACATAGGATGCCCTCTGTGTCTTAACGTGAGATCAGTGGCTAAACTTAGACGCCTACCAGTCTGGAGCTTTCAGACGCCATCTCCAGAAAGTGTAAGAGAACATTGGTACCATCGGGCGACATCATACCAGCACGCAGTGCTAGAGGTAGACCTTAGGCTACCTCAAGCACTGTGATCACCGCAGTGACTGGTTTGCGCACGCGCACTGCGGCTTATATGTATGCTCAGTTCACAACAATCGGCTTGCTGCGGGCGAATGCAGCCTAGCGAACGGGTCTGAATCGGGCCCTGACACTGATGTCGGTAATGTTGGCACGACATTTCGTTTCCAGACGTATCGGAACGACATATCACCCGCATAGCTCATATTCATGTTCCCGCGGTTGCATGTGGTATCACCCGGTCGGCTGTGCTGCACGTCCAAACGGGCAATATCGCATAGCCCTGTTGCAGGTAATGAAGGACGGAACGAGGGATCGTTCATTCGTTCATTACCTCGTTCTGATGTGTACCCAGGATTCGATATGTTGGCCCATCAGGCCGACATATTGGCTGGGTACATGTTGCTCAGTGTGTACTCAGTTTTACTGACCCAGAAATCTTGTTGACAGCTCTACAGTCTATCTTGGACTGCTATAGTGCTGCCTCGTATTATAAACTCGATACAACCTAAACTCTATATTAATATCTACCCTCCTGATCCTTCAATCCGCGACAAAACGTTTCCTTTCTCATGGAAGGACTCTTCTCCAACTTATCTGGGAATTAATTTTCCCTCCTCTATTAAGAATGTTCATGATGTAAACTATGTTTCATATTAACACAGCTGACAACTTTTGTACTGCCTGGATGAATCACGAGGTGTCTTTGTTAGGCTGCTTGGTGGCATTCAAAATGGTGTTCTTGCCAAAATTTATGTATTTATTTTGTGTTATTCCCTTTGCCATTACTCGCAAATTGTTAGATTCTATAAAAAGATTGATGCTCTATTATGTTTGGATAATAATAAAGGTGTCCCCTCATTTAATGTTTACTTTTGATTCATTGTTTTGAAACTTCTCCACACATAAGTCACCCATAGTTTTATTATTTTCACCATACTTAACTTAAACTTAACATCTAAAATAACAACACTGACAACTGAATAGATTTGCAATAAAGAGGTCGCAGCCAAATTTATTTAATTGGATTGTAATTGATCTGTAATAGCATCGAGCATGGTGGCGAAAAAGCAGTGCTAACTCGGCTACAGCCCATAAGCGGAATGTATTACTAAGATGGGTGTGGAGATTCTACCCCCAAGTGCGAGCTATCTCGAGTAGTACCATCTAGCAAAGTGCTGATCCCTCCATAAGATGGAGACCTGGTCCTCCCCTAAGGCAGCGACCGACTCGCCTCCTCAAAGGGGGGATGCTAGCCAAGTTCAGCTGCACTAAATTGAGCCGCCGAGGAGTACTGCTTTCCGCCAAATACGGGGTCCACTGACGACGAACCGCCACCAGCTAACTAGGACCGCTAAATGCTTCCAATACCAGACAAAAGAACTGATACAAACCAGATCAAACCTTTCCCAACCAAATGCACTCCATTTGGTCTATAGAAGTCAACCTCTTCATAGCGGAGACGGGGGTGTTTGATAGCACGCCCCGAGACTCTCCACGGAACAAGACACCGCAGCATTCAGTTGTCTCCTCACTCTCTCTCAAGCTGAAGCTCCTTGCTCTCCTCTCCAAAATCTACGAGGAATGACTTCAGACCAAACCAACTGAACCTGTGACCAATGCTGAGCAATTATTTGCAAGTCTCTCTTATAGCAATGATGAACTCTACACCTCTACACGTGCCCAAATCATTGCCTCCCAGATGGATGACCAAGCAGTCTGGGGCACCCCATTTTTTCTCTGAATCCCAGAGAAGAGTCAAAAAGCCATTCCATCTGACACCGCGCACCCCAATACAGCGGACATTACAGGGGGTCTCTCGAGCAAGGGAGTGCCTGCCAGCCCAATACACATATGAATGACCACAATCCACACCCTATCAAGTACCCTACCACGACCTGTAAGGAAAAAGTTTTTAAAGGAACAGTATTGCTCATACACCATAGCATGGGAGGGAAAACTGTGTTGTTTGAGTGACCCAGATGGAGGTGAACAACACCAAAACCTCATTGAGGGCAAAAGGTGAAAAGAGCTCCAATCCCCCCTAGCGGCGGGTAGCTTAAGGCACTGGGTTTCCCAAAAAACAAACTCGCATTGAAGCGCTATCTAATTAGGCAGCTTGTCACCTCTAGCATAACCTTTATAAGCGGAAAACTTCCACTGACCCAATCGCTTGATTGCCTTGCTGGAAGAACCCGCTGCTGCTGCACCAAATCTGAATGCGTGTGCGCCATAATGCCCACCGGCAAATCAAGGGCTATCAAATAACGCTTAAAATTTGCTGTGAACTGAAAAACGCGAGAGCGCTGAAAGGTCCCCATGCACTAGCCATTGCAACCCCCTTCGCGGACGCCGCTGGTTGTAAAGCTTAGCTATGGCCACGGGGCATATGCTCGGGTCCGGATGCTCAGTAATTGACTACCAATGTCCCCCACCTAATTGGTTGGTCTTTGATCTCAGAATTTTCAGCAAAATCGAGTCCGATATCATAATCACATTCTCCAACAAAGTTCCTGTGCGCACTGACTTCTTACTAGCAGTTGCCAGTTCACCTACACGCAGCGCCCCGAAAAATGCCAAAACAAATGCCAAACTGACAACATCGCCTCATAATCTCTAAAGGCCGCACCTGCCGCTGCCAGGCCGCTATTCCTTAACAAACTGGTACCTACTGGCCTACGAGAATCATCTGAATGTGCCTGTTCTTACGCCCAACCCTTCAGAGCTTTGGAAAGAATAAATTACTAGTTGGGTCTACCAAGACATGCAATTGTGAAAAATATGAAGTGCCTGCCAAAGCACCGGACATTGCTGCTTTTGATCGTCCTTGTTCATGCCAAAACCAAATGAACTGCAACATGTTACCTTCAACACTCTTACCCTGATCTATTTTGTTAATGAAAGCCAGCAAAGAGTTCCACGCTTCCGTATAGGACCTTAGGGTACCCGTCGCCAACGCTTTCAGAGCGAGTCTGCCGATGCCGACCTGATGCTCTGCCAGACATGAGCATGGCAGGGTAAACATGATCGCTAGCTGTGGGCGCCAATGCTCTAAACCTTGACCATTGGACACGAGATAAAGCATCCGCTAACTCGTTTTCAACTTCCGGAACGCGTTAATGGCCTGAACCACCCCCAGGTTGTCGCACCAGAAAATTATGCTACGGTTACTAAGCTGCGCCATCTAGAACTCTATGGCCACTACAATTGGGAACCAATAGAGGAGGAGCATATTGCTTGTAAAACCGGCAGCTCGCCAATCCTGTGGCCAAGCTTCCGCGCAATACTGACCCTCAAAAAAGGCCCCAAAATCCAAAGCCCACTGGCTTGGGCAACCAAAAACCGAACCCCGTTAAAATCCTGCAAAAAGTGCCCCATAAGCGCATGTCGACCTTGAGTTCATTATTCAAACTAGTTCACTATTTTTATTTATTTATTTATTATTATTTTTTTATTGTTTACGCCTGCTGTGGCCCTCTCTAACAATAAGAATTCATCTAAATAATGGGCTATACTTGACTGCCCTGAACCTGGCTGAATGCACCACTGTAGGAAAGAGCTGAAACACTCGAAAAAGGAGCAGGAAATGGAGAATACCATTGGCAAACACTTATCCACGCAATATGACGCATCAATTTTGAAACCCAAGTATCTGAAAGAATCAGCCTGAAAAACGGACTCTGTCACTCTTCGCCAATGGGGCTCCATAACCGAATTCGTGCACCCACCGTAGAGGCATCCTCAAAAGATCGATAAATGACGCTGCACTCGCCTGGATCTAGAGCGTCGGGAACGGACTCTCCCTCTGGATAGAACAGGTGTTGGATCAACTGGAATTTACCGGCCTCCTTTTTAGGAACAACACCCAAAGGGGAAACGCCAATAGACTAAGGGAGGAGATGGGAAACAGGCTTGCATCCACTTTCGCCGCTATTTTTTCCCCACAACAACTGGGTAATCCCTAGCTGACTTAAAGTTCCTTTGGCTTTCACCGCTATTTTACAAAAAATTGGACGAACAACGGGCAAACTAAACCCTTTTTCTTTTTTTTTTTTTTTCTTTTTTATCTCTTAACAAACCTATCTAACCCCCGCAAAAACGCAGTATTAGAGCAATGAACTGCATCGCCTGATGCATCCGGAACCGAGCTGCCTGCATAACTGCGGAATCTATTTGTGCTCTTACGCTTCCCTTTTTTCTTCTAAAAAAAATAACACGTGAGCCTGTGCGGTTTTTCGCTTGAGCCAGATGAATCGTATGAGACTTCAGAGTGTGATGACGTGGCAGTGTTATGTGGCGAAGTGATCTCACCTGCTCCAGACGTCGATGGAGGACCGTGGAAACTGATTCCTGTCCCGCGCTGTGAGATGTGCCCACCACGACTTGAATTGATAAAGCCGGAACGTCCTCCGTGACATTGGCAGCAGGAGCCAAAGACGCTGGTGACACGATGCTCTGCGAACTGGGGACATCAACATTAGTAATGTACAAAGTTGAAGCTGAAAAAGCAACAGGGATGGGAGTTCCGGCTCGGGCAGACAGAGGGGGATGTGGATGAATTTGGGTGGGGTGCGGAGGGGTGGGAGACCTGACAGGTGGCGGGACCAAAGGCAAGGGGGGTTATAGGGTGGGATTCGGCTGTAAAAATGTCCGTGGGCACCTGCTAGATAAATTACGGGTAAGGGTTATGTACGGTCGAAGTGGAAAGAAACTGCTGATCACACGAAGGGTGTAGCACCTGCGGTACATAATGGCCCAGAGCATGGGGCAATTGAGGGTTAATAAATTGCTGGGAAAAGACAGGAAGGGCAGGCGGAAGTGTCCGCCGGCTAAAACCCTGACCAAAATATGCAGCGGGCGGCGCAATACCTATTGAAAATTCATGGTGGGCCAAACCGCTGATGGGAACGCTGGTAACAGGTGGTAAAGGGGCTAAACCTGGGTATGAGAACTGCTGAATTAACGGGGTATTGCGGTTTGAATCACCATGATGGCTGTCCACGGCAATGTGGCTCATTGGTGAATAGTTCAACCCAGATGTGCTGGCAAGTAGCTGACTCCTGGAAAGGGGGTGCCCATTGTCAGGTGTCAGCAGCAAAAACCCTCCCCGCGCCTGGAGCAGTGGAGGGTGACATTTGAGTGCTATGGGGGCTGAGGCCATCTAAAATGGCGCCTGCTACTTGTGGGGGCGGGGCTTAGCGCAGTGTCTGAGGACACCGCGCCGCCCGGCCTCATGTAAGCGGCTGGAGAGCGGGGGGGGGGCCCGATGCAGCACCCGCTCGCCCCAGCCATGCCTGCAGGCTGGATGGGGAAGGAGCGGGTGCACTAACCAACGCTCCGGGCGCGGTGGGTGTCACCGGCCCGGAGGCGACGTACGGGTGCAGTGCACGTGCCCCGCGGTGACATTTGTGGCTATGGGGGCTCAGGGCACCTAAAATGGTGCCCGCTACTTGTGGGGGTGGGGCTTAGCGCAGTGTCTGAGGACACCGCGCTGCCCGGCCTCATGAAAGTGGCTGGTGAGCGGGGGGGGGCGATGCAGCACCCGCTCGCACCAGCCATGTCTGCAGGCTGGATGGGGGAGGAGCGGGTGCACTAGCCAACGCTCTGGGCGCGGTGGGTGTCGCCGGCCCGGAGTGCACGCGCCCCGCGGTGACATTTGTGTCTATGGGGGCTGAGGCACCTAAAATGGCGCCCGCTACTTGTGGGGGCGGGGCTTGGCGCAGTGTCTGACACCGCGCTGCCCGGCCTCATTGAAGCGGTTGGTGAGCGGGGGGGGTCCCGATGCAGCACCCGCTCGCACCAGCCATGCCTGCCGGCTGGATGGGGGAGGAGCGGGTGCACTAACAAATGCTCCGGGCGCGGTGGCTGCCGCCGGGCCGGAGGACACGCGCGGGTGCGGTGCACGCACCCCGCGCGTGTGAGGAGAGATGGCCGCCAAAGCTAGAGGCCAGGCCGCCTACAGCAATCGACGGGGAGGGGGGCATCTCAGCGGAGATGGGGCATGGCAGCAGTATGAATGTGCCCAGTGGGGAGAAGCAGAATGGAGGGGGAGTTGAATAAAATGGGGCTGCACACAAAAAAGGACAGTGGGAAGAGAGGAGGGGGGACTGTAAAAGAGCAGGGGGGGGAATGTAAAATAGAGAAAGGAGGGGAGGGGGGAAATTAATAAAGATATGAGGATGGGATGAAAAGACAGAGTAAAAGGGATATACTGCTGAATAAGCAAGGAAATATGATAGGAAGACAAAATGTATGGCTTCAGTGACACTGAGGTACTTATCCAGACGATCACAACTGGAAAAGAGGAAGCTGACTCCTCCCAGTGCACTGATAACTCTAAACAGAGCCCGCCTAAACAGGTCCCTGATAGGCTGTCATACTCTGATTGACTCAATACAAGTACCAATAACATGACTGCGACCAAAAACCCAGTTCTAACCAGTACTGCTACAATAAAAAACAGGGTGCTTATCTCCTCTCATGCTTATGCTAGCATTCGCGTGCTTTTATTGGCCATTTTAGTTCAGTTGTATTAGATGTGTTAGAATAAGCATTTTCTTAAAGCAGTAATACTGATGTTGTAATGTGATGAGCGCCGACCTTCCAAATTTGGTCCTTGAACAGAAGTGAGAAAACCCTAAGCACCAAAAAGGTTAAATGAAGCTTAGTGATTGGATTTTACTATAAACATTTGTTGCTTATTATAATTTTGTTCCTAGTTTACATTTAACATTAGACTACTCAGAGTTTAACAAATTAAGCAACTGCTGCGATGATGTATGAGTAATGTGGAAATAGTTCTACTTTATTTATCTAATGCTGTTTATAATTATTGTTATAATTAGTTCCAGAGGTATTTGTGTGTCTTTTTTTAACATTTGCATTGGTCAGGAATGGGAAATATTAACAGTAATTTGCAGTTTTAGACATGTCTCCTCAGTTCTGTCTCATGCTTTCTCTAGAAGTAAGCATGTGCCTTTTATAGTGGTTGAGTACGGGATCCCGGTGATTGGGATCCCAGTGATCGGGATTCCGATGGTCAAAATATCAACAGCTACATCCCGACAGTCAGAATCCCAACGCCCAAAGGTAAGGACCCCTACACTAACCCTGAACCCTCCCCCTAACCCACCTTTCCCGCAGCCTAACCCTCCCTCCCCGCAGCCTAAACCTCCCCTCCCGCAGCCTAACCCTAACCCTCCCCCTAGTGTCTACCTAGCCCCTAACCTTAAATCTAACCCTAACCTTAATCCTCATACTTACTCGCTGTCAGAGGCATAACTAGGTTCTTTGGCGCCCGCGGCAAGATGAAATATGGTGCCCCCCCTTCACTGTGTGTGCGTGCCAAAAAAGTGGGCGTTGCCACTAATGCCTCCAGTAGTAATGCCCCTTATGCCATGCCCCCAGTTCTACTGCCCCTAGTAGTAGTGCACCTTATGCAGTGCCCCCAGTAGCAGTGGGAAGCAATCGGGAAGCCGGCTGCCGGTATACAGGCAGCCGGCTTCCCGACTGTCTTATCCTGGCAAGGGTGAAATGCCGGGCGTCTAGATGTAGATGGCCGCATTTCCCCGACGCCGGGAGACCGGCGCCCGGCATCACGATCGTAGTGAGGGAGGGTTAGGGTTAGGCTAGGGGGAGGGAGGGTTAGGGTTAGGCACCCCCGGGGGGGACTTAGGGTTAGGCCCCCCTCCGGGGGACTTAGGTTTAGGTAGCGGGGAAGGGGGTGGTTAGTGTTAGGCACTTAGAGGGGGGATTACGGTTAGGCACTTGGGGGGGAAGTTAGGGTTAGGCACCCCTAAGGAGGGTTAGGGTTAGGGGGGTTAGGTTAGGTTAGTGGATACTTACCTATCCACGATCGGGATTTCCAGCGCTGTCGGGCTTCCGCTGCGGCCGGCGGTATTTCATACCCATTCCGTAGCAGTGCCCTGTATGCAGTGCCCCCAGTAGTAGTGCCCCTTTTGCGATGCCCCCTGTAGTGCCCCCTATGCAGTGCCCCCAGTAGAACATATTATACAGTGCCCTCAGTAGAGCCGTTTATTCAGTGCCCCCCCAGTAGTGCCCCTTATACAATGCACCCAGTAGTTCCCCTTATGCAGTGCCCCCAGTATTGCCCCTTCTACAGTGCCCCCAGTAGTAGTGCCCCTTACACATAAAACACACAGACACATAGAACACAAAACTATACTTACCAGAATCCCTGCTCTTGTGCCCGCCATCTCCTGCTCTGCACTATGGGAGATGTTATGACATCTCTCCCTTCACCCACTGAATTGAGGCAAAGCTCATGAGTGAGCTCCAGCCCAGTGCCGGAACTCAGTGCAGCAGCCAATATTAGTCTGTCTGACTCTTATTGGCTACTAAGACAAACACACCGCCGCCGTGTAGTACACTCAGTGAATGTACTACCAGTGCCGGTGAGTTTGTTTTAGTGTATAGACAGTGTAGTGCCACGGACTGCACTGACCTGGACGGCAGCCAGTGGCGGTACCTTATCTCCGTTCACTTTATCTCCTAACAAAGCTTAGCAAATAGACCCCTGTGTATGAGAAACGGGGCGAGACCTCTGGACAAGTGGGCGTGGCCTCGCATGTGGGGGCAGGGCCACGCACCCAAACCCCGGTTTTAGTGTCTCTGGGGGGTCCAGGAGGTGCGGGCTGCCCCCGGGGACCAGTGCTTGTAGTGCTGGCTCCCTCACTGTGACAGGAGCCGAGTTCTGCACGGAATTCTACAGTGCAGCACCCGGCTCCTGTCACCAGAGGGGGAATCTGCACCTTGGTGTCACCCCTCGGCGGGTGACACCCGGGTGCAGCCCGCACCCCCCGCACTACCCTTGTGACGCCACTGCATTGCAGAGGTATATTGCGCTCACTAAAATAACACAATTGTAAAAACTGCAAGTTGCATGTAGGTTTGCACCAGAATCAAATGTGCCAGCCAGGGCCAAACTATAGGGGGGGGGGAAGGGGCGGTCGTCCAGGGGCCCCCACATTGTGGCAAACATACCCTCTCTGACCGGCTCCGAGTCCCGACATCATTGATAGCACACAGTCACACTCACTTATGGACCATCCGTGACTGACGATGGAAGCCCCGCCCCCTTGCTAACATCCTGCCACCATTCGTGTGTAGGGGTGGAGACTAATGCCGTGAATTGCCCGCCCCCATCAGAAGCCTGCCTGATATTTCTACTGCAAATCTGCAAAAACAGGTGAGTGTGTGTGTGCTCTCTGTCCTTTCCTCCTTCTCTCCCTCTTTCTCTTTCCTCCTGTCCTTTCTCCCTCCCTCCTTTTCTCTCTCTCTCCCTCTATCCCCTCCTCCATCCCTCTCGCTTACCTCTCTCTTGTTTTCTCTTTCTCCCTCTATTTTGCTGTCCCCCTCCCTCTCCACGTCTCACTCCTTTCCTCTCTCTACCTTTCTCCCCCCTCTCTCATTCTGTCTCCCTCCTTGGGTGCGATCCCGACACTTTTTGCATGCATGTAGGCATTAGCAACGTGTTAGAAATGCCAGTATGCATGATAAACACAGCAGAGGACAGCTCTCTCGGTGAGAGTCTATGACCCAGAAGCCCCTCTGGTGTCCTCCTGCGCATGCAAAGGACACACGCGCCACGGGGGGTGTTGGGAGGGACCATTTGGATCCCTCTCACAGCACTCCCCAGATAGAAGCCCACAGGCTTCTATAGGGTAACGCCATCAGAAAGTTGGTGAAACCCAGCACAACCAAGCCCTGGAGTGCATCGCATTCCAGGGCTGGGTGCATATGAGAAATTTGGTCAAACCCGCATTTTGTGGGTTTGACCGCAATTCTACAGTATCTTTGATGCATCCCGCCCCCTGTCTCTCTCTCTCTCTCTCTCTCTCCCTCTCCTCTCTCTCTCCTTCTCTCTCTCTCTAACGACCCACTCAAAATCCTGCATTTGCCCCTGTCAGTGTACTAGATCATGTCAGCTATGCTGCCGGCAGTCGGTTCCCAGCAGTGTTGCGAACATGATGTAGTATGCTGCGACCTTCCCGGTAAGGGGAGAGGCCAGAAAACAAGGTAAGGGGCATAGGAGTCACTGCATGAGGCCGTGGCAAATTTATTAATGGGGCCTCCACAACTTCGTTGCCCCGGGGCCTCCACAAGCCTTAATCCGGCCCTGGTGCCAGCTAAGTTAGGCATTTATCAGGTACACTTACACCCAATTGTTTTAACTTTGTTTTCATAGTTAAATACAAATTTGCTATTGTGGGCCGTATCCAATTAGCCGCGATAAGTCCGTTTCTGCGGAAAAGTATTGCAAGTGATATCATATCACCATGCGATATGTTTCCTCCATATTCAATTCTAAATACTTTTCGCTGGTGTGGAATTCAATGCAATGGGACCCGCAAAAAAGTTTCGCCTATAAATAGGTGTCGAAAAAAAGTGCAGAATTGGGGTTTTGGGGTGCAAAGCTGCGGGAACCCCCCTGGACTCTTGGGACAGTACCCTAAAGGTAAACTGCTTTGAAAAAAGTATAAAAAATTCTTTAGGTCACCCCAAAAAAGTAGTTTGGTTTTGGGGGAGAAAAAGTCCAAAGTTGGGGGACAAACTTAAAAAGTAGTGAAATAAACTCCAGGGGGGTCCCCAAGAATGCCCCAGGTGTTTTTAAGTTTGCTAGTCCTGCTGGAGATGGTTTTTTAACGATTTATAAAAGAAAACTTTAGCAACTTTAAAATATGTTACCCCCCATTTTTAGGTACCCCAATTTTGTTGGGACTACTTATTTTCTGCCCAAAAAACTGCTAAATGCTATTCTTCACCACTTCTGCTAAGAAGCTAATTAGCAGCTATTGACAGCATTTAAGTACCCCTAATACCTTCAGCAGGGCTATTCGGGGGTATCTAGAGTGATCCCCAATGTCAGTGCAACTTTTGGGGGGTGTCAGGCTGATTTCCCCAAATTTGACAGTACTTTTCGCATGTTACAGTTTCGCCAGCTCCCGTTTTCACCGATTTGTTATTGAATACGCCGAAAAGCGGACACCCATGCGGTACTTTTCCACATCAAAAACCAGTGAAGTCGGCGAAAAGCCCTGCATGTGAAAAGTACGGGACTTTTCGTTTGGAATTGAATATGCCCCTAAGTTTGAAAAAACCCTCTGCAATATACTGTAGCATGTACCCTCTCCATTCTGTGTACTAAAACAAAATCCTCAAGAATATAGAAACTTGCTGAAGTATGCTAAGAAAATCATAATAAATACACAAGCAATGAAGAAAGCATTTGTCAGCTTCAGCAGTGAATCTGAAATCAGCCAATCAGAAGTCATTAGCTAGTGCTGGTGAATGCTGACATCATCAGCACATATTTGCAGTGCACCAGGCCTCAGGTGCCTGCAATTAATACGGCTTTGACTAGCGTATTTATGCATCTCCGGTTGAGTCTACAGGCAAAATTTACTAAGCGGCGGGTTCTAAACCCCGGTGGTTTGGTGCGGTTTGACGGTGGGTTCTATTCTGTTATACAACCCTGGGGCTTTGGTGGCAGTTTTGCAGCAGTTTCTAAATGACAGCCCTGCTCTATTCTATTCTAAAATGTGTTTTGATTGCGGTTTTGCTATCTGCAGATTTACTAAGGCCGAAACCTCTGCAAAACTGCCGTCAAAACACATTTTAGAATAGAATAGAACAGGGCTGTCATTTAGAAACTGCTGCAAAACCTACCACCAAACCCCCGGGGTTTAGAACACAATAGAACCCGCCGTCAAACCGCCACCAAACTGCCGGGGTTTAGAACCCGCCGCTTAGTAAATTTTGCCCTACATTTCTTCACAATTGTTCATTCACCCTCACAAATGAATGCAAGTGTCTTGTTTCCATATGTGTGGCCTGTTTTCTGGATAGAACTAAATTGCACATTTTGTCCAACCACACATGACATCATACAAAAGAATAAGGTGATGTAAATGTAACACATTAGTGAGACACTACACTGGTTCTGTATGTACTGTACAGATTCTTAAATACTGTACAAACTGTTTTGTTGCTTTATGTTGAAATAAATAATCTCCTATGTATTGCAGAAAACAGTGATACCTAAAAAGAAGCCAAGAACACCACCACCTCCAAACTGTGTGCCTCTTAAATCCAGCTGTAGGCCTCCGGCGCCACCTTGCTGTGAGCCCTGTGCATTCTGTCACTGTCACCACTTCCGGACTGTCTGCATATACAGGATGGGCTACCCGTACTGCTGAAACACAGCTTCCCATAATTGTACAGTCTAAGAAACAATAAAAGTAACAGATAAAATGAAGAGCTCTAGAAAAATTTCAGCAGCAGTGTCTGAAGATACATTGTATAAAATATATTTTTCTGTCTAAGGTTTTTGTTAGTTCTATTGTTTTAGATTTTTCAAACATAACCAAAGTATGTTACTTTTTGAAATACACTAAAGGGCATATTAATTAGTATGCCCCTAAAGGCCTCATTACTTAGCTATACAACGTTGAATACAAAATTACCGCAGAAATTCCCTCTCTGCTCTTGAAATGCCCCTGCTCACACCCATAAGAAGAATTTTTAATGATAGGTAAAAGTACATTTGCTGTCAGGCTTGTTTTCAATAGAGAATCATTTATAATATAGCAGGTATAATTTTCTTTCTCATGTACAATGAAAGTAGTAAAACATTAATTCTAAAATGTACACTCAAAATCATATAATATATGCAGGGAAAAGAGAAGAAAGCACCTATCAGCTTCAGAGGTGGATCCGCAATCAGCTAATCAAAAGTGCCTAGCTAGTGCTGGCAACTGTCCCCATCAGCGTCTATGTGCACCAGCCCCTAGGCACCTGTAACTGATATGGCTACTGACAGGTATTTACGCTTCCCTGTGTGCCCCAGGTCACAGGTAAGCCAACCAGTGGCGTCCCTCCCCGCTATGGCACCCGATGCGGGGAGGGATGCCATGCGGGCAGCACAGCCGTGTGCTGACGAAAAGGGGTGTGGCCTCGTGGGTGGGGCGTGACTTCGCTGGTGGGGGCATGGCCTCACTAACAGGGGGCATTGCCTCGCAGCCCGAACCCTGGTACATGCCGTGGGTATCATAACTGGGGTGGTGGGGGGTGCTAGAGGTGCGGAGTGCCGGCTCCCTCAATGTGACAGGAGCCCAGTGCTGCACTTAATGCTACAGTGCAGCACCTGGCTCCTGTCACTGAGGGGGAGCCAAGTGACGTGTATGCTGACGATGCGTCTTAATCAGTGTCGGACTGGGGCACAGAGGGCCCACAGGGTAATGCAATAGCATGGGCCTGCTTAAGGGGCATGACCAAACATTAGGTAGGTGTGGCTATTAATTGGAGGGGCGTGGTCATCTCACATTATTATTATTATTAGTATTATTTCTTCAATAATTGGTGCTGCATTTTATTAAAATAGTATTAACCTGGGCACCCTTTCATTAAAATATTAATTTGTGCCCTATTTTATTAACATAGTAATAAAATAACGATAATATGTGCAGTTTTTAAATATAAAGGGCTTGATCCAATAAGGTGCAAGTTACTCACATCTGCGAGTAAGTGCGGCTGTATGCCGCACTTATGGTGCCTCCGGACTCACACATTTCTGTTCGGATGAGATCGGGCCATGGGGGGGGGTGAATTGCCATTGCCGGTGTTTCTATGCAGTTGCAACGGCAATTCATCACTTTCGCGACTAATTAGATTGAGCCCTCAGTGTGTTGCCATCAGCATAATAATAAATGTTAGGTCTTCTTTAGGATATGTAGCTATATAATCTGTGCCACCTTTATTTTATATTTTTCTATATTGCCACCTTTACTATGATAATAATTTCCCCCCCCATATTTTCTTAGTGTATTGATTTTCCCTAACCACCCGGACCCTTAAGCTGGGTACACACTAAACGACGTGGGGGTGCCCAGTGATGCGACCACCGACCCTCCCCCAGTCAACAGGCCGACATATTGGGCGGCCGGTATACACTAGATGAACACGTGCCCGACCGCCCAATATGTCGTCCCTTGCCACATCTCGTTACATGGGGTCGTCAGCAGCACCGGCAGGTCGACAGTGCGTACACACTTAACAATTTTAATGATTTGTAGTTCCCTTGCGTCGGAATCAGGCAAATCGTTTAAAAAATTGTCTAGTGTGTACGCACCCCTAGGGTACTTTACTTACCTTTCCAAAGTTCTGAGTCCTGGTCCTGCATGCTATCGCTCGTTCCTGAGTCCTTTCTTCTATCTTCAGTCACTGCAGCCTGTGGGATTGCAATCACAGCTACTTAATCGCACGCAGGTCTGATGTGAAAATATGCTAATGATTGCTATCGCAATGCCAGCATAGAGACGCCCACTGCCTCCCACTACCGCTATATCATATCTGTAATACCGTGCAGTCCTGTGTACACATCGAAAACATCGAGTACCATCGACCCCTTATGCACAATTACAGAAGCCCTGAGCTTTCTAGGAAATTGCTAACCTTGTTGCGCGCAGTATGTACTCAAGCTGTGTAGGCCATTGCAGTGGCTAATTTATTATGGCGTTCAAACGGACAGGAACACCTGCGTTTCTCCAATCAATCTCCCTTCACCACCCCCCAAACGCTGAATACCTGTCACCCACTGTGCGATGGCTTACCGTGTTCTGCATAATCGCAGTGTAACCTTCGCACATGCGCACTGCGATGTATGTGCAGTAAACAACAATCACCCAACTGCGTACACTGTTGCAGTTGCGTTCCGTAATGAATCAGGCCATGTGTCCGCTGCTCTGACCATGCTCTGGCGACAGAACCATGCATGAGCAGTACAGACTTTTAGGTGGGGATCTGTTCTGCAGGCCCTGACAGTGACTAGGTAGCCCTTCACCCCTGAAGCAGTGGGCCTCACCAGGGGATTCAACATACCCCCCCCCCCCCATCTGGCCAGTCAGAAACTTCAACATTATACACTTTAAATAGAAAAAAAACAATAGCTTACTGTACTTAGCAGCTGCAGAGGTACAGCTGCATGAACTCCTCTTCATTTAAAGGTCTCACTCTCATCTCTTCTTTCCAGACAGTGGCACTGCTAAGTTTCAGTGAGAAGGTGTCTGGTGGGGGCAGAGCTTAATCTCCGCATGAGTCAGAGGGAAGGGGAGGAGGGGGAAGTGCACTGCACGGAAGCTGCTGCCTGCACCAGCACAAGGAGTTATGGCACAGACTGTGACTGAGCCATTCAGAACTTGCAGGTCAGACTCCTCCCCCCTTCCCTGATCTCGGGCCGTGAAGCCCCGCCCTCTCACAGAAAGGGGCGTGGTCAATAAGCAGTGCGAGTGCAGCAGACCAGTCCAAGCCTGGCAGCAACCCTCCCCCGTCGCGGGTGCTAAGCCCCGCCCCCTCCTGAAAAGGGGCGTGGCCTGCAATCAGTGGGGCCCACCGGGGAAATACCCGAATCCCCGGCAGCCCAGTCCAAGCCTGCTCTTAATTATGCATGCCCCTGAAATGGCATTCAGACGCACAGACACGCCTGCGTTTGCACCACTACACCCCCATTACCATTGACCACCCCCTGTCACCACCCACAAACGGCACGACCTGTGACTCACTCTAGTGGGGTGTCTGTGTACAGGGTGCGAATGCTTCCCAATCGCATGGACTAGTTCGCGCACGAGTACTGCATCTTATACGCACGCGCAGATTGCAAACATCGGCAGGCTACGTGCGAATGCAGCTGAGCAAACGGGTCTGAATCAGGCCCAGAGACCCTCTGCCTCCCCCTGTCCCCCTCTGCCTCCTCCTGTCACCCACCGCCATGGGGCATATTGTGAAATATATACAGTATATATATTAGCCTTCATTTATATGGCACCACACGGTTTCCGCAGAGCATAACAAAGTACATGAATTGTTTGAGGGAGGGTGGGTCCCAATCCGATATCTTGCCTAGGGCCCCAGGAGGTCTAAATCCGGCTCTGGGTGGACATTCTGAGTAACCTTATTCAGATGTCTGATGGTCCACGCGATGTTGCTGATGGTGATCCGATGCTGTGTCTTCGGACACATGCAGCGCATCTGAGAAGCCAGAGGTGGGCCTCTCATTACTGAAGCCGTCACCTCCAGCATTTGTGTCCTCCTCTGAATCAGGCCCTAAGTACGATCTGCTCATGTTCTCCAATACAATCAGGAACATTATGGCAACACTAGAAAAGGATGTGCTTTATGTTCCTAGCTTGGAAGGCACTCAGGTCTGTAAGGAGCAAGGCCGATGCCATCGCAGAGGGCTGAGCACGCTGGGGATGGCATTGTCGCAGACCCTCGGACCCTGTACTACCCCAGTCAAACTCCCCATCTGCCACCGTCTCCTGATGCTCAGGACACACACCCTGCAGCCTGTACAACTGCCCGGAGTATCCCTAGGATGCCCTGACCAGTGTGCACTGCTCCTGTCATGGTACTTCCATCCACCCCCTGGGGTGCAGCCCTTTGACAGTATGCACTTAGGGAGAGGGGGTGGCAGCAACACAGGGCGCACTGAAACCCTTATTTACGGGGGTGGTAAGGAGTATTCCAAAATGACAAGTTTATTATCCTGAATGGAACGAAGGTGATATCCTGAGACAAAGCAATAGCTGAGTCTAAGCACAGTTCATCAGTGGCCTGACGGTGAGAGTGAGTGGAGCAAGATAAGTGTCTGATCACAAATGCACAGGAGCCAGCAGGCTTTCACCATCCAGGCACCTCTCACAGGTGAACACAGTATTCTTTCATTGGAGTACTCTATTGCTAGGTGACCACTGTCCTATTACCTGCATCCAGTGGTGTCACTGGGGGAATGTAGAGCGCACCAGGTGTCACCATCCGAGGGGGTGACACCAAAATGCTGGCTCTTCCTCAGTGTCTGGAAGCTGGGCACTGGCCTGTGAGGTTATTGTGCAGCACCTGTATTTCAGTCACTGAGGTGGCATTGGCAGTGCGTAGTCTCTTGGGGAGGCCTAGCATGTCCATGTTAAGGAGTGTAATTTTCCGGGGTAAACAGACGCACTCTGCATGCAGAAGCCTATCAGAATCATGCCAGTTCATGGCCTTAATATAAGTCTCTGTAATTAGTTTAATATGTGCAGCAAAGTAATTATTAATATCATGAAAATAAATAAATACAAAAAATAAATAATAATAATTATACATTCTAGCCTGTCTGGTTCTAACTTAACTGAACGGTGGGAGGAAATAATGTCCATCTCATACAAAGCAGCTTTTAAATACAGCACTTACATAAAGCTATAGCAGTGTCTCTCAACAGGTCTGTCTGCTCCCCAGGTAGTAAGAGACTGCCTAGAATAACTGACACACCTTTTATCAGTCTCTCACAGGAGGTCTCGCAATCAAGGCTGCTCATTACCTGGACAATTACCACTCAGAATTTAAAAACCTGGGACATCAACAATTTCCACAGTGCTTGTTTCACAATATGCAGATTTATTCTAAGGAAGCCCCACCCACAGTAATCAGGCATTAGTGTATAACAATACCTAGAGTGAGAAAAGGGCATGCGCGGAGGTCTGCGCAGGAGGTGCCACTTTGGCACTTCCCTCTCCACCGGGTCATGGATTACCCCATTTTTCCTTCCTCCGGGACATACTGTACTCACTTGGACTCAGCTGGGTGCCCAGATGAATAGTCTACAGTTATGTCCAGGTAGGAACAGATATTGAATAATCATTATTATAAATAATAACAGTAAGCAACCACTGAAGCACTGCTTATATTTAATAAAATTTGTCACTAACACAAATATCCATATTTAAGCAGATAATACACATTACAATTAGAGATGTGCGCGGGACCCCGTGTTTTGATTTTGACAAAACCACCCTCAAGTGTTTTGGTTCAGTTTCTGCTTTTGATTTTTTTTTAAATAGATAAAAGCAGCCAAGATCATTTAATTTTGACCTGTTTACATGCAATCCAAAACCCAAGATCCGGTTGTTAGATCCGAGATCTGTACCATGGGTAGAACCGAGCCGGGACTCGGTTCTACTCGGAACCCCAAAAGTTATCAGAGTCAGGACTCGGTTTGATTTGTAACCCTAAAATTCGGGTATGTTTGGTTTTCAACAAAACCAAACCGCTCATCTCTGATTAAAATATACATAGAATAGAAATATTAATTTTAAAAATAAAAAGTATGCAGAAAACACATTTTTATAAAATACACAGCTGATACATATTTAATAAATATACAGGTAAATCTGCAACTAATGAATATATAATAAAATATCAGACAAAATACTCAGCTAACACATATTCAGTAACATACACAGTTAATGCATATTTATAAAATACACATGTAAATGCACATGAAAATAACCAGTTAAAAGATAACATAAAATACTCAATTTAGACATATTGAATAAAATACAGTTAATACATATTTTATAAAATTCACATGTAACTATGCAGTTAATACATATGTTTCTTAAAAAAATACAAATAAAAAACCCAGCAAACATATACTTAATACAATACACAGTTAATACATATTTAATAAAATACACATGTAAATATGCAGTTAATACATATATTTCAGAAAATATATCAATAAAATACTCAGTTTACATATATTCAATAAAATATAGTTAATACATATTTTATAAAATACACATATAAATATGCAGTTAATACATGTTTCATAAAAAATACAAATACAATACCCAGCTAACATATATTCAATAAAATACACACAGTTAATACATATTTTATAAAATACAAATGTAAATACAGTATGCAGTTAATATATATATTTCATATGATATACAAATAAAATACTCATTTTACACATATTCAATAAACTACACAGTTAATACCTATTTTATCAAATACACATGTACAGTTTATATGCAGTTAGGGGCTAATACTGAGTTGGGAGCAAAGCAAAAAAGAGCAAGTAACTTTCTACTTTGATAAAACCATGTTGCACTGCAGATGGAGCCAATGCAAAAGCAGCCATTAATTACCATGCAGCAACACAAAAAACAACAACAGTATTTGATTCCCTTGCAGTGCCAAGTTATTTGCTTTTTTTGCTTTGCTACCAACTCAGAGTCAGTCCCTTAATACATACATTTTACAAAATATACAATTAAAATATGCAGCTTAAACATATTCAATAAAAAACACAAAATAAAATACATATGTAAAGTGTGCAGTTATTACATATATTTCATAAAACATAGAGATAAAATACGCCGCTAACACATTTAATAAACTACTCATATGCAGCTAATGCAACTATTCACTTGCATTTTAAATAGTCCAGTGCTTCAGTAATGGGGGCAAGAATAAGAGTAGTGGTTTTGTAATCTAACTACGGAATGTCCATGCTTGACCTTCTGGCCATGTTTGATATGTACAGTAACATTTTTAATAAAATGACAGTAGGAGTGTGAGCATACACAGTGGCGTCCCTCCCCATGGTGACACATGGTGCGGGGAGGGATGTCATGCGCCAGCGACAATGGGGTGTAGTCTTGCGGGCAGGGGTGTGGCCTCACGGACAGGGGGCCTTGCCTCGCTTCCTGAACCCCACCCCGTGGTTTTCATTACTGGGGTGGTGGAGGGTGCCGGAGGTGCGGAGTGCCGGCTCCCTCACTGTGACAGGAGCCGAGTGCTGCACTTAATGCTACAATGCACTGAGGGGGAGCCAGCACCTTGGTGTCACCCCTCGGTGAGTGACACCCGGGTGCGGCCCGGACCCCCTTGTGACGCCACTGAGCATACACCTATCAGGTCTCATTCTAACAGGGGAATTCAATATGGAGCGATAAGTCAGTTTCTGCGAGGTTAACGCTGGAATGACGTCACCGTATTCAATTTTGAGTTTATGCAAAAAAAAATGTGTAAACTTTTCGGCGCCATGGCTTTTCGTCGGGCGATACGTCTCCTATTGAAATTAATTGGATAACGCCATTTCCGTATTCAGTATGAAAAATGCTAAAAAGTATCGGAGTTTTGAAGTGACTTTTCACCGTTTTTTTTACACCAATCGGAGGGTGGTGAAAAGTCCGAAAAAAAATTGGGGGGGTATTTTCACCTGTGGTATTGAGGTGGTAGAAGGATTTCAGTAATGGCTGTATTTTTTTTTTTTACAAAACGAGTTTTTGGGACTCTTAAATCAGCGTTTTTAATATTACCTCACCACACTTCCTGGTTTGTCACTGATAGGAAGTCAATCACTCCTGGGTAGGGACATTCAGGGAGAAGCAGCATCTGTGCAGTCAGCTGTATAAACTTTGCGTTTTCCAACACTTTTGAGGTATTTTACTTACGAAAAGTAATTTTTTTTACACTAGCTACAAAGATGGAGCAGCATACTGACACCATCTGGATGTTCATGGTCCGTGCATCAGTGGGGTCTCGTCTAGCCATGGACGAAAGTGGTGATCAGGAGGCAGCTCCATCGGGTGAGTTGGTCCGTGAGTCAATTCCACGCCCCCGTCAGTTTCGCACTAGACGTGAGCTGGATGGTCTCCCCGAGGTAGAAGTGATAAGGATTTATCGCTTATCTAGCTCGTTAATCTATGCACTATATGATCAAATGGAGCCGGACCTGCAAACACGGAAGCTCTCAAACAAGGCAGTCAGTGGCATGTCAAAGCTCCTGGCTGCCTTGCATTTTTTTGCGTCAGGCACTTTCCAGCCGACCCTGTCCCAAGTCGCCGGTTTTTCCCAACCAACATTTTCGCGTATTTTAATGCAGGTCCTCAAGGCATTCCTAAAATTGATGACCCAGTACATAACATTTCCTGATCAGGATAGTGAATGGAGGGAGACCAAATTTGTTTTTTTTCAAATTGCTCAGTTCCCCAACATTCTGGGCGCGATAGACTGCACCCATGTGGCTGGCCAACCATGCAGACATTCGGAGGAATGTTTTCGAAACCGAAAACATTTCCATTCCCTGAATGTCCAAATGGTTTGTGATGCCAACTTAAGAATAACCGATCTTTTTGTGGGCTTTCCTGGGTCGGCCCACGACTCCTTCGTCTTAAGCCAGTCGACATTAGCTCGGGACTTTGAGAGTGGCAAATTCCAGAACGGCTGGCTGTTGGGTGAGTAGCATTTATTTGATTTTTATCGAAAAAGGTGTTAAACATTGTCAGGAAAATAATAAAAAACTTACGTTTGTGATTTGAATTTGGCTCCAAATAATTGATGTTGGTACTTGTTTTTTTTGTTTTTTTTCAAATCATGTTATGTCATTGATTACTCTAACTTCATTTTTGTTTTGTTTTTGTCTTTTAGGTGATGCGGGTTACCCCAATAAAAGCTGGTTGTTGACCCCATTATCCAATCCCCAAAGTGATGCTGAGAAAAGGTATCAGGCAGCACACATAGCATCGAGGGGTGTAATAGAAAGGACCTTCGGTGTACTTAAAAGCCGCTTTCAGTGCTTAGACCGTAGTGGCGGTGTGTTGCTTTATTCACCGGAAAAGGTTTGCAGCATTGTTAATGCATGTTGCATTTTACAGAACATTTGTGTTGCAAACCATTTTCCGGTGCATATTGATCCTGAGGTTTGCCAGGATGCTGACCTTTCCTCAGCACCGCCGGAAGGTATGGACGACGGAGTCTTTTCGCGCCAAGCACTGATCGAGGATTTTTTTCATTGTAAGTATGACATTTTTTTATAATAAGTAAATGCGGTTAATTTGAAATACTAATATTGTTTTTCAAATTTTGTTTTGGTTGGTGTTTAGCTTGATGGTCCTTTCAAATTCTTTGTTTTTGAATTCTTGCCGCTCATTTTTTTTTTCATTTTGAAGATTTGGTTTTTTTCCGTCAGTTGTGGAAGTTGTGTTATGTTAAGGTACGTTTTGATTTTGAAAAAGAAACAAAAAATGAAATGTCAAGTACAATGTGTCTTATTTAAAAATTTGTAAATTTTTTCTCTTTTGTAGTTCTGTTCCTGTTTCAAATTATTATTTTGGGATGGTTGGTTGATGTCTTTGTGCGATTGGAGAAAGTATCCTGAGGCCTCTACAGTCCCCCAAGCAACCTTATCCACTCGGCTTCCATGACTACTTGTCAATGCCTCCAAAATGAGGGTCTTCAGACTGTACAGTTGTTTCCAAGGCTCTGCGCTAAGAAGAACAAAGACGCAGCACTTTGAACTTGGTGAGGTGAATTTTTTGTTTTTTTGTTGCAAATGTAAAATTTTTTATTTGTATAAAGTTTTCTAGATTTTGTATTTTGCGTATTGTTTTTCCATGCTACTCCTATGTTCATTTTTTCCAGTTAATCGTGCTGTCGTTCAAGGACCTACCCATGGAGAGTGCATGGCACCTGAGTCCAACAATGCCCTGCCTGGCATTAGTGCGATTGGAGAAAGTATCCTGAGGCCTCTGCAGCCCCCCAAGCTAACCTTATCCACTCGGCTTCCGTGACATCCTCTTGTCTGACCATCCCAAATGAAGGTCTTCAGCCTGCACGGTTGTTTCCAAGGCTCGGTGCTAAGAAGAACAAAGACGCAGCACTTTGAACATGGTGAGTTGCAGTGTTTTTTTTTGTTTTTGTTTACTTGGTGCAAATGTAAATGTTTTTTTTAAAAAAGTTTACCAGGCTTTTTATTTTGCGTTTTTTTTTTCCCTGCTACTCCTATGTTCATCTATTTCAGTTAATCGTGCTGTCGATTGAGGACCTACTCATGGAGAGTGCATGGTACCTGAGTCCAACAATGCCCTGCCTGGCATTAGTGCGATTGGAGAAAGTATCCTGAGGCCTCTGCAGTCCCCCAAGCTAACCTTATCCACTCGACTTCCGTGACATCCTCTTGTCTGACCATCCCAAATGAAGGTCTTCAGCCTGCACGCTTGTTTCCAAGGCTCGGTGCTAAGAAGAACAAAGAGGCAGCAGTCTTATACAGGTATGCTATAGTGTCAAATAGCTAAGATGGCTTATGTTGTAAAGCAATTTGTGATATGTTTAATATTAATGTGTTTAATCTTTCCCCTTTATTTTTTAGCTATACAAATGTATTCCAGAATACACAGCTTCCTTTGAAGACCCACCCTGTGAAAGTCACAGTCAAGACTTTCGAAGAATCTCATGGCAGGCAATTTTGCGTTTGGTGAATGTATGTTTAAGCCTATGCAGTCCGAAAATCCACTTTAGTAACTCTGCTACCATAAGTATTTCTTGCTACACCAATCAAATAAGGGCTTGCACCCTACTTCTATGTTTCCAGGCTCGACACTGATAGGACGTAAGACGCTGCAGAATAATGTTGGTGAGCTGAAGTCAAATAGAGGCATGGAGCTGTTGGTTTTTAGTAAATGTGCAATTTTTAACTCTAATTTGATGTATTTGTATTTTTGTTTCTTATGGTGGAGTTTTGCCTGATGTCCTATGGGACTTTATTCCATATTGCTTGCTGTTTGCCTGGCCATCGCCCTTTGGACAAACAAAGTCATTGGATTACTTGAATTATATATTTGCCTTTTCAGTTATTGCCAGTAAGTATCCTCATTCTTGTGTAGTACCGTAAAAATATCTATGCCATATCGCTTCTATGATGAATTCTCCTCTCAGTATCTAAATGAGGACCTTCAATATTTGTAAGCACCATTTGTTTTTGGTCTAAATAGTAGGTGTTGTCAAGTAATCTTATTATGGTATTTTACACTATCATTACAGTGTTAATAATTTATTTTATTTATTTTTTTAGCTCATAATGGAACAAGTACCTTGTGAAGATAATGACCATCAAATTACTCCTTTCAAAAACACATCCATTTCATATGTCATCCTCAAGGAAGAGACACTACCTGGTTGTGACCCTTGGAAATTAGGATTTTTTATATAGAACTAAAGGTATTTTTTTAACATTTATTTTGCAAATCTTATGTCTTATCAAAGTACATGCGCCAATATAGCTGTCATAGAGGGATTTTTTTGGAGAAATGTTAAACTAATTTTTATTTGAAAAAACAAATATAATAAGTTTTAATGTGAAGTAAATTGTTGTCACCGTTGGTAGTAGTGGCGTATTTTGTTTCCAAATATTAATTGATTTCTCCAGGCACAACATGTATGGCTGATATTAGCAGCATCCCTGGATAATTGTGTCTGTACATTGCAATAAATGGCAAAGTAGTATTTAGATATGATCTCAGTAATCTCCATTTTGGCCACTGTAGTTTGCAACTTTTGAACGTAATGTAGACACTGTAGACATTGGATATTTCCATTTTTATCACACCAACGTAGGTTTCCCCAGAAACTTGTGTTCAAAGGTCTTTGTCCATCTTAAGTTCCTGCCCGTCTACATGTGCAGAAAGCTCTAATTGTTGTCAGCCAACAAAGTATGTCAGATCTTATTTTTTAATAAAGTTTAGCAGCATAAACAGGTTAATAATTGAAAAGTGGGAATGTTGTTTTTGAAAAAATTTACACCTACTCAGTAAATGGCATCGCTATCGTATTATTATCAAAATAAATGAGGTCTATGTTTTCATTTACTTAAGATATGTAAAATAATTGATTTTGCTCACATATTATATTGATTACTACATTTATAGTAATTTCAGTATAGATAGCTGAAGTTGAATTAATGCATTTAAAATTGTTGCCTATTCACCATGCCTTAGATGTTGAAATTTAAAAAAAAAAAAAATTTTTTGTCCTAGACCACCTTAAACAACTGATTTCAAGAATTGGATGAAGTCACATCTGTACCGGTGTTATTTTAAAAGGAATAAAATTTTTATTTTGATTTACCTTCAAAAGTACTAGTTGAGCTCAAATTCCACTGTGTGTAACATTGTGAAAATAAACTTTCAAGTATTTGTTTGGAATTTTTGTTTGTGTTTTATTGTATTCAAAAACCATTTGTAGGGTTAACACTTTTTCAGTTATTGTATGTATCTATTACTTAAATGTCTAATAACTGCTAAAAAGGAATTATTTTGCATTTATCCATGTGTTTTTCAGAATTATGTTTTGCAGTGGAATACACCAACAATTTTTAAAGGCACTTAGCCCTATGACTATTTTTTTGTTGTTTTAAGAAACTTCAAAAAAAATAGTAATATGAAGTAAAAATTGTTGAACAGTTGCCCCAAAACTGAGATATGTGGTGCTGTTTACCTTTTAAGTAGTCATGTATTACCACTTAATCAAAGTTAAGTTAAGCTATGGCAGCGCTACAACTGTCTAAAAGTTTACTTGGTTGCCCTGATACACAGAATATAGATGAGAAGTTTTTGGTTTTTGTTTGGTAAGAATGTTTTATTGTGGTCACATGATGTGTTTAATTGTTAACACCCATAATTTATTTTATTTTTTTTAAGCATTGTCTGTGAAGGTAGGGCCTGATTCTGCCACGCTCGAAAGCGCATAGCGCTTGCAAGGGGATCAATGGTTAGCCAGTGCGCACTTACGAGCCCTGGAGCAAACGCATAAAGCACTTCCTCCGGCGCTCACATGCAAAACGGTGGGGTGTCGATGTTGATTACCTTGACGCCACGTTTGGAAGGCTGGCCAAATGGAGGTGTACCTGCTGGAACTTCTTGTGTTTGTGGGTGCCTCTGAATATATTACTCGTGATGGCAACAGGTGAATTTCCTGCTGTAATAGAGCAGGTAGTCCCCTGAGTATTGTGTAAATGAAACTCTACCGGAAGGGTCTAGTGGAAAGGCCAAAGTATGTAATGGTGTTGACCATGGCGACCTTCACCTGGCCGCTCGCTTATGCTATGGGTGGTTACCCACAACTTAGCAAATGGCCTAGGCCCCTTTATTAAAAGAAATATCTAGATTTTGAGCATGCGCTCTATAAGAGCGTCCGGCTCTCAATCAGGGCCATAGTTCACCTTAGTCATTTCTTTAGCCATTCACAAGGCATTATGCACTAGTCCCAGCTCTTGTGTCCTCTATGCAATGCCACACTATTGCCCCTTATTCAGTGTCCACAGTAGTGGTCCCCTATGTGCATAACACTAGTATTGTGACCAGTAGTAGCCTCCCCCCAGCAATGCCCCTTGTAGTAGGCTAACTCCAGCAATGGCCAGACTAGTAATGGGGTTCTGAGTAGCCTTCCCCCAGCTTTCCCTATTAAACCCACTAGTATACTATAAAAATGATACTAAATAAAAAAAAATATATATATATATATATATATATACATACATACACGTCACTCTGACACGCCACCTTGGTGTGCCTTGCACAGGTATCTTCCCTGGAGGACACCTTCCCCAAAAATATACACCCTGCAACAGGCGCCACAGGAAAACTTTGAATTAGAAAAGATTGAGCTTGAAAAAAGCAATCATTATTATTATATTTAATGCCTTTGAGTGTCACCTGTTGAAGGGTCTCTGTGTGTGTGTAATATATATATATATATATACATACATATACACACAGACAAGCAGCAGTAGCGGGTGCCACTCCAATGATCAAAAACACGGACACACCGTGAGTCTAGACTAGACTCACGGTGTGTCCGTGTGGTTTTTGATTAACCATTTGAGTCAGTGGTCGAAGTGAGATTTTGAAGTGGGGGTATGGAGGTAGTCTGCATGTGCACGGCGAAGGCATACGCAAAAAAATGAGTTTGGGTGTTTTGAGGAGAGTGGCTACTCAAAATGGGGGGTGTCAGCATCCATCTCTTACCCTTTGCACCCATAGGAAATAAAACAAACACAAATAAAACACAAACGGGGTGAATTCAATTGTTCTGGGTGGCGTCTATGCTAATGGGCGTCCGATGGAGCAATTCAATTGCTGCTCTGTCGGGCTCCCATTAGCTCTGGAACCCACATTTTTTTCTCGCAGTATACTGACGTGGCGAGAAGAAAAGTTTGTGGTTTGGTTGCCAAAACGGTAGTTTGGGTGTTGAAACCATTACTTTAGAGAAGTTTACCCGTGCATATTTTGCTTCTGTGCACTTCAAAAATAATGGGTGACCGAACAATTGAATTGCTCCGTTGGGCACCTGGTACTTTAGACAACACCCAGAAGAAGTGAATTTCACATTGGCACTGATAGGAAAATAAAAAAATACATAGGCCACCACCAATGGATAGGAAAATGTTGTGGAGTAGACAGAGGTAATAAGTCACACAGATGTAATAAGGCACACAGGGGTGATGGGATACACAGGGGTGGTGAGGGACACAGAGGAGGCCTGGGACATGGGTGGCGGGGTACACAAGGGTTGGTAGGGTATACTCTACACAAGTGTGGATTGTGGTATTACCCACCAGTTGCTTTTGTACAGACCTATGGAGGAGACTGTCTGAGCTAAGGAGGAGACTGTCTGACTATGATTGAGGGCTGTAATGGTGTGGAGTGAAGAGGTATCCATCTGGAAGAGTGACGAGGACTCGGAGGGAAGCAGGGAGCAGTGCAGGTGACAGTGGGTTGCAGCAAATACTGTACTCAGAGGCCGCTGCATCAGGAACAATGCCAGGCCTCAGACATCCCAGTCATTTTGTACATTATTGCCATGATCACAGCAGCTTGAGAACGGGGTCCGGAGGGATCCAGAAACGTTGCTACCACGCTGTGTAAATGAATTGGATGTACTAATGGATGTACATATTTGTACTTATTAAAGCTTTTTCATCGGTAGTGCCGTGCATGGACTTGTATTATTCAGGACCTACATTATATTGTGAATAGCAAGAGCACACCCAATTGCACTAACAGCTAAGGAGTGCCGGATTATTGGAACATATATATATATATATATATATATATATTTATATATATACACACACACATACACACACACACACATATAAACATACCCACACATATACAGTCAGGTGCATAAATATTGGGACATTAACAGAATTTTCATATTTTGGCCTCTATTCAGCACCACAATGGCTTTGAAATTAAACAAACAAGATGTGCTTTAACTGCAGACTTTCAGATTTAATTTGAGGGTAATTACATCCAAATCAGGTGAACGGTGTGGGAATTACAACGGTTTCTATATGTGCCTCCCACTTTTTAAGGGGCTAAAAGTAATGAGACTATCAACTCAAAAGCTATTTCATGGACAGGTGTGGGCTATTCCCTCGTTATTTCATTATCAATTAAGCAGGTAAAGGTCTGGAGTGGATTCTAGGTGTGACATTTGCATTTGGAATCAGTTGCTATCGACTCTCAATATGAGATCCAAAGACCTGTCACTATCAGTGAAGCAAGCCATCATTAGGCTGAAAAATCAAACCAAACCCATCAGAGAGATAGCAAAAACATTAGGTGTGGCCAAATCAACTGTTTGGAATATTCTTAAAAAGAAAGAACAACACCAAAAGACCCGGAAGACCACAGAAAACAACTGTGGTGGATGACAGAATAATTATTTCCCTGGTGAAGAAAAACCCCTTCACAACAGTTTGCCAAATCAAGAACACTCTCCAGGAGGTAGGTGTATATGTGTCAAAGTCAACAATCAAGAGAAGACTTCACAAGAGTGAATATAGAGGGTTCACCACAAGATGTAAACCATTGGTGAGCCTCAAAAACAGGAAGACCAAATTAGAGTTTGCCAAACAACATCTAAAAAAGCCATTACAGTTCTGAAACAACATCCTATAGACAGATGAGACAAAGATCAACTTGTACCAGAGTGATGGGAAGAGAAGAGCATGGAGAAAGAAAGGAACTGCTCATGATCCAAAACATACTACCTCATCAGTGAAGCATGGTGGCGGTAGTGTCATGGTGTGGGCATTTATGGCTGCCAATGGAACTGGTTCCCTTGTATTTATTGATGATGTGACTGTTGACAAAAGCAGCAGAATGAATTCTGAAGTGTTTCGGGCAATATTATATGCTCATATTCAGTCAAGTGCTTCAGAACTCATTGGACGGCGCTTCACAGTGCAGATGGACAATGACCCGAAGCATACTGCAAAAGCAACCAAAGAGTTTTTTAAGGCTAAAAAGTGGAATGTTATGCAATGGCCAAGTCAATCCCCTGGCCTAAATCCGATTGAGCATGCATTTCACTTGATGAAGACAAAACTGAAGGGAAAATGCCCCAAGAACAAGCAGGAACTGAAGACATTTGCAGTAGTGGCCTGGCAGAGCATCACCAGGGATGAAATCCAGCGTCTGGTGATGTCTATGCGTTCCAGACTTCAGGCTGTAATTGCCTGCAAAGGATTTGCAACAAAGTATTAAAAAGTGAAAGTTAGATTTAGGATTGTTTAGTTTGTCCCATTACTTTTGGCCTCTTAAAAAGTGGGAGGCACATATAGAAACTGTTGTAATTCCTACACCGTTCACCATATTTGGATGCAATTACCCTCAAATTAAATCTGAAAGTCTGCAGTTAAAGCACATCTTGTTTGTTTCATTTCAAAGCCATTGTGGTGGTGAATAGAGGCCAAAATATGAAAATTCTGTCAATGTCCCAATATTTATGCACCTGACTGTATATACACACACACGATAACAGCTTTGTAAGAAACCTAAAACATTTTGAGGCCTATTAGGAAAGTATAGGTTTTGGAAAAAATACATATTGAAAATATCCTGAGCATACTTGCTATTAACGTGTGACAGATATATATATATATATATATATATATACATATACATACATACACACACACATATATATATATATATATTATATATAATCACACGTTAAAAGCAAGTACGCTCAGGATTTTTTCAAAATTATTTTCTTTCAAAACCTATCCTTTCCTAATAGGCCTCAACAAATATTACGTTTCTTACAAAGCTGTTAGTGTGTGTGTATATTATACACACACACACATTAGCAGCATGTACACTCTAGTTATTACCAAATTTCAGGTTATTTAATATAGTTAAAGGACTTAAAAACCAACATTAAAGATTATATCATGTCTACCACAAGTAAAGCATCTTAAGACGACACTGTAGTTTGAGGCTGATTTTGCATACATCCCTTTAACATTTGGAGGCACACAAGCCTCATACAAATGACCCGTGTGTGCCTCAAAACAAAATAAAAAAATGCAAAATCCACCACAGAGTACAGTAACCTAATGTATTCTATCAATAATTACAAAACACCCATAAATTACTTAGAATAAACTATCGGTATAAAATGAACCAGAAACATTAATGAAAATATGAAGATTTTTATTTTAGTAAACATATTGTTAATTGATCAATACGAATAAAAATTTAAAGAAGTTAAAGATCATATTTATTAAATTTATATCGAAACACTTTCTTGAACATATTTTCTTTCTTGAGGTTCTGTTCTTTTTTAAACAGTCTGTAATCTAAAAAAAAAAAAAAATTATATCAGAAGGTAAACTTTAAAAACTTCATATTACAATTAATCATCTGGATGAAGGAATAAAATATAATGAAAATGTGTATTAATACTCACCAATGTTTATTTATTCTAAATGGTTGTAATCATGAAGTTCTCGCCAAATAACGTACTTGAAAGACGGATCACATAATATGGCTCCCGGGAAAATAAAAATAGACAAAAAACTTAAATGATATGTAAAAAAAACCATATACACAATCGAGCATCATTATTAACATACAATCTTAGGATAAAATATTTAATTTAAAAAAAAATAAGTGGGGTCAGAAAGCAAGTATATGACCATATTTACAATAAGTCAATATTTTGGGAGCCGTCATCATTTACCCACTTCACATACAATCCCATGTATGTATTCGAAATGCCCAAAGCTCCCATAAATAATCCTGTTTTTGAGGGGGGGTATTGAAGAAAGTTGCATGTTAATTAAAATAATTACACATTCAAAAAAAAAAGGATCATACGACCTGATATTTGGTAGGAAATGTAATATCTTCAAGAAGCTCCTTCATCCTCCTCTTCTGCTCTTCTGACAATTGCTCCTGGTGGGTCTGGCGTTGTTGGACGGCGTGGTTGTGATGGTCGTGCCGGTGCTACCTGTTGGTAGATATATGGTGGTGGATGAAACTGGTGGGCCTCCTGACCATACCATGGCTGTGGCGTTGCATGGGCATAGGCTCGTGGAGATCCATGAAACATTGTTGTCCTGTGTGATCCAAGGTATATCATCATGTTCTGTGTTATCTGTTGAAGAGACGTGGCGATGAGGCTGTTGCTGGTGGTGATGTCTCTCTGTGATGTGGCTTGACATTCGGCATTTTCAGCCATCCTATTGAGTGTAGTGGTCATGACAGACAGCTGATTTTCAATTCTGCAAAATCTCTCCTGGGTTTCCAGATGTTCCTGTTTTCACTGTCTTTGATCCTCTTGATATGTTTCCAAAAGTCTTCGAATGCTTGCATCCATTTGTTCCAGTCTTCGGTCCATGACGTCCCTGAAGCTGTTCTGGCGATCTTCCATGTCTTGAGCCAGTTCAATAATCTTGTCCACTTGTGCGGGTGGAAGGGGCTGTTGAACTTCGGCCACTATTTGAAATTGTTGTACTAGGAATAAAACATAATATAGAAAAACTCTTACAAAAAGTAATAATAAAAACATTAAAACAAAAGTCAAATATTTCATAACCTAATTAGCCCCCGTTTTTAAAAAAAAATACTATATTCAAACGGTCACTGTAACTGAAGGTGGAATCATTTGATTTGCCTATGGCCATGAGCCCTGTACGCTAACATGTGGGTTACATGCCAGAACATTAGCGATCAGCTTGTCCATAGTCACGATTATCACTATCATGAGGGTTTTGCAAGAATAACCCTTGTGGTAGGGAATTGTCGACCGCGAGACCCAGTGAACTTCCTTTAGTAATAGAGCTGGAACTTCACTACTGACATCACTGGTGATGTCAGTAGGGACACCCAACAAACAGGACTTCCTTAAGAAAAGTTTCAATTAGACCAGGCAGCCCCCTAGACGACCTAAAAGCAGGTGGTGAACACTCAAATGCAATCATCATCCCCCCATCTTGCAGTCAGTCCCAGTGAAAGTTTAAAAACCATTGGCTAAACTGCTTCCACACACAATCTGGAGGGTAGACATGCTCACTGACCATCTATGGAACCGCTTGTGAGTGCTATGCGGTCGCAAGCGGGTGACAATAAGGTCCATATTGTGTAACATTTGTGTCAAATTTAAAAAAAAACAAGGAGCCTGACATAGGTCTATTGTGTGCATGATTTGTAACCCAAAAATAACACTACACTGTTGTATATTTCAATCCCATATTAAAAATAAAAACTAATAATTTGAAAATTTACATTTGAAGATATGTTTGGAACTTACCAACTGTTGTAGGTCTCAAAGGCGTAATTTGTTCCACATCCACATCCTCTTCATCCTGTGATTCCAGTAGATCCGGTCTGAAGTAAGGTCCAATATTTGAAGATAGACCTCCACTTGTTGATGGTCCAATGTTTTCTATAGAAAAGAGTATAAAGTCAATTTTTATTTCAAAATTATTTTGAACATTGATTAAAACTATAATTATGCACAATGAGTAAAAAAAAAAAAGTAATTGCAGTCAGCTACTAGTTATAAAATTGTAAACTGTTTACAATTAAATTTAATTTACCAAAAAAACCTTTTACCTAACGGTTCCAGTGAGTCTTGCACACCTATGCCCAAATCTTCTTGTTCTTCAAGTTCTTGAGGGGTTTCTTCCAATCCAGGTCCTCTTCTAATTTCTTCAATAGTCGACTCTTCTAATTTTGACAAGGGTTAGAATTAAACAAAACTTGGCGTTGTAAGGGTATATAATAAAATACAGATAAACATTCAACACAATTCAGTGTTTATAATATGATTTACGATTAACTTTGGAGGATCCTCCAGGGAGACCTTAACCCGTGAGCAGATCACACATTTTATTTATTAATTTTACATTCGCTAATGCAGACAAATAATACAAACTATAATAAATCATTTAATTTCAAAAGCTAAACAAAATACACACTATTAGTAAGCAAGCAACTTATTTTTTGTTAATGTGAAAATATTACCCTGAATCCTTGTTACACTTTGGGGTCTTTGCTCCACAGATTGTATGACGCTGGCATCTGTTCCTTCTTCTTCTGGACGTCTGATCCTGGCGGTCTTGTCTGCTGCGTTGCGAGGTCTCCATTGATGGTTTTCGAGCTGTAGTTTAGTGTAAAAATTTACATTGTAACCCAAAACATTTGCAATTTAAAAAAAAAAAAAAGTTACTTTTTTCAACTGAGGTCCCTCTGGGCACATCTGGAGCAATCATACTTGTCCTCTGAACTTTGGTTCCTGCTTTTCTGTCTTCTGTTCTTCCTCCAGTGTTCTGGTTTCTTCTTTGAGGAGTTGTCTCTATTTTTTTAAGATTAAATAATCTTGTAAATATTATAAATGTATACTGAAAAAAAAAAAATACTTATCATCCACACGAGGAGTAGCGCAGTCACGGCTATCTATTAAGCCACCGACACAAGTAACCATTATTGGATTCATCTGATTCCGGATCTCTTCCTCCCATGGCAGCCAATGAATGGTCAGTTCTGGTCCACCACCGGTTCATCTCTGGTGCTGTCTCTGCTTCTTCATCTTCTCCTTTGTTTGCCGTTTGCAGTCTCAGTACCTATAAAATAAAAAAAAGACCATTTTAGACCAAAAAATGTAACATCATAAGTTTTTCCATGCATCATGCAAAAATTAATACTGTAAAAAAAACATTTATTACATTTCAAACAAATTTCTTAAACATAATACATTAGAATCAGAGTAAGACCAGTGATGTGTGTACATTCCATTTTGTCCAATGCTACAATCTGTCAATAAAAACTACAAACATTTATGCTTTAAGTTTACCTCTTCTTGCAAACGGCTCCATCACGTGTACGGCCAGATGTTGCTGTAACCCTGGAGGCAATCTCATCCCAGATCGCCTTCTTCTCCCTTCCAGTGGTTCGCTGTGCTCGGTCGCCGAAGATCTTCACGTAGTTACGATGCACTCCTTCAACGAGGGTGTTATTTTTGGCCTCACTAAAGCAAATTTTTCTCCTGTCTTCCTTGTCTCTTCTGTCCGACGCTAAAATGAAAAATACAACAATTTAATTGTGGTGATCTACATTTTAAAAAAAATAATTTACAAATTTATTTTTTTGTTTGCAAAAAACAAAACATGCATTTTGATTGTGACACCAGGAAAATTACGTCATCTGAAAACTGAGAGGTCGGAAACTATCCTTACAAACTAACAATACCGTTCTTTTTTTAATGAAAAATTTTAAAAAATAAATAAAAATACCAGACATGTGAACTGTCAGTTGCACCAGCCAAACAGCGGGCGCACTACAGTCATTGGGGCCGCAAATTACCTAACGGGACATGCACGCTCCATGCACTGCCGTTAGCAGCCATTGGGGAGCTGTTGGGACAAATACTAATAGCTGGTATGTGGATTTCCACATTTTTTTTCATATAAATTTGGAAAAAAAATAAAAATTAAAGTGAAAAATAGCGCCAGGATAAAGGAGAGTATGAAATAACACTTGCAAAGGCCAGTCAACACGAAATTCTACTGTACAACGGGAGCCAAAACATCTGGTAAAGGTAAATGTGTGAATGGGTATGTGTGCGTAATAAAGTTAAACTGGACATGATGTGTGTGTTATTTAATATTTTAAAAATATATTTCACAGTGAAGTTATAGGTGCAGGATGTCTGCTGGCACTTGTAGATCCACATGTGCAAGATGGCAGGCATGCTGGCACTTTTAAAACCACTGTAATGTGTTATTTTTTCCTTTTTTTAGGCACCACATTAAATCCATACTCACAGCTCCAGGGGCATGGAGAACAGGGTCAGTCTTCAACCTAAGCCTGTGGTGCTTGGGAGAGGGGGTACCCTTTTTGGGGGGGTACCCGACTCCCCCGAGATCACCAGCTTTCTCTGACCAACTTGGGGTGTCATGCTTTGCACCTAGAGCCAGTGGCGTAACTAGGGTAGTTGGAGCCAAGGGCAAATTTGAAAAGGGAGCCCCCCCCCCCAACATCCTGATATCGGCGCGTGCGGGGGGGGGGGGAAATGGGCGTGGTCACTTAAAAATGGGGCGTGTCAACATGACACACCCCTTTATTTTCACGCTGAACATTCCTATCCATATGCACCTTAACCCCAGTAGTACCCCTTATACAGTAACCCCAGTATGCAGTTGTGGTTCCTCTTATGCAGGCCCATAGTAGTGCCCCTTATACAGTATTCCCAGTAGTGGTCCCCCTTATACAGCCCCCAATTAGTTCCCATTACTCAGTGCCCCCAGTAGTGGTCCCCCCAAATGCAGTGCCCTATGTAGTGTTCCCCCTTATGCAGTGCCACCAGTAGCAGTCCCCACAATGCAGTGCACCCAGTAGTGGTATCCCCTTAAGCAGTGCCCTTTATATAGTGCCCCCAGTAGTAGTCCCCCCATGCAGTGCCTTTATATAGTGCCCCCAGCAGTAGTCCCCCCACATGCAGTTTTCCCAGTAGTGGTCCCCCTTATGCAGGCACCCAGTAGTGATCCCCCCATATCTAGTGCCACCTGTAGTGGTCCCCGCAGTGCCCCTAGCAGTAAGCCCCTTATATAGTGCCCCCAGCAGTAGTCCCCCCCCAAGCAGTGCCCCCAGTAGTGGTCCCCCTGATGCAGGCCCCCAGTAGTGACCGATTAAGTGCCCCCTGTAATAGCCCCCCCAGTAGAAGTCCTCCCAATAATGGTGCCCCCAGTAATAGCCCCCCAGTAGAGCTCCTCCCAATAATGGTGCCCCCAGTAGTAGCCACCCCCCTCCCCCGTTGTGCCCCCAGTAGTGCTGACAGGTTTTTAAAGAAAAAAAGTATACAAAAACATACTTACCTGAATCCACGCTGCTGCTCCGGACCACGACACCTCTCCCGCCGCCGCCACCCGCCAGTCCTCCCGGGCTGGCGTGCTCAGCATTATGGGACAGACGTCATGACGTCTGTCTCATTACCCACTGCAGGAGCCGGACGGAAGCCCGGCTCTTGCAGTGGGTGCTGCAGCAGTCAATGAGAGTCTATCTGACTCTCATTGGCTGCTGTTTAACACACGCATCGCCGCCAGCGCTGGCAGCGATGCGTGTGTTATGCACAGCCTGAGCCCGCCTCTTGGCGCTATTGGGCAAGCGCTCAGGGGGAGGGAACGGGCTCAGGTGTGCAGCACAGGACCGGTGCTGGAAGCCTAGCGCCGGTCTTGTGTAAATGTGTAGCGCTGACCGCACTCACTGCGGTCGGCGCTACACTGGTGGCTAACTAGGGTGGGCCGGACCATGGCTGGCGGCGCCCCCCCCCCCCCCGCCGCCGGTCCCACGTCACCCAGGGCACGCACCCTGCTCGCCCTGTCCTAGTTACGCCACTGCCTAGTGCTCTGGTGATTGGGTCTCCGGCCTGTGTCATTACACGCCGGTATGCTTGGGTCTGGTGCTGGTCTTTAATATAGGGGGGAACCTAACGCCTTTTTTGCCCCCTATATTTAAAACCAGCACTAGTCCCTGCATCCTTGTGGTGGTTTCTAAAAAAACGGTTGAACCCTAAACATTTTGTTCCCCGTTTTTTTAGAAACCACCACTGGCTGCCAAGCATGGGGCTTGTTTGTTTTTTTTCGGGGGGGGGCCTAATGTCATTTTTTTTTTCGTTTATTTGTTAAATTAATTTTAAAAAATGAAAAAAAAAATATATTTTCTCAAAAAATTCTAGGGACCCCCCTAAAAATGTGTAGACATGCGGGGATCATTATGGGTACCCCCATTTTTAACTACTGAAGGAAGTGGGTGTTTCTAATATCCGCGACAGGTGAATAAATGCGGGTTGGAAGAAAGCGCTGCAGAAGAGCATTTAGAAGATTTTATTGGGGCAAATAACTATGCCCATCAGGTTTGGGTTACTTGAAAATGGGGGTCAGCATATTTTAAACTCACTAAAGTGAGTTGATAAAAAAAACATTAAAAAACCTCATGCGGCAAACTGCTGCAATGAAAAAACAGTTGGGGCATACTTCGGGACCCCCCCAGAGTCATGTAGGCTATTTGTTTACTTTGTCAATTTTAACCCCCCTTTTTCAAAATCCTTTTTCGGCCGGGCCTTAAATTTTTTAAACAATTTTTGAACACAGATTACCATTGGGGGACTGTCTGAAGGCTGCACAGGGGGGTCCCTAAATGTTGCACCCCAAATCTGCAATTTTTAATGCCTGCCATTCATAGGTATTTACTTTACCGCCAATTACATTGCATTGACTTAACGCCTAGGCTGAAAGTCTTTCAAATTGAATACAGCGGAAAACGAAAACATCATTGCCAGTAAATTACCCCAAATCCAGACTTAACGCCTGAAATTGAATAGGGCCCTTAGCCTGCAAATGAAAGTCGGGGTTTTAACTAGACGCTGCAGGTTTTTTTAACAACTGTAAAGAAGTAATGCAGAAGAGCACTTAGGGTTGTTTTTTTTGCTATTTCAAGTCGTCTCATCAAATTCGGGGTACATGAAAATGGGTAATAGCAGATTTTAAAATAACTAAAGTCTTTATTTAACATTTCTGCAAATATGCATCCTGCCATTAATAGCCTATTCGCAAATACACCTGCCACATACTTGCAGAATAGGCCTGAACCTATTTCCCTATTTTTAAACACTTTTTTCAGCCAAAATTGTTTAAAAAAATTTTTGGTGGTGTCCCTATGTTTTAACAAACTTTAATTGACACAGTTTATTTAAAAATGACATTCCCAGTAATGCAGCCTATTTGTTTAAAGTTTACAGCCCAAAGGGGTATTCAATATGGGAGGGAAAAGTCCGTGCTGGACTTTTCACTCTACATCGGAGATTTTCCTGGGATAAAGTATCAGGCACGCGGCCGCTTTATCCCCGTATTCTATATGAAACCTACGAAAACGGGAAGGTGCGAAGTGGGATCTGCGTAAAAAAATGATTTTTTTTCCTGGAATAAATTGTAGGACCCCCCCTAAAGTTGTAAAAACATGGGGGATCACTATGGGTACCCCCGTTTTAGCCTGCAAATGAAAGTCGGGGATTTAAATAGACACAGCAGGTGTTTTTTCCCCACATTGAAGAAGTGTTGCAGAAGATCACTTAGGTTTTTTGTTTCGTTTTTAAGTGGTCCCATCAAATTTGGGGTACATGAAAATGGGTACTAGCATATTTTTATGTCCCTAAAGTAAGTTTTAAAAAATTCTGCAACTATGCACCTGCAGCTAATAGCCTATTCTAGAAAACACCTGCTGCATACTTGCAGAATAGCCCTGAACCTATTTCCGTATTTTTAAACACTTTTTTCCCTTTTTTTTTTTCCACACCAATTTTTAAATTAGTTTTTTGGGGTGTCCCTATTTTTTATTTAAAACATTTTTTGATACAGTTATTTTTAAAATGTCATTCCCAGGAGTGCAGGCTATTTTTTTAAGCCTCCACCCCTAAACCCCAATTCTGCACTTTTTTTCGCCACCTATTCAGTGGTGAAAAGTTATCCCCATTTATTTTCAAAGACTTTTCAAACCTGCGAAAAGTCTTTGAAATTGAATACAGTGTAAATCCAAAACCTCCCAAAATGACGTCATCGGTGCAAAAACATCGCTAAAACGGAGTTTATGCTCCATATTGAATACCCCTACATGTGTGAAAAAAAAAAATTACCTCCGAAGGCTGATCTCCACGGTCCTGTGATATCGACGTCCCCACCGTACCACTATCCCTCTGTCTTGACCCATCTCCCTGTGATGCCTGCCACTCGTCACCGGTGTCTGGAGTCTGATCAGAGGATGAGGACGAGAGGGGACTCGGCCTCTCTTCTCCCTTGACATTTCTTCTTTTCTGTTCCTGAAATGACAAACAATTATTAATATTTTTATAGTGGTCAAGGATATTATATGCAAATAAATTTTTAAATGTTGCTCTTAGCCTAACGCTTAAAAAACAATTAGAAAAGACTATAAGGGTGTACAACGAAATTTTTCAAAGAATAAGTCAGTGAGCTATGGGCACAAATGTAAGAAATTATAAAATAGAGGCTAAAAAAAAAATACACCCCTCCATTTTTTAGTGGTATTAAATGTTATCATGTAGAGTTAAGTTAGGCAAATTTATTTGTTGTGGTAAATGCAGCCTGCTATTCATGTACTTACTGCGGTTTGTTACCGTCAGGGCCATAGTTACGGTAGTGCGGCCGGTGCCATCGCACAGGGCACCACAGGTAAGGGGGCGCTGTTTGGGCCTGCGAAATTTCTGTTTATTATCATTCTCTCTTATAGCTTCCAATGATTTAATCTTCTGCATCTCCTGGCCTCCCATATCTCTTCCCTGACCCTTCCCCATGAGGCCATTCTACTTTGTACTTTGTGCATTATGTCCCTTTCAAAATTGAGCGGTGCGCCAATGTTTTTTCCTACCACAGGGCACCAGAAAGTTATGGTACATAACACGTTAAACAGAGCCATACCTCTACATTTTGGTAGCCTGTGCCAGATAAAAACATAGACGCACCCCACAATTTGAAATGGACTTAATGCACAAAGTACAAAGGAGAATGGCCTCATGGGGAAGGGTCAGGGAAGACATATAGGAGGCCAGGAGATGCAGAAGCTCAAATAAGTGGAAGCTATAAGAGAAAATGATAATAAACTGACATTTTACAGGCCCAAACAGCACCCCCTTACCTGTGGTGCCCTGTGCGATGGCACCGGCCGCACTACCCTAGCTACGGCCCTGACGGTAACAAACCGCAGTAAGTACATGAATGGCAGGCCGCATTTACGACAACAAATAAATTTGGCTAACTTAACTCTACATGATAACATTAATACCATTAAAAAAAAGAAAAAAAAAAAGAACATCACTGCATTATAAACATTTTACATACTGAAAGTGTACATATGTTTGGAGGATATAGGGCATTATAGATGTACATCACTGCATGAGTGCATGGGCCAGGTGACAGATTGGTATTGCAGTGCATGTGCTTACAGGGGACAAGGCACTATAGGCTTAATAATATGGCTTGAGTACATGGATCAAAGTTGATGTTAGTGTACATGTGCTTACAAGTGACAAGGGCACTGCTGTTGTTCAATATAAAATATTTCAGTTAATGGGCCGGGATGGACTTACAGGCAAGATGTTAGTATTTATTAACGTTTATTGTAACAGTGCCAGGGTCAGGGCGCTGTTAGTGTGCATGGCTTTACAATACAAAACACTTATGGCCCTCCAGCTGCTGTAGAACTATACATCACAGCATGCCCTGCAACCATTTTTAACATTACAGCATGCTAAAATTATGGCAGGACATCCTGGGATCTGGAGTCCTACAACAACTGGAGGGCCATAGGTTAAAGACCCCCGCCATACATGGTGGGGTCTAGCGCGTGGGGGGGGGAGGGGGGGAGTGCTGGCTGAGGGGGGGGGTGGGAGAGGAGAGGGGGCGATTTTCTAAAGCTGGAAAAAAAATTAAAAAAGGGTCAAGGTGTGGCTAAGGTATGCACTATAGGGTATAGGGACAGATTGCACTTACCTAAAACAAATAGAAATAGGACAGATCTCTTCCTCCACGGGCTGGCTCCTCTGCTCCCAGTCGCTGTCTTCTCTCCTCTGGATCTTGGATTGCTGCTGCTGTCTCTCTTGCCAACTTTGTACACCAACAGGTGCCCTTGTCAGCAAGCCAAATTGATCAGGGACACTGCACTCTCCACACTGCAGGCTGATCAAAATGGTGGCTCACCAACAGCCAATCAGAGCCTTATATACCCTGGGGAAAAGGGCGCCAGGCCACCGATAAGTTACCCGCCCCCTTGCAAATCCCGCTTTACGTAGAAGTCCCCATCGAAAAGTCTCCTCCTCCCGATTCGCGGCATTGGCTACTTTCCGCATCTTTGGGCGTTTCGACTATTTCAAATTGAATACGGGGATAAGTGACGGCGCGAGCGTAACTTTTTCGCAATTTAAAACTGCGATGTGCGGCGATAACTTCGACCCTTATAAGCGGCGAAATTTACGTTGTTATATTGAATACGGCTCTGAGATGGATGCAAGTCCAAATGCAGACAGATACTGGGGATATCTGCAAACTGCACATATGAGATAGAATGTAATTGCAGACTGCGCGTGTGCCGTACCATGCATGCACAAATGGTCGGAGATTAAAAGTGCAGACTGATTCATTATTGCATTGACAGATTACTCTTTCCATGAAATGGGCACTTCTAGGTGGCTACCATGAGGTCATACCGGACTGATCCATTTGGGAGCGTCATGGGTGTTTCAGGGGTTATAGGCAGACTTCCATGCTCATTTGTGGATTGTGGATGGAGATGAGTCGCCTGTTTCAGATCGCTATTTTGCACCCAGCATAAAGTGGTTGTAAGTCCTGATACTAATGATGAAGGCTACAGAGAGAAAATCATTTGGCAGAGCAATGCATACACATGAAGATGGACTGACTTGCATAGATGGGTGGAGGCATGCATTACCATAAGGCAGTAGGCAGGCTGCCTCGGCAAAATGGAGAGGCATATGCAAATGCATCTGATTCAGAAAGGTCCATTGTATAGAAATCATTAATAATCCTGTATGTATTATACATCCATCATTAGATTTCCCTCTGTATTGTATATCAGTTTCTTAACATTTATTTATATAGCACCAGCATATTCTATTGCGCTTCACAATTTAATATAATTGAGTAATAAAAAAAAGTTCATTAATAACAGACAGACAAAGGGTTAAGGGGGCCCTGCTCACAAGCTTACAATCTATGTGATGCATGAGGATAAGAAAGATATCACTATTGTATAGAGCTCACTGGGATGCTGTCTGTATTGTATAGAATGTTCGCTGTATTTTATTCTAGTATTTTATACCAGTCACTAGGATACTATCTGCATTGTATATTGCCAATTTACAATTTTAACAGGTCAAAATAGAAAATAAGCAACATATAGCCTAGTAGGTAATATGTAATGTGAGTTTTTAAGGATGATGGGAGACCTGCACTACAATACAATACTTCCCTGAGGAAGGCTTCTCAGCCAATACGCGTTGGAGAGACACAAGCTACCATACCACCCCCATTCCCGTCTATCATCACACAGAGGGCTCTATTTATTAACATTATTTTTACTAAAATAAAGTGAAAAAGGGTGTTTTCACACCCTTTTCACATTATTTTAGTTTCACCTGTAGTTATTACAGGGCAATTGGAGTAGAATTAGTAAAATTCTACTCCAACCCCCAGTATCACTTATTTTTAGTAAAGCAGATCGCATTTCCCATAATTGTAATGGGAAATGTGATCTGTGTGCAAGTTACTAAAAATAAATTGTAAAAAAATACCGGGGGAAGCCCTGTGATAATAACGCCACCTGGAGGTGGAGTTATCCAGGGTCTCCCCCGGTTACCGGGCTCCCACTCTGCTCTAACGGAGAGAGCAGAGGCGGGAGCCGGTACTAGTAATCAGCTATGTGGTCTAAGTAGACCGCAAGCTGATTACTGTAAAAAAAAGAAAAAAAAATTAAACATTTTTTTTTTCCTTACCTGAATCCAGGGACCGGTGATCGGGCCTCCGGTGATGGCTCCTCTCCGGTCAGCTGGTCTCCCACAGTGCACTGGGGCCCGGTCATCAGGTGATCAGGTCCCAGTGCAGTATGGGAGATCACCTGATCGGGAAGCCCAGAGAAGATCACCGGAGGCCAGGAGGATGCAGGTAAGTGTAATGAAGGGAGGGGGGGGGTCGCGTGGGGGAAGAGGGGGGGACACGGGGGTCCGCGATCGCGGGGGCGGGGCTTAGCGCCGGGGGCGGGGCTTACCGTCGGTGGGGGGGTAGTAGCGGTGGTCGGTCGCGCATGCGCGGGCTCTTAGTCGCGGTATTTTTTCCGAAAATACCGCGACTAGAGTGCGGATGGGATCCGCAGGGACAGAGCTTTATCGCAAGCTCTGTCCCTGCAAGGGATTTATAGTAAATCCCTGTGATATTGCCTGAATTCGCAATGCGAATTCACTCGGTAATATCACACTACAATCCGCATTCAATATGCGGATTGTAGTAAATAGAGCCCAGAGACACTGTACTGAGACCCGCACCTAGCCGCAACAAGCTGCACCATATGACCGGCAAGTCACATGTGACCAGAGGAAAAACAACAACTAGGAAGTAACAGAGAGCGAGGAAGTCGGAGACAGACACCCGGACCCACAAGGCAGAAGATACGAAGCACAGGCAGGAGGAGGAGGGATCCGGCCACACACAGCGGCAGGACAACAGGTAAGTCTCCGATAAGCGGAGGGGGAAGCGGGACCAGATCGGGTACGGTCGCATCCAGCGGTTCCCCTCCCAAGACGGGAGTTTGCAAGGCTCCACAGTCGGAGTGCAGAGTACAGTCTTTCACTAGACGTACCACTCATTCCGCACGTAGCCTGCACCACCCCAGTCGGAGACACTGCACCCTAGCCGGAGTGGTTCTCCTCCATCCTGCACAGAAGACACCATCACCAATTGACATCAGCCTACAACAACCAATTCACTTCAATCCCCACATCAGAACTGTACCATTTGGAAGAGAGAGCGGGACGCCGCCAATCTCTCCCCCCCATACACAAACAATCTATTCTCAGACCCAGAAGGGTCTCTTTACAAGTCAGTGAGGTATACCCACACTGAATGTTGACATTTGAAAAAAGTGCCAACAAGCTCTTTAACATCAAATACAATGATCATATGTATTTCTATTGTTTTTATGAATAACCTAGGTATATGTTTGACCACTCTCTAATTGTTCTTTAACCCATGCATGCATTTCATTTGATTTGAGTATCTAAGTAGAGCATTTTTTGAACTTGGTATGCTAGTTTGCTGCCATCAACTGGATACTGGACCCGTATACACGAGTTCTGCATATCATTTAGGTGTAGCACTGATCTCCACCACTATGAAATATGTCATGTGAGACAAAAAGTGTGCCTTAAAATACATTTATTAATAAAGACACATAATGAATAAAACATTCAAAAGTCAACAATATAAATACCCAGTAAGAGAGAGATATACCGGAAAATTGCAGACAGACAAAACGATGAACCTTCATGCAAACACAGGTGCAGCCGCCAACCCACTGTCAAATCACATTCTATCATACATGGGCAACATCACAGAGACTGGCCTGTGGGAAGAGCGGCTGAAGCTGGGCATGCGCTGCAGCTTCATTTTGGACATTTTACTATTTAGTGCAGAGGATAGCTTCAGTGGTGCTTCTCTCTGCAGTAGAAAGACTTGGGCTATCCGGTGAGGATGGCGATTTCAGGCCGCCAAGGTTGATTTCAGGCCGCTGGTCAGTGGGCCGGTATTGCAGCAGGTGACAAACCACTTTTGGCCATAGTTTGGAATCCCTTGCTCTAGCTGAATATTGTTGGAGTCATACAAATATTCTTGGGTCCTTTATGAATTTATGCCGGGGGTTTGCGGTCAAAATGCCTACGGCTGGGAAGCTGCCTGACTAAATCCCGGCATCTAAATCCCGACGCGGGACTAAATCCTGGCACCTGTACAGACGGCTTCCCGAATGAAGGTAAGCCAGGCACTGTTAGCGCTTAGCCGCGGGGGGGGGGAGGGTTAGGATTAAAGTGCGGGGAATCGGAGTTAGGATTAGGCACCACCGGGGGCAGGTTAGGCACCACCTTGGGAGGGTTAGGTTTTAGGGCGCTGGGAGGGGGGGGTAGGTTTAGGCACCCCCGGGGGGAGGTTAGGGTTATGCACCACCGGGGGGAGGTTAGGGTACTTTTCAGCCCCAGTCGTGGTCTTCAGTGTTCAGGCTTGCGGCGTCGGTATTTAGTCAGATGGCTTCAAGGCTGTCGGTATTTCATACCCAACCTTATGCAGGTATGCAACTTGATAGTTGTGTTTTGTTCTCTCTCTAACTAAACATACTAAACTAATTACCTTATATTTTATTTTGAATTATACTCCATTTGGATAAGAAGACTGAAGGAATCTGGACTAGAGTGTTTTATATCAACACTAGTTTCTTGATTTTCAGTATGTACATATACATTTATATTAATTCATTTGTAATTTTACAATTATTATACTATGGTTGGCTTCCCTTGTTCACTATACTATTTAAAGATGTCTAAAAATATATTATTAATGTATTGTTAAAAAATATATATAAATATTGGATTTGGCTAATTAATTCCATAATTACCTAATGATGCAAGTATTAAGGGTATATGTACCGATATAATATAAACATGGAAAGTAAATTCTAGTATTGCATACTGTCAAAATAAAGATTAAAAAAAAAACAGATCAATAAACCTTATGTATTTGAATAAATATAACCATGTCTTACGCAAATGACCTAAAGATAACAATTGTTTTTATGCAAAAAAAATTAATAAAATAAAAGATGATGCTCTTTCAAGTATATAACATATCAGCTTCTACGGATAGATGCATCTCTTAAAGGTAATTCATTCCAGATAAAGATGAGAAGAAAAGTGATTAGAGAATGTTTCTTTATTTATACAGTACTGATGTAGTACTTTCCAATGTTGCATGCCAGATAATTGCCAATAGAATAACAGTGCTGATATCAACTGAAGCATGAAGCCTAATATATATGATTTGTCAAAAGATGAAAGAGGATAAAAGTGAATATATAAAGGAAGAAATTAAATCTTCTTAAGCTTCATCTCCTACTAAACCTGATATGGAATCACTTAATGGGGAAGATTTATTCTAGTGTCAGATTTATTAAAAGCAAAGCCACCAAAAAATTGCTGCAAAGGCTCCATTTTCAAACCCAAGACATTACAAATTATCATGCCGTTGTTTTACATTTAAAAAATACATATAGTTTACAATGTAAGCTTGCATGAGCAGGGCCCTCGTCCCTCTTGTGCTTTTTCTTCCTTCACTGTTACCGTCATCTCCTCACCACTGCCTACAATGGGACCTAACTCTTGGGTTCTGCCGTCCTGTTGCTTATATGAGCATTATGAGTGCTGATCATTGGTGTATCTATAATGGGTGCAGGGTGTGCAACAGTGCCACACTGCGCCCCCTGCACCCATGTTTAATACTTATCTCTCCGGAGTCCGTGTTGACACTATTGTAGTAGCAGAGGTGTCCCCAGTACCATAGCACAGGGGCAATGTTACCAGAGACCTGCACATGCGCAGGTCTACTGCACCAGGCAGAGGAGGCTTACCTACACAGAGTAATCTGTACACAGGCCTTCTCCTCTCTTAAACCACCCCTGCTGCCGACGCAGCAATATTTATAAACCATGTCCATGTCCTGCAATGTTCTGTACTGTAAGTCACTTTTTCCTCATTTTGTTCATAGTGTTTCTGTTATTTGTACCTTGCAAGATGCTGCGGACCCCTTGTGTTGCCATATACATAAAGGATAATAATAATATTAAGCTTCACAAACCACATTAAAACACACCAGAAAAAAAACTAGAAAAAAGAGATGGTTGTCAGGTGAGGTAGCTCAAACAACAGGCTATGGCCCCTATGTACTACATTCCGCATTTCAAATGCGGATCGTAGTGTGATAATTTCCCCTAAATTTGAATTTAGGAATTATTACAAGAACGTATCAACATTCTCAAGGAGGGACAGAGCTTGTGAACAAGCTCTGTCCCTGCAAATCTTCACTACACACTGCACCTCATTCAGAGGCGCTCGCAAAATGTGAGCGCTCGCTCTGAATGAGGGCGGCCGTATGTATTTTTTGACCCGGCCCCCTGGCCGCTCGCTAGGCTGTGGGTGACCACCCACAGCTTTGGCGAGTGGCCAGGTTGATGGTCGCGATGGTCAAGACCATCGCGACCATCGAGGCTTGCGACGAGACCCTTGTGGTAGGGTCTCGTCTACCGCAAGCCCCAGTGAGCTTTCGGCTCTATTAGAGCCAGAAGCTCACCACTGACATCTGTTGGGTACGCCTCCATTTGTGTAGCCACCCCCCGCCCCGCCTACAAAACGGGGTGAGCTGTCGATCACCATCGACAGCCGCCCCTTTTGTAGTGAGTCCCGGAGTGAGAGAATTTCTCTCTTGCTCTGGGGCTTGCGCATGCGCAGTGCGGCCGCTGCGCGTGCACAGGGCTCAACATCGACCCGCTCACGGGCGCTCAAGCGCTTGTGAGCGGGTCTGAATGAGACCCACTGTTCACTATATTTTTGTCAAAAAATACAGTGACAGTACCTCCGCACCCCCACGCGCCACTTATGACCCCCTGTGACTGCCACCTCTCCCCCAGCTGACACTGGTTCCTGGTCTATGATCCTGGTCAGCTGTGCTGTAAACTGAGATACTGGTTTACAGCCCAGCTCACCAGGGTCACAGTGAAGGAGCCCCGGTGACCAGCTGACTGGAGGAGATAGCTCACCAATCACCTGACCCCTGCTACAGGCAAGTGTCTAAGGGTTGTTGTTTTTTTGGTCTTTTTTAACAGTAATCAGCTTGTGGTCTATTTAGACCACAAATCTGATCACAGGGGGCCGGCTCCTGGCTTTGCTTTGCCTGTCAGAGTGGAGCAGGAGCCCTGGGGAACTGGGGGGAACCCTGCTTAACGCCATCTCCAGATGGTGATGTTATAGCAGGGCTCCCATCTAGTATTTTTTCACAATTTCCCCTTAGTACATTTCAGGCAGATTACATTTTCCATTACAAGTATGGGAAAGGCGATCTGCTTGATAAAGAAATGAGAATTAAAGGGCTTGGAGTAGTTTTTCATGAAAACTACTACAATTGCCCTTTAATACATTTCAGTGAAACTAAAATAATGTGAAAAGGGTGTAAAAGCACCCTTTTTAACATTATTTTAATAAAAAAAAGATTGATAAATAGAGTCGTATATGAGCTATCTTGTTGGTAAGCAGCATGTGTTTAAAAAATACATAGCAATATTTCCATTTCCTTCAATAACGAGCCATGCTGCTTAGTGTTGGATGAGGAGCGCATTACACTTCCACTTGCCAAATTGTAGGTAAAGCCGGTGATCTCTAGGACCCACCACATGTCTGTCAGGAGGCCTCACCTCCAACATGCGCTACTGCACATTTGTGGCTTCTCCACACGTTTTACTCCTTGGCATCCATGTTGATTGTTTGGGCCCTGAGATTCTTCCCAGCATTACAGCCATACAAAGCCACACAGGTGCCAAAGACACCTTGTACTACCACCATTTGCCTAGTGGAGCACAGTGCTGCACATCACTATGGTGTATGCTCCGATTTCACATTGTGCACTACAACGTCAAGCATACCTAATCCCTCCAGGCTGCATCTAATTCCCATTTATATTGTACCTGCTTTACACATGTGTCTACAGCCACCTGTATTTCTGCCTGGTTAATAAACCTAAGAACTGGTTAAGCTGGTTCATGTGTAGACTAACCACTACCAGCACCTTTACTGCACATTTCACCAATCCAGCATGCACCATGAGTACTACCAAGACTCAGAGTACTGTTAAGAGCCCCAACTCTGCTAACAGGTTACAGACACAGTATCCTAACCCCGGTCACTCTGCTAATACTTAGCATCAGTCCCGTTCTCTGTGGGGCCCTAACAAACTACGGATGCCAGGCCCAATCCAAAGTAGCACCGGTCCATTTCTGTACTTCTGCTGGTTAGTACCATGAAATTATGTAAGTAGTGCCGTTGTATCACTAAACAATGCAAATTAATTATTAATTATTTTGCCCACCCCTTGTGCTTCTATATAGGAATACCTGTTTTGTTTTGGAGTAAAAGAACTAGGTTTGACATTCTGATAGGGTCAATTAAATAGAGATCATTTAAATCCAACCCTTATTATGGAAAATAGAACCTTGTTAGCTTCTCCTGTCCTTGGGTCTAGCTCCTTAATCCTCATCAAGGAATAATATTCATTTTCCATGTTATTTGTATTGACCAACTAGATATACAGTATTTCTAGAAGAGGGAGGAAAATTGTGGGTTGCTTCCTTTGATGTTTTTCTCTTCATAACAGGAGGGGTTGGATATGGAATCCCAGCGGTCAGGATGCCGGCGATCATAATACCGATAGCGGCATCCCGGCAGTCAGAATCCTAACAGATTTAGGTAAGTATCCTAGCCCCTAACCCTCCCCCTAACCCTAGCCCATCTTTCCCGCAGCCTAACGCTAACCTTCCCCTCCCACAGCCTAACACTAATCCTCTCCACCTGCAGCCTAAGCCTAACTGTCTCCCTATGCCCGTACCCTAACCCTAATACTTACCATCGGGATCTCAGTGGTCGGGATTCTGGAGCCGGTGTTCTGACCGCCGGGATGCCGACTATATCCTCTCTGAAGGAAATTCTTTCTCAAGAACACAGAAGAAATATCTCAAATGAGAATATATATTGAATAAACAAAACTATTCAATAACATGCATTATTATCAGATCTAGAGTTCCTAGCAACTGGATTTCCAGTCCAACACTGGAAAAGAAAAAGAAAAAGGAAAAAGAAAAAGAAAGGATGCATAACATATATATAAGACAGTCTCGCCCTCAGCCAATTACATTATCATAATGTAATGCATATAAAGCTAGTTAAGATACAAGGCAATCTAATTTTATACTTGATTGTTCCTATGATAAACTAATAGTCCATGTAGACATACGTTACACAACATTAAAAACAGCATTTAAACAGCATAAACAACCTACTTCTGCATTGCATATTGTTTTATAGCCAATGTTATCAGATCTTCAATCAAATGGTCTCTGAGTGCGCATATAGCACAAAATGTTGATAATGATTTCACTAATTTAAATGAAAGTTTGACAACACCCAGGTCGCACCCGGGTGTCACCCGCCGAGGGGTGACATCAAAGTGCCGACTCCTCCTCAGTGACAGGAGCCGGGTGCTGCACTGTAGCATTATGTGCAGCACTCAGCTCCTGACACAGTGAGGGAGCCGACACTGCACACAGAGTGGTCCCCGGGGGCAGTTCGCACCTCCGGGACCCCCGAAGTACAGTCCAGATTTTAAGGATATCCATACTTGAGCCCAGATGGTTAAATCAATTTGGCTGAGGTACTAATTAAGTCACCTGTGCTCAAGCATATCCTTAAAACCTGGGCTGTAATGGCAGAGTTTGGGAACCTCTGCTGTAGTACTTTACTAGCCTAGCACAGTGTTGTATAGGATTTTAGTCACATTCCTCTTTGCAGAAGTGCTTCAGCTAATGGGAGCAATGCATCAAGCATCGCATTTTGGATGCGATACATCCCATCAATGATTGTATGCATACTGGCACTTAGTAATGCTGTATGCATGATCATTTAAGCAAAGGACAGCTCTTCCAATAAGAGCTTGCACCGAATAGGCAATGCAACGCCATCTATAGATACCATTATTGAGCTTTTTGGAGAAATTCACCTGAAAACTGACATGTATTTACTGACCAAATTATGCCAAGTGTGTGATTATTCATTGGGAGGGGTGTACCAGAGGTTCTGCACTGTGTCCTGACATTTTTACCTTACAATAAAGATTTTTCCTACATTTTCATCGGCTCAGGGAGCTGCGCACAAAACAAAACGTGAATTTCCTCTGAAAAAATTTATGCGAGTTTGGAATTGGATTGCAACTAAAATTCAAAGTGTGAGTTTGCCATTAGAACGGCTTGCGGTGTGATACCCCACCAAAACTGTGTTTAGGCCTATGGTGGGTATCACTAATGTATTTAAAATCCCTATAAAAACAGAATATATGTACTGGTGCAGGTAGTATGTGGTGAGTCAGCAGCAGGTTACATGACTCGGAAGCAGCTGCAGGTGGCTGAGGGGGACAGTTATTACAGTTACAGAGGGTCTCTCCTGCGGTAAAGGACAGTTATTACAGTTACAGAGGGTCTCTCCTGCGGTAAAGGACAGTTATTACAGTTACAGAGGGTCTCTCCTGCGGTAAAGGACAGTTATTACAGTTACAGAGGGTCTCTCCTGCGGTAAAGGACAGTTAGTGAGTCCTCAGGGAGCTTTCTAATGGGCCGTACACACTGGACGATTTTGATGAACGAAATGAACGATAACGAGATCGTTCAACGATATATTGTTCATACAGTCCAGTGTGTATGCTCTCACCGACGAACAATGCGCGCTCCCATGGGTCGTTAACGATATCTCCAGTCGGCTGTACATGCAGCCAAATCTGGGCACATCATTAACAATGCCATGCTGCCAAATGCAAGTTAGCTTCAACCTCAGGAAAGAACTCCGTTAACCAGCAGATACTTTTCCCTCAATAAATAGCTCCTTCAGGAAAAACAAGGACTAAAACAGCCTATCAGCTAAAGTTAATTCTGAAGTAATTGAACTGCATGAGAGGGAGAGAACATCATATATTTAAAAACCCTGCTAGTACTCCAGCACTTATAGAGAATAAATAAACGCTTCAATTCATTCTTCATCAGCTTTAAGAGAACAAGTACATTTCCAGGCCTGGGCTTGCACCGTTCAAGTTACAATACAATTACTCCAAGATTCCACATGCAGGATATTACGTCATAGTAGCTTATTATAGACACAGTACCTCTAGTGCTAAAGAAAGGATAACATTGGTTTCTTCAATGTGCACCAACAGAAAGATGCCTGGCCGGGTTATATGCATATAATTTAAAACTGTATTGCAAATTATGTATTGCTGATGCTTACATAGTGTTGGAAATTGGTATCTTGTTGAGCATGTATATCGTTACTAACCTTTAACCTTACAGTACAGTTCTATGAACAGCTTTCGAGGAAATGGATGGGGTGTCACCGCCGTTTTGTGGGAGTGCCGAGGCCAGACTGTATCGGAAGACACAGATTTCCTGGCCATGGAAACGCAGGTAAGACGCCCATTCTGAGTAGACATTGGCTTCCTCAGATGGATGGAAGCTGCAACCATCACGACAAGGTGATCCAATGCTGCTTCTTCTGATGCAGCAGTCGGATCTGCAATGCTGTAAGGAGATGTCTATTCTCTTCAGGTGCCTCCTGCAGCATTAGAATATTTACACATAACAGTTGCTTTTGGGGGCAGCTTCTGTGTGTTCTGCATCCACATCTGAATAAAGCCCTAAGTCTCACCATGCATTTCGCACCATATGATGAATAAAGAACAGGTTTTTTCAGGAGGACACATCTATATGAAATTCTAATGCATCAGGTAATTTCTCACAAAAGGGAAGGGTGCTTCACCAATAATACCAGCCAGTGGCATAACTACCGTGGGTGCAGGGGGTGCGGCTGCCTTCAGAGCCTGCCACTCCCCCTGCACCCAGTAGTCACGCACACGGATTGGTCACCTATTAGCCAGGGCCAACTTGCCCATTACGCTGATTATGCAGACACCAGCCAGCAGAGGGCATCGGCATGTAAGAAACATATGCTCCCTGCTGTTAGTGTCAGCGCAGCGCGCCACCGGACTAAGAGGAGTCATCATGACAGAGGAGGAGCTGTCAGAGTCAGCCGCGCACCACCAAACTCATCTTGGAGGAGTCATCAAGACAGAAGAGGAAGGTTTCTGCCGACAGTGATGTAGCTCTTGCTCCATCCAGCTTCTCTCCTCGGGATGGACGGAGAGCAAGAGAAGGTGAGTTCCAGCTATAAAGGGTAAGAGGAGCAGGTAGCAACTGGGGGGAGACTGGGGGAGGGAATTACCCTTGCCCACCAGAGTCCCTGCACCCGAAGGTCATAGGGGTCTAGCGCCCACCTGCCTGCCATGGAACGCACAGGTCATTACATAGTACAGACCCCACCAGGGGTGATCAAACTAAGCAATGTTCTCCATAGCATGCACAGCAATACATATAATGCAGTGTGTGTTCTCTTCCTTCCTCCCACTGTATGTTATTTATATTCTCATATATACTCTATACAATGTCCTCAGGCTACACATTCTGCCACCACCCGATCATTGTAACCCTTCCCACATTGTGATAATAGTCTGCATCTACTTTGCCAACTTATTTTCCAGTTGCACTCACATTGGTACTGCATTTGGTGGTTGATATTTTAAAAAAAAAAATTCTACATTTAATTTCAAAGTTGTGAAAAGCAGTTGTACAGTTAGAGGGAAAAGCAATGAGAATGTTGTCAGAATGTAAAGGAGAGTCAGGTTGGCGGTAAAGAAGTCACATAGGCACTGTGGGTCTCATTCAGACCCGGTCGCAAGCGCTGATGCGCTCGCAACTGGGTCGACGGTTAGTCCTGCACACGCGCAGCGGCCGCCCTGCACGCGCGCAAGCCCCGGAGTGAGACAGAAACTCTCGCTCCGGAGCTCTCTATAACAGGAGTGGCTGTCGATGTTGATCGACAACTCGCCCCGTTTTGTAGGCGGGCCGGTTTTGTGGGCGGCCGCACTAACATCATCAGTGATGTCAGTGGGTAGTTTCCTGCTCGATCAGAGCAGGAAGCTCCCTGGGGCTTGCGGTTGCCGAGACCCAACCTTAGGGTCTCGTCGCAAGCCCCGATGGTCGCGATGGTGTTCACCATTGCGATCATCAACCTGGTCGGTCGCTAAGCTGTGGGTGGTAACAGCTTAGCTAGCGACCAGGGGGCCGCAGTAAAAAAAAGAAAGCGGCCGCCTTCATTCAGAGAGCGAGCGCTTCTTGCGACCGCCTCTGAATGAGGGCCTGTGTGTGTATGTATGTATATGTGGTTGGGGTCCACCAAGGGGCGCTACATTCTCCCTGGCCTGCCTCACCCATATAAGTGGCTGCAGATTTGGGCACCTGGCCAGGCCTGGCACATGGCTATTGGCATCTTCCTGTGCCTACTTTGAGCAGGGTCTGGTGCTGTTTGTCCTGGGCATTGTGCAGGGAGAAATTCCTGCATGTGTCTGCAGGGGGCAGGGGGCAAGGGCTTGGTGCCCTGCAGTGTGCCAGGCAGCTTTGCTGTAATCATTGCTCCCTACTGACTTGGGGGGGCCCTTTTAAGATTTTGCTATGGGGCCAGAAAGTTCTAGTTATGCCTCTGATACCAGGATTGCAAAATAGCTCTTTATATCTGCCTCATTCTAGAGCATGCAGTGACATTTCCCATCTTTCCTATCTTTCACTTTCAGGGCTCCTCTATCTGCATGACACAGTGCAGCTGCAGCACTTAGTAAACGAGAGGTTAAAACAATAAATATGGCTTGAGGTGAATAAAGATCAATTTAAACATGTGTAACAAGAGTCTTTCATACATGATGACTAAGATTACTGATATCAGCCTAACAGCACATTCTCTGTGGATGTGATAGAGCCAGGTATTAGAGTAACTGTACTGATAATTGATATAACATAAGAATGCTGTCATACAGCTGCGACTGGTTTCTTTTCAATAAAGGGGGATCTGTTCTTAAAATAAAATGAAATTAGTAAAGCAATCAATAAATAACAACTGTAATCTGCTGTAACGCTGAAAGTTAAAGTCAAATAAATACACCATATTGATGATTCTTAAACCAGGAATGCTTGGGAATCCTGAAAAATTTATATAAACAAATTCAATGCCCTAGGGAGCACTAAAGACAAATAATGGATGTGTTCAGCAGAATTGGTAAGGTAAGGTTAAAAAAATAGATTCATAAAGACAAAATAAATCATAGAATAGAAAGGGGTTTGCAAAAAAATTACTCCCTAACCACCTAATGAAGGAATCATATAATCATTTGAGTAATAATGACCAAACGCAGTTTATCAATATTTATTTATGTGATGATCAGATTTAGCATATAATGTGCAGAAAATGAATATATACTGTACATTGTACTTTAGGTATTGATTTGCAAATTAGAAAACCTTGTATTTTGTGATACTTTGGAAAATAGAATTACAAAGTAGAAGAATTAGGCCAAGATTGGAATATATAGACTCCACTAATGAATACTTCTTGTCAAAGATGGTAAACAGCCTTTTAACTTTTGTAAATGAAGACATTTATTCAAGCCTACACATCCAATGACTTTGGTAGGCTAATGTGGTAAATGGTGCCATTTATTTGATAAACAAGTTTGAATTGTCACTGACAGATGTTTCGGGGCGTGTCGCAACTGTTTCGGGATGTGTCACAGCTTGCAACTGTCATCCCGTAAGCAGTTGTTAAGGCTTTGGCGTCTTAGCTCCATTGGCCATTCTGCTCGCCATAGGGATACTCACAAGTTCGCTATTCGACTGATGTGCGTCCGATGGTTGCATCCAGAGCCGGCCCTAGCTAAATTAGTGCCCTAGGCAAGATTTGGAGTGTTGCCCCCCTCCCTGTGGGATCCTGAAAAGAGACAGCACAGGGCCTCCCCTATTCCAGCACAGCGTCTGCACCCACCCTCACCCACCACCCCTATCCCAGCAGAGCACCCCTCTCCCAGCAGTGAGCACCACAGCACCCCGGCCCTCTCCCAGTTCCAAACTTACTTTGGTTGAGCACAGCCTGCAGAGCCGTCCGACTCAAGGTTCAGCAAGCTGCAGGTGGTGGAACCGCTTTTTCAGTCTTAGGCTGGCAGGCCGCAGCTGTGTGTGATGATTGCTGGAAGTGGAGCCCAGAGCCGTGAGGTGTGACTCTCCACTCCAAGTTCCGCAAATGGCCATGATGCAGATGCAGCATCCCTCTCATGACTATTTACTTACAGTCCTGAATGAGCATCTGCCCATGCACAGAAGCTCATTCTGATTGTGTGACGCCCCAGAGCCAACCCGGCGCTAACCACTAGCTGCCGTCCAGGTGCCCCACCCCCGCAAATTGCCGCCGGCTGTTCCGCCGCTGCCAGCTCACTTTTGCTGCTGCCAGGCCCGATCGGAGCTGTCAGGTGAGCTCCAATCGTGGACACTGCGCAGCAGTAGAAGCAGCTGCCAGAGTATCTGCCCAGCCGGCAGTAGGTACCCCAGCCGTGCCTGCACCAAACCTCCACCGGCCCTAGTTGGGCTTGGATGCCCCTAGGCATTTGCTTAGTTTGTCTATGCCTAGGGCCAGCTCTGGTTGCATCTTTGTCCACAAGCTACTTGAGGTGCTACACAAGGACTTGAGGTGCTACAAGTGGGCATCTAAATACAAATCCCAGCGTTTGCACTGGAAAATTTGCATTGTTTGCACAGCTGCTGCGTACGGATTGGAAGAAACGACACCATTTGCATCCATCTCTGAATCAGGTCCAGAAAGCAGCTAGTGTGACTAACTGAAAACTCACCCCAGATTCAGTATAATACAATAGCTCCCAATTATTTGTAATTATTGTATTAATCAGTAGTTTCATGATTTTTCTGCAAGCTCTTCACACACATGTAATGGAGCTCTGTGCACCGTATGTCACTTCACAGGAGATTACATAATCTTCTCCTAACGTTGCCGTGTGACAGACTGATACTGAGACGTACCAGATCTGCTACACTTTAGGGACCAGACTCGGAAAGTTTGGAACATAACTGCAACTTGACATAAAGCAGGCTTTTTATTTCAGGGAGCACCACAGAGAAATTACTCAGATTACTTCAACGTAGTCTGAATTACTAAGCACACCATCTCCTTTCTATTATCAGAGTATCACAGGGTAGGACATTGGGGTCCGTAACGTATTAGTGGAATAGAGAGGAAGATGTGACTGGGAAATACACTGGCTGTTATTATATTTGTCCCGATTCAAGACAATACGCTATGCCAGAGTGTATAAAGGTGCTAAGAGTGTTGCGCAGAATGCTGTTGGCGATTATTCCACACATGGTACAGTTTAACCAGATCTCAGGTTTATTTAACCAGGTAAATTGAGACACAGGAATGAACAGGTATAATAACTGTATTAAGCAGCCTGGAGTAGAAGGGTATTGCTAGACGTTGTAGTGCGCCGGACAGTAAGATGATACAAGCAGTAGTGGTATGTTGTACTTGCGGTGCCTGTAGGGCTCTGTAAGACTGTATAACTACGGGAGTCTTGAAGAACACGCCAGGGAGGAAAGATGCACCAAGATGCAGGCTGCACAGCATCGCGTGTCAAAGTTCAGCCACGGTGAGTCCTTGAGAGCGCTGGTTTATGTTACCTGTCAGAGTGATGGATGCAGGCAGTGCTGAGTGCTCCTCATTCAACATTATTCACATTTGATGTTTGGCTTTATCAAACTTGTCTTTCTTGTTTGCAATTTAACCAGAAAGATAGCCCTGGAGTTAAATGTTGTTCTGTAAAATTAGAATTATGTGAATAAAGGGTGGTGAACCGCGCTCACTGATATGACTGTGGGGGTGGATTGAGGCAGGAGGGAGAGGGAAAGAGTAATGGGGGGGGGAAGAGAGGTGGGGGGAGGGGATGTGCGTGTATCTGGAGGTATGGGGGGAGGGGGTGTAAGAGTGCTGCGCCTGTGGTAGGAGTACCTGTTCCTACCTAGTTTAGAGACTGGTAAAAGCTGGGTAAGGCGCGCTCTCTATATGGTGGGGCAGTGTGTAAAGTGCTTGGGTAAGAGTGATCTGTATGACAGAGAGACGTAGACGGTGGTGTTGCGTCAAGGTAATTTTATTGGTTTAAGGTAGGTAGGCACAATGCTACTAGAGGGTAATTGACCCAGGAGCAGTGGGGGGAAGAGCAGGATGGGTGCACGGGGGGGAAGGTGGGTAGACCCTTTTAGGGGGCTCCTTTTCCGTGCAGTTCTGGACCAGCACGTTGTCCCTGCTGGACCTTTGGTCGACAGTCTTAACGCCCGGCACAGTGTAGGTGGAAGTCTGGTAAGGATAGATGACGTGGCGGCGTCCCGCAATTTGTACAACTTACCTACCGGTAGGTGCCTGTGTAGGGGTTGCGATTTGGGGGTGGTGGTCGGCAGTCTCTGATGGTATACAGCGGCAGGTTAGATGGCCGTTCTTGTTGTGCTGCAGCTACTGGTGCGGCTGTGCCCCGTGATGTTGGCACCGTTGGTCTTGTTTGCGCTGGCAGGGTGGGTTAGCATGGTGGATGGAGCCTGGCTGGATGCGCGGGCTGCGGCAGGGCTGCGTCTCCGTGTTTGGGATGCGGGCCGGTACCTGCGTGTGTGCCACGTCGTGCAGCGGGACGGCCGGGTGAGGTTGTTCTGATGAGGGATGCCGTGTGTGTGCAGTGAACGCCGGCTCCTCGTGGTTCCTGCGGCTGTTGGCGCCCAATGTGGGGCGGGGAGGCTGAGAGCCGGGCGTGTCACGGTCACAAGGCGGGGGTGCCGCTCGCCGGAGGTGCTGGCGGCTCCTTGTGATCAGCGGTCGCTGGGACAGCAGGGGGGTTCTCCTGCTGAAGAACCCCCCTGCTGTCCCAGCGACCGCTGATCACAAGGAGCCGCCAGCACCTCCGGCGAGCGGCACCCCCGCCTTGTGACCGTGACACGCCTGCTCTCAGCCTCCCCGCCCCCGCCCCACATTGGGCGCCAACAGCCACAGGAACCACGAGGAGCCGGCGTTCACTGCACACACACGGCATCCCTCATCAGAACAGCCTCACCCGGCCGTCCCGCTGCACGACGTGGCACACACGCAGGTACCGGCCCGCATCCCAAACACGGAGACGCCGACCTGCCGCAGCCCGCGCATCCAGCCAGGCTCCATCCACCACGCTGACCCACCCTGCCAGCGCAAACAAGACCAATGGTGCCACCATCACGGGGCACAGCCGCACCAGTAGCTGCAGCACAACAAGAACGGCCATCTAACCTGCCGCTGTATACCATCAGAGACTGCCGACCACCACCCCCAAATCGCAACCCCTACAGAGGCACCTACCGGTAGGTAAGTTGTACAAATTGCGGGACGCCGCCACGTCATCTATCCTTACCAGACTTCCACCTACACTGTGCCGGGCGTTAAGACTGTCGACCAAAGGTCCAGCAGGGACAACGTGCTGGTCCAGAACTGCACGGAAAAGGAGCCCCCTAAAAGGGTCTACCCACCTTCCCCCCCGTGCACCCATCCTGCTCTTCCCCCCACTGCTCCTGGGTCAATTACCCTCTAGTAGCATTGTGCCTACCTACCTTAAACCAATAAAATTACCTTGACCCAACACCACCGTCTACGTCTCTCTGTCATACAGATCACTCTTACCCAAGCACTTTACACACTGCCCCACCATATAGAGAGCACGCCTTACCCAGCTTTTACCAAAATTAGAATTATGGTTAAAGCAGGAATTACAAAGCATAAACCAGAAATATATTCAGATATTGTAAACATAGAAGATTTGTTTTAGGCAAAATTAAAATCACTTACACACAGTGGGGTATTCCATTTTGGGGCCAATCTAATATTCTTCCTATTGTATTCCTGTTCTAAGTGATGTGATAGGTTCCATTCTTACAAGTTTTGGTTCAGCCAACAAAAGGACTGACATTGAGTGAGTATTATGACAGCTAGCGTAGTGCAAACTTCTCTGCATATGTGAAATCTCTTTATGTCAACCCGGGAAATTGAGTGAAGTGCATGCATATATGTCAATGCAGATTTGTGTTATTCTGCCACTTACGCCAGCCCATGACAGGAGAAGCAAGACTGAGGAAGGGACATTCTATTGTATTCCATGTTTAGTTTCAGGTGGTCAGGTGCAAATAGCAGATGATGATGATGATCACCGCCAGAACTGATAAACCCCATGTGATTGGTTGCTAGGGTATACAATGACAGGAAAAAGAAAATGCAGGTGCACACTTGTAGCACTCACGAACTATAGTGTGACACTTACCATGATGTTCGGTGGATTGGGTAGGTTCGGAGAATCAAAAACACTTAAACAGGTGTGCTTTCTCTTTTATTATTATTATCATTTATTTATATGGCACCACAAGTGTTCCTCAGTGCCTTACATAGTACATAAACAAATAGATGGCCAAAGACTTACAGTACAATACAATAGAATACAGGACAAGGACATGGATAATATACATTGCTACATTAGCGACTACAACACCCACATAAGCAGCAGAGCATAACCAACCAAGTGTTAGGTGCCCTAGTGGGGAGTAAGAAGTAGACGAAAGTAAAGTAAAGAGAAGCACAAGAGGGTAGAGGGCCCTGCTCATAAGAGCTTACATTCTAAAGGGGAAGGGCAGATAAACAGATGGGGTAGACGCATATAATAATAATTTTATTTATATAGCGCTTTTCTCCCTTAGGACACAAGGTTGCTTTAAATACATCAGAAAACATAGTACATTGTACAAGGATTTGGTGTTGTAAAAAATAGAAAACTACACAGTGATAATTAAAATCAACCAAAACTTAGAGAGCACAATAAGCATATTGCAGAGTTGGTGCAGACATTCTGGGAAATAACTTCCATGGGTTATATATTCCACCCACAAAACGAACCAAATGAGGCAGCCGTCTTGGGCGCACTACGTAGGATTACCCTGGGTGGAATAGGTTATGCCTAGAAGAAATGACACAAAATGGGTGTGGTTGCAGTGTCCTGATGCTAGTAGTAGGGTCCCATCATAATAGTCAGGTCCATGTATTTTTCATCAAATCCACAAGTGTACCAGGTGAGGCAGCCATGGTGGGCGCACTACGAAGGTTGCACTGTGGGGGATGAACCATGCAAGGACCCAAGGTATATATGGGAAAAGTGACACATGTGTGGCAGTATGATATACCCTGTGTGAATAGATCCACATAAAGTACATCCTGCCCATGGAGGATGCACTTCAGGGGAGGTATAGCATAGAGAGGTGAAGGTAACCTGACTCCAGACACATATTAAAAACATAGGGCCTGATTCAGAGCCAGACGCAATTAGCGCTCGCTCGTTCAGAAAAAGGGGGTGGCTATTCAAATGAACCGTTCGCTCTTTGCGGTCTGTTGCCGCCTCCATGTCTGAACGAGCGAACAAAACATGCGGTTGTTTATTTGAAAAAAACGCCCCCTGGCCGCTCGCATCATACGTCATGTCCGCTATTTATTAGATTAATCGAGTACATCGAACAGCGTATGAACTGCTCGCTATTCTTGTGGTTGGTTTTTCCTACCACTATATTGCGAGCAGTTCTGACTATAAAACAACCAAGTGACGTGGTTAATGACGCTGCTGTATTAATTATGCACACCCATAAAACGCCAGTTTTGACCTTTAGGCACCCCTGCGTTCGGATCTCCACTCCCCGTTTTCAAGCACCTTCCCCTGTTACCACCCACATACGCCTCATTCTGTCACTCAAAATAGCAGGCATTCGCTATATAGCGAACAAACGATTTTCGGTCGCACTGACTGGTTCGCGCATGCGTATTAAAAACCGTACGCATGCGCAGATGGGCGAACATCGCTCGGAACGAGCGTACTGCCGCTTACGAGCGGCTCTGAATCAGGCTCATAGTTTTAAATAAACTTCTTTTATTCAAGGAAATTATTCTTCAGGTAGCTTTAGGTAATGGAAGTCGCCTAAACAGCTTTTCCACAATACACAAATTAAATCAATCCATGTTTACAGATACAGGACCTGATTGGGATTTGTATGCAAACTCGATGGTTTACATACAAATCCAATGTTTCAGTATCTGCGGAGGACCCATTCTGCTGGCACCAGTACCATTCTACAAAATTGGGGCATGTCACCCTCATTTTGTAGGCGTGCTGAGCCCAGGGTCTGCGTCGTTGGGCTCAGACTTCCTGACCCGGCTAATCAGTTCTGACGGCCAGTTTGCGATGGTGATCCAATGCTGTGTCTTTGGACGCAGAACTCGGATCGCAGATGCATTCAGGAGGCCTACAACAGGTGCCTTCTTCTACATTTGCATGTGAGTTGTGCAATACCATCCACATCAGAATCAGGCCCACAACTCACAATTTATTTTACAGGAACTTTTGCTGTAGGAATGAAATTAATTAGTCTTCATAGCTCTCAACTTAAGTTCAAATACTTAAGTCATTCAGAGTAACTACTTTTGCAACAAATTGTAATGCTAAACAAAGTTTCCAATATATGTAATTATTTACTAGAGAGGGTTTAACTTCCATTATATCTTATAACCTAAACCAGTGGTCTCCAACCTGTAGCTCGCAAGCTACTGGTAGCTCGCGGTCTTTATCTTGGTAGCTCACCTAGCTGCAGTACTGCAGAGTCAACTAGGAGGAAGTGACCTCTGACGTGTGCTCCCCCGTGGCATTGACGCCATGGGTGGAGCCACAGGGAAGCAGGTCAGGTGATTGCCACAGCCTCTACAGCAATCACCTTACATGCCTCTCCATGGTTCCACCCACGGCGTCTATGCTACGGCAAGTGACTCCCACCCAGCCCTGCCGAAAAAAATCACTCAGCAGCCCTGCCTAGATCTTTCGCTCCTCTACTGCACGTACCTCCTTTGAACTGGTAAGTAACAGTGTAATGTGCCTGTGCTTAAACTTAATTTACAAACTACAACAATATCACTGTAATAATTAAATGCATTTTTATTTTCTATGAAACCTTTTTTTTTTTTTCATTTTCATTAAATTACCTTCAATTGTTCAGTTATTAGCCAGATTTTTTTTTCTACAATTTAAGTAGCTCTACAGGAGGTTTCATTTGTCTAAAGTACCTCACACCTCAATTAACGTTGGAGACCACTTACCTAAACTGAGGTGTGATGTTGGAATATTGGTGATGCACATAGGATGTTTAGATACACTTGCAATTTGAGAAGATAGAATATATACAGTAGTTGCTGCGTGGTAAAATCTTTCAATATCACTTTGGGTGAAAATTAATTAGGTATAATTAGGATTATCTCACACCCGCGAGTAAGTGCGGCTATATGTTGAACTTATGGTACCTCTGGACTCGCAAAAATGTATAAGTCCAAGCCGTAAGGAGGGAGCAGAGTTCCAATGCTATTGCCCATGTTTACACATCATGGCAAAGGCAACTTGGCCCCTTGCGTGTGTGTGCAACATAATTTAATTTCCCTCTGTATACCTAAGGGATAGACTTGAGCTGTGCCAAGCCAAATCTTTGTAAGTGTTATAAAGGGGATCAGTATGTAATACCGCCGGCCAAATCCTGACAGTGGAAGCTCGGCATGGGTGAAGATCCTGACCGCTAATTAAGGTAAGTACCGCTAACCTAACCCGCTACCCTAACCCTCCTTTAGGGGTGCCTAACCCTAACCTCCCCCTAGTGCCTAACCCTAACCCCCCCCTTCCCCTAGCCTAAACCTAACCCTCCCGGGAGGGTGCCTAACCCTAAGTCCCCCCGGGAGACCTAAAACTTAAACCCCCCCTGTGGCTGTCCGCGCCCGGCTTACCTTTGTTTGGTATGACAGGCATCAGGATTTCGCCGCCTGTCATTAGCACCTTGCCGGGATTAGACGGTTGGGAAGCCGGCGGTCGGCATTTCAACCTTCAGCTTCCTGTCTGCATCCCGTTATAAAGACATAACATTCTCAAGTTTACTGCTTTAGTTACTTTGGGGAGCTTCTAGTGATCACAGCTATCTTCCTATGAGACTAGAGTCTATTATTTGCTGTTCCTTAATTTAATGTGATGATAAATATCAAGCTCTACCGATGGTAAGTAGTATATGGGAGGACGGAGGTCCTTCTATGATCTGGTGCTTACTTCAATACTGTTATCAGTTATCCTTCATCGGCATACAGTTTGGATATAAATATTTATATCTAGATATAAATGTAAGTGTAAAGTTCCCTTTGCTTAATCAGTCCCAGTGGAGAATTTGTAAAAGCTATTAATTCTCATAGCTGCCTAAAATATCCTACTGGGTATTGAGGCTTTAGTTCAAGATAATTTCCACCACTTTACAGAGGATGCCTGTCCTGATGCACCACAGCAGTCCTCACCTCTCTGTATTTCAAACACCGCGGGACTGTTTTACCAAGTCCAGTCATTGTTTGTATCAGCTGGGGTTCAGTGCCGCGTCAGCTGAATGACAGCCTAACCTTCCACTGGCCACACCTCCAGGGGGTCTAACTATGCCGGCTACTGACCACCTTCAGAGGATCTGCCTTCCACTCTGTGATGCCTGTGTTACTTCTTCATAGGGATGGACATTGGAAGCCTAGCATTAAATGGTTGCCGGGCTTCCGACATCAAATACACCAATGTGATTGGCAACTAGCCATCGCATCGCAACCATTCATGGTATACGATGGTTATAGTTTGCGCGTGTGCAGGGGGCGGAGCCTTGCAGCACCCTCGTTCACATCACCATGGGTGTATGCCCAACACTCTCTGAGCTGCTGGGCTGCTCTCAGGCTTCCCCTACACTTTGAATAGATGTTGTGCGCATGCGCATGGCATCTATTCTTCCACTGCTTACCCACTGTGCGACAGTTGGGAGGTATGCTTTAGTCAGCCAGTCATCGGATGAGCATGGGAAAGCTCCATCCGATGGCTGGAAACCATCGAATTCCCGCTATTCGATGGAAAAAGTACTTCCATTGAATTGGAAAACATTGATGGTTGCTAACTATCAGCTTCCTATGTTCATCCCTACTTCTTCAATGAAGCTAAGTTCACCAGTACTGTTGCAAGCATCTCTCAGAGTCCTGTCAGCTGGCACTGTGATAAGTCCCCTCCACTGCCTCCAGTTAGCCAATGCTGCTGCCGCTCCGTCTCCACTAGTCACTGGATCCTGTGAGGTAATCTCTTCTCCCTCACAGTGGTGCAGGCTCCTCCGGTAAAATGTAGCTGTGTCTAACAGTTAGTCAGCAGCACTCCACTAAAGCGGTCCCCCATCTCAGAATGCTGCTTGAGGACTGCTTCACACAGCATTGGCTCTCCCACACAGCCTGCTACCTCAGGCTGCTGCGCTGCACCCCCCAACATATCAGAGTCTCTCATTTTTTATCTATTAGGGCTGATGGTGTTCCGGCTAGGCTATTTCAGCAGGGCTCAATGCACTGCCCGGTTTTAAAATGACAAAATGTGTCCTGCCCTTATGGTGTCACCCAGCTGAAACAGCCTGCCCGCAGCCACCCCTACCCATGGGTCGCAGTGTCCTGCGGGTGGGTAAAGTTGCAGTTTCCATTCGTGCCGGGAGAATAGATGCTGTGCGCATCTATTCACAGTGAGGGGAGAGCTTGGGGGCAGCCCAGCATCTCCGTAAGAGCTGGGTGCAGATATGCCCCTTCTCCCGACAGTGCCCTGCCCGCTGTTCACTCTAGAGTGAATATTAGGCTGTATTCACACCTGCAGCAAGTGGGGAGAAGGAGGAGGGGTTAGAAAGGTGCTTGCCCTCCTGCTTCTCACAGACCGGGCCCGATCAACTGTCCACAACATCACCTCACACAAATGGTTTGCTATTAATACAAATAAAGGAGGGATGCCCCATTTTGGGGGGGGGGGGGGTATTACACACTCGACGCACTAAGAATATGCATAGTCAAAATAATTTTGATAACCTCTACAATTAACATAGAGTACAAGTGAGATTGTGAGATTCTTAGCATGTTTGGCCAAAAATGAATGCCAATGCATTCCAATTTACTACATCAAGGTGAAACCCATCAGATGGGTCCCTAACATCAGAGCCGCAACTAGACTTTTTGGTACCCTGTGCCAGAGAGAGCATTGGTGCTGCTGGAGTGCTGGGCTCGCCATGATGAAAAACAGGGCCATGACACGAGGTCCCGCCTCCAAAAGGTCAACCACCATGGGGTGTAATCTCGCAGACACAAGGTAACTCCCCCTTTCGAGCTGCGTTAGTGCTTGGTTATTTATGCTTTTTGGGTAACAATTTTTTTTACCCAATACACTAGACAGGAGATGGTTTCTGCTCTATCAGAGATTAATTTAAAGTTTTATTGATGCCTATACATTTATTTATACAAATGTATAGAAATAAAGGGCTTAAATGTTTGTGACGTATGCATGGAGCACAACAGGCCGATGTGCTGATGGTGCCGACGTGCACACAACCTGCGATAGTTGGAACTCTGTATATGCACATACCTGCAGCTTCTGCTATGAGTGCAAACTACACCATTTTTTTACTGCAGAATTGCAACCAATTTGTAGCAGATAATTTTGTAGATCCGGCTCGGGACCCTTGGGTCTGACTGACATAGATAGAAAACGAGGTGGCTTGTTACAGGAATACTAGTGTCAGTGTAGGAACCACAGACTTGTGATATGCAAGGATAGTAAACACTGAGGCCTATTGGGCAACCCCTCTTCTAGTGACCTGTGAAGGCCAGCAAGACCAGGAATATACTCCAGTGACAAGGGTGACCCAGGAACTCAGAATAGCATAGTACTGGTTCATAAGAACTGAGAACTCAAGCCAGGAGCCGGAGTTTTATGTATTCAGAACAGGGCTGGCTCCAGGCCTGATGTGCCGGATGGATGATAACGCGCCACAAGCAACCGGAAATGGGGGCGTGACCTATGTTAATTAGGTGACGTTATTTGCCTGCACAGACCGCCTCCCGTGTAACGTCAGGCTGGGGGAGAGCCCAGCACTTTGTCACTAGCTGTGGGCCCGATTCATTATGGATCGCTACTGCGATCGCAGTTGTGATTACGCACACAGGTCCACTGCGACAATATGCTAATGTCTGCAATCACAATGCCGTCGCAGCCTAACATAAGGATGCCGACTTCCCCTTACTCACATCCGTAATACTTAGCCAAATAGCTGAACCACTGAGTACCATCGCAGCCTCACGCACAGTTGCACAAGGACTGACCTTACTTAGAAATTGCTAATCTCGTTGCATGCAGTTGTAGCTCAAGCTGCATATACCATCACAGTGGCCAATGTATGCACGCCCCTGTAGCGGTGTTCGAACACATTGACACGCCTGCGTTTCGCCGACCAACATCCGTCACCACCCCCAAACACTCACTTCTTGTTAATCACTCTGCGATGGGTTTGAGTAGTGTTTGCGATCGCAGTGAGCCCTTCGCATGCGCTGAATGCAACAATGGGCCGTCTGCGTGCGTAATCGCTGTTGCAATCGGTAAATAATCAGGCCCTGTATACTACACACTGAACCCTAGCCCTGGAACCAGCGTCCTTCTCTGAAACAACAGCACACAGTGCAGGGAAGCCAATACAAATAAGCACAATAGTATGACCTGGATAACCACTAATAATAGAGTATAACAGCAATAGTAACTTGCATACAATGTTCCAGACATATGATGGAATGAGACCACAACTGAGCACTCCAGCTCAGTACTGATAGATGATGATACGCCGGCAAATGGAAGTGATAATACTTGCAAGCTGAGATGAGATGGTAGTGCAGACTTGTATGCTGTATAGGCACTACAGCACTGACAGGTAAGAGAACACAGCGGCAGATGAAACTCAGGTCGGTAAGCAGTGTGGATGCTGCGATGCAGACAGCATGGCCACTGCGACGATGACCGGTAATGGAAACACATCAACAGATGGATAGCATGTCTGTATGCAGTAGGAAGATATGATACTCAGTGTAGATGGTGAATAGCCAGAACCCACAAAGTAGCAACCAGAGGACACCAACACAGGATACAAAGTAAGCCTGGAGCCTTGAACTATATGGGCTAGGAACATATTGTTCAGGCAATAGGTTGCACACTGGAACTGGTTTAAATAGGAGGTAGTCACCAGGGCCGTAACTAGGGTACTGCGACCAGTGCCATGGCACAGGGCACCGCAGGGAAGGGGGCACTGTTTGAGTCTGTAAATGTTCCTGTTTATTATCATTCTCACTTGTAACTTCCTCTTCTTTTATCCCCAGCACCTCCTGGCCTCCCCTATCTCTTCCCTGGCCCTTCCCCATGAGGCCTTGGCCCTTTTTCAGGTGCACCATCTTATGCACATTTTCAAAAAATGGGGGGGGGGGGGGTGCCAATGCTCTCTCTGGTACTGGGCACCAAAAGGTCTAGTTACGGGTCTGGTGGTCACTAGCCATTGGACTAGCTGACCAGGTGAACACACAGGTGCATCAGTTAATCACAGGGAGACGTCCCTGTGATGCTTTGGTAACTGCAATGAATGAATGTCTGAGTCTAAAAGGGATGTTAAGATACTCTTCCCTTTTTGTACTGAGGCATTGAATTTAAGATTTCCTGCACACCTTGGTTGAGTGCAGCTAATGTGGGTGGAGGGGGGAGGCGGGGGGGGGGTAAACAGAGTTCTCCCACAAAAGCTGCTAACAGCACCAGGGTATACAAGGCTGCACTGCTTACACTATAACAGGGATATCCACAGTGTGGTGTTACTATTTCAGAGTGGAAATCAGCCCCAACTTTGGGCCTGATTCATCACAACTGCAACATTGTACGCAGATCGGCCAATGGTTGTTTTAGCAAAACAGCCTAGCGGGAACACTAATAGCCAATCAATGTGTGCATAGCATTATAGGGGTGATTTTTAGGGAGAAGGGGAAGAGTGCCTAGTGTAGCTCCTGCCCCATCATCATGCACACTGTCCCAATTAGAAATTTCTAGAAGTTGGTAAAATGATGCAGAATTTCACACCTGAGAGTTTGGCTTACGTCCAGCCCTAAATCGGGCATTATGTGCAGGTTTTGTGAGATATTTTCACACTTTAGAAGGTAAAATGTCTAATGTCTCCATTTCATAAAAACAATTTACTTGGGGGAGGATACTTAAAAAAAAGATAGGGTACCTTATCCAGGGCTGAAGCTACTATTAGGTTAATATAGGCTGTAGTTGAGTGCATGCACCAATGGTTAGTTGACACCCAAATGAGTGACAGACTATAATGTCACGAGAAGCAGTCTGCAGATTGTGATATGTGAAATTGCTGAGTGTTGCAGTGTTCCTCCGTGTTAATGGAATATGGTAATAAAACAAAAATAACCACCACCTGCACTCCACAAAAGCAGCCTCAGAATACACAAACCTAAGATTCACATGACACCCAGATACTAATACAATAAAAAATAATGGTACGTAGTACACAGACGCTAAACATATAACTATATTTTGTTCCATAAAAGTCTCAATTTGTGGTCATGTAAAAACAGAAAAAAAAGGATGGTGATAATATAATATAAATGTAAAGATTTTAACACTGCTGACTCCTTTCACATTCCCAAAAGGATGTAAAGTGTGGGGGCGTATCTATAATGGGTTGAGGGTGTGCAGGGCACACAGGTCCCTGGGCCCAGGGGTGAGCACACCACAAACCCTGCATCCATATTTTAACATTTTTAATACTTATTTCTCCGGGGTCCAACATCAGTGCTGTAAAAAATAACCTGGAAAATGGCCGCCGCGGCCATTTTCCCAGAGTTTTGCACATGCGCAGTAGGGAAATCACTAGTCTGTGCCCAGAGTCTACTGTGCATGTGCAGGTCACCAGGAAAATGGCACAGAAGATATTTTCCCAGTGACCTGCACATGCGCAGTAGACTCTGGGCACAGACTAGTGTCCAGAGTCTACTGTTGCAGTGCTGCTGGCCACCGGAGAGAGAGGAGGGGGCCCCCGGACGGAGACTGCACAAGGGCCCTTCTCTTAATATGCACCCTGGACAAAAGTCCAGGAATGATGATGTTCGTCCATGTAAGATGACGTTTAGCCTCTTTCTGAGTTCCGTTTTTTTGGAGGGAAAAATCCGAACTCAACGTGCAAACTCGAACCTATCCGAGCCTGCACATCCCTAGCAAAAACAGTAATCAGGACTTACACATAATTAACAAATGTCTCCGTGTAATGATCTACATAAAAAAGAAAGAACATCTATGTAGTGAAGTTGCACTTATGCTATTACCGTGCAGTTCTCCAATAAATAACACTCACAAACAATGCTGAATAGTATCGGTTTGATGTGATCTATAGCTAAGCAGCAATTCATAAATACTTACCTATCTGGCAAAGCAATGCGAAATACAGGGCACCGGCGGTCCAGTTTTCAGCTGTGGGCCTTAGCTTTGGTACAGTGTTGACTTCAAGATCTCTTCTGCGCATGCGCCGGCAGCACAGTGGCAGAACAGGGACGGGGCGGGAGGCACAAGCAAGCTAGGGGCAGCAGGGAGACAGCTGGGCAAAAGAATTATACCAGCCGATCCGAGGAGGGGGGCCGACAGAGTCCAGGGCGCATAGTCTGAAGTGACCCGGCAAGAGACCTTGCGGCGGATTTGGGGGCAGAGTGGCCGGCCATGGGGGCGGCAGTGTGAAGGGACCCAGGTCTCTTCAGCTACAGTTTATACAAGACAGAGCGGCGGATAGAGGAAGCACCGGCCAGTCAGCAGAGTCAGGTGACCCGGCATATGCATATGCCAGGTCACTTCACTATACTCTACGGAACGTCCCTGTAACACACAGAGAGGAGGGGAGTTTTTCTCCCTCCCACTTTTTCCCTGAGCACCGCTGATTAGCCGGTGTCAGCTGTCTTCCCTGCTCTTCTCCTCTCAGGAAGCTGCCTACGCCGTCCTGAGATGGAGAAAAAAAAAATTAGAAGCGAAACGGACAACTGAACTTTCTGTGCTTCAATGAATTGCTCTCCCCATAATAGTGTATGGTGAAGCGATCCTGACACAGAGCTGGGGCACCGCAGGAGAAATCTTAGATTTCTCCACAGTAACCCCTTCTGTGAATAGGACGATGTAGTAAAAAGTCTTGTAATTACTGATAAAGTGTAATCCCCTGCTATGCAAGGTATTATGCCTAACACTGTGCAGACAATTCCCAGCAGTCTCTGCAGCTGCTCAGGAGGTGGGGAGCAGGTCACATGACCAATGTCAGGCAGGTTTCAGTTGGCAGGGAGCAGCATTTGCTAGTTGGAGTCCTGAGGTAACAGAGAGGAGGACCACACCTGTGCTCCTACCTGGTAGCAGAAAGTAGTGGGTGGCAGCCAGGGCCGGCCGGCCCATTACGCCAGATACGCAGGCGCGTACGGTGCCGAGCTGTAAGGGCGCCGTGTCCGGAGTCCCGCCGCTGTTTACCACAGCAGCGCCACTGCACTGCCCACCAGCGCCGCCATTGCTGCAGCCTAAACTGTCGCTGCACAGCACCAGTCGGCCCCACTGGGGGGCCCTGCATCTGCCTGCCACCAGAGCCGGATTAGGGGAGGCACAAGGGGTAGAAGAGGAAGTGGAAGCAGGAGGAGGCGGGACTAGTTGGGAGAGCAGGAGGTCCCAGCACTGCTGCTGCTGAGGGGAGCCAGTAAGAGCAAGGACAGAGGCTGCCTGCAGATGGTGACAGTTCCCACCAACGCGCTGCCAGGCTGAGGAGCAGACAGGTGAGCACACATACAAAGTAGACACCACACTGGGGGGGAGGGGGCGTGGTTAGTTAATGTTGCCAGCACCCACCTGCTATAGTCCACAGACTGTGGGGGGGGGTTGTGTGTCTTCTCATGCTGTGTGACTATATAATAAATGAATGTCTCTGTCAGTAAGTGTGACCGTGTGTGTCAGTAAGTGGTATCTGTGGGCCTGATTCAGCAATGATCGCAATTACAAAGCTACACGCAGGCAACTTTACAATTGCGATCCTTGCAGTAGTGCAAATGCAGTAGGAGGTGTATGACACCAAACTGCTGCATTTGCAATCCCAGCACTGAGACAGAGGTCACAGGCTGGTATCACCATCGCAACCATCAGTGGTCGATGGTCACGATGGTGGGCGGCGCCGGGCAGCCTCCGCTTACCCAGGCTGGCTGGCTTGCGATCCCAGCAGACTGCGTATGCCCACGCAGTCCCTGGGCTGGCCACTCCCAGAAAACAGGACGGACACGCCCCATTTCCGGGAATGCTGGCAGCCCCTGCCCCCGCACCGCCCCTTAAATGTCTCTGCCTGTCAATCAGGCAGAGGCATTCAAGGGCTTGCGTGCGACTTAGCAGAACCCAGTCTGCACACTCGCAGAATGGGTCCTGCGCACACACAGATTCCCGATAACTGTGAATCTGCGTTCAGCAGTGCACTTATGTGCACTCCTGAATCAGGTCCTGTGTTAGTAAGTGTGTTTGTGTTAGTCAGCTGTGGCTGTTAGAAAATGGTGTGTCAGTAAGTGTGTCTGTATCAGTGTCAGTAAGGGGTCTTTGTCAGAAATTGGTATCTGTCAGTAAGGGATGTCCGTGTCAGTAAGGCAATGTGTGTGTGTGTGTGTGTGCGCGTGTGCAGCTAGTGTGTGGGGGCAGTGTGTGTGCGGCTATGGGGATGTTTTTGTGTGCAGCTATGGGGCAGTGTGTGTGTGTGAGGCTAAGAGGGCCATGTGTGTAAAATTGCATGCAGTTTAGGAAGTGGGGCCCCAAACTGATATCTTGCTTAGGGCCCTATAACGTCTCAATCTGCCACTGCCTCCTTCTAGTTCCCACTGTCTCTAAGACCATCCCACTTTCTCCCAGAATGCCTGTGCGGCGCACCGTGTGACGTCATCGCGGCCGCGCCTGGCATTCTGGGACACAGGGAAGAGAACTAAAGACAAGGGCAGCCTGCAGTACCGGGACACGGAGGAACTGCCTTTGCCTGGAGGGACAAACTGCAAATGAGTCACGGTGGGAATTAGGAGGCTGTGAGTTGCTGGGTGGGGAGGATTAGGAGGCAGTGAAATACTGAGGAGAGGGGGGGAGGTATTACATGTGTGTGGCATAATGTAATAGGGCATTACATGTGTGGCCTGATTTGTATATTAGTCATCCACTGGCTGTCACCCTCTCCCTGACACTGACTGCTGTCACCTTCTCCCTATCACCCATTTCCCAGCCGTCACCCTTGCCCTGTTCTCAACCATTGCTGTCACCCTCACCCACTGCTGTCACCCTTTCCCTGTCACCCAGTGCTATCACCCTTTCCCTGTCACCCTCTCCCTGTCACCCACTGCTGTCACCCTCTACCTGTTGTCAACCATTGTTGTCACCATCACCCAGTGCTGTCACCCAGTGCTATCACCCTCTTACTGTCATCCCCCTCTCCCTGAATATGTATCTTTGGGTATAATTGTAGCTTAACACTCAGGGTGGTCCTGCTGTATAAGGACTGTATACATATTCATGTGGGGGCATATCTGTGTTTTTAATTATTTTCATGTGCGGTCTATGTGTTTTTTTTTTTGCAAAGCATAAAAGCATAATTATCTTCATGTGGGGGCTAATGTGTTTTTTTTTTTTTTATGCGTAGCCTATGAGGGTATTCAATTAGCTGCAGGGTTTCCCCCATGACTAATCACCGTCAATAATCCACGCTGCACGGGGAAAGGCTGTACAATTAAATAGCTTTTTTTTCATGCCAGAAAATTTGGATTATTTTACTAGGGGGTGCCAAAATCTATATCCGCTTACCAAAAAAATTAGGCTTGGGCCGGCCCTGGTGGCAGCCAGAGATGCGATAATCTGCAGACGGTGCATTGGGGCTGACTAGGAAGGGAGAGGCAGTTACCTCACAGAGTCTGCCAAGATCCTGTGCAGAGGTCGGAGTATATCCTGGTGTGCCGGCTGATCGGTAAGCAGAGACACCGGACCCTTTGTGAAAACCTCAGTCAATCAGTCAGCAGGTAGACTATGAAGGTTAGCATCAGGAGTGCGAGCGCAATGTGGGGGTGCCCTAGGGATGGTGGTAATCCTGACCTTATGTGGCATGGAACTTATTACTACAACTTTTAATGAGTACCATTGCATAACTATTTTGTCAATTAATTTGTCATTTTAATTATTCTTTTGCGGTAAACTGTTTTGCACACAACGCTGATACTATCCAAGTCTTTATTTAATGACAACCATAAAAAACTATAATAATTAAGATACATAAAATGACAAGTAGTGCCAAATAATTACACTAATCCTGAAAGTATTTTTGTTTTAAAAGAAATACATTTTGTAAATCGGAATTATAATGTAAGCCAGCGCATCTATCTTTTCTTATTGTTTCTTCAAAGTGCAATAATTCTGTATTTTGAAAGAAAATATGAGATATGGTAAGAACTTACCCTTGTTATCTCTATTTCTACGAAGTCCATAGGGTTCCACAGGATACCTTGGGGTATAGGTGTGACGTCAGTCGCAGGGCACCAAAGAGTTAAGCTTTCAGCCTCCCAGGATGCACTAGGTCCCCCTCCTATACCCCGCCCCCAGGCCAAGGCACCTCAGTTAGTTACCAAGCCATAGGCCGGAGGAGGAGAAGGAAGAGAGAGAACAAAGATCTGGACACATACAAGAATCACATTCTCACCAGAGGGAGACGGAAAACCGGTGACCAGAGCAAAGCCCATCTGCAGCACAGGTGCGACAGGGCGGGAGTCCTGTGGAACCCTATGGACTTCGTAGAAATAGAGATAACAAGGGTAAGTTCTTACCATATCTCATATTTTCTACTTCAGGGTCCATAGGGTATCCACAGGATACCTTGGGGATGTCCCAAAGCAGTATCCTTTAAGGGTGGGGACGCTCCTGTGCAGAAAGGAGAATCCGCCGCCCGAAGGAAGCATCCTGAGAGGCGAAGGTGTCAAACCTGTAATACCTCACGAAGGTATGGACAGAAGACCACGTAGCAGCCTTGCAGATCTGAACTGCCGAGGCACCACGTCAAGCTGCCCACGAAGGACCCACAGACCTAGTGGAATGAGCCTTCAGAGAAGGAGGGACCGGTAGGCCTTCATGAAGATAAGCTTCAGAAATAGCCATACGGATCCAGGCTGCCAAAGTTTGCTTTGAAGCAGGCCAACCCTTTTTACAGAAGCCATAGAGGACAACAAAGCGTCCGACTTCCTAAACAAAGAAGTGCGGTCCACATAAGTCCTTAAGGCCCGCACAACATCCAAAGAGGCCTCACCCACGGAAAGACCCGGTGAGTTAAAGGCCGGAACAACTATTTCCTCGTTAACCTGAAACTGGGAAACAACTTTGGGGAGAAACTCGGGCCGAGTGCGGAGCACTGCCCTGTTCCCATGAAAAAAACCAAGAAAGGGGGTCTACAAGAAAGAGCCCCTAACTCAGAAACACGTCTGGCTGAAGCAACGGCCAGAAGGAAAACAGTCTTAGCTGTTAGCCATTTAATATCCACTGAGCCCAGTGGTTCAAACGGCGGTCCTTGGAGAGTCCTCAGGACCACAGCCAAATCCCAAGGCGCCACAGGTGGAACAAAGGGCGGCTGAATACGGAGAACACCTTGCATAAAGGTGCGCACATCCGGGATTGTAGCAATCCTACGGTGAAACCAGACAGATAGGGCCGAAACCTGTACCTTCAAAGAAGCAAGGCGAAGCCCATGATCTAGTCCCGCTTGCAGGAAGGCGAGAATCCGAGACAGACGAAACTCCCGCGGTGCATAACCTCTCGGTCGACACCACTGGAAGAACGTATGCCACACGCGATGGTATATCCTCGCGGAAGACGGTTTCCGAGCTCGTAACATGGTACACAGCATAGAGCTGGCAAACCCCCAGGACCTCAGCATGGCCGTCTCAACAGCCACGCCGCCAAAGACAGCCGAGTCAGGTCCGGGTGAAGACAAGGACCCTGAGACAGAAGGTCCGGTCGTAGCGGCAATCGCAGAGGACTGTCCACGGACAGACCCTGAAGGTCTGAGAACCAGTGCCGTCTGGGCCACGCGGGAGCTATCAACAGGAGCGTCCCTCCTTCCTGTTTGAATTTCCGGATTACCCGTGGAAGAAGGGAGACCGGAGGGAACAGGTATGCGAACCTGAACGTCCACCGGACGGACAGAGCATCCACCAGAGACGCCCCTTCGTCTCTTGTGCGAGACCCGTACACCGGCAACTTGTTGTTGTGCCGGGACGCCATGAGGTCGATTTCTGGAAGACCCCACCTGTCCACCAGTAGTTGAAAAACGTCCGGGTGCAGGGACCATTCCCCTGGATGAACGTCCTGGCGACTTAGAAAGTCCGCCTCCCAATTTAGCACTCCCGGGATGAAGACCGCTGATATGGCCGGAAGATTGCGCTCCGCCCAAACCAGGATCCGAGAGACCTCTACGAGAGCCGCCCGACTGCGAGTTCCTCCTTGCCTGTTTATGTAGGCCACGGTGGTAGCATTGTCCGACTGGACCTGCACCGGGTGACCCTGGAGAAACCGCTGTGCCTGCAGGAGAGCATTGAAGACCGCACGGAGTTCCAAGATATTTATTGGAAGCTCCGCTTCTGTCGGTGTCCACCTGCCCTGGAACAAGTGTGGACCCGAAACTGCTCCCCAGCCTCGAAGACTGGCGTCCGTTGTAAACAGGACCCAATTTGGAACCCAGAACGGACGTCCCTTGTTGAGGTGGGTCATCTTTAACCACCACGCAAGGGACAGGCGAACCTCCGGGGTGAGCACAATCGTCTGGAACTTCAGAGACTGAGGCAGCCCGTTCCACTTGGACAGGATCAGGTGCTGCAGAGGTCTAGAGTGAAACTGGGCGTATTCCACCATGTCGAACACCGACACCATGGAGCCCAGTAACCTCATCGCCGAGTGTAAGGACACCCGGCGGCTGTGCAGACAACTGCGCACCCTTGACTGTAAAGCAGAGATCTTGTCCTCCGTCACGAAGATCCTTTGCTGTCCCGAGTCCAATAAGGCTCCAAGATGCAGAATCCTCCGAGACGGGATTAGAGTGGACTTCTGCCAGTTAATTAGCCAGCCGTGCCGTTGCAGCAGTGCAATGGTCAGGTCCAAGTGGTGTAACAGGAGCTCTGGAGATCCTGCCACCAATAACAGGTCGTCCAAGTACGGCAACATGCGGACTCCTTGCAGCCGCAGAGAAGCCGCCATGACCGCCATAGCGTCCTGTATGTCCAATGACACCATGTAGTCCCCAGGTTCCAGCGCCAGAATGATGGACCGTAGGGTCTCCATCCGAAACTTCGGGACCCGCAAAGACTTGTTGAGTGCTTTGAGGTTGAGAATCGGACGATATGACCCATTGGGTTTCTGTACCAAAAATAGATTTGAATAGAAACCCTGGCCCCTCTGGGAGAATGGAACAGGCACTATAACTCCAGCCTGGAGCATAGTGTGCAATACCTTCCGCAGCTCCGTAGCCTTGTTCCGGTCTGATGGTAGACCCGTGGTGAAGAATCGAGCCGGGGGTCTGTGCCGGAAGGAGAGGGCGTACCCGTGAGAGACCACCTCCAGAACCCAAGTGTCTGTCGTAGTGAACGACCAACACCGGGAGAACTGCAGCAGGCGGCCTCCCACCCTGGGATCCCCCAAGGGGAGACCCGGACCGTCAGGCCGCAGGCTTGTCATCTGGCTTGGGGGCCGGACGTCTGGTACTCCATGCCTGTTTCCGGGGCTTGCCCGATTTCTTAGGGCCAGCCTGTCGAGGAAACGACTGTGGTTTGGGCCTGCCCTGGGCCCTAGATGACCGAAAGGACGATGGTCCAGAACCAGAAGGAGCAGCGGCCGACGGGAGACAAGCAGATTTGGCTGCCGCCAGCGTGGCCACAATCTTATCCAGATCCGGACCGAAGAGAACTTCTCCGGTAAACGGCAACGCTTCCAGACCTTTCTTGGATCTGCGTCCGCCTTCCAGGATCGCAGCCACAAGGTGCGACGAGCAGCTACCGCTGCTGAAGAAATTCTAGACACCAGAGTACTAATGTCTAGAGCCGCCTCGTTGATGTAGGTGGCCGAATCACGGAGATTGCCAATCAACTCCGCTTGTTCGGCCGGACAGTCGGATTCAAAAGAAGCCTCTAATGAATCCGCCCAGCGCTCCATCGCTCTGGCAACCCAGCAAATGGCCATAGCCGGCCGTGCTGCCCCCCCTGCAAGGGAATAAGCGGACTTCAGGCAGATTTCTACCTTGCGGTCCGTAGCATCCTTAAGGGAGGACATGGATGGCATCGGCAATGTGGCACTACGGACAAGACGGGTCACGTGAGAATCCACCTGTGGAGGGGATTCACACTTAGCAAAATAATTATCCGCGAACGGATAAGCCACCGCCAGGCGTCTCTGCGGCTGGTATCTTTTGCCAGGTTGTTTCCACGCCTCCTCTAAATGGTCCACCAACTGACCCGAAAGAGGAAAGACTGTGGCATCGCCCTTCACATCTTTGAAAAAGGCATACTTAGATTTAGCCGCTGGGGGAACTTCGTCCTCAATCACCAAGGCTGTGCGGACCGCCCGAATAAGTCCAGGAATATATACTTTGGACTTAGCATCAGCGTCCTTAGTATGGAAAGGTTCCTGATCGTAAGGATCCAGAATCTCCCCATCATCAGACGTCCCTTCGTCATCCTCATAAGGAGCGGACAGAGACGCCACCGGCCTTTTATGAGGCCGCATCACAGACTCCCCTTGCAATACATCCGACAAGTGCTGTAAAGAACTCGTCAGGGAGTTAACCCACGCTGGCTCCTGAGAACCCGGGAGCGGGGAAATAGGGAGACTGTGGGGTACCACCAATTGTCGTGGGAACCCCTGCATGGGTGACGACACCACAGACTGCTGGGACAAACCCATCGGAGTAAACGCGGGCTGCGGAGCTAACTGGCCCACTAAAGCTGTTAACGCCTGAGCGAAACAAGCCCAGGGCGGCTCCTGTACCGGTGCTGTAACCGTAATAGGCCGCGCCATGGACAACACTGCCGGCAAAGGCCCTCCGCGCTACCCTCCCCCTCCGCTAACGGTACTTTGCACGTGGTACACTGTAGCCGGAGGGGAAAATCACTTTCAGACATGATGGCACCACGTATGTGACCTCTCTCACCAATTAAGTATTAAATAGGCGAGAGACCACCCTGCAGCACCGCACCGCAAGGGCTTTAGCAGAAAGAACAGGGACAGTAATAAAGCTGACAGTTTAGTGAAGAATAGTTACAGGCAGCGCTAGCACAGTCACATACAATGCAGAGAAATAACAATTCCTGCACTAACAGCGCTGATCACTCAACTACACAGACACAGGGCCTGGTAGGACACAGCGCTGCATACACAGACCTGAGCCACAGCGGAGGAGAGGTATGCGGGGGGACCCAGACCACGATGCTTCCTTCCAGACTTCCAGCAGCGTTCACCATGCGTTGCAGAGAAGATGGCCGCCGAGGAGCAGAGAGAAGCTGGCCTGGGGGAGGAGCGCTGACACAGGACCAGTCAGCACAGTGCAGAGAGGGCTGTGTGCAGCGGGGGAGGCGCCGGCTGTGAGACAGGGAAGGCGCGCTCCCCTGGCATGCATTTAACCCCTGGGACGCCGCAGCGCTACCGCTCTGCTGCGGTCCGCTGTCCCAGGGGGTAGTGGAAGCGCAGGTTGGTCGCCTGGCTCCACGCTGCAGCCAGTCCCCAGGGAGCCCCCTGCCTGGGGACTTAGGACCATGTGATCAGCGGGGACCCACCGCGGGACCCCGCTGCTTACCTCTGTCCCCCTTGAATCCGGCCATGGTCCGGAGCATCTGGGGTCACCGCTAGCTGTGACCCCAGACGCCCACCAGCATCCCCGGATCAGTACCGGCGTTCTGGTACCGGCGGGGTGTAGGGAAGACAGCATGGACGTCAGGACTGACTGTCCATGCTGTTCATCCAGTTGTGCAGCCACAGCTGCATGAAGAATAAGCTTCAGGGGCTCTTCTAGCCCCCACTCCAACAGGTGCACCCGACTCCGGCCGGGCACCAAACTAAACTGAGGTGCCTTGGCCTGGGGGCGGGGTATAGGAGGGGGACCTAGTGCATCCTGGGAGGCTGAAAGCTTAACTCTTTGGTGCCCTGCGACTGACGTCACACCTATACCCCAAGGTATCCTGTGGATACCCTATGGACCCTGAAGTAGAAATGTGAGTTCTTATTGCAGTTATTTTATGTGCATGACGGAGAAAATACTAAATGAGTGCTGAAATAGACCAGTATTACACATATGCATTAAGGTATATTTTATTGTCTAACTTTTTTTTAATAGTATTTGTTTGTATTGGGAAAAAAAAAAAACATCTCTGTTGACCAACACTGCCTTATGCCGGGTACACACTAGACGATATGTCCGGTGGATCGGACGACATATCGTCCATATCAGGCAGTGTGTAACCGCTATGCGCGATCCCGCATGTCGTCAGCAACATCGCCCGTCGGAACTGCATGCAGGTCTGACAGGCGATATTGTCAGCGGGGGCCATATTGCTGAATGCAGCATGGCCCCCACTGTCGCACCGTTGCTCCTGGCATCTGCAAGTGTGTACGCACTTGCAGATGCCGGCACCCCGCCAGATCCTTTCGTTAATGAGGTCAGTACACACTAGACTCCTAGTGTATACCGGCCTTTAATCTCCATTACAGAGCCTCCCATTTAATATTTCCTATGTTGTATAGAAATAATATCAAGGTTTAGGCATCATTCAACTGTGTGTGCACATATAACAATACTTTTTCCCCAAATCATTTTATGGCATTATAAAACATTTATTGTTTTTATTACATGAGCCTATATATACACTGTATATGTGTGTATGTATATATATATATATATATATCACTTTAATTGTTATACACTTCAAGACATGTCTAAACTCTTCTGACATAGTTAGTGTACTGGTCCATGAAATAACAGAACTCAGATTCATAGAAGTTCAATCAAAGCAGAAGAAATTATGTTTTTCATTTTTATATAAATTGAGAATGACTCCTCTTGCAGAAAGCAGCATCTGATACATATTGTGTATAAACAATGAGACCTTGTGATGCTCTTATTCACAGTAAACCGACATTGCCAACACAGAATTTACAACTGAGATCAAACCCCAGTCACTAACCTTTACCCATAATTCATTTTGGACATCAGTTAGCTGTCACAAACAACACAGCCATTCCAGGCAGTAGTCTTCGTGCAGGCCTATTTCTCCCACAGGACTACATGTGTTTTTTTTTAATATCCACAACACGCATGTATGGTTAAAAAAAAATAATAGTATCAAGATTAAGGGGGGGAGGGGGGGGCGCCATCTCACAGCGTTCCTTAGACAACGAAAACATAGCTGTGCATTTCCTGTATTTTTAATTGGGAAATTCTGGATAGCTGTTGAGAGTAAAGGTGCACATCCACTAGGTGATTTTAATGAGTGATTGAACGATTACGACATATAAAATGATAGCTAGAAGCTGTTGGATTGCTATAGGTAACTTCCCCACCTGTCCTCTTTAGAAGGTTTGATACATAACTAAAATATATCTGAAGAGCACAGAAACTAACAATTAAACATGACATACTTTATAATATAATAAAATATTTATTTTCCTTGATATTAAACAATTTTCCTTAGAGAACTGTAAGGTCAGAGCAGAGGGGATGTAGTTTTGAGACCAGCGACCGCGATGCCGCTGGTCTCAACTCCAACAGGGGAAGCCCGACAAGGGACTTAAGATAGGCGTCGAAACAGCGATGCCTATCTTAATCCTGGTGCCGGTACACAGAAGGACGAGGATAGTCCGGGACGCCCTTAGTGTTAGCCGCGGGGGAGGTGCGGGGGGGGGTTGGAGGGGGAGGGTTAGGTTGAGGTAGCGCAGTGGGTTAGCATTAGGTTTTGGGCGGGTTAGAGTTAGGCACCCCTAGGAGGGAGGTTTAGGGTTAGGCACCACTTGGGGGGGTTAGAGTTAGGCACTAAGGGAGAAAGGTTAGGTTTAGGCACTAGCGGGGAGGGTTAGTGTGCGGAGGGTTAGGGTTAAGCTACAAGAAGGGAGGGTTAGGGGGAGCAGGGGGGAGGGTAAGTATTCAAATAATCGGGATGCCACTGTCGGTATTCTGACAGGAGGCATCCCGACAGCCGGCATTACATACCCATTCCGAGTAGAGGACTGGGATGTATGAAGGTCACCCCTTGGAGGAAAGTCAATAATAAGATCCTTCACTTTAGCTTGACTCCACCCACCCGGTATATACCCTCATGCTACAGGATGTATGCTTTAGTTTTAATTATCAAAGCCAGGAAAAGGAGTCGATGGCCCATATTCAATTCTTCGCTATGATCAGCTGCACACCTCACAATTGAATACAGTACCCCAACATCAACAATTTTCCTGCACACCTCAAGGGCGCGGCGTCACTCCAATGGTACTTGTGACTATAAGCCACAACTGAATCCCTCTCCCAAGAGACTGGAACGAAAATTAAATCACAAATAATTATGCTCTAGAGAAAACATGGGGGGAGCAGTATGGAGAAAGAGCCACGTGGCTGCCTAACATGACACATCAAATGAGCAGAGGCCATAAAGAAGAATACCTTTTCCAAGAACATACTTTACTGCACATTTGTAAGTTAGGTTACTAGTTCTAGTTACTGTGCATTAGTATTACAACAAAGACTTCAAACTCTATCCAGAGGATTATGCCGCAGTTATTACATAGATGAAGGAAAATAAGCAAATTATAGTTATGAAAGGATACAAATAGCTTTGCAAAAATGAAGGCATTTTGTGCAGATCTTCATCTGCATAAGAGCTTCCTTGCAATCATTTCAGAAACCCAACAAGTCTGAAGCTAGGCACAAACGTGCTGATGCCGACCCGACGAGGGGGGAGGGAAATTTCATTCTGCAGCATGACATCGTCAACGACATCCCGTGACGGCCCTGCAGTAGGGCCGACGGGCGATGTCGCTAAGGACCCGCAGGAGCATGCATATGATTCATGGGTACACCCTAGACGATGTACCAGATATGTCTCTCTGATCTGCGGGATCGGATGACATATCGTCTAGTGTGTACCCACCTTGAGATATAGCAAGTAGCAATGTTATTTTGTAAGACAAATGTTTGATGTCAGGATTGTAGAAATTCACAAATGTGTGGAATAGAAGTTTCAGTTGGATTCACACCATGAAATGAAAGTCTGTAATACACTACTGAATATTTATATTCTTGTTACTTGCATGAGTTTTTATTGGTAATTCTATTCATTAGTAAACTGTGCATGCATCTAAGTCGCACACTGCACGTCAAGGTACATTACCGATGTCACTCACAGGGAGGTTTTATTCTCAAAATAATTGACAGTCCGGGTATATTAGGGGGAGGTAAAAGTGCAGGCGTGTCGTGACCATTATAGGGGCGTTACAGGCTGCATCTGCAATCCCTTACACAATAACATGGTCCCGGCATCTCAATGCATGCGCCTACTCTGCACGGCCATTTGGTTTCCGAGGAGGCCGGTTATTGAAGTGCCTGTGTTCGATGCTGCATCTTTTTACGCAGCCACTTGGATCTGCAGCATTTGCATATTTTCACACAGTAGCTGCAAACAAATTCACAGCTGCGGGGGCATCAGCGTACATCTCTGAGTCAAGTCCTCTGATACCACATTATGTTTGTGCAATTCCCATTCAATGTCTATGCCATTAAATGAAGCTGCTCTATATTTGAGCGGGGACCCTGAAGCAATGAATCTTTGCAAAGAGGCCATGGTTCTTCCTGAAGAATCTCCCATGCTGCTGGAAACCATGGATGCCTTGGTGTCTGATCCTTATGGACCAAGGATCTTGAGCAATTGTTAGTACATAGCAGGGATAATTGTTGAGAAATTATTATTCCTGCAATATAGACTGAAAAAAATGATAGCACTTTCCCACAGCGTTAGGAGTTGTAAGTAGAGACTGCGCATGTGTCCTCTTTCCCAGGGATCTACCCCTATAGTGGAAAAGAACATATCCAACATTTGGAGACATTACCTTACTGTTAGCAGTTACTGAGTCTGTACTCTTCAGATAGAGATAGGTAGATATTTTCAACTCCTAGGAAATTTGGCAGCCATGTCATGCAAACAAATTATCACCTGCAATGTTTAGCATTTTACAATGTTCGCTCAGCCTATGTCAAAAACAGGATATCATCCATATATGGTCATAGATTGATTCCCTAGTTTCTTAATTCCACCACTGATGACCCATAAGAAAACTTCCTTTGTTGAACTGTCACAGTAAAATAAGCATCCTAAAGATCAATGGATGTGATAGCTATCAAGATAGAGATCACAGATTGACAAGGAACTGTTTGGGAAAAAAAAAAAGTTTTAGCTTTCAGTTCTGATGGATTCCAGGGACTTTCCTCATGGATATTGGTGAAATTCTATCATGTAGCCATTTCTCTGAACACCTTGAAGGAATCTGTTATATAACTGGCTATTATGTTGTCTTTGTCCTGCGCCACGAGAGTCAGAGGGAGGTCCGTGCCAGCCCACCATGTATGAACCCCTCCAACGGCACTCACTGATATAATGCAACATCCCACCTACCTTACCAGTAAATTGCAGCATAGTGGTAGCCCAAAACAGAGACACCTGTCATGAAGAGCAATTGAGGAGTCTAGGTGGAAATGGAGTGACATCACATCTGCTAACCTCACCTGTAGCTCCAAAGGAGAACAAGCATGACTTGAGGTACTGCTACACCCCCAAAACCACCAGGGATGGGCTCTGACAGACACCTCCTCAGCCCCCCCACACCACAAGTATTCACCTTGTCCTGCTGCCCACTCTGCTCATTGTAGCTATTCGATATAGAAAAAACATAAGCAAAAAGAGACACAAACGGGAGTACCCAAACAGGTTTAAGACAAATAAAAGAATGTGTGGGGCTGAGAACATGGGAAGACTAAATAATAATAAAAAAGGCAAATCCTGACAAGTGAAATGATGGGTAAAGAGACTGGATTATGGAAGAAGGCAGACAAGGAGATCGGTATAAGAGAAGAGGCTGAAGAGAGACAGGGCTGAAAGTGAAGGGAAGAAGATGGGGGAAAGCAATGGGCAGGGTAGAGAGAGGAGGGGGGGGGCTTGAGGAACCCTGGCAACATTGCGCACAACCTAGCCAATGATAGGTCCAAAATGCTCATGTGACCATGTCAGAGGTGAATGATCCTGACAATAGTCATTGTGAGGGTTCTTGGTTTTTGCCTTTCATTCTTGAGGACTCAAAAAAGCTGCCTGGAGCCAGTGGGAATTAACTGCCTGTGTATGGTGTTCCTAGTTTAGCCCTTATTCTAACATCCATATAGTCTGAGGTCAATGCAATACTAGACTTCAATGATATCCTAGACTTCCAAAGCTTGCTTGCTTGCTTTTTTTTTCCCCTCTAGGAGGACCCCAACATCCAGCAGAATTGTAGTCCTACTACACGCTAGCTATTGATGTATCTACAAAAAGCTAAATTTTTGTAGGTTTACATCCTTAAGTGGATGAGTATACTGTACATTCCAGTCCTTTTCACCTATGTCCATTCTCTTTAGAGAAGGGACATAGATGGAGGACTGGAATGTACATTTGGACCAAATCCCAATATGAACTATTCTTATGGCTGCATTGCTCTAAAGGGTATTTTTGTTTGGACACAGCCGTTTCATTCAACCCAAAGGATTTAAATATTTACTTCGACAAAATATCCACATTATGCAGATGAGATTTTCTAGGTAATTTCTCCAAAATCCTCACACAGCACCTGAAGAATCCCATTCACAGTGAGAACACCATCTTTCCCAACTGAACTTGTTAAAGATCCTAAAATGGGATTTTGGTACCTACCGGTAAATCCTTTTCTCTGATTCCACAGGGGACACCGGAGGTTGCTTACGCTGGGGTATAGAGGCGTGGATAGCTGGAGCTGGCACTTTAAATAATTTATGCCCCAGCAGCCCTCAGTTTAGAAAATGAAGACCGAGAGGAGATGGAGAACAAGCGGAGTAAAAGGGAGAGAGAAGAACACACAATAATGAAAACATACCACATACGGAACAAACTGTACAGGCAGGCTAAGAGCGCAGAGGTGGGCGTCCAGTGTCCCCTTTGGAATCAGAGAAAAGGATTTACCGGTAGGTACCAAAATCCCATTTTCTCTTTCATCCACTAGGGGACACTGGAGGTTGCTTACGCTGGGGACGTCCCAAAGTTTTCCCCACGGGTGGGAGCGAACAGCAGAACCTGTATAACAAGACGGCCAGAACGTATTGCTGAAGCAGCAAACGTGTCAAATCTGAAAAAAAAAGATTTTCAAAAGTGTGAACAGAAGACCAAGTGGCCGCACTGCACAATTGTGACGTGGAGGCTCCCCTACCGGCCGCCCACAACGCACCCACAGAACGTGTGGAATGAGCCGAAAAGGACGAAGGAGGCTGACGTCCAGCACTAATATAAGACTGATAAATAGTCAGCCTATCCAACGTGCCAATGTCTGCTTAGAGTTGCCCAACACCTCCGAACAGCATCATAAGACAAAAAGCGACTGACTTACGGAGGGACGCTGTCCTGGCAACATAAATGTGGAGAGCACTAACCACCCCCAAGGTAGAAGAATCACCTGAGTCCTCCACCAACGACAGAACCACAATAGGCTAGTTGATATGGAAACTGACACAACCCTGGGAAGGAAGGCGGCTACCGTCCAGAATTCCGCCCTATCAGCATGAAACACAAGGTAAGGTGGCTTATAGAACAGAGCACCCAAGTCCGGAATTCTACGAGCCGAAGCTAGAGCCAGAAGGATGACCGTCTCCCAGGACAAGTACTTATGATCAACCGCTTCCAAAGGTTTGAACAAGGGCGACTGAAGAAACAGAATCACTAAGTTCAAATCCCAAGAAGCTACCGGAGGTACAAAAGGAGGCTGCACACGCAAGACCCCCTGAAGAACCGTTTGCACCTCAGGAATGAGGGCCAATTTGCGTTGAAAGAAAATGGAAAGGGCAAAGACCTGCACCTTTAAAGTTCCAAGGTGAAAGCCATAATCCAATCCCGTCAAAACGAAAAATCCTAGACGGAAAACCCCGACATATAAGAATGCCAGATTCGATGATAATGCGCAGCCGAAAATGGCTTCCTGACGCGCAGCATGGTAGGAATAACAGTCCGGGATACCTCTACATCTTAAGATATCGTTTCAAAGAGCCACCCCGTTAAACTCAGTTGCGCTAAGTTGGGGTGGACGAAAAGACCCTGCTGAAGAAGATCCGGCCGCAGAGGAAGGGGCCACGTGTCGTCTACCAATAGGGACCGAAGTTTCGAGAACCAACTTCTCAGAGGCCAGCTTGGAGCCACTAGAATGAAAAAGGCAGAATCGTGTTGTATTCTCTTGAGAAGACTAGCAAGAAAAGGAATCAGAGGAAAAAGGTAAACAAAGTCGTAGATCCATGGGACTGTCAGAGCGTCGACTGCCTCTGCCTGCGGATCCTGAGTTCTTGACACGTATACTGGGAGCTGATTATTTAATCATGACTCCATGAGGTCCACCTGAGGACACTCTCCGCGATGAATCAGTGCATAGAACACGTCTGGATGAAGCTTCCATTCCCTGGGATGGATGTCCTGGCGACTTAGGTAATCTACTTCCCAGTTGTCCACACCCGGGATGAATACCGCTGACAGGATTACGGACTGATTTTCTGCCCACGGGAGAATCTGAGTTACTTCTCGCATGGCCATGCGACTTCCAGTCCTGCCCTGTCGGACTGAATTCTTACCGGATGAGACTTTAGAAACTCTGTTGTTTCTATAAGAGAATTGTAAATCGCTTTTAGTTCCAACACATTTATGGGCCACTTCTGTTCCAGAGGGGACCATCTACCCTGAAAGTGATACTTGAGGACTACTGCTCTCCTTCCTCGAAGGCTGGTATCCGTTATTACGATAGTCCAATTCCACACACCGAATCTTCAGCCCGCCAAAAGATTGTTGGATTGTGTCCACCAGAGGAGAGCCCCTCTGGTAACAGAGTTCAGACGGATCTGTCAATGCAGAAGCAGATGAGATCCTGAGACTTGTGACAGGAGGTCCAGTTGAAACACTCTGGAGTGGAACCATCCTAACTGTAGTGCCTGGAAAGCAGCTACCATTTTTTTTTTTCCAAGAGACGCAGACAAAGAAATAGGGACACCTTCTTCGGTCTGAGGACCAACTGAACTAACAACCGATATCCCGGGTTTTGTCTATCAGAAGAAAAAACCCTCTGATGTCGCATCCAAGATCATGCCCAGAAACGAGCTTCTAGGACGGATAGGGATGTGATTTCTTGAAGTTGATTATCCATCAGTGTTGGATTAAAGTGTGATATGTCAGTAAGGCATGGTCTGAGAGAAGGGTTACCGATGAAGCCTTGAGTAATAGGTCGTCCAAATAAGGGAATATGTTCACTCCCAATGACCGAAGGAAAGCAATCATGACTGACATGAGTTTGTAAAAATGCGGGGAGCCAAGGATAACCTGACGGTAATGCTCGAGATAGGTAGTGATTCTGCAGTATAGCAAACTGCAGGAAGGCTTGATGCAGTTCCCAAATGGCAACATGGAGATAGGCATCCTTGAAATCCATGGATAAAAGGAATTCCTCTGGTCTCACCCCTGACGGACTGCAGAGATTCCATTTCTGGAACAATACATCCTCAGGTACAGGTTTAAGGACTTGAGGTTTAAAAAAAAAGTTCTCCACCCCTGATTTAAAACATAAATGCATTCTGTGTTTAGATTTGGGTCCCATTCCCAACACATTTTATTATGGTATGCAAATGTTCCAAAATACAGACTATTCAGATCCCAAGCAGTTTGGATATGGGAGACTCAACCTGTAACTTATATTGTTAGGTGAGATGTGGAGAGAAAACAGTGGCTGGGGATATTTTAACTGTAATGGTTAAAAGACAAGTGACCATTGATTTACATGTGCCTAGGAGGACAAGGCACAGTCTTTTTAGAAACCCCTTTTCAGAATTATTTTCACTGAAGTGGAATCTGGGCATCAAAAGGCAAATATTTTACAGGTGGACTTTGAATCAGGACCAAAGTGCTTAATTAACTAGGAAAAGAGGACCGAGGGGTCTATGTATGAAGCCTTGGAGAGCAATAAGATGGATGGAGATAAAGTACCAACCAATCAGCTCCTGTCACATTTCAAACATGGGGGGGGAATCTACTTACTAAGCCTTGGATGGAGATAACTGAGAAAGCACCAGCCAATCAGCTCCTAATGTCACGTCACAGACAGTGTTTGAAAGAAAAGAAAAAAAAAAAAAAAATGGCAGGAGCTGGTTGCTACTTTATCTCCATCCAAGGCTTAGTAAATAGACCCCACAGCACGTGAAGGGCAGCAATGGGCATTCATGCTTAGCACGAGCTTGCCATGAGAGAGCTGGCTATTTTCAGAAACATCTTACACCCAGGATAGGGCTGGTGCAAATGTGTGTGTCGATAAGGAAGGCTGCTCCCAGCAGTGGTTGTAGAGGGGCAGTGAAGCCACACAGAGGCGGCAGACTGATGACTGCAGATTGCTGCCCATATTTAATAACATAATGCAGCTGAATCAGGCCCTTCTCGTTTCAGGAATTTGTGTCCTCCACCAAAGTGAAATTTTGTTTAAAAAAAAAAAATAATTAGTACCATATTGAATTATTTGTTTACAGCCACGTATGTGCAATATGGTAGACTATGTCAAGAATGCAGATGTGGAAAAGCCAAGACACAATTACAAATAAGAAGATTTTATATAACAAGTGCTCCAATGAATAGCCACAATAGTATACACCAGGAGTCTGCACTGTAAGAGGATGACCATTTTCTTTGGATATCGTACAACAAAGCAGTAAACAGATCTGTGTTTTTATCTTATAGAGCACACAGGCACTATGAGATATAATCCTCATACACTCAGTATAGGTATGATATGGAGACTACAGAAACCAGGTGGTGGACAGCTGGAGAGGTCAGGTAAATTGAATGCATTTTCAATGTTGGTCTTTGAATCATCAGACTACTCAGTATCTATAGTGATCAGGCTTGAATGGTCCGTCCTTCTCCAGCCCAAGGTATTTGGCCTGTTTGTCTGTAAGCTTAGTCAGTTTCACCCCCAGCTTGTCTAGATGGGCAGCTGCCACGGCTTCATCAAGCTGCACAGAAATAACAAAACAGGCAGTAAATGTAAAATTGTAGCGGTGGAAGAGCACAGAGAAAAAAATAAAAACCACAATTGAAATACATTAATATATTTTAACAGTATTAAATTTAAAACACCTGTGTGTGATATAGGTGTGTCCTCATAACTAGCAGCTTTACGCCATACGATGCCAGGCGCGACTGGGGTACTCAGACACAGGTAGTGCACGCACATTTTCACCAAATACTGTGTTTTAGTGGCATTGTAGCTGCACACAAAGCTGCTCAGTGTACCAGAGATGCTAGGGTGCAACTTGTCACAGAGGAATTAGTACAACACATGTACAAAGTCACAGATTCAGCATAACAGAATGTGGTAGGAGGAATAGCAACGGCCACTCGTATCAGAACACCTTTTACACAGACCTGCAAATCAGTCAGTCATATACAAGTTCAAATGCTGCAAGACTGGCTCTGGTGCCCTCCTTATGGGGTAAACAGCCCTACTCCATATATTCCACAATGAAAGGTGGCACTCAGAGACTTGAAATCCACATACCCTCACCAGAGGGATTTATTAGTGCAAATTAACATTTTGGGGTCTTACACCCCTTCCTCATGGCAACAGGGGTGTAAGACCCCAAAACATTAACCTGCACTTGCATTAATAAATCCCTCTGGTGAGGGTATGTGGATCTCAAGTCTGAGTGCCACCTTTCATTGTGATTATATATTTTTTGTGTTACAGCTAAAGGCGCATATCCACTAGACAAGAAATGATAGATTGAACGATTAAGACGTAGTAATCGTTCAATCGCTCATTAATTGTGTATTAAAATGCCGGCAACGACCAGTGATGCACGTTCCCGCTGGTAGTTGTCAGCATTTGTCATCACCTGAACATGCAGGCCAACCTGTCTATAGACAGGTTGTGCATGTTCGGGGATGAGAACTGGTACCTACACTGAACGACATATCATTCAGTGTGGGCACATTATCCACTGAACAGGATGAATAATGACTGCACGTAAATCGTACAGTCGTTCCACTCGTGTAGTGGATACGCACCATTAGTTATAAGAATCCTGCTGCACTAAGAGGGGCTACAGTATTTGACACACCTAGTGGCACATTATACGAGGACACATCTGTACTTGCAGAGCCATGTGTCACATGACCAAATGTTTATAGTGTTTAAAATTTTATATACACACAAAGATGCTAAATTTAACGTCAGTCACTCAATACATTATATGGAGCTTTCTGGGATACAGACATTCTTCAGAGGGGTGAAGCAGTACTATGAAATGGCAGTTGGACCAACCTTGTCTATATGACACAATCTCAGTTTAGGTTTGAACAAGTTTGTCACCTGAACTAATTTATCTTCTAAATCATGTACAACTATATAAAAACTATTTGGGCACTTCCTACTTGTAGTGAAATTAGGGGCTGTGTATCACATGACTATAAAAGCATAATCTTTGTTGTTACAGCAATATACCCAGCATACCTAGATTTTCTTTACTGTACTACAAACTAGCTAGGTTGTTTGATTTTAAAAAGAGCAACTAGTATTTGCACACTTCTCTCTGGGAATGCCTTTTCCTGTTTACATGGGATGATCATACAGCATCTATAGACCTAGCTTATCATCATAGCAAATGCCATTCAGCACAATTTCTAATTTCAGAGTAATAATTCAGGCATTTCTCCCCAACTCTTTCCTCTCTAACACCAGATCCAGTTACTGCTGCACAAGTTTGCCCATAACTTTAAGGACTGTTTGACCTACTGGTCACAACACAGAAATGTAAAAGCTGGCAGAGAGCCCTCAATTAAATGGACCAGCTTATTGCAATACTCCGAATGGACGGGAAAGATAGAAGACAGCTGGTTTTGGGAAGCCTAAATAAATCTGCCTTTGTTGCCAAGCCTCAGTTATATTAACTTCCTTTTAAAAGTTAATTTAAGAAATTTACAATTGGTCCAATAAATACCAAAGAATGCAATGCTAGGAGGGGTCTGCAGCATTCTTAGGCTGGCTCCCTGTGGATAAAGAGCGCCATATCCTTTATCTTACTTATGAAGTATTGCTAGGATAATTGAACTTTGTGTTTTATAACCATTGCAAAACCTTTAAGCAACAGTACACCAGTATTAATGAGGTGTTGCTAAATCATCTAGCAGGGAAGGGGACAGTATCAGCACACACCAAATGATAGTCTAGTGCAACAAATGAGGTTCAGACAGTGATACATACAAAACACAAACCATTATTAAAACTTGCCTTTTTGGGAAGGAAATACACTCCAAGTGGGTATTTATCATTGTTGGTCCACAACTCAATCTGAGCCAACACTTGATTTGTAAAAGAGTTACTCATAACAAAGCTCGGATGACCCATCGCACAACCCAAATTCACCAGCCGGCCTTCAGCAAGAAGTATAATATGCCGTCCGTTTTTCAGAACGTAGCGATCCACCTGTAGGCAAATCAAGTCAAGCGGTTTAGGGTTTTGGCCCCAACAGGTCTTGGTTTGTGACTTGCTATGGGTCTCTCCTGCCTAAACAGATGCCGCAGCCTCTTATTTTTTCCTTTATCTATTGATATTTGATGCATGATTATGTGAACACCTATAGGTTTTGTGTTCCTGGTGGACTTGGATATAATGCTGGGCACACACCTAAGCGACCCAGCGGCTGACAGTCACGCAGATCCAGCTTAGCTATACACACACTTACAATTAGGCACTTGATATGTCTGACCAGATAGCACAACTGGGCAGTTCATGCGGCCAGTGAAACGGTGGCCCGTACACACCGGCATATGTGCACAATAGATCTGCAAGATATATAGCATCTATTGTGCTGTACAGCTGAAATGTTATATCTGAATGACGGCATTCACAAAATATCACGTGCACACACGAGCCGACCACTTAATGGTATAACGTTAGTCAGCTGTACGAATAGATCGCATAGTGTGTACCCAGCATTACAGGTGTCTTCTGCAATACAAACATTCCATAAAATTTAAGTTTTAAAAATGAAAATAATTCCTATTGACACAGTAGGCTCTGATCTAATGTGTTCAAAACAGTATTTAAGTACATCAATGAGGCACTTCAAAGACAAATTTCATGAAGGAAATTTCCTACAGTGTCAGTTACATGCAATGCAGAGAACTCCTAGAGAAGAAGCAGTTCAACCATCATGATCTACTGGAAGCTTTAGGTCTGTTCCAAACACAAAGTACACTAACAGACAAACCCTTTAGACTGAATCTGATAGGTTAGACATGCTTTAGCACAAGCAAGGATTAAACTTATGCACAATACACCATCTCCAAAGCTTTTTATGGTCCAAAACAAATTTAAAGTTATGGAGCATGCAAATAATAAAAAAAAAAAAAAATTATAATATATATATATATATAAATTTTACTTTTTTTTTTTTTTTATATTCGGTACCTGGCTCAGGTTTTGTTAGGCATACTTTTTAGCTGTTCTGGATTAAACCACATCTTTCTCTAAAACCTGTTCATGCAAGTCCTGATTTGTGGAAAGGTCATGGCCTAGTTCAGCCAGGTTGTTGGAGCAATACATTCATATTGTACACGGATTATGTCTCAAGAGATATAGATAGATAGATATATCTATCTATCTATCTAATTTTTTTTTTTTATATATAGAAGCTAGGGAAAGGACTGCAGCTTAATCTAATATTAGGAAATACTGTACAAAAAAGGTAAAAAAAATAAAAAAATAAACACCCCAGCAGGTTCACACGTGTTTAAATAAACACTTTATTTAAAAAAAAAAAACACAAGGATAGAAGCAAAAGTTGTAGGAGATTTTAAGAACTCTGTATACATCTCTGAAAAGCTTTCAGTGTAAAATGACCGCTAACAAAAAGCAAAATCTGAAAATGCAGACATATAAACTGCAGCTACATTAATGTTAAAGGTATCAAGTTATGTCTGGCTTTGAAAAGACTTTATGGGAATGTTACCAGGGCTACACCATAACATCAACCTTTATTATATATTTAATCATCCTAAAACATATGGAATAGATATAACTATTGCTTACCTGTGGTTTGATGTTTACTTTCTTAATAGAATTTTGGTTTAACCATTTTACATCAAGTTCAACATCAAAGTGGCCGATGTTGCAGACAATAGAATCATCTTTCATCTGGTCAAAGTGTCTAAGCAATTAAATAAAAAAAAAAAAAAAAAAAAGTTGTGTATGTGGCACATTAGCAACCATAATGGAGTACAGACATAAAAACTACATCCAAAACATGGTCATTAAAATTACTAAATTGGTGTGGAGCAAACTTCGCAGGAAAAAAAAAAAAAAAACCCTGCAGCACAAAGACACCAGAATTTTGTTATTTTTAATCCAGGACACAAGAGCTTTACATTGTTTTGCTTACAAAAGCAAATACTGGTAAAACTTACTTCCCAGAAAGGATAATAAACGGCAAGTGTTCAAATAAAGAAGTTCCTTTTAGGAACAGACTGTCAGACTTCTTTACGGAAAAAGTTTTTAGCAAGTTAGGTTTAGGCACTAACGGTTAGGATTCGTGGGAGTTGGTGTTAGTATACAGAAAAGGAGGGTTAGAGGGAGGAGACTATTAAGATACTTACCAGACCCTTGTTGGGATCCTGCGCATCGGGATACCGCTGTCAGAATATTGACAGCAGGCATCCAGAGTGTCGGGATTTCAGATTCCGTATTAAGATACAACACCGTACAGTGTCAGAGTGGTTTATTAAAACACTTGTTAGAGTTCTAGTGAATAGTGTTAACTGCTGAAATATGAAGCATGTCAACACCACACACCAGGGGGTATTGAACAGTTCAGAGGTTTGGATAGACCTTGTAGTATGGACAGGTATCAGAGACCCATAGACAACGCATTCCTTCACATATATGGCAATTTCACCTGAGACCTCATATTTCATTCTACATTCATGCATGTATCTATGTAGATCTGTGGGGGATACAGATCCCTTAGAAAAACATTAAGGCAACTAATACCCCTTTTCCACCTAAATTCCGGGTGTGACCCGGAGATGGAAAAAAAATTCCTATCCGGATCAGACCCGGAATTTTGCCGGCGCCAACTCGGGATATTCCCGAGTCAGCGCCGCTCACACCGCAGTTGGGTCTGCATAGACCCGGGTTTTGCGGAGTGAAAGTGGTCGCTTGGAGATGACGTCATCTCCAAGCGCCACTGAAGCCGGACCAATTGGCCGGCTAGCAGCGCACTCCAGGTCATCGTGACCCGGAGTGCGCTGTTCTCACAGCAGGGTTTCACAGGCTATTCCCGTGTTAAACCTTGCTAGTTACCTGGGTTGGATTGCCGGGTCACTCGACCCGGCGATCCAACTCTCTCCCCTTTTACACCAGGGAGCTGCCCGGGTTAACCCTTCAAAAACCCGGGTTTTAGCTCCGGTGTAAAAGGGGTATTAGTTTTATTTTTAATTGAATCAGATGCTTCTAATACTTTTATTTGGATCTGTGGAGTTTATATGTGCTCTCTACTTGAGTGTTCTCTCAGGGTGCTTCAGTTTCCACCCACAGTTCAAAAACATATCGATCGGATAATTGGTACATGAGGTACTGAACTGAATTACACTGAAGACGAGTTGCTGAGGATTTCCGTTATGCCAGTTCAAAGACAATTGATAGCTTCTATGCGAGTCATAGTACTCAGCCCTGAGACACAGCCCATTTTGGCATTTAAAAGTGTCAGTCTGCTGAAGTTTATAGTAAAAGAACCACTCACCTTCCCTCCACAATATCTGCACATCCTGTTGTCGTGACAAATATATTCCCTTCTTTGCTGGCTTCATCCATTGTGGTGACCTCATACCCTGACAAAATTATAAACCACACATTATTCAGACCATCCATAATCAGCCAATGCACAATTTGTTTTACAAGCTTTGTTTAAGCTACAGGTGGGGCAATTGTTTAAGATAGGATGGCCACATAATTTTCTTTTGAACGCTGCACACAACTTTTACAATACTCACCATTTAAAAAAAAAAAAAAAAAAAAAAAAAAAAAAACACACACACCACACACCTTATGAGCATTTTAGGGAAAAAAACAGAAGAAATAAAAAAAAAAAGTGGTTATATAAATTGTAAATATAGGCAGGAGAACAAGGACCGTGAATGGATAAAAAGGATGGGAGAGAAGACGTGACTGGCCAAATATTCTTTGTAAAGCGCTGCAGAATAGGTTGTTATATAAATAACTGGTTATAAATAAACTAGGCATGTATTCAGTTACCATTACAATGTCTGGTACAGACGCAATGTAAAAAAAAGTCACCAGTACATTTTTTTGTATAAGTTATTAAAATGCTGCAGATACTGTAATATTGCACTTGCTTACCTGCAGGTAAGCGACTATCAGAAGGTACCAGCTCAGCATATGTAGAGCTCAGACGTCTGTCTGCTCTGCAAAGGACTGGCAGGTACTTGCGGAGCAGTCAGTATGTGTGATGGTGGAGCAGGTAGTGTGCAGCTCACGAGTTCTATTTTAGCAGCGGCCCACGGCGTGACAGATCTATATGCGCAGCGGGCTGTCTATTCTTTGTAAGATGGAGGAAGCAGTGGGGCATATCTAGCACACGCCTGGCTTAAACCAGAGTATTGTCCATTTACAATAGTTTTGTTTTATTACATGCAGTTTAAAAGGTTTTACAATTTGTAACCATCATTTTAAAACACACACAAATTGTCAAAGCATCACCTTCCATGGCTGCCTGCAGAGCATTGATCGGGTCGATCTCTGTAACAATAACACGGGCTCCAAAAGCTCTTAATGCTTGAGCACACCCCTTCCCAACATCTCCATAGCCAGCAACCACTGCAACCTTTCCTGCGATCATTACATCAGTGGCTCGCTTTATACCATCAATCAGCGACTCTCTGCAACCGTACAAGTTATCAAATTTGCTCTGGAGAAAGGAAAAAAAAAAAAAAAAAAAGTGAAATACTGTATATAGATATGTCACCGAATATCTGAGATGGCAAATTAGCAGACACAAATATATCCATTATATCACCTGCATGCACACTTCATCCAGTAAGACAAAATGATTACCTTGGTTACAGAGTCATTGACATTAATAGCTGGCACTTTAAGAGTCCCTTCAGCCTTCATTTTGTACAGGTTGTGCACACCTGTTGTGGTTTCCTCAGAGATTCCTTTAATGCCTGAATAAAAACAAAACAGGTCATAGATTAGGGTTGTCGGACACGGTTTTCTGATAATCAGAGTGCATGAAGAAGCATTCGTAAGGGTCAGTCTGTTGTAGTAGTACGCCACTCATATTGAATATACTTAAAGGCTTATTTAGTACGCATAGTAACACAAGGTTCTTGGGCATACCCAGAATACTATTTTTATTGTTTTAAACATACTCTGCCACCACACCACCCTTGTGCCCATATCATCATCATCTATTTATATGGCAAAACAAATGTTCCGCAGCGCCTTACAAAGTACATAAACAAGTTGTAGACAAGCGACTTACAGAACAATACAATACAGGACCAGTACATGGATAATATACATTGCTACATTAGTGACCATTACACCAAGATAAGCAACAGAACATAAGCAACCAAGTGTTAGGTGCCCTAGTGGTGAGTAAGAAGTAGATGAAACTAAAGTAGGGAGAAGCACAAGAGGGTAGAGAGTCCTGCTCGTAAGAGCTTACATTCTAAAAAGGCAGGGGAAGACAAACAGGGGTGACACAGATGTGGAGGAAGGAGCATGTAGCAGGGAGTTCGAATGATAGCTGGAAGGCTTTGATGAAGTAGTGGGTCTTGAGAGCCCGTTTGAAGGATTGCAAAGAGGTGGAGAGTCTGATGGGGAGAGGGAGAGAGGTGGGGAGCAGTGCGGGCAAAATCTTGGAGGCGGGAGTGGGAGGAAGTAATCAGCTGGCATGCGTTAGTTGAACGAAGAGAGCGGAGAGGAGAGTGAAGGGAGAGGAGATCAGAGATGTATATGGGGATAGATTGGGTGAGGGCTTTGTAAGCAAGCGTGCACTTTAAATTGGGTTCTAAAAGGGAAGGGCAGCCAGTGGAGGGCTTGCTGGAGAGGGGAGGCAGATGTAGACCGTTAGGAGTGGAAGATAAGTCGTGCAGCAGCATTAAGGATGGACTGAGGGTCTGATCTTAGAAATATTTTTAAGATGGAAACGACAGGACTGTGAGAGGTACTGGATATGTGGTTTGAAGGAGAGGGATGAGTCCAGTATAGCTCCAAGACAGCACACCTTGGGACTAGATGAGATTGTTATTCCATCAATTGATAAAGAAATAGTGGGAGGTGAGGTTATGTGGGAGGGTGGGAAGACGATCAGCTCTGACTTAGCCATATTAAAGTTTAAGAAATCGCTAGGACATCCTGGAAGAGATGGCAGAGAGACAGTTGGAGATACGAGTCTGAAGAGAGGGGGAGAGATCAGGGGAGGAAAAAGGTAGATTTGAGTATCATCAGCATAGAGATGATAATGGAGGTCAAAAGAGCTGATGAGTTCACCTACAGAGGAAGAATAGGAGAGGTCCAAGAACAGAACCTTGGGAGAACACCTACTGTAAGAGGGGGGGGGGGTAGAGGAGTCATGAGACGAAACAGAAAGATCGGTCAGAGGTGTAGGATGACAGCCAGGAGAGGGCAGTGTCACGTAGACCAAGGGAGTGAAGGATATTCAGCAAGAGAGGGTGATCCAGTGTCAAAAGCAGCATAGAGGAAGGAGAATGAAAAGAGTAGTGGCCCTTTGATTTGGCAGCAAGGAGGTCGTTGCTACCTTTCGTGAGGGCAGTTTCAGTGGAGTGGAGAGAATGGAAGTCGGACTGAAAAGGGTCAAGGAGGAAGTGGGAGGAAAGAAAAGCGGTAAGGCGTTTGTAGACAATCCGCTCAAGGAGTTTGGTGGCAATAGGGAGGAGAGAGATGGGTCGGTAGTTAGAAGGTTAGTATCAAGGGTAGGTTTTTTTTAAGAATGGGGGAGACAAAGGCATGCTTGAATGCACAAGGAACAGTGCCTGATGAGAGGGAGAGGTTAATTAGGTGGGCAAGATGAGAGCAGGCAGAAGGAGAGAGAGGAAGCGGGAGGGGATAGGATCGGATGAGGGCCATGACTATCTCCAGATACAGGGGAGAAGGATGTTATAAAGTTGATTGTGAGTGGTTATCTGGAAAAAGGAGGAGGTGGAGAGCTGGGGGACTGGTTGGATATGATGTCCTGACGTATGGAATCAATTTTAGATGTAAAGTAGGTAGCAAAGTCAAGGCCAGAGAGCAAGGAGGAGAGACGAGGAGGGGGTGGGCGAAGGAGAGAGTTGAAAGTGGTGAAGAGACGCTGGGGATTAGAGGACTGAGAGGAGATTAGGATCTTGAAATATGACTGTTTAGAGAGGGAGAGAGCAGCACTATAGGATGAGAGCATAAATTTGAAATGGAGAAAATCTGCCTTAGAGCGTGTTCTTCTCTACTGTTGCTCGGCAGTTCGTGAACACTTTTACAGGTATCTGGTGCATTTGAAATGCCAGGGTTGAGGAGTAGAGCTTGCGAGTAGTGATCGCAGTGTGTCGATAGCATCAATGTTACGCTTAGTGATGGTGGCTTTTGGAGGTAGAGGAGGGGAAGGAGAGAGGGACAGGTTAAAAGAGAGAAGGTGATTGTCAGAAAGGGGAATTGGAGTGATCAGAAATATCACATCGGTGAGTGAAGACCAGATCAAGCACATGGCTACTCACATTGGAGGGTGAGGAGGTCCATTGGGAGAGACCAAATGAAGATGTGAGGGTGAGGAGTTTGAAGGCAGAAGATTCTGTGGGGATATCAATTGGAATATTGAAGTCACCTAGGATAATGGAGGGAAGGTCTGAGGAGAGAAAGTGAGGGAGCCAGGAAGCAAAAGTTCTCAAGGAACTTGGAGGGAGGGCCAGGGGGATGGTAAATGACAGCTACTCGGAGGTGTACTGGGTGGAAGAGGCGTAAAGCATGGACTTCAAATGTAGAGAATGTAAGGGATGGTTCAGAGGGAATGGGTTGGTATGAGTAACCAGGGTATAGAAGGACCCTAACACCACCAACATGGTGACCCCCAGGTCGTGGGAAAAGGTGAGGCCCCAGAGAGAGCTGCAGGAGAAGTGGTGTCAGAGGGTAAAATCCAGGTTTCAGTAATGGCTAGGAGATTCAGGGAGTTGGAGATGAAAAGGTCATGGGTCGGGACTAGTTTATTACAGACTGACCTGGCATTCCAGAGGGCACAGGCTAGAGAGACAATTTGTTGTAGAGATTATCAGGGTTGCTATAGCGTGGAGGTGAGATTGATTTGGGGGACTGAGCTGAATAGAGTGTAGCGATAGTGCAGTCTCCAGTGCTAGAAGGGGGCTTAATGATATGTGGATGGATGTGGGGTGAAGTGACATGGAGAGGGGGGTGGGAGGAGGGATTAGCAGTGAGGTAGTAGGATCCTGGTGGAATATAAGAGAATGAAAGTGGAGTAATGGGAGAAGATGGGGAGGAAGGTAAACAGGAGAGGGGATAAGGGGGAAGAAGAAATGAAAGAGACAAGGGGGAAAGGATAAAAGGTGGAAGCAAGGGGCAGAACAAAAGATTAGGTAGACACTTAGTGACGGTGGTAGTTGAAGAAAACATGGTAATGCTAAGGATGACGTAAATAGGGGAAGAAAAAGTTGAAAGTAGGAATGAAGAAGAAAATTTGAGAGTGCAGATTTCCAGAAATGCAAGTAAGAGTACAGTGTGGGAGAAATGTGTCAGTAAAACAAAAGTATTATTATTATTATTAATAAAAGTGGAGATTTCGTGGGAGCAAAAATTAAATAAAATAGACAGTGGTTGGAGCTAGATGAATTTAAGACTTAGAAAGAGAGCTAAGGTAAAAGTACATTATTATAGAGTGACATTAACACAGATAAGTATGCATTAGGATTATATGTAAAAGCACAGAGCCAGCAGAAATAGTAGCAAGGGAGGCACTGGGTTTATGTAGCCACCAGACAGGGAGTTCAGTGATGAAAGTCCTGGTTATGTACCCACAGGATCTAGTAGTATGGAGACTGAACTCACAATAGTTCGTTCCACTTCGTCCAAGTAATGTCTGGGTTGTTGTTTGATTGTAGTTTGGTGTGTTTCCTTCTGTATAACGCTGATATAGCACCAATAATCGATTTAAAATGTAATTGGCACTTCTAAAATCGGGCACTCCAGCCAAAGGCTATACAGCCTTTTAATGAACCTTACATAGGAGGCCTGGCATGTGAAGCCACTGATTATTAACTACCCCGAAAACACTCCCACTAATAATGCTAGCAATAATTGAACTTAAACAAATAGCACATAACATTAAGCTAACAAAGCTATATGCCTAGAAGCTAACAATAAAACAAATACTATATTCAAAACCATCAGCTACAGATAAATTAATTAGTTTTTCACTGCATTCTAACATTGCTTCTAGGTTAATTGTTCAAAGCAGTAGTCAAATACCTACTACAGCTGAGGCAGATATGAATGTTGCTGTAAGGACTGCATTACCTGGATTACTTTGGTCTTCCACACACAAAACAGGAGGTAAATAGGGGAAATGGAGTTGGAGGAACCCTTAAGCTGGCAACACACTAGACCAACTTTCATCCAACCATCCAACTAGTTGATTGGTTGGAATGAAAATCTGGTAACGTATGAGAGTAAATTATGATCAGCAATTTGCTCCTAAATACCAGAAAACAGATGAATATGGTCGTCAGACAAGTTTGTTAAAACAGTTTTTGTCCATTTTCCAGCGTTTGGGAGCAAATTGTTGATTGTCATTTGCTTTCATACGTTGACAGATTTTCATTCCAATTAACTAGTTGGCTGAAAGTTGGTATAGTGTGTGGCCAGCTTTACACCCCTAATGCCACACATGGTAGAGAGGGAGAGGAGTAACTCTAGAAGTGAAAAACCATTTCAAGTTTTATTTTGCTTCAAAAATTGTCCTATTCTTTAGTAGATTAGAGATGTAAATTAAGATTTTATGATTAGCAAACAAACAAAAAAAAATAATTCTTTAGCATGTCAAATCTATTTCAAACGGCTTTGATATTTGATAAAACGAATATATTTGTAAGGGGTGTGGATGAGTAAAAAAACAAAACAAAACAAAAAAAATGTCCAAGTTTGTAAGCAGTTAGCCTGTACAATGCTGCCACCTAGCTATAATATGGTGACCTACATGCAAAAAGCACAGAAATTGCATGGAAGATAACCAGTTAAAGATTTCTGGATCTCACCTTTTAGCAAATCTGGGTGTTTGTTGTGAACAAGGTTTGTAAGGTCACCACCATCGTCAAGGATCATGTTGAGTGGTTTGCCATCAGCAAAGAACAGGGTCTGCTCAATACACCACAGGTACTCTTCATCAGTTTCTCCCTTCCAGGCATACACTGGAAATAAACAGTTTTGGAGGACACAATATTACAATAACAGCTCAACCACAGCACCACGAGAAAAAAAAAAAAAAGTGAAATCATGGTCTAACAGTAAAGCTATTGGGAAATGGGGCAGACAATTGTAAAGGTGTATGCAGAACATTTCGCTGATAAACTGCTTATAAAGCTCCTGCAACGGCTGAGATCGGGAGGTTGCATCTAGTGTGCCGTTAAATATTTAGGGGTCTATTTACTAAGCAGTGTTAGGAGACAAAGTAAAAGGTGATAAAGTGCCAGCCAACCAGCTCCCAACTGTCATTTTTCAAACACAGCCTGTGACATGGCAGTTAAGAGCTGATTGGCTGGTACCTTATCTCTCATTTCACTTGGTCTCCTAACACTGCTTAGTAAATAGACCCCTTAATCTGCCCGACTCCATAGAAGCCCGTACACACTGAGCTATGCCTGCACAGTGTGTACGGGCCTCGCTGGCAGCTGACATGGGGTCAAGCTGGGTGCACACTGCTTTGCTGATCGGGAGCACTTAACTTGCTCAGTCGGGGGATCAAAAAGGTGTGTACCCAGCATTAATACTCACAAGCTCAACTTCTGTGCATAGTGACCGTACAGGTATGATTGTAGTTCGATCATAAACATCATGGATGCACCAACCAAACTGAAGTCATAACTGAAAAATCTTCACTGGCTATGGAAATAGTCTGTTCATTCAGTTCACTCACCAGGTACACCAGTCTTGGCAATGGCTGCAGCAGCATGATCTTGTGTTGAAAAGATGTTGCAACTGGACCACTGCACCTAGAATACAAAACACAGTTCTAAAGAATCTCAAGAAACTACTTCTGGCCTGTGCACAGCTGAGCTGCAACAAGCAAAATGGGTTAGAGTGGACCAATAGCAGAGATAGATGCCCCCTTCCCAGATAATGATTTTTTTTTTCCCCATATACTAGTTGCACTCCAGACGATCATTTATTTTTCAGCTCCAAAAACAATAAAGTGAATTTATCTTTACCTATATACACAAATAACTTTGGCCACTATTACTTTGGGGTAAATTTACTACAGGTATATATCATGAGTAACACTTTCACCCGGTAGTGCCTGGAAGGCTTTGGTGAAGCCGGAAAGGATGCTACCGGTTACCCACTGCCGGAAATGGGGGCCACATTGTTCTCTTAATGTAAAGATTGTCACCGCTTCGTGCTCAACAACAGTAATCTTCATTGTTAAATACTGAAAGCATGACATAAGCCCTAAAGCAAGCGCTAAAGCAGTTATGCATAGTTTATAAATGGGGCTCATAGTATAAACAGAAATTACATGATATATACAATTACAATGACATTACCCAACAAACTTGACACCTTAACTAAAGCAGTACCTCTGCGCCTAGCGCCGTCAGAGTCTCTATGAGCACGGCGGTCTGGAGGGTCATGTGCAGGCATCCAGCAATCCTGGCTCCCTTCAGAGGTTTGGTCTCTGAGTACATCTCCCTCATCTTCATCAGTCCGGGCATTTCATTCTCTGCAATTTCAATTGCTTTTCGACCCCATTCAGCCAAGGTGATGTCAGCTGGAAGAACAGACATCAGTATTTGTAGCAGATTTGTTACGGGGGTTAGCTTATACATCTAATGCTGGGCATACACGGCAAGATAAAATGCCTGTCAGACCGACAGACATTTTATCTGGCCGGCTGCCAGCCGCAGATGTCGCCGGCATACACTGAGAAATCTCACAGTGTATCAGCCCGACATCTGCGCTCCGCCCCCGGGGGAGGAGACATTTCCATGTTCCTTCCATAGGAAGGAACACAGGAAATGTCTGTCTGTTGGCCGCGCTGGGCATACACTGCCCGATGTGGCCGACAGTTACCGGGTAAATATCGCATCGGACGGGCATGCTGGACAATCCAGCATGCCCGACCGAGCAATATTTAACCCTCGGTCGCCTCCCCCCACGCTACAATTATCGCGGCGATCCGCCGATATCGGGCGGATCGTCCCGATAATTGCAGCGTGTATGGCCAGCATTAGCAAAGTATTTTGCGTGAGGGAAAATTATATTGTTTCAAATGGCCAAAACCTATTATATCTCTTTAAATCACATACAGCTAGTTGTCCTTTGTACAACGTCTTACTGCAAACATAAAAAAAAAAAACCCCTACCACAGATGTGCTGTTGCTGCAATGTATTTTGTAGTACATCTTCTGCATATTAACACACAAGGGGCAGTAGAGATAGCAAAAAATTATTACTTTCAAATATTGGTGTAGCACCACCATATAGGACTTGCAAGAGAACACCAACTCATCAAGTCCATGCCCAAACGGAGTTTACCACCCAAGTCCCTGCATCAGGCGCACTCACTACACGATTTTAAAAAAAGGGCAAAAAAGTGCCCTGCCCTTTTAGAGACTCCTCACTAAAACAGCCTGCCCTGAGCCTTCCCCACCCGCGGGCAGCAGTGTACCGTGGGTGGGAAAAGTTGCGGTGACCAATCACCCTGAGCTGCCGGGTAAAGTTTCAAGGGAAATCGTACACATTGGCTGATCGTGTGCACATCGCTATGTGTGTGGGCACCTTAAGGGCGTGAATTCAATTGTTTACCTGCATCTGCAGCTCCAGTCTAAAGTGAAAGGCGATATGCAAATGTTTGTGCAGTGGGCACCAATTATTTGTACTTGCACCCTCCAGAGGTTGCAAGCAGAAGTGCATTCAAAGTTGGATAGTGCGCCTTGTACAGTTTGCACGGATTTCGGCGCTTTACGTGGCTAATCCCAGTGCATTTTGGCACTCATGCCCAGCAGCACAAACAATTGAATATAGCCAATCACTTTAGATAGGAAATGCGTGCACGAGTAAACAACCGAACTCCCCCTTTACAATTCACTCAGAGAAGAAGAATCATAAAAAGAAGCCAGAGTGAGGGCTGTTTCAGTATCTGAAGGCTAATGATGGATGGGGAGAATCAAAGAATAATACAAAATAAATAAAGTTAAGACAATGGGCGGAATTCAATTAGTTTTGCACCCACGATAAAGTTTTGCATGCCGGAATTTGCCTACATCGCATATTTTAGCTGCGGAAAATTATCGTGCACGCACCCGCTATTCAATTCCAAAAGATGCGAAAACGTCAACACGCGAAGTCAGAACAGGCGAAAAGTGGTGTCAGAATCTGGGAAATCAGCCTGAACTCCCCAAAAAGATGCAGAAACATTGGGGGATTAATGTAGTAGTGCCCTATTAGTCCTAATAAAACTGTTTGGGTTACTTAAGTACACACAATTACCACTAATTAGCGTCTTTGCACAAATGGAGAAAATAAGTAGTCCTGTCAAATATGGGGTACCTGAAAATGGGTGCATCCATCTTTTAATGTCTCTAAAGTGTAGTTTTAATAAAGTGAAATTCCTCCCTCATAAAAGCACCTGCAATCCCAAAAACTCGCCCCCTTCTTAGGGCACCCCCAGAACCTTATTTCGCTAGTTTGCGAAGTTATCCCCCCACGTTGTGCTTTTTCACCCTCAAATTCAAAGTAATTTTTTGGGGTGTTCTTGAGTTTTTTGACAGTTGTCCTTTGGGGGCTGTCTCAAGGGTTCTGAGCGGTTTCCCCACCTCTGCACCCCAAAATATAAATGTTGCACTTATCTGGGTATTCAATTCCATCCGCTTTTCGCATGCGCGGAAAGTCAATGCAATGTAATAGGTGAAAAAGATTTGCCTCTGAATAGCAGGAGAAAAGTATCCGACAGGTGAAAAGTCGCAATCGGCGATACTTTTCCACGGATCTCAGCTTTTCGCTTCTAATTAAATATAGCCCAATATGTGCAATAATGAATGCACAGGTTCAATAAAAGAAAGTACTTCAGTATATGCATTTATTATGGAAAAAATATTTCCTTTTATGGATTGCATTTGTGGTGTTGGGATGCTGATGAAGGTGCATGTGTTTTATCCAGCAAAACGTGTTAAGCGGTTTGTACTTCTGACTCGCTGCATTATAATATTGGATGTGACTCCTGAACCATTGCAGACTTCTGACCTATTGCCTGTGGATGTCATTGCTCTGTTTGGATTCTAATATACAGCTACAAGTGGACTGCTTACTCAGCCCTATCATTTGGTGACTTTTTGCTAAGGGGAATGTTCTACTCCACTAAGCCACTTGGTAAATATCTGTTGCCTATGAATTTGAGTGACTTTTCTGAGAGCAAGTCCTAATTACCGCCGACTGTTACAAATATACCCAGGAGTCCTTCTAGCAGCCATTTTGTATTAGTGAACTATGTATTGAGCTTCCTTTATAAGATTATGAAATAGTCTTATTTTTATCTTTATTTGTAATAAATGTGCTGATATTTATATTTTACACATCCGTTTCTCAGTTATTAAGCAATTATACATTTATTGAATTTAAGCGCTGGTTCACAAGGTGCATACACACGTAAAGATTATCTGTCCAACCATCCAACTAGTTGATTGGTTGGAATGAAAACCTGGTAAGGTATGAAAGCAAATGACAATCAGCAATTTGCTCCCAAACGCCAGAAAATGGACAAAAACAGTTTGAACAAATTGTTTAGATCAAACATTTAACAAACTTGTCTGACGACCATTTTCATCTGTTTTCTGACATTTAGGAGCAAATTGCTGATCAGTTATTCCCATACTTTACCAGATTTTCATTCCAACCAATCAACTAGTTGGATGGTAGGACAGAAAATCTTTACGTGTGTACCCAGCCTTAGCCTCTAATAGTAAAACTGTATAAATGTCTAAGAACCGCTTACCAGCTGCTAAGTGACAGCGCACTTAGATTATTTTTATTTTCCTGTTTACAGTGGTGCTGGGAGTATTTACACATTACACTTTTTAATATCAGTATATCATTTTCACAGTTTTATTTGTAAGGGTCTCCATAAGTTAGTTGTCCTGGGGCCTTCACAAATCTTAGGGCATATGTATCAAAGCTTGATGAGAGATAAAATTGTGAAATATATATCACCAACCAATCACCTTCTAACTTACATTTTGCAGGCTGTGTTTAAGAAATGATAGTTTGGAGCAGATTGGTTGGTGATATATATTTCACAATTTTATCTCACATCAAGTCTTTATACATATGCCCCTTAATATGGCCACAGAGCGATCTGAATAAAGATTTACTACTACTAGGTCAATATTTCACATTTATGGTAGATTACCATTCAGACTTCTGGGATGTTGAAGCACCCTCACTTCAACAAGTAGTTATCTAGGAAAGCACCACTCAAACTGTGTGTCGCAACTGCTAAGGGGGGAATTCAACGGTTTGTTCCGCCAGCTTTAACTACTGGACGCCCGACGGAGCAATTAAATTGTTGCTCCGTCATGTGCCATAGCAGCCAGCGCTGGCATTTCTGCTTGAACTCTCCTGAGGTGGCAAGCAGAATTGTGTAATAAGTCCTGGTTTTGGCTGCTCAAACTGCTGTTTGGTCACCCTAACCAGGACTTTAGACGGTTTTAGCCATTTTATGCATCTAAAGGCTGTCTCTTTGGGCACAACATGAGCGATAAGGCATGGGCGTCCAAACACAATTGAATAGCACACCCCAATCTACCGTTACTTTACATGGGAGATCAGGTGCGATAAGACAATTGAATCATCCCCTTAGTGTGCCAGAGTTGGTCCCTAGTGTATCACACACAATGAGGGGTGAAATACAAATTTTCATCTGCCTCCTGGCTTCAGAGAGGAGCTGGGAGCAGGTAGAGAGCCGCAGCAGTGCAGAACTCAGCATCATGACATCTGTCACAAGAGGAGTCGGGAGCAGGTAGGATAGGAGACTAAAGGGGCCTATCCATTAGCAGATGTTTTTTTGAGAGAAAAGATGTCTATAAAAATTCTGGTGGCTGTGCTGAAAGATATCTGTCATGTACATGCCAGATTTTGGCAAAAGACGAACAATGTCGCATGACAGTTCAGTGAGTGGATTTTTTCTCTGCAGCGCTCTGTAGCTGCTGCTAATATCTTTCGTCGTTCACCGCATATAAACTGCCAGATATTTCTTATATCTGGCAGCGATATGCAATAATTGACCAACATGTTGGAGAGATAAATTGAATCTTTCATCGGCAGCGGGAGTGCGCATCTGTCATCGTTCAGGGCCTATCCATTAGCAGATAAATTGAACGATATATCGTTCAATTTATCTGCTAATGGATAGGCCCCTTAAGGGGTATATGTACTAATGGTTTTTTTTTAGAAGTGGAGATGCTGTCCATAACAGCCAATCAGATTCTACTCTAGCACCTTCTAGAAGATACTAGCTAGAATCTGATTGGTTGCTATGGGCAACATCTTCACTTCTGAATAGCCGCACTTTAGTAAATATACCCCCCCAAGAGGAAAGGAGACCTAAGGTAAGTAAACTACAATGGTTAAAGATAAAGGGCCAAATGTAAATAGAGTGAGAGTTTAGAAAATGTGAGAGTTCTCACACTTTTTAAACTGGGTTAATGTAACGAAGTCCGAGAATATGCAAACTCGCATGTTTCAGGACTCCAAATAGTTTCACCATTTAAACTCTCATTCAGAGGTTTTCAAATTTTGATTAAAAAAAAAAAAAAAAAAAAAAAAAAAACCTCTCAACCAATGTGAGAGTTTATTGCTAAATTCCCATTTTCTAAACTCTTCCCCTATCACATTTGGCCCAAAGGGTGTGTGTTGGTGAGGAAGTGGCATGTAAAGAACAGCTGGGAGCCGTGTACAATATGGTTTCTTTACATCTCTAAAATTGTGTGTCAAGTATGCGGATGTCACTTCAGTGTGTCATGGCAGAAAAAAAAAAAAATAAAAAAAAAAATAAAAAAAAAAAAAAAAATATTGGAGAATCACTGCTCTAGGAAATGAGAATCTGAGTTCCTACACAATTGGAACTTCTAGTAGAGAAGATCCCTGCAGCACAAACATATTGTCATAAGCCAATTATACCCCTTTTACACCAACCGAATAACCCGGGTTATTGCCGGGTCGATGCGCTGTCTGAACGGCTCCCAGAAAAATATCCCAGGTTGATTTACCCGGGAATCTTACTCGGGTTGAGAGCAGGGTTGAACACGGGTTGTTCCCGTGTCATGCGGCAGTGTGAACGGGTGCTATCCTGCTTATTTGACCCGGCTAGCTTTGAAAGATGCTGATTGGAGTTTCTGGGGCACTGGCAGATGATGTAATTTGTCAGTGCCCTGCAGAGAGATGCACATGAAGCCATCGCTTGCCTGCCTAACCTCCTGCACCACAAAAGCAGGCAGGCACACAGCCTGCCATAGCCAGAACTGCAGGATGCACCACAGCCTGACCAGCAGCCACAAACGCAGGCTGATACACAGCCTGCCACAGCCAGAACAGCAATCTGTAGCAATGCTGTAAGCAGTCCCCACCCCTCTCTTTTGTTGCCTTTTGTGACTATCTTTGTCAGACCTTAAAATAGAGCATTTTTAATGACTTCTATAGAGAAAAGCAGGGATTACCCGGGTTCAGTATGAACAGGGCAAACCCGGGAATAACCCGGGTCAAGTTGCAGTGTAAATGGGGTCTGAAGCAGAGTTCGAACCGGGATTGACCAGTGTTCAAATTCCAGGGTCGGACCCGGGATTTTGGTGCAAAAGGGGTATTAGCCTACTAGTATGATTTTGTACACTGGAGGGAAATCTGCACAAACACGATAATATGCAAACTTCAAATAATTCCATGGTTGGAATCAAACCTATGACCCATCACTGAGGCAGCAATACAAACTACTGGCTGGAGATATACCCACTGAGGACACCAATAACAGAACAGTACAAAAGGTTAATGTCCCAGTCCTGCACAAACACTGGCAACAAAAATAGAGCCAGATGCAGAAGGGAAGGTTCCCAAAATACCAGCAATGCCGTGATGCGTACACATTCGGGTTGTCAGGATAAGGGCTTAATCTTTAATTTAATGGACAGTTCTTTAAAACATTAAATGCTGAGTTAGACAAAATAGAACCAGACACATTAGTAGGACTTTCCATCGCAGTCTACTGGCTATGCATACTTGTCAGCCCAATGTAATGTTTGTAGAACCAGTCTTCTATCCAGAAAAAGAAAAGAAACAAGTAGAGCTTAAATATGTAGACCACTTGGGGGGGTCTATTTACTAAGCAGTATTAGGAGAAGTGAAAAGTGATAAGAAAGTGATAAGGTGCCAGCCAATCAGCTCCCAACTGTCATTTTTCAATCACAGCCTGTGAGATGGCAGTTAGGAGCTGATTGGCTGGTACCTTATCACTTTTCACTGTCTCCTAACAGTGCTTAGTAAATAGACCCTTTAGGAGAGAAAAATTATGTATATACTAGAATTATAGTTAAACCTAGTAAAAAGTTTGTTTTATATATATTAAAAAGTTACATTGAATTTTTGTTTGCATTGACCAACTTTTCCAGAGTGACTCAGTAGCCCCGACGCAGAGTGATAAAGCTTTTTTATAGAAGGTGTTTTTTTTTTTTTCTTTGCTTCATCTTCACTTGACAGGTGAGATAGCAGAAACATGCAGTTTGAGCTTTCCTGCCGAAATACAGTATGGAGGTGGTTGAAAGTTCATATCAGACACTTGATTGATGGACTATGGCTTTTAGTAAATAGTACTGTTTAAAAACCACTGTACTGTACATCAAAGCCTATGAAAATCTGCTTTTCTGTCAAACTGCAAATTAGTAAATCAGACCTTGTAGTCTTCTCTCTCCACTCAGGGGAGTCAGTCATAAACCTGGAAAAGTTATTGCGTAAGCCAGTGGTTCCCAAACTGTGCACCGTGGCATCCTGGGGTGCCTTGGAACACTTGCAGGGGTGCCTCAGATTGGTGGTCCAGTACCAAATCAACTATTTATGATCAATGTAATGTAAATATGTGGGCAAACAAACACAAACCTGTCCACCACCACATAACTAAACCCAAGAATGACAGGTAAGCACAATTTACTTTTTTTTTTTCTGAATTTCTCAACAACAAACTTTTGGCTTAGGGTGTGCTATGAAAACAATGCCGATACTCTAGGGCACGGTGGTTCAAAAAAAGTGTGGGAACCACTGGCATAAATTTCAAGACAGAAATAAAAAAAAATAAAAAAATCTGCTCACCAATACCCTTTTTCCACCAAAAACCCAGGTCTGACCTGGTCTTTTGGACAACCCAGGTCAGACCCCGTTTACACTGCACCTTCGATCCGGGTTATTCCCAGGTCAGCCCTGTTCACACTGAACCCAGGTCTGCCCTGCTAAACTTGTAAGGACTGCTCTACAGCCACCAATAAGCCAATTTTAGGCATGACCCAGGTCGGATAACTTGGGGCGCACCATTTACACTGCACCATTAGCCAAGTTCATCCCTGGTAGCTACCAGAGTTGGATTCCTAGGTCACTTGACCCAGGTTATTTTTCAGGGACCCTTTTTCACTGTACCGCTACCTGGAAGACCCAGCAATAACCTGGGTTATTGCAGCAGTGGTAAAAAAGGGGTATAACTCAAAGAAAATCTTTTTGCTCTGTGAAGTCAAAGTTGTGGTGTGAATGTTTTTAATCTTCTTCTATAGAAAAAAAGTACAATCAGCAACCTTTCCCATTAGCAGATTTTACCTCTTGGACCCCTATTTTATTACCTAAACCAGTATTGCCATTATTAGCAGTTATTGTAACATTAGCTAGAAAACTGATTTTACAGTACTGGCTCTCGAAGACAGTTCCACTAAAAAAATGTAAAATTTGAATTATCTATCCCTTATTTTGATAGGCATTCTGCTCTTTGCGATATTGAAAAGAGAGTTAAGTCATTTTATGCAAAATGGGCATTATATCTAGATTTACCCACTGAAACATCCAATAATATAAATGAAAGTATTTGAAAATACCACCTGGTCATTACTGCGAAACCTCACCTACTGTAGATATACCTGTTCGACTTGACATTTCTATTATTCCTTTCAGGTTATTAAAGGATATATTCAACAACCGTTTGGCAACTTTTCTTATTTTTATTTTCGTTTTCCAATCTCTTAATTTCTTTTATTCATAAAATGAACATTTGTATTCACTACTGCAATTGTCTAAATGTATATCTTTAATGACATTTGTTATGTAAGACAAAGTTATCAATTTTCTTGCATTATTGTTATATATTGAATACAATAAAAATTGTTCTTCAAAAAAAAAAAAAAAAAAAGGGGACACACACACACCACAACAATCAGCTTGTTATACATGCGTGTTCATGGAGTTGATAGCCAAAATAAACTGACCCCAAATAACATTGAATGGCATATTGCAGTCGGTATATAAAAAGGAGTGTGTCGTGATCACGTTTACTAAAGTGGTCCTGAGCACAAGGATTACCTAAAAAGGATCATGCCCATCAGACCAAGGGGTCTAATTAGCAGTAATTGCAATATTGGCTTGAAAGTTTTCAGCAAATATTGTCGCAATTCTCATTTTTAATAAATATTGGCTGCCCAGGTGACTTGTCTATATCTCAGAGAAAGGGGGGAGCAGCATGACAGTCCATGACCCAGCAGAGGTGGAGGCCCGGTTGAGACACCCATTGAGCAGGCTTCTGCGCAAGCCTATGATACTCATTTGTTTTATATCCAGAGGTAGACTTATACCCCTTTTACACCCACCTAAAAATCCAGGATTGATGTGCATCAACCCGGGATATTTGTCAGTGTAAATGGATCCACCTGGGTCCAGGGGCCCGGGGATCTAGCTCTGGTAGTTTGCAGGGTTGGCCACAGGTCTTTCCCGTGCCGGTATACAGTTGGGAAGCCGGCGGATCTAATCCTGACAGTCGGCTTCTATACCGACAGCCGGCTTCCCGACTGCTTTATCCTGGCGAGGGTTAAATGACAGGCGTCATTTTACCGACGCTGGGAGCCGGCGCCCCGATCGGTGATGCTGCGGACAGCCACAGAAGGAGGGGTGTCAGGTTTAGGGCTCCCGGGGGGGGGGAGGGGGATGGTTAGGCACCCTAAGGAAGGGTTAGGGTTACAAATAGGTTAGTATATACTAACCTTCGACGATCGGGATTTCCTCCTCTGCCGGCCTCCTGGTGTCGGGATTCCAACCGCTTCCCCGTGCCACCCTGCAGTATAAACAGTGCAATCCAGGTCACGATGACCCAATGCCGCATGATTGGTAGGCTTCAGTGGCACTTGGAGATTACATCATCTCCAAGCGTCCACTACAACGCCAGAAGAACCGGTTCTCTGCAAAGCTCCGTTGTGATCGGCATATCCTGGATCTTATCCAGATTGGACCCCTATTCTACAACCCGGGTCAGACCCGGAACTTCAGTATAACAAAGGTATTAATATGAGCAGTACAAAATATTTACGCTGGGCGAGGGGGGAAGAATGTGTGCAGCGTTTCAACAGCCTGCAGGGGCTGATGTGAAAATGTCCATCTGTCCCTGCAGTTTTCATGTAAGAAAAGGATTTGCTTCATGTAACAACATTCTCAGACAGCATTATATAAAAGTAAGCTTTAAAAGGATTTTATTAACGTTTATCTACTACCTGATTAACAGATATGCCAAGCACTGAAGAGCAATGTTGTAGGAGTCGAGCATTAACAAAGGTGATAAGTGCATAATTTTCTTCATTAAACCTTTCCTACATATAATTAATGACAGTTTGGCTTGCCAATTAGACCCCCAAGTTTCTTGTGTAGGAAGAACGGTAGCTCTGCTCAGTACAGATCTGCTGTGAATCCTGACATGACAGCTCCGATTACATGTGCCAGCTCCTATAAGCTGCCGGGTCCCGGAGCATGCTGGGAAACTGAGTTTCACAAGCCATAGACTAGCACCCCATGGATTGGATAGAACACTACAACTCCCAGGAGGTGCTGGGCGTGTGCTGAGCCAGGCGTGCAGCAGCGTGCTGTCCACATGAATCAGGGCACACAGCCATTATTAGTTAATAATTACTGGGGGGCTTCAAACTATTACCCGGTCACGATCGCAACAGAAATATTAACATACATTAGATCAGAAAGCCGAAGTATCTGTGTAGACAGCATTGATTTGCTGAAAGTACCTTCTTTAGGACTAATATACTTATAAAATCTAGATGTTCATGCCGGTATCTGCATCAGAGCACTCTCACAATAAGCAGTTTGTGGCTCTCCCGCTGTTTGTCAGTGCATACTTCACTGTAACTTGTAGTCCAGCAGCAGCTGCTATACATGTAACAGCGGGTATATGTGATCCTGCAGTAGTCTAATATAGACCAGGCAGAAGCACACCGGAGATGCAGCTAGCTAATAAACAGGGCTGAATGGCTATGCAGATCTACGTTGCCCTTTGCACGGTCTAACAAGACACACCCAGTGCTGCGCTGCTTACCAACTTTGTAGGGCAGCTTGTCAGACATGGTGAGGAGCAGAGAGATGGCACGGCAGCCCGATGATGAGCCAGAAGCAGCAGACAGAGAGAAGGCGTGTTGCTGCGTCCCCTTTAAGAACAGACCGCTCTAAGCCATATAAGGCTGTGCGGGGGGCGGGGCCTGTGTCATCTGACTGAGGATGTGGGCGTGTAACTGATTTGAGTGACAGCTAACGCAACCTATCTTGGTTGGAAATTTCCATTCGTTAAGATCCGCCCCCTAGTTGTTATGTGACGATCCCTGGACCTTGAGACCAGGTGACGCTACGCCAGGCAACAGGCAGCCCAGTGGTCAAAGTGCTGGGAGTCGGAGATAGTGATGTGTGTGCTGCCATTAATGATTATTCATCTCTGTGTCACAGTCTCTGCATTAATTATTCACAGCTGGTTATTATTATTGTGGCGGCGTTATCCGAGGTGTGAAAGTACAAGTCACCTTAGTCAGGGCCGTTTCTAGAGATTGTGGAGCTCAGGGCGAAAGTTCCCAGTGGCGCCCCCCCGCCATTTTATAGATAGTGTTCCTCTGCGCGCTTCCGGATAGGGGACATGTCCTTGCGGAACACTCCCAAATTCATCACACTTTGGGACGTGCCCAGCACTTACGGAGCTGCTTGGCTTCCCCCATGCTCTCCCCTTACAGTGAATAATTGCCGTACGCAGTAATGTGCCTTACACCAGGAGGGTGGGTGTGGGTAGGAGTCTGACGGCGGCCACTAAAAAAAAATAAACACTGGACTTTTTTTTTTTTACAGGGACTCAGTGGCGCCCTCTAGGGGCTGGCGCTCCGTGCGACGGCCCTGTTAGCGCGCCCCTAGAATAGGGATGGACATCAGAACCCACCATCATATAATGGCAGTGCTTCCACCATTGAATCTTTCAATGCAATGGTAACTAACTATCACATCAAAAGCATTCAATGGTAAAAACTATTCATATGAATAGTAAAGGGGCGTGGTTGGGGGAGGGGCTCGGACACAAAGCAACAAAAAAAACAAACCAGCGCAGGCAGAGCTGAGTAGTGAGTAGTGAATAAGACACACTACCACGCTGCTGCTGCTGCTGTGGGCACTTAAAGCAGCAAAAAACTGAAGTCTAAAAACGTATTAAATATATAACACAAAGAAAACGAATCTCTTAAGAGCACCAGCAGAGAAATCACTCTCCATCTTTGCAGTGTAAACGTTAGTCATTCAGTCTGTGTGTGTCTGTAAGTAACTGCTGCAGGGCTGCACACTGATTGGCTCTCACTGTCTCAGAGAGCCAATCAGAGCTAGCGGAGAGGGGAGGGGGGAGGCACTGAGGGCCAGGTCTGAAGCAGTGAGAGACATCCTCCAACTATCCTAGCAACATGAGCCAGAAAGGTTATTAGAGGCAGAGACACAGCATACAGCAGCCAGGGGAGGCATAGCTCTTAGGAATTAAAGAAAAGAAGCCACCACTGGAACACCATCAAATGATTACCATTCGATGGCAGCAAACATCGGAATGCTGCCATAGAATGGTAAGAACACGAACATCGGAAGAAAAACATTGATGGTCTGCAAACATCGACCATCGATGTCCATCCCTACCCTAGAACCGTCACTGGGTGCAGGGATGATCTGGTTTTCATATAATCATTCTTGTGCTGCGCTAGTGATTATTATCATTATTTTTACACAGTACATGCAGACTCATTGTTTTATTTAGTGCTTATATCGTCCACAGCAGACTATAGACCAGTGTGTTTGCACCAATATAGTGCACAATGATAATGAAAACTATCACTAAACAATGGCATGAATTCTGTGGCACACCCTCAGTGTATTATTTTACTTCTCTGTCATAATGAGTAAAATAATACAGATACTCTGTGTCATAAATATCTGCTTTGCATTATTGCATCATTCGCTACAGTTAAGTCAAGAGGCAGCGAGAGAGCAGCTTCCCACTGACAATAGAAAAGAGCAGAAGCGTTGGGCTGGGCTACGCCATAGGGCCCTTTGAAAAAAAGAAGGGCAAAGCGGAACCTTAAGAAATGCCTCATTGACAGGGACGTGCTTTCAGCCCACATGAAAGTATGCCCGTCAGGCAGATGTGATTGGACAGCGGATCCATCAATGCATCCGCTGTCATCACTGGGTAGGTAGCGGGCAGGGGCGTATCTATAATGGGTGCAGGGTGTGCGGGGCACACAGGCCCCCTGGGTCCAGGGGGCCCCGCCCCGCACACCCTGCACCCATAGTATTACCTCTCCGGAGTCCCATGTCAGCGCGGGTGTCCGGCGCTGTAAAAATGACTGGAAAATGGCCGCCGTGGCCATTTTCCCGTCGTTTGCGCATGCGCAGTACAGGAAAAATGGCCGCTGCGGCCATTTTCCCGGTGACCTGCGCATACTGTATAGACTCTATAACTCTGGCGCTGGCCGCGCACAGCTCAGTGCGCTGCCGGCCACCAGACAGAGAGGAGGGGGCCTGTGTCGGAGACTGCACATGGGCCCCTTCTTTAGAATGCCCCTGGTAGCGGGCATATGCAGCAGGACCCAGCAGAGATACCTGGCATGGCGGCACGCCTGGATCCGAGTGGATACAGGGCTTCATTCAGAGGCGGCCATACGACTGCACGGCCGCCTCGATGTTTGTCCAGTGCGCATGCGCACGAGGGAGCCGACTCCTTCGTGCGCATGCGTGAGACCCGCTACGACCGACAGCGCCGGTCGTAGCGGGTCTCTTTCCAAAGGGGGCGAGCTGTCGATGTTGATTGACAGCTCGCCCCGTTTGGAAGGCGGGCCGGGGGGGTGGCAGCCCAAACGGAGGCGTTCCCATGGGAACGCCTGCCGTTTGGGGGAGGCCCCACTGACATCACTAGTGACGGAGCCAGAAGCTTTCCGGGGCTTACGACAAGTGAGACCCTACCCTAGGGTCTCGTCGTAAGCCCCGATGGTCGCGATGGTCTATGACCATCGCGACCATCACCCTAGCGGTCGTTAGAGCTGTGGGTGTAAACCCACAGCCTAACGACCGAAACAGAGGCGGCCGGTCAGGATGCAAGCAGCCGCCCAGTTTCTGAGCGACCGCTTGTATCATCTGACTGCCTCTGAGTGAGGGCCACAGTCCCTGCCAGCCACTCAGCAGATTTCGGCAGCGGTTTCAATTTAAAAAATGGCGCCTTAGTCATTTTTTTAATTCAAGATGGCCGCCGCGAGCCAATCACGGCTCGCCACGTCATTGCCCCGCACTCTATGGCTGTCTTATATAAGCCTGCAGTTGGCAGTCGGCCGGCGGGGAAGAAGTGTGCAAGAACTCCAAAGATAGAAGACGCCGGAAGCCCATGGGAGGAGGCGGCCATGTGAAAGAGTTTAAAGGCTGCCGCCCCCCAGGTGAAGATGCTGTTTAATAAACTTTTCTGAAAACATTAAGTGTTTTGTATTTATTTTAATATTTTTTTTACAATCGGACTACAGGTGCTAGTGGGCCCTTAATGTTTGGGCATGTAGACACTTGTGGTTCTCCAAGTGTCAGCATGCTGGGGCCTGTAGCCAAAAAAAAGCCAATATTAGAAAGCCAAAGAGTCAGTGCTAAACCCAGAATACTCCAGATGTTATTCAATAGTAGCAAATAGTCAAGTCGAATGTGTCAAAAAACTTGCATAAACTTATTCTTAAATACAGACAAGTAACAATGATAAAAGCATATAATAATGAAAAATCACAGTAGCAAGTATGTCATAAAAAACGGTTAGCTACAGAAAAAAATGAGCATGCTAGTATTATACTAATAGGCTCTGAATCACCACAGTAGTCACTAATTAAAATGAATCGCACTCAGGAGTTCCCAATGAACAAAATATTCTGTGCTCTCGCTCCTTAGTTTAGTGGGCCTGATTCAGAGCCGCTCGTAAGCGGACGCTCGTTCGCTCTGAGCGATGTTCACACAACTGCGCATGTGCAAACCAGTCATTGCGGTCGGAAATCGTGCGCTCGCAGAACAGCGAGGGGCTGCTAATTTGATTGACAGAATGTACCGTTTGTGGGTGGTAACAGGGGAAGGTGCTTGAAAACGGGGGAGTGGAGATCCGAATGCAGGTGTGCCAAACGGTCAAAAAGGGCGTTTAATGGGAGTGCATAATTAGTAAAGGAGAGTCATCGACCACGTCACTTGGTTGTCTTTTAGCCTGAACTGCTCGCAGTGATTGCAGTAGGAAAATCGTACCACAAGCACTGCGAGCAGTTCAGATGCCTTTCGATGTACCCGATTAATCATATAAATACCGGAGATGACATGTGATGCGAACGGCAAAGGGGCGTCTTTACAAAATAGCGAGCGCATTTTTCGTTCGCTCGCTCAGACATAGAGGCGCCAACAAACCGCAATGAGCGAGCGCTCAATTTAAATAGCCGACCCCTTTTTTGGCAAATAGCATCCGGCTCTGAATCAGGTCCCGTGTTCGTATAACCAATTATAAAGAGTGTAAGCAGGCTAAACTTTTGATAAACCAAAACATATATATAACATCACGAGTCCAAAAGTGAAATCGTTACTTTGTCTAATATGAGCTGTCACATGTATCCATGGACCGCAGCTCTCCTCAGTCGCTTTTTCAATCCCTTTGTAGTGAGTATTTGAATGCACTTGGGATCACAGCAAATGTTTACACAAAGTATTTAGACTCAAAAAAGGATTTATACTCTGGATCACCGTAATATCACTATATGTGCCATACATGGGTCAATATAAACCAAGGTCGATGGTAATGCCACTTACATATTCTCTGGACTCGCTTACATGCCTCAGCAGAAGCGGTAGGCTGAATAGTATCTCTATAGGCTGCTCTGTATACAAGTCCTTCCTGTTGTATCCCATTTTCAGTGATGTAACCAGCGCTGGAAAGATTAGAACAACAGATGTGTCAGAAAAACAAACACATTTAAGAATGAGCCCTCCTTAATCGTTACCAGGATCCATCCAGTTAACATCGGCATCCCGCTCTACAGTGTATGCTGGTATTAGGTAGAGCCGGCAGTCGCCGATAGCAGCAATTGAGGTGTGAAGCGGTGACCGAAAGGTGTGCAGTATCAGAGCCGTAACTAGACTTTTTGGTGCCCTGTGCAAGAAAATACATTGGCGCCCTCCTCAGTTTTCAAAGGGACATAATACACCCAAAACAGGGGAATGGGCTCATGGGGAAGGGCCAGGGAAGAGATAGGGGAGGCCAGGAGATGCTGGGGATGAAATAAGAGGAAACTACAAGTGAGAATGATAATAAATAGAAATTTTACCGGCCCAAACAGCTCCCCCTGACCTGTGGTGCCTTGTGCGATGGCACCGGCCGCACTACCCTAGCTACGGCCCTGTGCAGTATAATACCCCTTTTCCACCTAAATTCCGGGTCTGACCCAGAGTTGGAACAAAGGGCCTGATTCAGAGCCGGACGCTCTGACAGAGCGCTCGCTCTGAATCAAGGCCGTCCCTCTTGTTTTTCAGAGCGGCCTCCTGGCCGCACGCATAGCTGTGGGTTACCACCCACAGCAATAGCGAGCGGCCATGAAGATGGTCGCGATGGTCAAGACCATCGCGACCATAGGGCTTGCGACAAGACCCTTGTGGTAGGGTCTCGTTGCCGCAAGTCCTAGAGAGCTTACGGCTCTACAGAGCCTAAAGCACTCCCACTGACATCACTTGTGATGTCAGTGGGGCCGGCCCCAGACGGTAGGCGTTCCCATGGGAATGCCTCCGTCTGGGCAGCCATGCCCCGGCCCGCCCACCAAAGGGGGCGTGCTGTCACTCAACATCGACAGCACGCCCCCTTTGGTACGAGACCCGGAGCGACGGTCTGCCCATCGCTATCCGGGTTTCGCGCATGCGCACGACGGAGCCGGCTCCTTTATGTGCATGTGCACTGGGCCACCATCGACCACTTGCGAGCGCATAGCGAATGTTCCTATCCGGATCAGACCCGTAATTTTGCCGGCGCCGACTTGGGATATTCCCGTCTTTTCTGGAGTGAAAGTGGTCGCTTGGAGATGACGTCATCTCCAAGCGCCACTGAAGCCGGGCCAGTCAGCCGGCTCGCAGCGCACTCCAGGTCATCGTGACCCGGAGTGCGCTGTTCTCACAGCAGGGTTTCATGGGCTACGCCCATGTTAAACCCTGCTAGTTACCTGGGTTGGATTGCCGGGTCACTAAACCCGGCGATCCAACCCTCTCCCCTTTTACACCAGGGAGCTGCCCGGGTTAACCCTTCAAAAACCCGGGTTTTAGCTCCGGTGTAAAAGGGGTATAAGTGATCTGCTTGTTCCAGAACGGTTACACAGTTCGACAGTGTCCCTCCTTCTAACGTGTTTCCCTCAAAATGGACGTGACTTTTTCAAGGTAATGGGATAATCCACCATGGGACCGGATTTATATATGCATCTTTCCATAATTTAATAATTGATTAATATTCCATAGTTAAGGCAATATATCGAATTGACAATGTAAACGATAAAAAAAAGTTAATATGTTTGATCAGTAACAAAGTAAAAGAGTTAAAAAAAAATGAATGACACATTCGACTCACTTAAAAAATAAATAAGTCATTTGTACTAAACTGTGATAGATTAAACAATTATCCTCGATTAGTAACATAAGGATCCATCACTGCTCTTATTATGAAATCCCAACTTATTGCAGGGAAACCAGTGTACCCATAGTCATACATATAGAAAAATGAATAGATGAGAAGCACTAGTACACAGATATGTACTTTTCCTGCACAGACCTTTACTAAGAATATATAAATATATAGTCATTCATAATGGACGCAATATATATAGTTATTCATAATGAACGCGATAAAAGATGTAAACATACATATAGAAAAATAGTAGCATTCAAATAGTATGACAATATACATTGTAAACAATTTGGATACAAATATACATGTGTATTAGATATTCGTAGACGTGCTTAAAAAATATAAATGTCTGAGATAATAATGCTCTATATAGCATTCATTCATTATCCCATTAAGCAAGATCGCTGTTAGTTTTTACACACATAGAGAATGTCATATAAGAGAAGATGAACTAATCCTCTGAAACTATAACCACTGATGGCATCCCAATCTTTAAGGGTTATAAACCCCCCCGGATATATAGGGAAATGGGTCCATGGTAACAAATGTATCAAGCATGTAGGTAAGATTGAAATCAATAAGAATCAAGCTACTGTATATTGTAGAAGAATAAACTAGAACCTAAACTCAAAGTGACAGGAGTCAGAAATTAACAATGGCAAGGGGCAAAGTGGCGACATCAAGTCTCTCCGGACAGAGAGTCCCCGATATCGTAATTTATCCTGTGCAGCTGGAAAGATCGGAGGTCTTAGAGGGTGCAACAATTAAGTTTTTGGATCTATCTCTATATTTTCATTTAGCCCGTCTGGCTATAAAGTTCCCAGTCTATGGATTCAGTAGTTTTCTCTAAAGCAGCACATCCACTAGAAGACCAAAAAATGACTGCACAATTCCGACATTGCAATTGTGCAGTCGTTTCACAGTCTATGCTGTGCCTACACTGAACCCTCCATCATCTGTGAACATGCCCAATTTGTCATTATCGACGATTGATGTCGGGAACGACCAGCTGGAGCGCGCATCGCTGGTCATTTCTGACATAAGAGTACAGAATTGTTGCACGAGTACTGAGCGATTGCATGATTACGATGTTGTAATCGTGCAATCGCTCAGTATTATCGGCATGTGGATGTGCGCCTTCAGACATAGCTTGGAGAAGCTGTCTTCTCCCCTCTCTGTTGGACAGACAAATTCAATCCCTGTTAACCTAAAGTCTTTGATACCTGACTGATGTTCAGATATAAAATGTCGCGAAACAGTGTGTAGATTACTACCTTTCAAGATGTTCCTTCTGTGTTCTAGAAATCTACCCCGTAGGGCAGGGGCGTTTTAAGGGAGGAGGGGGCCCATGTGCAGACTCAATGCGGGCCCCCTCCTCTCTCGTGCGGTGCCATGGTGGGTGGTGCAGCAGTAGATTCTGGCTTAGTGCCAGTATCTAGTGCGCATGTACGGGCCTCCGGGAAAATGGGGCCCACAACTTTTTCCCGGGGACAGCAGTACCGCGCATGCGCAGAGTCACCGGGAAAATGGCCTCTGCTGTTTTCTCAGTGATTTTTGCTGCTTTGCAGCGTTGGCACGGCTCTGCGGAGCAGCATGCTGGTGACTATGGACGGGTAAGTATAAAACTATATGGGTGCGGTGTGGGCCCCCCTGGACCCAGGGGCCCGTGTGCACCTCTCACCTTGCACCCATTATAGGTACGCCCCTGCCGTAGGGGTCTAGTAGTCCTCCCCAGGAACATTCCAGAAGATATACAATATTACATAGGAGGAGTTACAGTTAATAAAGCTTTTAGTTGGAAAGTTTTCCCCCAACACTGTAAATCTATTGGATAAAAATGTACTACATGTAGACCTCTCACATTTAAAGCAGCATTTTGGTTGTCTTAGTAACCAGCCCTCTGCACCCAAGGGTTTATTAGTATTTACTGGTTGTTGTCTATAAAAGCTGGATGCCAGTGAATCTCTTAGGTTATTTGCCTTTCTAAAAATAACACAAGCTGCTTTAGGAATATGTGCTCTCAGTACAGGGTTCGACATTAAAATTGAAAAATTAGTTTGGATGATCCTTTTAACTTTATTGGAAAAGCTATTACATTTGGAAATTAATTTGGGGTCATCCTGCAATTGTGATTCTTTTGATCTTGTCACTAGCAGGTCATTTTTTTCTAGGGATCGAGATTTGTCCAAAGCTAGAGACAAAAATGGCATCTGGATACTCGCGCTCCCTAAAGGATTCCAATAGACTAGACGTCTGTGTTTCAAAAATTTAATTATTAGTAGAATTACGCTGTACTCTACTTAATTGACCATAATGGATATTGTTTATCCAAGGTTTATAATGTGAGCTTTTAAAATGGAGGAAGTTGTATGTATCAACTTATTTTCTATAGGTTTTAGTATGGATAATATCATCCTCTATATATATGTATATATATATATATATATAATATATATATATATATATATATATATATATATATATATATATATATACAGTGCATCCGGAATTCTACACACAATACCCCATAATGACAACGTGTAAAAAGTTTTTTTGTGATTTTTGCAAATTTAATTAAAAAAAACATCTAAGAAATCATATGTACATAAGTATTCGCAACCTTTACTCAATACTTTGCTGATGCACCTTTGGCAGCAATTACAGCCTCAAGTCTTTTTGAATACGATGCCACAAGCTTGGCACACCTATCTTTGGCCAGTTTCATCCATTCCTCTTTGCAGCACCTCTCAAGCTCCATCAGGTTGGACGGGAAGCATCGGTGCACAGCCATTTTCAGATCTCTCCGGAGATGTTCAATTGGATTCAAGTCTGGGCTCTGGTTGGGCCACTCATGGACATTCACAGAGTTGTCCTGAAGCCACTCCTTTGATATCTTGGTTGTGTGCTTAGGGTCGTTGTCCTGCTGAAAGATGAACCGTCGCCCCAGTCTGAGGTTAAGAGCGCTCTGGAGCAGCTTTTCATCCAGGATGTCTCTGTACATTGCTGCATTCATCTTTCCCTCTATCCTGACTACTCTCCCAGTTCCTGATGCTGAAAAACATCCCCACAGCATGACGCTGCCACCACCATGCTTCACTGTAGGGATGGTATAGGCCTGGTGATGAGCGGTGCCTGGTGCCCTCCAAACATAATGCCTGGCATTCACCCCAAACAGTTTAATTTTTGTCTCATCATGGTCTGAGAGTCCTTCAGGTGCATATAGGCAAACTCCAGGCGGACTGCCATGTGCTTTTTACTAAGGAGTGGCTTCCGTCTGGCCACTCTACCATACAGGCCTGATAGATGGATTGCTGCAGAGATGGTTGTTCTTCTGGAAGGTTCTCCTCTCTCCACAGAGGAATGCTGTAGCTCTGATAGAGTGACCATCGGGTTCTTGGTCACCTCCCTGACTAGGGCCCTTCTCCCCCGAACGCTCAGTTTAGATGGCCAGCCAACTCATTTACAGATGATGGAGGCCACTGTGGTCATTGGGACCTTCAAAGCAGCAGATACTTTTCTGTACCCTTCCCCAGATTTGTGCCCCGAGACAATCCTGTATCGTAGGTTTACAGACAATTCCTTGGACTTCATGCTTGGTTTGTGCTCTGACATGCACTGTCAAGTGTGGGACCTTATATAGATAGGTGTATGCCTTTCAAAATCATGTCAAATCAACTGAATTTACCACAGGTGAACTTCAATTAAGCTGTAGGAACATCTCAAGGATGATCAGTGGAAACAGGATGCACCTGAGATTCATGGCGAAGACTGTGAATACTTAAGTAAATGTGATTTCTGTAGTGTTTTTTTTTTTTATAAAATTTACAAAAATCTCAAAAAAAATTTGTACACGTTGTCATGTATGGGGTATTGTGTGTAGAATTTTGAGGATAAAAATTAATTTATTCCATTTTGGAATAAGGCTGTAACATAACAAAATGTGGAAAAAGTGAAGCTTTGTGATTACTTTCCGGATGCACTGTAGGGTGATATCCAGGAAAGAGATGGTCGATCAATCAAATGGACAAATGAAAGTCAAATTAGAAGTGTTGGTATTAAGCTGTGTAACAAACTGTGATTGTTCATCCCTATCCCAAATTAAAAAAAAAATGATCTATATACTGGCCATTAAGCACGAGACTGCCGCCAAGCCCTTGCGCCCTCACATCCTCAAAAGAGCCCAAAGAACAATATTTCATACCATGAACCCTGCACCCACCACCACCAGGGGGGTGGGGAATATCACTGGACTTTCAGCCCAGAGCTGGTTGTTGCTCGGGAGGGGGGACCAATTAAAAAATTTTTGGGATCCCCACTTTCTGAGGAATTCCAGCCCTGGGCTGACCTGTGTTATGCAATTAAGCTGATCTGAGCAACTACCATTTCTTTTGCAAGTTTGGAGAGGCATGAAGGCAGTCAGCATTAGGAGGATGTGCTGATGCTTATAGTGCCATGTGGAGGTTTTTGGGGGTACCTCCAAGGTAAGTTAGCTCTCAGCTTTTACATGTACTGTTATCATGCAGTACATCAATTGTAATTATATGACCCAGAGTGGGTGCTACTATTATGTAGCAATAATTATTTTGGGGTGAGCGTTTGGGAGTGGGGCCCCCGGGGATGTTCTGACTGGGCCTTTCTCATGGCATCACCACTTAATTCACATAGAATACTTTTATCACTTTTCTATTTGTTTGTATTAGGGGTGTGCACCGGCCACTTTTCGTGTTTTGTGTTTTGGTTTTGGATCTGGATCTTTCTTCGTGTTTTGGATCTGGATTGGTTTTGCCAAAACCACCCTTCCGTGTTTTGGGTTCTGGGTTTTGTGTTTTGGATATGTATTTTTTTTTTTAAAAAGCATAAAAACAGCTAAAATCACAGAATGTGTTGATTTTTCTGCTCCTATGCTATTATTAACCTCAAAAACCTTAATTTCCACTCATTTCCAGTCTATTCTGAACACACACCTCACAATAGTGTTTTTATGTCCAAAAGGTTGCACTGAGGTAGATGGATGACTATGCTAAGCGACACGAGTGGGTGGCACAAACACGTGGCCCATCTAGGGGTGACACTGCAGTGGCAGACAGGATGGCAGTTTGAAAAACTAGGCCCCAAACAGTACATAATTCAAAGAAAAAAAAGAGGTGCAAGATGGAATTGTCCTTGGGCCCTCCCACCCACCCTTATGATGTATAAACAGGACATGCACACTTTAACAAACCAATCATTTCAGCGCCAGGGTCTGCCACACGACTGTGGCTGAAATGATTGGTTCGTTTGGGCCCCCACAAAACAAGCTGGCAATTAATCTGTCCCTGCACAAACTGGCTCTATGGAGGCAAGATGTCGTCCTCATCCTCCTCATCCACCGATTCCTCACCCTCTTCAGTGTTGTGTACATCCTCATCCTCACAGAGTATTAGCTCGTCCCCGCTGGAATCCACCACCACGGGTCCATCTGTACGTTCTGGAGGCTGGTCTCCCTGGAAGAGTTGATAATTCATTTTTATGAACATCATCTTCTCCACATTTTGTGGAAGCAACCTCCTACGCCTTTCGCTGACAAGGTTCCCGGCTGCACTAAACACTCTTTCGGAGTACACACTGGAGGGGGGGCAACTCAGGTAAAATAGAGCCAGTTTGTACAGGGGCCTCCAAATTGCCTCTTTTTCCTGCCAGTACAGGTACGGACTGTCTGACATGCCTACTTGGATTGTGTCACCGATGTAATCCTCCACCATTCTGTCAATGGTGACAGTATCATATGCAGTGACAGTAGACATGTCAGAAATTGTTGCCAGGTCCTTCAGTCCGGACCAGATGTCCAAACTTGGTCCTGCCTGCCCTGCATCACCACCAGCGGGTTGCTTAGGATACCTAAGTTTTTTCCTGGCAGCCCCAGTTGCGGGAGAAAATGAAGAAGGAGCTGTTGACGTATCACGTTCCGCTTCAGCTGACAGTGTTTTCACCAGCAGGTCTTTGCACCTCTGCAGGCTTGTGTCGGCTGGAAAGAGAGACACCACATAGGCTTTAAACCTAGGATCGAGCACGGTGGCCAAAATGTAGTGGTCTGATTTCAACAGACTGACCACCCTGGAATCCTGGCAAAGCGAAAGAAGGGCTTCATCCACAAGACCCACATCCACATGCCGAGCGGAATCGCTCTGTCTTAGCTCCTCCTTCACTTTCTCCAGCTGCTTCTGCAAAAGCCTGATGAGGGGAATGACCTGACTCAAGCTGGCAGTGTCTGAACTGACTTCACGTGTGGCAAGTTCGAAGGGCTGGAGAACCTTGCACAATACGGAAATCATTCTCCACTGTGCTTGAGTCAGGTGCATACCCCCTCCTTGGCCTATGTCATAGGTGGATGTATAGGCTTGAATGGCCTTTTGCTGCTCCTCCATCCTCTGAAGCATATAGAGGGTTGAGTTCCACCGCGTCACAACCTCTTGCTTCAGATGATGGCGGGGCAGGTTCAAGAGTGTTTGCTGGCTCTCCAGTCTTCGGCACACAGTTGCTGAATGGCGAAAGTGGCCAGAAATTTTTCGGGCCACCCAAAGCGTCTCCTGCACGTCCCTGTCGCTTTTCAGAAAATTCTGCACCACCAAATTTATTGTGTGAGCAAAACATGGGACGTGCTGGAATTTGCCCAGATGTAATGCCCGCACAATATTGGTGGCGTTGTCAGATATCACAAATCCCCAGGAGAGTCTAAGTGGGGTAAGCCACTGGGCGATGATTTCCCTCAGTTTCTCTAAGAGGTTGTCGGCGGTGTGCCTCTTACTGAAACCGGTGATACACAGCGTAGCCTGCCTTGGAACGAGCTGGCGTTTCTGAGATGCTGCTACTGGTGACGCTGCTGCTGTTGCTGTGTAAGGTGATACATCTACCCAGTGGGCTGTCACAGTCATATAGTCCTTAGTTTGCCCTGTTCCACTTGTCCACATGTCCGTGGTTAAGTGGACATTGGGTACAACGGCATTTTTCAGGACACTGAGGACACTTTTGTTGACGTTTCTGTACAGTCTCGGTATCGCCTGCCTAGTGAAGTGGAATCTAGACGGGATTTGGAACCGGGGACACACTACCTCCATCAATTGTCTAAATCCCACTGCACTAATGGCGGATACTGGACGCACGTCTAACACCAACATAGCAGTCAAGGCCTCAGTTATACGTTTTGCTTCAGGATGACTGCTGTCGTACTTAAAGGACTGTTGGAGGGTCAATTGTTTAGTAAAAGTAGTGGTGTTCCTACTTCCTCTCTGGGATGATGAACGACTCCCAGCAGCAGCAACAGCAGCAGTGGCAGCAGGAGGCGTAGCAATGCAGGATCCTCCGGAGGAATCCCGGATAGGAGAGTCAGTCATGCCAGTGACATGGCCTGCAGGACTACTTCTGATCCTGACTAAGGAGGAAATTGACGAGGAGGGAGTTGACGGTGTGGTTTGCAGGCGCTTTGATTCAACAGGACAACGGGATTTAGGTGTCCCTGGACTGCTTACGGTCTTAGCCAAAGCTTCTGAACTTGACAGTAACTTATTATGAACGCGCTGCAGGTGCCGTATAAGGGAGGATGTTCCTAGGTGGTTAACGTCCCTACCCCTACTTATTCCACGTTTACATATGGTACATATGGGAAAGACAGTTTGTTGTCCGGATTTGGATAGAAATATTGCCAGACCAAAGAGGTGGAAAGTTTGGTCTTCTGCCCAGGCATGACCGTGATGGGCTTTTTCATCCCATGGACAACAACTGTCTCCCCCGGAGCCTGATTTAAACAAACCACATCACCATCAGAATCCTCCCTGCCAACTTCCTTCTCAGCGCCAGCTACACCAGTATCCTCATCCTGTTGTACTTCAATAGTGACATCTTCAATTTGCATATCAGCAAGTGGACTGTGGGTGCTCCTTTCAGTACTTGCAGGGGGCGTGCAAATGGTGGAAAGAGCCACCTCTTCCCGTCCAGTGCTGGGAAGGTCAGGCATCGCAACCGCCACCACACTTGGACTCTCCTTGGGGATTTGTGATATCTTCTTAGAACGCACAGTTCTTTGCTGTGCTTTTGCCAGCTTAACTCGTTTGATTTTTTTTAGCGGGAGGAGGGCTTCCATCGTCATGTGAAGCTGAACCACTAGTCATGAACATACTAGTCATACTAGTATGACACACACTAGTCATATGGAAAGACCTTAGCCGTTCCTTGCCACTCCGTGTCATAAATGGCATATTGGCAAGTTTACGTTTCTCTTCAGATGATTTAAATGTTTTTTTAAGGTCATTTTCCTGAACTTTGTCATTTGGGATTGTATGTGGCTTCTACTATGACATTGGGCATCGGCCTTGGCAGACGACGTTGATGGCATGTTATCGTCTATGTCATGACTAGTGGCAGCAGCTTCAGCACTAGGAGGATGTGGTTCTTGATCTTTCTCTATTTTATTTTTATCGGAGAAAGTTTGGTCCTCCATTTATGTTATATCGATTTGATATATACGTGCGGCTAAGGCGCACACAAACACAGAAAACATTTTTTTATTTTTGCTGGAGAGTAGTGCACTTTGTGGGTTACACCACCCTTTAAGAAATTAGCCAGCCGGCCCTTTACTTATGGGACACAGGCGCACGCTTGGCGCTGCTCCTTTGTTGATGCACGTGCGGCTGCTGCGCACACAATTCACAAACATAGAAAATATTTTTTTATTTGGTTTGGACTGGAGTGTACTTTGGGGGTTACAGCACCCTTTAATGGTCAAGCCAGCCGGCCCTTTACTTATGACACAGGCGCACGCTTGGCACTACTTTGTTGATGCACGTGCGGCTACTGCGCACACAATTCACAAACACAGAAAAAATATTTTGTTATTTGGTTTGGAGTGTACTTTGGGGGTTACAGCACCCTTTAACGGTCAAGCCAGCCGGCCCTTTACTTATGACACAGGCGCACGCTTGGCAATACTTTGTTGATGCACGTGCGGCTACTGCGCACACAATTCACAAACACAGAAAAAATATTTTGTTATTTGGTTTGGAGTGTACTTTGGGGGTTACAGCACCCTTTAACGGTCAAGCCAGCCGGCCCTTTACTTATGACACAGGCGCACGCTTGGCACTACTTTGTTGATGCACGTGCGGCTACTGCGCACACAATTCACAAACAGAAAATATATTTTTTTTTGGTTTGGACTGGAGTGTACTTTGGGGGTTACAGCACCCTTTAACGGTCAAGCCAGCCGGCCCTTTACTTATGACACAGGCGCACGCTTGGCACTACTTTGTTGATGCACGTGCGGCTACTGCGCACACAATTCACAAACACAGAAAATATTTTGTTATTTGGTTTGGAGTGTACTTTGGGGGTTACAGCACCCTTTAACGGTCAAGCCAGCCGGCCGTTTACTTATGACACAGGCGCACGCTTGGCACTACTTTGTTGATGCACGTGCGGCTACTGCGCACACAATTCACAAACACAGAAAAAATATTTTGTTATTTGGTTTGGAGTGTACTTTGGGGGTTACAGCACCCTTTAACGGTCAAGCCAGCCGGCCCTTTACTTATGACACAGGCGCACGCTTGGCACTACTTTGTTGATGCACGTGCGGCTACTGCGCACACAATTCACAAACACAGAAAATATTTTTTTTTTGGTTTGGACTGGAGTGTACTTTGGGGGTTACAGCACCCTTTAACGGTCAAGCCAGCCGGCCCTTTACTTATGACACAGGCGCACGCTTGGCACTACTTTGTTGATGCACGTGCGGCTACTGCGCACACAATTCACAAACACAGAAAAAATATTATTTTTTTAGCACTTGGGGGGAGCACCCCTGATGGACAGAGCACCCCCTGGACAACACTACAGCACACCTTTAGGACTGGGACACTGCACAGGACTTTGGAGTGGACACAGCCCCTATGGAGAACTGCACAACACAGTCCAGCCAGCCCCTATGGACTTTGAAGTAGTGGACACAGCCCCTATTAACAACAGCAGCACAGCACAACACAGCCAGCCCCTATGGACTTTGAAGTAGTGGTCCCAGCCCCTATGGACAACAGCAGCACAGCGCAGCACAGCACAGCACAGCACAACACTACTCTGCACTACACTACACTACACTACACTACACAGCCCAGCCAGCCCTAACTCCCACCCTCCCTCTTCACTGTCCACAGCCGAGTGAGAAAATGGCGCCGACGCGGGTACCTTATATAGGATCCAAAACCCGCGAGACCCGGAAGGCGGGATGATGACGTTTTGCCTCGATTTCAGATCCGATTCAGGCGGGAAAAGTTGAGCCTGACTCGGATCTGCCTCGGATCGGGGGGGCTCGGATTTCAGAAATCCGAACCCGCTCACCCCTAGTTTGTATATTATTTATGTTATTTTAATTCTTTCTCATTTCATTAACACTTATTGATTTATACTTACACATCTTTTCTTCATACTTCACTATCACCTTTTTCCCTTTTTCGTGTGATGCCCTGGGGATGGCCCTTGGTTGGAATTTTTTTGGGGTGCCTTGCTTCTCGGACGTGAACCCCTTAATGCTAGGGACGCCAGTGTAGAGGAGCCTTGACGATTGGCCTGGCGCTTATTCATATATTTGCAAATGTATGTAACTAATACCTCTGAATCGCTATTAGCATGTAGGATTTAAGTATTGTTTTTGCTGCAGTGTGCTGTGGGGCAAATTTCTTTTTTTTTTTTTCTGTGTTCAGAGTAAACCCCGTCCTTTACAAGCACCTGTGTTATGCAATTAAGCTGATCTGAGCAACTACCATTTCTTTTGCAAGTTTGGAGAGGCATGAAGGCAGTCAGCATTAGGAGGATGTGCTGATGCTTATAGTACCATGTGGAGGTTTTTTGGGGTACCTCCAAGGTAAGTTAGCTCTCAGCTTTTACATGTACTGTTATCATGCAGTACATCAATTGTAATTATATGACCCAGAGTGGGTGCTACTATTATGTAGCAATAATTATTTTGGGGTGAGCGTTTGGGAGTGGGGCCCCCGGGGGGGTTCTGACTGGGCCTTTCTCATGGCATCACCACTTAATTCACATAGAATACTTTTATCACTTTTCTATTTGTTTGTATATTATTAAGTTATTTTAATTCTTTCTCATTTCATTAACACTTATTGATTTATACTTACACATCTTTTCTTCATACTTCACTATCACCTTTTTCCCTTTTTCGTGTGATGCCCTGGGGATGGCCCTTGGTTGGAATTTTTTTGGGATACCGTGCTTCTCGGACGTGAACCCCTTAATGCTAGGGATGCCAGTATAGAGGAGCCTTGACGATTGGCTTGGCGCTTATTCATATATTTGCAAATGTATGTAACTAATACCTCTGAATCGCTATTATCATGTAGGATTTAAGTATTGTTTTTGCTGCAGTGTGCTGGGGGGCAAATTTCTTTTTTTTTTTTCTGTGTTCAGAGTAAACCCCGCCCTTTACAAGCACCTGTGTTATGCAATTAAGCTGATCTGAGCAACTACCATTTCTTTTGCAAGTTTGGAGAGGCATGAAGGCAGTCAGCATTAGGAGGATGTGCTGATGCTTATAGTGCCATGTGGAGGTTTTTTGGGGGTACCTCCAAGGTAAGTTAGCTCTCAGCTTTTACATGTACTGTTATCATGCAGTACATCAATTGTAATTATATGACCCAGAGTGGGTGCTACTATTATGTAGCAATAATTATTTTGGGGTGAGCGTTTGGGAGTGGGGCCCCCGGGGGGGTTCTGACTGGGCCTTTCTCATGGCATCACCACTTAATTCACATAGAATACTTTTAACACTTTTCTATTTGTTTGTATATTATTTATGTTATTTTAATTCTTTCTCATTTCATTAACACTTATTGATTTATACTTACACATCTTTTCTTCATACTTCACTATCACCTTTTTCCCTTTTTCGTGTGATGCCCTGGGGATGGCCCTTGGTTGGAATTTTTTTGGGGTGCATTGCTTCTCGGACGTGAACCCCTTAATGCTAGGGACGCCAGTATAGAGGAGCCTTGACGATTGGCCTGGCGCTTATTCATATATTTGCAAATGTATGTAACTAATACCTCTGAATCGCTAATATCATGTAGGATTTAAGTATTGTTTTTGCTGCAGTGTGCTGGGGGGCAAATTTCTTTTTTTTTTCTGTTTTTAGTTTAGGGGTGGTTAATGTTATGTCGGGGGGACCCCATACTTAAGGCCTGATTCAAACCCAGATGCTAAGCCGCGATTGCTCGCGGCCAAAAGGGGCAGGGTAAGCAAATTCCACGATCGCACTGTGTGGCGTAAGGACGCCCTCTATGTCTTATAGAGCAACGGCAGTGAGCAAATGCAGGTGTCTAAAGACGCCCACTTTCCTTTCTTTTTTTTTTTTTTAAACATATGTTTATTGGTTTTTTCAAATAGAAATAACAAACACCAAATATACATGTTAAAGAAAGAAAAAAACTTTTGCATTTGTTCTTTAGTAAAAAACCAAATACAGTGATCATCTGTCAAGATTACATATACATTCCAACATGTAGACCATAGACAAATATATTGTAAGTATACAATATAGGGAAGACAATCGACACGGGAAAGAAGGGGAGGTTAGGGAAAATAAAATAAAAAGAAAAAAAAACAAAGAAGGAAAATACTGATCATAGAGGGAAGGGAATAATAAAAAAAAGAGAATGACAAAACAGATCCTATCATGTTTCCTGAGTAACTTTATTTGGAATTGAGTATGGAGGTCCAATTGTCGAAGGAGGAACCATTCTGTATTTTCAAAAATTTTAAACACATTAGCTTGTAGCTCTGGGTCTAGTGTGTCTATAAAGACTCCCCATCTGCGATAGAAACATCGAATCCCAGTATTTCTTGTAATGATGAGGAGTTTAAAATCCTTAGAGTGTTATCAAGCTTATGAAGAAAGACATTTTCAGATTCAACAACATCCAGGTCTGAGCTCCATGCTTCTACTGATTTACTCCATATTTTAGGAAATGCAGCGGTAATCAATTTTTTGTAAAGACTGCTAATCTTATAGGCCTTTGTAGTCGCAAGCCCTATCAATATCATCAGAAAGTCTGGACTCCCCGGGACCCCGAAGGGGGCCGGTATTGATTGTACAAAGTGTTTGATCTGGAGAAAACTGAAGAAATAAGATTGAGGAATGTCAATCCTACATCTCAAATCCGAAAACGTGAATAATTTACCCCCAGGGTCGAACACATCTGCTGTTGAACGTATACCCTTACTCCTCAGTCGCAGGAAGGTCGCGTTTTCCATAGCTGGTATAAATTGTGGGTTTCCCCAAAAAGGGATATAATTTGAATGTCTGGGGTTTCATTTAAAGATTTTATTAATCGCCCACCAGGATAAGTGTCGTGAAACATTATATTTTGTAGAATATTCGGGGGTATACTTTTCTTGGGAGAATGTAATAAAGCTCCCGGTGAATAAGGGGTTAAAAGGGCACAATCTACGGGATAGGATGTATAGGTACTCCGGTTAAGTAGCCAATCTAGAATATACCTGAAATGAACAGCGTTAGTAAAATGGGTCAAATCAGGAAAATTTAGACCACCTTGGGTTCTCAAGGATCGCAATTTATGAAACGCTATCCTAGGCTTCTCTTTGGACCATATAAATCTACTAAAAAATTTTGAGAGAAGAGTAGAATCTGTTCTAGTTAACCTAATTGGGAGCATTTGGATAACATATGAGAGCTTTGGGAAGATGACAGTTTTTGTTAATGCCACCCTTCCCAGCAACGAGAGAGGCAATAGCATCCATCTGTCTAACATATTACTTATTGTATGAATTATAGGGGAATAATTTAGGTAGTATAACCTGGAAAGTTTTGCGGGAATCTGGACTCCCAAGTATTTAATTTGAGACGACAAAATTTTAAATTGTGTTAGCGAGAGGTCTTGCGATATAGAGTGTATGTCACCTGAAATAACTAGTAGTTCTGATTTGGAGACATTTATTTTGTACCCTGAAAATTTACCAAATTCCGAGATTATGGACATGATTATGGGGAGAGTTATGGATGGAGACGACAGAAAAAGCAGCATGTCGTCTGCTAAAAGGGCAACCCTTAGATCAATGTTACCCACCAGTATACCCCTAAACATAGGAGAGTTACGTAATGTAATTGCGAGTGGGTCAAGAGCAATCGCAAACAATAATGGCGAGAGTGGACAACCTTGCCGGGTCCCTCTTTTAATCTGAAAAGGATTTGATATATACCCGCCGCAAACAATTTGGGAGCTAGGATTGGTATATTGGCCCTCATTCAGAGCCACTCGCAAACAGCAGTACGCTCGTTGCGTTCCGATGTTGACTAACCACGCATGCGTCGGTGTTACACTGCGCATGTGCGTACGGCAGATTGCGAGCTTTTTTTCTCTCGTTCCTAAAATAGCGTACAGGAAGTGACATGTCAAATGTGATTGACAGAACAGGGCGTTTTTGGGTGTTGACGGGGGTGGAGATGGAAAAACGCAGGCGTGGCGAGGCGTTTTTGGGGCGTACATACATTAGCAGATGCGAACGTCAAATGTGTTCGGACCGTCACATACGTCACTGGAACATCCTCTTTCCCTTCAAAATGCTCGCACAGTTGAGGGTCTGGATTACTCGACCACATTGGCGATGGCCTTCTCCTCCGTCCCGGGACTCCATGATGTTGCAGCGATTAATCGCGGGTGGTCACAAAAGCAATTAGTGTTGTATTGAAAACCGGCTTGGTATGTGTTTGGAAAGCAGTTTATTGGGATAGCACAAAACCGTACGCAGGTGGAAATCATACCTGCTAATGTCAGGATTACACAATCAATTGGCGTACATTTTTGGGGGGTTTTTTTGGCCTCAATTTGTTGTTTATGGCCTATTGTGACAATAATGTCATCATGTTTTAATTAGCTCCCCTTTTTTTTTTTAATGTGCAATTTGCATCGTTATGTGATTTTTTAAACGTTCCTTCAAGAGGCCTTTTTTTTATACAAATGAAATGGTTTTTTGTGTCCTTTTTTGCCTTTAGGGCCAGGATTAAATGTAACCCATTTGTACAATAATGTCACAATACAATGTCAGATTTTTTTCATAAATTTATTGTTTAAACACAAACCAATTGGCATAATATTTAATTTTTTTTTCTGCCAAAGATACTTTTTTTCAAAAATAAATAATCAATAACTGATAACATAAACGTACAAAAATAACTTAAAAACATTTCACAAGAAAGGAGAGGGAAGTTTTGACCAGAAAGGAATATGAGCCAAGCACAGAAGGAGTGTGGGAAAAGTCGCCATTGCTGTCACCGTTTTTTCGCCCGTTTGGATGGGGGAGGGTGGGCGCCAGACCGGGTCCGGGATGCCATCGGGCTGGCCTGTCCAGAGGCAGATGTTGTGGCCTCTGGACTAGGCACAGGGCTAGGCACATTTGGAGGATTGGCTGATGTTGTGCCAGAGGTGGAGGATCCTGATGTTCCGGCAGGAAGGGAGGTCGGCTCCACCATGTGCTGGCGAACGAGCTGCTCCAGGGCATCGGCGATGCGGATGTTGGCCCTGGTATTTTCCGCCAGGGCCTGACCAATGGTCACGTTGGCCGCAGCATTTTGCTCCAGGGCCTCAGCCACCCGTATCAGACTGGCGTCCATCCTCTGCAGAATCTCCGTATGGAAATCCGATTTGAAATTGAGTTCTGTGAGGAGGCCCACTGCCTGCGAGGGGGCACGCCCTGGACTGGCTTCTGCAGGGTCCTCAGCCGGATGTACTGGTTCCTCCCCTGCAGAGCCAGCAGAAATTCTGCGGCCAAGGCTTCCCTCTGGAGCAGACTCATCCGCCTGTGTCTCTGTTGGAAAAATGAGAAAAGAGTCACATTAGAATCTACATATTGGCACAATAGCATTTCAGAGTTGGTGACATCACAATACTTACCTGGGCCAACATGAGGAGCCGCAAAGTCTGGCATGTCCGTATCCATGTTGGACACGCCAAACACCTCCACAGGCTGCACACACCCCTGTGCCAGCTCTTCTAAATCCGTCAACTCCAATGACACAGGGGTGGGACCCCCACCTGTCCCCCTTGCATGCCTAGCCCTGTCCGCGAGTTTTTGCTTTAGGCGATATTTGAAGTCGCCCCATCTGTGGGGAAAAATGGAAGCCATTATCCTTTGGTTTAAAATGGGGTTTGTTTTTAGGGGGGGCAAGGGTTTACTTACCGCCGTTTGACATCCCGGGCTAGACGGACATAATCACCCACTCTATTGACAGCAACGGCTACCTCTTCCCACATTCTCCACTTCTGGCTTAGACTCATATTCCTGTCTGCCTGTGGCAGGATGTCCACACACTTCTGGATCAAAACCTCCATCTCCTTTCTTGTGAAATGTGGCTGCCTTTTTTTTTTGCCCGCTTTGGCCGGAATACTGGGCCCAGCAGCCTCTTCCATGTCATCCTCCTCACCTATTTGTGTAAATTTACAGAATTCACAAAATCACAACTTGCCTAATCTTATGTTTCAAATTAATCGTTGATAGAAAATGCATGAAAGACTTACCGCCTGACTCTTGTGCATTTTTTCCCTGGTCTGTCGCCATGTCTGAGGTCCAAACAAGAAATACACCAGAATTTGAATGTGTTTTCGTGACGTATTTATACATGCGTCCTTATTTTGCGGCCGCATCATTGATTGTGCGGCCCTATGATCCCTCCTTAATTTGTGCGGGAAACGAAACACTATTTATGGCTTGGTGTGTCTCGAGTCGAGGTGGCGTTTTTGGATTGTTGGAGGTTATCTTGGCTGGAGTTTATTGATTGCGTAGAAAGGAGTTGGAGGTTGGAGATTCGTTTGTTGGTTAGATTTGCGTTTTTTTTTCCGTTATCTTTGTTGGTTTATATTTTTGGGACCTCGTTTGTTGATTTGGTAAGTTTTGTGAAGTCTAACTTTTGTTCAATTGTTGTTTCATTGTGTTTCGTATATTTTGTAATTTTTGGATCCCTAATTTATTCTATTTTAGATTTTGTTTATTTTCGACCCCAAAGACCTTTTGATTTTGCATCTTAGATATTTGCTCTTGGTAAGTCCATTTTTTATCTTGTATTAGCGAACTAATTAGCGCATTTTTAGTAGTTACTCTTGTGACTTGTATTAGCGAACTAATTAGCACATTTTTAGTAGTTACTCTTGTGACTTGTATTAGCGAACTAATTAGCGCATTTTTAGTAGTTACTCTTGTGACTTGTATTAGCGAACTAATTAGCGCATTTTTAGTAGTTACTCTTGTGACTTGTATTAGCGAACTAATTAGCACATTTTTAGTAGTTACTCTTGTGACTTGTATTAGCGAACTAATTAGCGCATTTTAAACAGCTTAATAATCATTCTAACTTTTTGATGGTTTAGCTTTCGCTTTTTGAGCCAACATTTCGACCCGTTTTGATGTACTGTGTTAAATGTCGCTTTGCGGTTTTGCTAAATGGGTGTTTGGCATATTTGAACTTTGGTCTAGCACAAAATGTATCAACAAAAATGCACAGAGTGAAATGTGTCAAGTAATTTTGTTGTTTATTTTCAGTTTGGACGTATCATGACAATACCCCGGCATGTAAGCAGCAATGGATGGTATCATCAAGCTAAGTTGTTTTAATATAGTTTTGGGGTGGGTCAAAAGCCTTACTTTGAAATTTTTGAATTTCAGGTTGATCTGGGGCGGATTGTTCTGGCCATGCTCCCGGAAGCCGACCAACCTCAATCTCATCCCAGGCGTAGGCATGCAAGGCCCCAGATATTTTGAACACGTGTCACCCTTTTTGGAATGCCCGATGATGAGGTTTTAAGACGCTACCGTCTACCTCCCAAAATCATCATAGACACTCTCTCATTAATAGAAAGTGATCTTGAGCGGCAAATTGACAGTCCAACAGCAATACCACCACTGACGCAATTTATGGCGGTGTTACATTTCTGTGCCTCAGGATCGTTTCAAACAACGGTGGGAATAGTGGCGGGCATCTCCCAATCCTCCTTTTCCCGGATCCTGAGGGCAGTGATGGAGGCACTTTTCAAGCACCTCCATCATTTTATTCAAATGCCTTTGGATATGGGTGCCCTTAGTGTGGCCAAGGCCAATTTTTACCAAATAGCTGGCTTCCCACACATCATAGGGGTTGTGGATGGTACTCACATACCACTTCAGCCTCCAGCACGGCTGGAGGCAATATTTAGAAACAGGAAACACTATCACTCCCTGAATGTAATGGTGGTATGTGATGCCTCCCTCCAGATCCAGTCCCTGAATGCTAAGTTACCAGGAAGTGCACATGACTCCTTCGTCATCCGGCAATCAGGGATATGGCAGAAATTAACCAACCTACAAGCTGGTGATGCGTGGCTTCTGGGTAAGTGGAGACCTTTAGTACATAACAATGTTAAGCTTGATACACAGTGTTCCTGATGTTGTCTCTTATTTTTCACAGGAGACAGTGTATACCCTTGCATGTCCTGGCTGCTCACTCCTTATTTGGCTCCCACACCAGGCCCACAAAGTGAGTATAATTCCGCACTTACAGCCACCAGGCAAGTGGTGGAGCGCTGTATCGGCCTTTTAAAAGGCCAATTCAGATGCCTCCACCGCTCTGGTGGCGAGCTCATGTATTTGCCGGATATGGTGTCGAAAATTGTGGTCCTGTGTGGGATATTTCACAACATCGCCATAAGGAGTGGTGTCCCAATGCAGCCAGAGGATGCCTTACCTGAGGATGGCCCCCCCGAGGTTGGTCGGAGGTCAGTATGTGGGGGGGCCATACGCGATGATGTGGTGGCCAGATTTTTTAGGTAAGTTTGACCCAAACTACAGTGTTTATACCTAATGTGTTTGTGTTTGTTTGCGAACATCTAATTTATTTTTTTTTTTTCACCATCTTCTGTTTGTTCACATAATCTTTGCCACTCCAACGCTCACTACTTCCTGCTACCCTTACCAAACCTGGATCTGGTGATTTTGTCCATATATTCTGGAACCCATATCACAACGCCATGTTTGTGGAATCATGTTGGCATGGTCCTTCGTCAACCAGTTCTTGATTGTTTTTTTTAATTAAATATTTTATTTGTATGTGTTGTATTTGAGATTATCACTGTTTTTTTTTTTTGGGACTGACCACTTTGATTTCTCATTTATGTTGTGAATAAATGTTTGGAGAGTGAAATGGTCTTCCTTTTTTTGGACGTTAACAGCAAGTGTAACCAGGTTAACACACCTTACATTTGACTAAGGGGTAATCCAGTACTGACACCAGTTGATGTAACTGAAATATGTTTGCAGGTTCCCAACCCACACCAAAAGGAAGCCTGTCCAAACCTTTGGATTTTGAAGATTGCCCTAAGCAGCTTGCACACCAACTAGGAACCTGTAAAATGGCGAAATATCTAATTGACACTACACCCAAAAAGGGAAATGACATTGTTACTGTTATGTGTTTCTTGTGGCTGTTTAACATACAAATACAAAATACAATCTAACTTTTAAAAAAGGGAAATCCTTGCAGAAACAGTCTACTTATGTCAGGGAAAACTATTTTTGTTTTTGAAAAAAAGAATGAGCCAGAACGTATATTAGAACTACAAAATTTATTTACAAAACGAAAATAAACAAAAAAAACTACTGGCGAAGGATGCCAGACAGCCGGTCAAGGGCCACAAGAATGCCAATGACATGTTGGCGCATCTGGCCAACACAATCGTCCACCTCTTGTCGACGCCTCTGTGGGTGAGAAAAGTGTGTGGATTAATAAAACAATAGGGAATCCACATTAAAAAAACAAAAACACAACGAAATCACTCCTAAACCAAAAAAAGAAAAACCAAAACAAAAAGGGGGTGCTGCCAAAAATACAAGGCCTATGTACAAATTCACACAGGTGTGATATGTGTATGTTGAAATCAGCAGGAAGAGGTAAAGGCAAACTGCTAAATCACCAAAAGTAAACCAAACAAGCACGAATAAAGGCACGACACATGATTACATACAAACAGTTTGTGGTTAAAAAAAATGAGAAAGAAAAACATACCGGGAGCCAAAACGGGAGCTCCGGAAGTCCCTCCATGTTCCTCCTCGGAGGAGCCTTCATTCCCCAAAGAACGGGGAGGGGTAATGATGGACTCCGGGGAGGGGGTAATTGGAAGAGGGGTGGGTGGAGGAGAGGGGGAAGTGGGACGGAGGGGAAGGAGGCCCGACAGTTCCGGGAGAGGGTCTGGGAAGGCTGGGGAGGAGTGGGGTATAGGGGAAATATTTGGGGTGGAGTGTTGGCTGGGGGTTGGGGATAGTGGCCGGGAACGCCGTCTGGCCGGACGGTGACGGCGTAGTCTTGGCTGTCCTCCTAAAATATGTCAAACAAATTGAGGTTAGTTTCTGGGCAAATCCGGGGCCCAAATAAAAAAAAAAAAACCAGCAACAAAAAACATGCAAAAAGGAGTAGAATGAAAAAAACAGAAATAGAGGGAAAACAAGCACACGCTGATATGAGGACAAATAATTAATAGGACAGACAGGAAAACATGCACACGCAGATATGAGGACAAATAATTAATAGGACAGACAGGAAAACATGCACACGCAGATATGAGGACAAATAATTAATAGGACAGACAGGAAAACATGCACACGCAGATATGAGGACAAATAATTAATAGGACAGACAGGAAAACATGCACACGCAGTTTGCCCCACAAACACAAACATGAAAACCACAATACATAACACTTACTTTCAAGGATCTGCATGCGAAAGCATGCCAGCAAGCGGGGCGTTCGCCGTTGCAGGTCTGACCACCTGCGCTCCAGCTGCCCGATGTTGCGGCGTGAACCCAACGACCGCAGGCGGGACCGTGCCTCCGCATACGCGGAGCGCTTCTGCCGGTTGGTGATGGGTGGAGGCTGGCTGGTGATCCGCCTATCCATCACCTCCGTAAGCACCAGCAGCTCGCGCCTGGTGAATGCGGAGGCTCTCATGATGGCAATGGAGTTTTTCATACAAAACATTTTTGATAAAGTGTGGCAAAAATTTCTGATTGGCTAATGTATTTTGGAAATTAACAGGAGCAATTTTATTGGTTAGTGTATGAGTCATGTGTTCAACAGGGCCAGAAATCTCTGGAGAGTTAGGATAGGCTTGATGCAGTGACATGCATTTGCAAATTTAAATAAAGAAATGAACCCCGGAAAATATGCGGGGATCCACAGCAATAGAACAATTGTTTAATTGTGGTTCACATGTTTTTTGAACAATAAAAGCGAATGTTCCATCCGTACGTATTCTGCGGGTAAACACAAACACGGACAAGAGTAAAGTTTCTTGCATTGTGTTGAAAAAAAAAAAAAAATTAAGCTAATTGATACATTGATTGGCATGATACGATTGAGGGAGGTAGGCAGAATAAAGGAGCAGGTAATCGACATCTGACAAGGCCACTTCCGGTTTCACTTGTGCGTGCGTTCCCTTCAAGCCATTTCGGGGATGTACACTCGCTATTTTGCACGCTCGTTAGTTAGAGGAGGGGTCGCCTGAGTTTAGGGAGGAATTTTAGATGCGAACGAAAATACGAGCGAGCCATTGAATTTAAATAATTTTGTACGTACGCCTAACGTACGTGCGCCCGCTTGCGAGTGGGTCTGAATGAGGGCCATAGTGTATTAAGTATTCCTATGAATTTGTCCCCAAATCCAAATCTCCTCAAAGTTTCATATAGATGAGGCCACAAGACCATATAAAAGGCCTTCTCGGCGTCCAATGATAATATTGCATATCCAATAGATCTTTCGAGGTTTTAGCAGCCAGAATAGTTGACAAGACTCTGCGGATGTTAACCACCGAGTGTCTGCCAGCTATAAAACCAGTTTTATCTTCGTGGATCACTGAGGGCAGCACCCATTTTAAACGCTCCGTGATTATCTTAGTCAGGATTTTGTAATCTAAGTTTAGAAGCGATATAGGTCTATAAGAACCTGGATCACTTAAGTCCCGATCCGTCTTTGGTAATACTTTGACAATAGCTGAATTAAAATGGGTGGGCATAAGATCAAAATGCAATATATGGTTTAACGCTCTTGTAAGCGACGGGCAAATCTTTTTATTTAGAATATGATAGTAGTCTGCCGATAGGCCATCAGGTCCTGGGGCCTTATCCTTTTTCATAACTTGGATAGTTTTCTCCACTTCCAGTTCAGTTCCTTTCTTAACAGACGTCATCTCCAGGAAGTGTATGATTAATCGGTAGCATCGAGAACCATCGTAGCTGCACGCAGCGCTTGTGGTAGCACCTCCCCCACCGCAAGCACTGCGATTACTGCAGGCTGAAATCCAACCAAGTGACGTGTACAACGACGCTTCCATGCTAATTATGCACACCCATAAAACTCAGTTTTGACACCCAGACACGCCTGCGTTCGCAGCACCACTCCCCAGTTCACAAGCACCTTCCCCTGTTACCACCCACAAACGGTACTATCTGTCACTCAAAGTAGCGCTCAGTCTTTGTGCTATGAGCACACGATTCCCGAACGTAGTGACTGGCTTGCGCACGCACACTGAGATGCATACGTATGCGCAGACGGGCGACAATCGCCCATAGTGAGTCCCCTAGTGTACCCCCTGCTATGGCATTATCCCCCAGGCTGGTTCGGCCTGGTGCTGGTTACTCTTATATAGGCGGAACCCAACGTTGTGTTGTTTCTTTTAAACGGGGGGGTTTGCCTCCCCAGCCATTGACCTCACCACACGTCACTGGTTAGTATGCACCTTTGTTCAAGCATCAAATATGCAGGGAAAGCTAGTGACATAAACATTCCTGTGACCCTACAGGTAAACTTCATAACATGGAGAATCAACTGTAGATTCTAGAAGACAGCACACTGGGGGCCTGATTCAGACCCAGTCGCAAGCGCTGTGCACTCGCAACCGGGTCGATGGTGGCCCAGAGCGCATACGCACGACGGAGTCGGCTCCGTCGTGCACATGCGCGAGACCCGGATAGCGACGGGCAATCCGTCGCTCCAGGTCTCGTACCATAGGGGGCGTGCTGTCGATGTTGAGTGACAGCACGCCCCCTTTGGTGGGCGGGTCGGGGGAGTGGCTGCCCAAACGGAGGCGTTCCCATGTGAACGCCTCCGTCTGGGGCCGGCCCCACTGACATCACGAGTGATATCAGTGGGAGAGATTTCGGCTCTGTTAGAGCCGAAATCTCTCTGGGGCTTGTGACAGCGAGACCCTACCACAAGGGTCTCGTCGCAAGCCCGATGGTCGCGATGGGCTTGACCATCACGACCATCTTCCTGGCCGCTCGCTATAGCTGTGGGTGGTCACCCACAGCTATGCGAGCAGCCAGGAGGCCGTTCAAAAAAAAAATAGCCCGGCCCTGATTCAGAGCGAGCGCTCTGTCAGAGCGAGTGGCTCTGAATCAGGCCCTGGGGTCCATGCATAGGGCAGTGAAAAGTCATGTTTAGCAGTAAACAGGGCTTTTCACTGCTTTCGGCAATTCATACAGGGGGTTACCGCGGAGAAGGTTATTCCTTCTCCAGCGGCACCCCAGCTACGTGTATGAAACGCATCACCATACTTTTGTATGGTGAGTGCAATTCATAAAAGAATGGAAAGCTTAGTTTTTCGGTTCTCTGCTGTGTACAGATTTGCCATCTCAGGATGGTGTAATTTGTACATGCGTAACGAAAGAGCAAGGAAATAGCATACTGCCCAGTGCTGGCTCCGCCCCCGTCTGCCCAGCGTCCTTTGCATCAGGTCTGATTTTCAGACGCCGGTGCATTCGCAGTGAGAAACAGACATATTAAGCTAATGATAGTGAGTCTTCTCACTGCTTCCCGGGATCACGGAGAGGCCGTATACTGCACAAAGACGCTGGACAGGTAAGTATACATGAATTGCTACTAAACAATACTATATATTTCATCGATGTGATGCGATATATAGTGACATTTTTCAGTAGCCAATTCATGTTCTTCATGAATAGACCCCACTATGACAACATAGAGAGATGCCACAGTGACAACTTATACTTCCCAACTGTCCAGATTTGTGGACCTCAAAAGTGACAAGATAGAGGTGGGGTTTGGTGGATTGGGGGCCAGGTGAAGATTTTGTTCAGATTTTGCATATCTAAATGTTAGACGATATCATAACCAGTAGTGGTTGCCCAGTGGGAGCTGCAGCGGAGACCAACAATAACAGAGGAGGGGCAGATTAAGACATAACCCTAACTGTACTTCTAAACTTGTTTTTAATATGGGCCGGTGTCTGCCTGGAAGGTAAGCTCCCTGGGGGTCAGCACCATGTATCACAGCCCATGCAGCCGATACAGAGCAATCAGCGTATCCCTCCTGTATCTGCCCCCCCTGCTTCCAGACTCCCATTGGCTAGTTACACAGGAGTCTATGGAGCGGGCAGATACAGGAGGGAGGAACTGATTGCTGTACCAGCTGCAGTCGCTGTGATACATGGTGCTGATCCCGGGGAAGCTTACCTTCCCAGGCAGACAGCCGGCAATATTAGAAACAGTTTTAAAAGGTACAGTTAGGGTTATTTTTTATCTGCAACTGCTATTTTACAACTTTTCTGCAGCGCTTACTGAGCAACCGCCACTGATCACAACTTTAGATAACACATCTACTGTCCCTCCAGTATAGTCATTTATGTAGTACTTAGCCAGTAGCTCTTATTGACACCCCTCCTCAACAGATGGATCCACTAAACCCATTATTCTTAATAGATTATGATAGAGTTTCCCAAACTCAGGGGGTCATTCAGACCCGGTCGCAAGCACCGATGTGCTCGCAACCGGGTCGATGGGTTGTCCTGCAAATGCGCAGCGGCCGCACTGTGCGTGTGCAAGCAACGGAGCGAGAGAGTTTGGTCAAGACCATCGCGGCCATCGGGGCTTGCGACGAGACCCTTGTGGTAGGGTCTCATCTGCCGCAAGCCCCAGAGAACTTTCAGCTCTAATAGAGCCGGAAGCTCTCCCACTGACATCACTGGTGATGTTAGTGGGGCTGCCCCCAAACGGCAGGCGTTCCGTCGGGAATGCATCCGTTTGGCAAGCTGCCCCGCCTACAAAACGGTGCGAGTTGTTGACCACCATCGACAGCCGCCCCTTTTGTAGTAAGCCCCGGAGTGAGAAAATTTCTCTCTCACTTCGTGGCTTGCGCATGCGCAGTGCAGCTGCTGCACGTGCGCACAGCCAAACATCGACCCGCTTGCAAGCGCTCAGGCACTTGCGAGCGGTTCTTAATGAGACCCAAAGTCCAATGGAGGTGTAACTGAGGAACAGAGGTCTAAAGTACTGGAGTGGGTCCTGAGTCCGGAGAGCTGGAGGGTTCACAAACAGTGGGGTGAGTAACGGGGTATAGCAGGGTAGATGCGGGTATCCGTGAACAGACTGTGATGGAGACAGGGCAGGAAACGGAGCACTGCTGGGACTGCAAATATCACACTGAGCTAAGAAGCACAGAGAACTCTCACACAGCTAGCGCTGTGTATACGTTGCATTGGCAACTAGAAGGCATGCTGAACACACTTAAGTACCATAGGAAAGTGCATGATAGGCTGCTGAGTGTACACACAAGATGCTCCAACCTGATTGGCCCATTCAGGTCACATGCCCAAAACCAGGATGGCAGTGCCCAGCAATCCCCAGTGTGGCAGTGCTGCCAGTCTCACCTGTCACCTCATGGCCTGTACCCTTCGGACATCCACGCGTACCTTGCGCCAATCTCTAGACCCCAGCACCCCCACCGGTAGGACCACAAAAAAGCACTGCAAAGGCAGAGACCATGACCCGCCAGGTATAACAACTCTGGTCATGACAGTACCCCTTCCTTTATGAGTTGCCTCCGGACACCTCCCAGGCTTCTCTGGGTTAGAGGCATGGAACTTACAAATGAGGCTATCACAAGCTGAAATGTGTTGGAGCAACTATTCAAGCATACCGCAAAATCCATCTTGGACTGCCAGCAGTGCCCTGGGACACTCATCCCTGCAGCGCATGCACGGAGAGCACGGACGCATGAGCAGCCATCACTAGCCGTGAGCCAAGCACAAGCCGGAAACCACCCCGGACCGAGGTACATTGGTCATCAGCAGCCCACCCGGCGTGGTTAGGGACACACCTCTCGCTGCCGATAAAAGCTCCCTCCTTACAAACCGACCCGTGGTCAGTGCGTTCCGTATACTCTACGCGGCAGGCTCGTCTCTGTGGACACAACCGGCCGGTGTGTACCACGTGCAGCCGCCGCTTGGACACCATTCACCCCGCAGTTGCCCTGCACTCGCCTGGGCAGCTGAGATCGGGTGTTCCCGACTGGACGGACCAGCGGGTGAGTCCAGTGACCTTGGCACCGGGCTTGTGAGTGATTTTCTCGGTGTTCCCCACACACCATCAAATGGGTTGATTTATAGCTGACAAAGTTTACCATTTAACATCTGAGACTATACTAATAACTGTCTAGAGAATTCTCAGATTTATACGAACCAGTTCACCTTCCAGGATACATCTATTGCCGTTCATACTGGAAACTAAGTTGCAACCAAGTAAATGATTCCAGTAGATTACTAAATTGCACATTTTGGGATTTATCTATTGCTGTGCAAATAGAAGTTATCTTGATAAGCATATCCTTTTATAATCAGTGGTACCACTGTTCAGGCAATGTAGAGATTTTATTTGTATGTATATAATTGTCCTTATGTGTTTGTTTATGTGTACCAATTAAATTGTGATTGCTATTTTTATATACATCGGTGGTTGATTTTCTATTTTTCATATACTAATATATTTATCCATCATTGGAGCAATTTCTAGGGTTAATTACTAAGCCCTAGTGTGTTTTTCCTTTTTTTGAGATATTTCTAGTTCTAGATGGTGGCAACCGTCTAACATTTGCTGCTGGTCAATTAACCCTAATTTACCTTGACCACTGTGAGAATCTCTCTTTTCAGCGACAAGGGGAACTATATACTCTTTTGTTTCAGGAGCATGAACATCGTCTGCTTTAGTCCAGCATCATTCTTCTGGGCTGTAACCCTTCTAGTCCAGTAGGTACTGTAAATGTCCATATCAAAAGTGGGAATCCAGGACTTGTTACACTTCGAGTTCTACTCCTTTCTAAGTGCAAACTTTAGGAGGTAAGGGTAGGACATTGAAAAATGTATTGAGAACAAGAGGTTTTAGTAGGGAAATGTGAAACGAATTGGGAATCTTGAGGTAAGAAGGAAGTTTTAGCCGGTAAGCCACAGGGTTAATTACCTCAATGATGGAGAAAGGACCAATGAACCGGGGTGCAAATTTCATGGACGGAACCCTGAGGCGTAGGTTGCGGGTAGAAAGACAGACCTGATCCCCTGCTTGCATCTTGGGAACAGTTCTACGTTTCCTATCTGCCTCTTTTTTATAACGCTGAGAGGTCTTGACGAGAGTTGCATGAACTTGTGTCCAAATCTGAATCAACTGTGGGAACATCATAGGTTGGCAGGTCTTTGAGCTCAGGAACTCTAGGATGGAGACCATAAACCACATAGAATGGTGATTGACTGGATGAGGAATGGTAAGAAGAATTGTGCGCGAATTCTGCCCAAGGGAGAGAGTCAGACCAGTTATCTTGGGATGACAACATATAGATTCTTAAAAAGGTCTCCAGGTCCAGGTTCACCCTCTCTGTAGATCCGTTACTTTGAGGGTGATAGGCTCTAGAGAAATTTTATTTAACTTGCAGAGTAGAACAGACAGAGACCTCCTCAAAATTTGGCCACGAACTGTACTCCACGGTCCGATACGATTTCAGTTGGGAGTCCGTGCAGACGAAATATATGACGTACAAACAACTGAGACAGTTCGGAAGTGTAGGGTAGTTTTTTGAGTGGGACATGATGAACCATCTTGGAGAAGCGGTCGACCACCACCCAGATGGTGGTGTAGCCATTGGAAACCGGCAAGTTTGTCAAGACATCCATGGACAGATGGGTCCAAAGATAAGTTGGAATAGGAAGAGGCACCAGATCTCCGGCAGGAGCTTGTCAAGTTGTTTCATGTTGAGCACACTGGGTGCAAGAGGAAATGAACTCAACCACCTCTGATTTCATGGCGGGCCACCAATAGGAGCATTGCAAAAACTCTAATGTCTTATGAATACCTGTGTGGCCAGCAAAGCGGGTTGAATGAGCCCAAGACAGAAGTTGCTTCCGTAACTCTGGAGCCACAAAGGTTTTCCCAAGAGGAAGTTGGACTTGAATGGTAGCAAAGACCATAGAGTCGAGAACCGGAGTTTCTCTGAGGACTTCCATGTTGTTAAAGTGAAAGAAGATGAAAAACACAACTCCCTAGAATGGGGCACACTTTGCAGATAAAAAATAACTTTTATTCTCATGTTTAAAAGAATGTGGGTAAACTGACAAAACAAATCAAATTATTATATATAAAATAGGGGTGAGCGGGTTCGGATTTCTGAAATCCGAACCCCCCCGAGCCCCCCCGATCCGAGTCCGATCCGAGTCAGGCTCGACTTTTCCCGCCTGACTCGGATCTGAAATCGAGGCAAAACGTCATCATCCCGCCTTCCGAGTCTCGCGGGTTTTGGATCCTATATAAGGTACCCGCGTCGGCGCCATTTTCTCACTCGGCTGTGGACAGTGAAGAGGGAGGGTGGGAGTTAGGGCTGGCTGGGCTGTGTAGTGTAGTGTAGTGTAGTGCTGCTGTTGTCCACTACTTCAAAGTCCATAGGGGCTGGCTGTGTTGTGCTGTGCTGCTGTTGTTAATAGGGGCTGTGTCCACTACTTCAAAGTCCATAGGGGCTGGCTGGACTGTGTTGTGCAGTCAGTTCTCCATAGGGGCTGTGTCCACTCCAAAGTCCTGTGCAGTGTCCAAGTCCTAAAGGGGTGCTGTAGTGTTGTCCAGAGGGTGCTCTGTCCATCAGGGGTGCTCCCCCCAAGTGCTAAAAAAATAATATATTTTCTGTGTTTGTGAATTGTGTGCGCAGTAGCCGCACGTGCATCAACAAAGTAGTGCCAAGCGTGCGCCTGTGTCATAAGTAAAGGGCCGGCTGGCTTGACCGTTAAAGGGTGCTGTAACCCCCAAAGTACACTCCAAACCAAATAACAAAATATTTTTTCTGTGTTTGTGAATTGTGTGCGCAGTAGCCGCACGTGCATCAACAAAGTAGTGCCAAGCATGCGCCTGTGTCATAAGTAAAGGGCCGGCTGGCTTGACCGTTAAAGGGTGCTGTAACCCCCAAAGTACACTCCAGTCCAAACCCAAAAAAAAATATTTTCTGTGTTTGTGAATTGTGTGAGCAGTAGCCGCACGTGCATCAACAAAGTAGTGCCAAGCGTGCGCCTGTGTCATAAGTAAAGGGCCGGCTGGCTTGACCGTTAAAGGGTGCTCTAACCCCCAAAGTACACTCCAGTCCAAACCAAAAAAAAAATTATTTTCTGTGTTTGTGAATTATGTGCGCAGTAGCCGCACGTGCATCAACAAAGTAGTGCCAAGCGTGCACCTGTGTCATAAGTAAAGGGCCGGCTGGCTTGACCGTTAAAGGGTGCTGTAACCCCCAAAGTACACTCCAGTCCAAACCAAAAAAAAATATATTTTCTGTGTTTGTGAATTGTGTGCGCAGTAGCCGCACGTGCATCAACAAAGTAGTGCCAAGCGTGCGCCTGTGTCATAAGTAAAGGGCCGGCTGGCTTGACCGTTAAAGGGTGCTGTAACCCCCAAAGTACACTCCAGTCCAAACCAAAAAAATAATTATTTTCTGTGTTTGTGACTTGTGTGCACTGTGGCTGCACGTGCATCAACAAAAGAGCAGCGCCAAGCGTGCGCCTGTGTCCCATAAGTAAAGGGCCGGCTGGCTCATTTCTTAAAGGGTGGTGTAACCCACAAAGTGCACTACTCTCCAGCAAAAATAAAAAAATATTTTCTGTGTTTGTGTGCGCTTTAGCCACATGTATATATCAATATAACATAAATGGAGGACCAAACTTTCTCCGATAAAAATAAAATAGGGAAAGATCAAGAACCACTTCCTCCTAGTGCTGTTGCTGCTGCTGGGAGTTGTTCATCATCCCAGAGAGGAAGTAGGAACATCACTACTTTTACTAAACAATTGACCCTCCAACAGTCCCTAGCGATGAGGATGAAGTACGACAGCAGTCATCCTGAAGCAAAACGTATAACTGAGGCCTTGACTGCTATGTTGGTGTTAGATGTGCGTCCGGTATCCGCCATTAGTGCAGTGGGATTTAGACAATTGATGGAGGTAGTGTGTCCCCGGTTCCAAATCCCGTCTAGATTCCACCTGCATCCTCAAAGCAGCAGCGACAAGCGTGCGTCTGTCTGTTAAAGGATGGTGACACCCTCAAAGTGTGCTACACAAACAATAAAAATATTCTTCTTCTTTTTTCTGTCTTTGTGAAATGTGTGGGCTGTAGCCGCACCTGCATCCTTAAAGCAGCAGCGACAAGCGTGCGTCTGTCTGTTAAAGGGTGGTGACACCCTCAAAGTGTGCTACACAAACAATAAAAATATTGTTCTTTTTATTTCTGTCTTTGTGAAATGTGTGGACTGTAGCCGCACCTGCATCCTTAAAGCAGCAGCGACAAGCGTGCGTCTGTCTGTTAAAGGGTGGTGACACCCTCAAAGTGTGCTACACAAACAATAAAAATATTCTTCTTCTTTTTTCTGTCTTTGTGAATTGTGTGGGCTGTAGCCGCACTTGCATCCTCAAAGCAGCAGCGACAAGCGTGCGTCTGTCTGTTAAAGGGTGGTGACACCCTCAAAGTGTGCTACACAAACAATAAAAATATTCTTCTTCTTTTTTCTGTCTTTGTGAATTGTGTGGGCTGTAGCCGCACTTGCATCCTCAAAGCAGCAGCGACAAGCGTGCGTCTGTCTGTTAAAGGGTGGTGACACCCTCAAAGTGTGCTACACAAACAATAAAAATATTCTTCTTCTTTTTTCTGTCTTTGTGAAATGTGTGGGCTGTAGCCGCACCTGCATCCTTAAAGCAGCAGCGACAAGCGTGCGTCTGTCTGTTAAAGGGTGGTGACACCCTCAAAGTGTGCTACACAAACAATAAAAATATTGTTCTTTTTATTTCTGTCTTTGTGAAATGTGTGGACTGTAGCCGCACCTGCATCCTTAAAGCAGCAGCGACAAGCGTGCGTCTGTCTGTTAAAGGGTGGTGACACCCTCAAAGTGTGCTACACAAACAATAAAAATATTCTTCTTCTTTTTTCTGTCTTTGTGAATTGTGTGGGCTGTAGACGCACTTGCATCCTCAAAGCAGCAGTGACAAGCGTGCGTCTGTCTGTTAAAGGGTGGTGACACCCTCAAAGTGTGCTACACAAACAATAAAAATATTCTTCTTCTTTTTTCTGTCTTTGTGAATTGTGTGGGCTGTAGCCGCACTTGCATCCTCAAAGCAGCAGCGACAAGCGTGCGTCTGTCTGTTAAAGGGTGGTGTAACCCTCAAAGTGCTCCAAAAAATCAAAAACTATTTTTTTAATGTGTTTGTGACTTGTGTGCAATGTAGCCGCACTTGCATCCTCAAAGCAGCAGCGACAAGCGTGCGTCTGTCTGTTAAAGGGTGGTGACACCCTCAAAGTGTGCTACACAAACAATAAAAATATTCTTCTTCTTTTTTCTGTCTTTGTGAATTGTGTGGGCTGTAGCCGCACTTGCATCCTCAAAGCAGCAGCGACAAGCGTGCGTCTGTCTGTTAAAGGGTGGTGTAACCCTCAAAGTGCTCCAAAAAATCAAAAACTATTTTTTTAATGTGTTTGTGACTTGTGTGCAATGTAGCCGCACTTGCATCCTCAAAGCAGCAGCGACAAGCGTGCGTCTGTCTGTTAAAGGGTGGTGACACCCTCAAAGTGTGCTACACAAACAATAAAAATATTCTTCTTCTTTTTTCTGTCTTTGTGAATTGTGTGGGCTGTAGCCGCACTTGCATCCTCAAAGCAGCAGCGACAAGCGTGCGTCTGTCTGTTAAAGGGTGGTGACACCCTCAAAGTGTGCTACACAAACAATAAAAATATTCTTCTTCTTTTTTCTGTCTTTGTGAATTGTGTGGGCTGTAGCCGCACTTGCATCCTCAAAGCAGCAGCGACAAGCGTGCGTCTGTCTGTTAAAGGATTACATCGGTGACAGCATCCAAGTAGGCATGTCAGACAGTCCGTACCTGTACTGGCAGGAAAAAGAAGCAATTTGGAGGTCCCTGTACAAACTGGCTCTATTTTACCTGAGTTGCCCCCCCTCCAGCGTGTACTCCGAAAGAGTGTTTAGTGCAGCCGGGAACCTTGTCAGCGAAAGGCGTAGGAGGTTGCTTCCACAAAATGTGGAGAAGATGATGTTCATAAAATGAATTATCAACTCTTCCAGGGAGACCAGCCTCCAGAACGTACAGAGGGACCTGTGGTTGTGGATTCCAGCGGGGACGAATTAATACTCTGTGAGGATGAGGATGTACACAACACTGAAGAGGGTGAGGAATCAGTGGATGAGGAGGATGAGGACGACATCTTGCCTCCGTAGAGCCAGTTTGTGCAGGGACAGATTAATTGCCAGCTTGTTTTGTGGGGGCCCAAACGAACCAATCATTTCAGCCACAGTCGTGTGGCAGACCCTGGCGCTGAAATGTTTGGTTTGTTAAAGTGTGCATGTCCTGTTTATACAACATAAGGGTGGGTGGGAGGGCCCAAGGACAAAACTCTTTTTTTTCTTTGCATTATGTATAGTTTGGGGCCTAGTTTTTCAAACTGCCATCCTGTCTGCCACTGCAGTGTCACTCCTAGATGGGTCACGTGTTTGTGCCGCCCACTCGTATCTCTTAGCATAGTCATCCAGCTACCTCGGTGCAACCTTTTGGACATAAAAACACTATTGTGAGGTGTGAGGTGTTCAGAATAGACTGGAAATGAGTGGAAATTAAGGTTATTGAGGTTAATAATAGCATAGGAGCAGAAAAACCCACAAATTCTGTGATTTTAGCTGTTTTTATGCTTTTTTTAAAAAAAATACAGATCCAAAACACAAAACCCAGAACCCAAAACACGGAAGGGTGGTTTTGGCAAAACCAATCCAGATCCAAAACACGAAGAAAGATCCAGATCCAAAACCAAAACACAAAACACGAAAAGTGGCCGGTGCACACCCCTAATATAAAAGAATGATGAAGTAAACTGAGAACTTCAAATATAAGTTCAGCCCTTGAAAAAACTATCAATAAATCAACCAGCATATGAAGAAAAAATCAAGAATCAAATGGAGCATGGGTCAATCACATCTGATAGCATTGAACATGATACTATCAGTCTATCAAATTTATAAAGAAATAAATAACTGTATCGAGTAGTGGAGAAAAAATAAATACAATAAAAATAATCTCACAATTGATAATTAGTGTCAACAAGTGCTCATATCACATCACAATTATTATTATTATTATTATTATTATTATTAACAGTTTCTTATATAGCGCAGCATATTCCATTGCGCTTTACAATTGTAAGCATTAATAGAACAAAACTGGGTAATAACAGACAGATATATAGGTAGGAAGGCCCTGCTCGCAAATTTACAATCTATAGGGATTATAAACAAAGAACCATATAAAGTGCAAATGCAAATAAATAAATGACTGACAAATAATCCCACAGAATAAAAAAAATTCATTACAAGTGCTCAAATCAATCCAGCAACCCACAAGAAGAAACATTATTATTTTTTTCTAAATCACATATAATATAATTAAATAATAAATCTCAGCAATATTTATATGTTATGCTGGAAGATGGTTCAGTGTATAGGGCATATCATACAAAATATTAGACAAAATATAAAGTGCAATAATAAGAAACATGTATACCACTTGTTTGAACAATTTGAAAAGCAACCAATTTTGACAATTAATGAATAATAATGTTAATAATAAAGTGCTTCGTGCTAATGCAGAAATGTTTCTCAAACATTCACCTGCTAAAAAACGGATAAAGCAGCCTGTGACAGTAATTACCAGATGGGACCCTTATTCACCCGCGCACGCAGGGGGAATTTCCGAGTCCCAGTATTTTTTTTTTTTTAATGCAGGTGCCATAGTATTCTACTGCTGGGGGGGGGGGTGTAGCAGAGAGATGAGAGGTACGGGCAGCGGAGCAGCCTCAGACTCCTGATGATTAACTCCTTGGATGCAGGAAGGAAGTCACTTGTACAGAGAGGTGTGTGTGCTGCTGTGAGTGACAAGGTGTGTGTGAGGGTGTGTGTGCTTCTGTGTGTGTGGCTGTGTGTGACAGGGTGTGTGTGGCTGTGTGTGACAGGGTGTGTGTGCTTCTGTGTGTGTGACAGGGAGTGTGTGCTGCTGCTATGTGTGTGACAGGGTGTGTGTGCCACTGCTGTGTGTGACAGGGTGTGTGCTTCTGTGTGTGACAGGGTGTGTGCTGCTGCCATATGTGACATAGTGTGTGTGATTCTGCCGTGTGTGACACAGTGTGTGTGCTGCTGCCGTGTGTGACAGGGTGTGTGCTGCTGCCGTGTGTGACACAGTGTGTGTGCTGCTGCCGTGTGTGACAGGGTGTGTGCTGCTGACGTGTGTGACACAGTGTGTGTGCTGCTGCCGTGTGTGACAGGGTGTGTGCTGCTGACGTGTGTGACACAGTGTGTGTGCTGCTGCCGTGTGTGACAGGGTGTGTGCTGCTGACGTGTGTGACACAGTGTGTGTGCTGCTGCCGTGTGTGACAGGGTGTGTGCTGCTGACGTGTGTGACACAGTGTGTGTGCTGCTGCTGTATGTGACAGAGGAAAGAATTAATGGGGAATATTATTGATTTGTTGTTTATGTGCTATAAAAGCCTCTTGCTTGGAGTCCCAGTTAGCCACTATCTCAGATTATGTGCTGCTGGGGATACAATATATACAGCATATATATATTTGCTTTTTAAAAAGAAAAAAAAATCAACAGTTTGGAAACCCCCCTTTAAAATTCCTGCGTTTGCCCCTGCTTATTGGAGCTTAATATGCTGATAATTAGAAAAAAATCACATGTATAGGTGAATATTCACATGGGCAAGACAGAAGATATATAACAAAAGAGGTACTGCATGTAACTGAGTGTCTAAACATTAAACTTTTTACTCGTATATGGGAGATAAAGAATATCACCCATAATTGAAGATCTGCAGGCAGGTCCGTCAAGAGCCCCTGTACAAAAAGGGGCGTGGCCTAAAAGCGGGATAAGTGGCCACGCCCCCTTAGGTAATAAAAAAAGGTTTTGTTGCGCACTGGCGAGGGGGGAGGGGCGCAGTGAGCCCCCTCAGCCCGGCGCATAACCAGTGAGGGGCGCTATCAGCTTCATTGCTCCCCCCACAGGCATACTGTAGGAGACTGCTGTGGCTGCTTCTTAGCAGCCGCAAGCAGTCTCCAGGGCAGCCCAGCACACAGCAGCGTGTGCTGGGCTGCTGTGTGATGTAAGAGGGGGGGGAGCGGTGCTGGGCCCCTCCAGCAAGCCCGGGACCAGGCAATTTGTACCCGCTCCCCCCCTTCTCGGCGCCCCTGTCTGCAGGTAATGCATCCTAGACACCGGTGGTACCCATTTTTTGGGGTCAAGAAATGTTTGGGCTTGTTCTTGTATTTTAACTGGGCCACGTCTAACTTGACCAATCTATCCTTCAAGTTACGTAACCTCGTGTAACACGGCATAATCCGAAATTAAGCAAGACTGGAAATTCCTCATCGGTGCTGACAACAAAATAGTCAAGAAATTATGGCCAGTTGTCAGCACCGATTAGGAATTACCAAGCTTGTTTAATTCTCGGATTATGCCATGTTACACAAGGCATGGGCTGAGCCTTATTGTGAGTCAGAGACGGGGGTGATGGTGGATGCAGTCGAGTCGTGTCTGAGTTGCACCGCGCATACATCCCGATGGTGTGTGTACAGATGCGCAGTACAGATTCAGACGCACGCACAAAGAAGTGCCTCAAAAGTGTGTTGGGCGTTGTGGTTACAGGGGATTAGCTAATTAGAAGCAGAAATGTGCGTGTTATTGGAGTAACACAGGAGTGTTGCTGAAAGTGGTTGTTGTGTGCAGAGACGCTGAGTCGCTCACATTGGAGGCCAAACTTAAATGGATGATCTGCACCTAGCAGATGGTGAGACTGATGATAGCATCTATAGATGCACCAAGATGTACTGAAGCATCTGTAGACGCTAAAAGTGGGAGTCTCAGACCTTGCACATTCAGACACACAGCTGTGCACCATGCAAGGGGTTTGTAGCGACATTAGCATAAGGTTACAGATGTGACTGCAGCAAAGGACACACAGACGGGCACTGCAGTATCAAAAGCAGAATCAGGCTCTATGAGAAAATACAAAATAAAATGATTCCCTGAGTCTAATGTAGATCTTTAAGGCGCTATTTAATTCTTGATTTTTCCAAACAAATATCCGATTTTCTTGAGGAATAAAGTTTTTAATAACTACTGTTTTCAAGTTATCTTAAAGTTTAAATTCCTAATACATACAGTACGTACAATAGTCCAGTGCATCAAATTAAACTCCAAACCGTGTAGACTCCAAGTGAAGAGCTAAGCCAGTGGTTCCCAAACTTTATTGAACCAGGGCACCCTAGAGTATCAGCATTGTTTTCATTGCACCCCATACCCAAAAAATTGTTATTGAGAAATTCAGAAATGTACTAAAGAAGTAAAGTGAAGTAAAGTATGCTGACTTGTCATCCTTAGGTTTAGTTATGTGGTGGGGACAGGTTTGTGCTTCTGTTTGTCCACATATTTACATCCCATTGACCATAAATAATTTGATTTGGTGCTGGACCACCAACCTGAGGCACCCCTGCAAGTGTACCAAGACACCCCAAGGTGCCACGGCGCACAGTTTTGGAATCACTGAGCTAAGCCATTACCAGCAGTCACAAACCAGAATCAGCAGACCCGCAGGAGAACAAACACATCTGTTGCTGAATACAAGGCCTCTTATAATAATATTTCCTGCCCCCACAACCAATCAAGGTATTGTAGATAAAATTAATGGCCATACTATATATAAGTCATTAGCTATGGTTAGGATTAGTTAAATATGGAGACAGATATCAAGGTGTACATTTATAAAGTTGGGGGGTTGAAAACCCTGCATATTGAGGCAGCAAACCACTGAATTTATTATATATTATATATTTTTTTAGTAAACTTCTTTGATGTCTATCTGATTTATAGTGTTTTTTCTGGGTCACTCTACATACACTTTACAGTACTTTATACATTTAATTAATTTCCATTGTATAAAAAAAATGGGATGTAGTTAATTTAACGGCGTCTGGAATGCTGGCCGCCAAGGTCCCGATGTGGAAAGCCCGCCTTTGAATTAAAGATAGGCATCTAAATCCCGACGCCTATCTTTAGCCCAACAGCAACCATGCTGAACAAAGGTAATCGGGCTATGTTAGGTGTTAGCTGTGGGGGGGGAAGGGTTAGGTTTAGGGATCCCCAGGGAGGGTTAGAGTTAGGTTAGGGAAAGGGGGGGTTAGGGTTAGGCAGCACTGGGGGGAGGTTAGGGCTAGGCACCCCCCCGGGTGGGTTAGGTTTAGGGTGTGGGAAGGGGGGTGGTTAGGGTTAGGCACCACCAGGGGGGAGGTTAGGGTTAGGCACCACCAGGGGGAGGTTAGGGTTAGGCTCCTCTAAGGGATGGTTAGGGGGGGGGGACAGAGGATGGCTAGGGTATTTACCAGCCCCAGTCAGGATGTAGAGCGTTCGGGTTTCCGGCATCGGTATTTCATCCAGCAGCTAATCAGCCGCCAACATTACATACCGATTACTGAAAAAATTATTTAAAAAAATTATTTAAAGGAATCCAAGAAAGTTAAAGGGGTAGCAGAAAAAGAAAGAGAAAATAAAAGAAGAAAATTACTAGAAGATACTAGTCAGTGTGTTAAGTTGGATCGTTTTACTGTAAAACAAGGAGGAGTGACCGCCATCAATTGGCCCTGTTGCTGCTTCATTGTTTGGACATTCTGAATCTGAAACTCCAAGTAGCTCCTCAACTCTTGGATATCTGTGTGCATCCTGATAAACCAGGCCAATCAACAGATCATAGTAACATGATGTTATCTGTAGGCTCTGCTGTGCTTGTAATGGGGAGTGGGGAGAATACTGAAAGTTCTGCCAGGTCAGTAAATGTACATGTAGTGTGGATAATGTTGAGACTGTTTATAATCTCTTTGCAAGACTACGGGTGAATGAGAGACCATTATTCTTTCAAAAACACCCTATTCAACCATTTGATAGCCCGAATTTGCCATTTGTACTTAAAAAAGAGAATAGATATTTCACATCGTTTTTGGATTACTTATGACCAAGGTTCAAATGCTCTATATTGTTCTGTATGTTTAGCATATAGCAAAGATACAGAAAGCAATGCATTCATTGTAGGTATGAAGTCATGGTCACATGTTTATCAAAGAATTGATGAACACGAAAATGCTAAGCATCACAATAACTGTGCTGAGGCACATATGTACAGTGTAATGCACAAAGATGTTGGACAGCTGATATTCTCTGTACAAAAAAAACCCGTAGAGAATGGGTCATAGGTAACAGAAAAATTGTGGAACGAGTGATTGATGTGATAAAGCTTATTGGTAAACGAGGTCTGAGCTACCAAGTTAAGACTGCAGAAGCTGTGTATACCTTGGATGATCCTGTTTTAGATCATGGTAACTTTCTCGAGCTAATTATTCTACTTAGTAAGTATGACCCACTAAGGGCTGTCAAGAGCCAGGTCGGGCCCTGGTGAAGGAGGCGTGGCCTAGTTGCAGGGGTGGCTACACCCCCTTAAGAAAAGAACCCAGAAAAAAACATTATGCATAGCTGCAGCATGGGGAGGGGGGCGCTGTGAGGCCCTCAGTCCAGCGCATATCGAAGGGGGGGTGCACGATCAGGAAGATCGCTCCCCCCACATACATAGGAGACTGTTGCTACAGCAGCAAGCAGTCTCCCTTTGCAGCCCAGCACACAGCAGCATGTGCTGGACTGCTCAGCTGACAGGGAGGAGGGTGGCTGCGTCAGATCCGGGCCCCCGCTGGGCCCCTCCAGCAAGCTCGGGCCTGGGTAATTAGTCCCCTCCCACCCTCTCGGCGCCCCTGGACCCACTGCTGAAAACCCATCTTGATAAAGTTATTAGAAGCAGTCAAAAAGCACATAATTCGGACAGCAAAGGCAGAGGAAACCTTGTGACATTTCTATCAAAGACCACAGAGAACCAGATCATAGTTGCTGTTTCATCTTTGCTGAAACAGTTTATTTCTAATGAAGTCCAAGAAGCTAGAATGTACATCAACATTTAGACACTACCCAGGACATTTCTGTGGAAGACCAGTGCTCTGTGATTATTCATTACGTCATTGATCAATAACATGAGCGACTTCTGTCTTTAGTCAGCTGCACAGGCTCTTCTGGTAAGGGATTTTTGGAATTATTTACAAACGTTCTGGGAGAAAATGGCTTAGATATTACAAAGTATGTGGCAAATGCAACAGATTGTGCAGCAAATATGCAGGGCACATACATTTCTGCTTGGCTGTCACACGCCGCTCTGGAGACCCCAGAATCAGACCCCGCCGCTTACCTTTGCGGGCGCTGACCCGCGCTGTCTTCCGGCTCTCACGCCGTCCTCTTCTCTCAGGGCGGTCTTCTCTGTTCTCCTCTGGAGGGTCCCGCTGCTGTGCTGCTTCCTCGCCGGCTCCTGCTGATCGCTGGTCCCCGCTGGTTTCTTCCTAGAAGCGCTGTCCTCCGGTACATGGGCGTGGCCACCTTGGATTGCCAATGTGACTCCACTTCCACCAATGAGGAATCTTCTCCTTCTCTCTCAGCCTGTCAGCTCTCAGCGTCCACTATAAAAGGATCCCCAATGCTGACACAAGTTGCCAGTGCAGCTACTTTCTTAGTTCTACTAAGTGAGCCTTCTCACTGTGCTCTGAAGGTGTTTCCTGCTAGTATTCACCTCTCAGCTACCAACGCCTACCCCCAGCTATCCAGCCGCTCCACGTAGCCACCCAGCTACCAACGTCTCCACACGGCTATCCAGCCACTCCACGTAGCCACTCAGCTACCAACGCCTACCCACGGCTATCCAGCCGCTCCACGTAGCCACTCAGCTACCAATGCCTACCCACGGCTATCCAGCCGCTCCACGTAGCCATTCAGCTACCAACGCCTACCCACAGCTATCCAGCCGCTCCACGTAGCCACCCAGCTACCAACGTCTCCACACGGCTATCCAGCCGCTCCACGTAGCCACTCAGCTACCAACATCTACCCACGGCTATCCAGCCGCTCCACGTAGCTTCCAAGTTACCACGCTACTTCTACAGTCCTCAAACTCCTATCAGTTCGCTGCACTCTCTCATGCGGAGAAACTTTATTAAGCCAAGTCTCCTCCAGCGAGCGTCTGCGCCAAGTAATACAGGTCCAAGGCCCAGTCCGGGAACACAGCTTCCAAATCCCACGATTGTGACAGTTTGCACTGGCCAGATGGACTCGGCAAGTGGTCAAGGATCTGGGGTAGATCCCTCGCAGGATGTACTATCTCGTCTGGAAAGACAGGAAACCTCTCAGGCCCAGTTGATCCAGTTCATCCAAGATATGTCATCACGCTTGGACAACATTCAGTCCTTATTGGCTCATCCTGCTCCCGCTGGCTCCCAAGCCGCCTCTCCTCCTGTTGTGTCACCTGCTCCCCCACTTCTACCTCCTGCTCGTCTTCAGCTTTCCCCTCCGAGCAAGTTCAATGGCAACCCCAAATTATGCAGGGGTTTTTTAAACCAATGCGAAATCCAGTTCGAGCTACAATCCGCCAATTTTCCGACAGCCAGAACCAGGGTGGCATATATCATCTCTCTGCTCTCTGGCAAAGCACTCGACTGGGTCTCGCCCCTTTGGGAGAAGTCGGATCCTCTGCTCTCCAACTATTCCGAATTCATTTCCACATTTCGCAAGGTCTTTGACGAACCTGGAAGAACCACTTCCGCATCAGCTGATATTCTACGCCTCCGTCAGGGTAGCAGGACCGTCGGTCAATATGTAGTCCAGTTCCAAACTCTGGCCTCAGAACTCAATTGGAACGAGGATGCTCTCATCGCTGCCTTCTGGAGTGGTCTTTCAGAAAGACTCAAAGACGACTTAGCTTCCCGTGACCTCCCAACCAACTTGTATGATTTAATTTCCCTTTGCAACAAGGTGGATCTTCGTCACAGGGAGCGTGCCTTGGAAAGAGGCAGACTAGATCGCGGAAGGCCACGTCCAGCTTCCCTTTTACCCTCTCCTCCTATGGGCGAGGAACCGATGCAGGTCAACCGCTGTCGTCTATCAGCTGAGGAACGACAGAAAAGGCAGAGACAGAACCTCTGTATGTACTGCGGATCTCCTCAACATTTAGTTAGATCCTGTCCCATCTGTCCAATTCGTCCGGGAAACACCTCCTCCTAACTTATGATAGAGAGGTTAAGTTAGGAGTTGCCATCGAATCACATAGGAAGTCTGATTCCACCATCCAGGCTCAGTTAAAGCTTCCTCGAGGTTCCAAAGCTGTATTAGCTCTTCTGGATTCTGGAGCAGCAGAGAACTTTGTCACTACGGACTTTGCCCAGAAACATCAAATCCCCATAGAAGCGTTGCCTCGAGTCATCACTTTAACTGCCATCGATGGTAGTCACATTACTAGTGGAACCATCACACATCGTACAGCACCACTTAGACTTACCATTGGGGTGCTTCATACCGAACAACTGTCCTTCCTAGTGATTCCCAAAGCCTCTCATTCTTTAGTCCTCGGGCTACCCTGGCTACAGAGACATTCACCACAAATTGATTGGACCACCATGCAAATAACCTCTTGGGGTTCCAATTGTTTCAAAGGCTGCCTTCAGCGGGTAGTACCTGTCCGATCTTCTGTCATACAGGATTCTATAGACCTGCCCAAAGCTTATGATGGGTTTTCGGACGTCTTCAGCAAACAGAGCGCAGATCTATTACCTCCCCATCGTGATTGGGACTGTCCCATAGATCTGATTCCCGGGAAGAATCCTCCTAGAGGCCGAACCTACCCTCTATCTCTCCCTGAGACTCAAGCTATGTCGGAGTATATTAAAGAAAACTTATGTAAAGGCTTCATTCGACCTTCCACGTCTCCAGCCGGGGCTGGATTTTTCTTCGTAAAAAAGAAAGATGGTGGGCTGCGCCCATGTATTGACTACCGGGGTCTTAATTAAATAACTATTAAGAATCGCTACCCTCTTCCTCTCATAACAGAGTTATTCGATAGAGTCAAGGGAGCCACAGTTTTTACCAAACTCGATCTAAGAGGGGCCTATAATTTAATTCGTATCCGTCCAGGCGATGAATGGAAAACGGCCTTCAACACCAGGGATGGGCACTACGAATATCTCGTTATGCCCTTCGGCCTCTGTAATGCTCCAGCCGTCTTCCAGTTTTTCGTCAACGAAATCTTCCGGGATCTTTTGTACAAGTCCGTGGTCGTTTACTTGGACGACATTTTGATTTTTTCTCAAGACCTCCAAACTCATCGAGACCAGGTGAAAGAGGTCCTTCTGAGATTGCGGTCCAATCAACTTTTTTGCAAATTAGAGAAGTGTCTGTTTGAAGTCTCAAGTGTACCATTCCTGGGGTACATCATCTCCGGGACAGGCCTTCAAATGGATTCTTCAAAATTGCAAGCCATTCTTGATTGGTCTCTTCCTTCTTCCTTAAAATCCATACAAAGGTTCCTAGGATTTGCCAACTATTACCGCAAGTTTGTGAAAGGTTTTTCAACACTGGTAGCTCCTATTACAGCCCTTACCCGTAAGGGAGCCGGTCCAACTAAGTGGCCCGTCGAAGCTACCTCAGCATTTCAACTCCTTAAGCAAGCCTTCATCTCCACTCCCATCTTAAAGCAACCGGATTCCACCCGGCCATTTATCCTGGAAGTGGACGCATCCTCCGAAGGTGTCGGTGCTGTACTCTCCCAGCGATTTGAAAATGAAAAACTTCATCCCTGTGGCTTCTTTTCCCAGAAATTTTTGCCTGCAGAAAAGAACTACACCATCGGAGATCAAGAGTTACTCGCCATGAAACTAGCCCTCGAAGAATGGCGATATCTTCTAGAAGGAGCTCACTACCCCATTACCATTTTTACAGACCACAAGAACCTGCTTTATCTTAAATCTGCAAATTGCTTGAACCCTCGTCAAGCCCGGTGGGCCATGTTTTTCTCCAGATTTAACTTCAAACTCTCCTATCATCCCGGCTCACAAAATCTCAAAGCCGACGCACTCTCCCGTTCCATGACAAGCGACCCTGATCTACCCATGGAACAGCCCCAACCAATCCTGAATCCAGCTTTCTTCGCCTCTACCAAATTATCTTCTATACCCCCGGTTGGGAAGACTTTCGTCGCTCCAGAACTCCGCAAGAGGTTACTGCATTGGGCCCATGCTTCCCGGTTCTCTGGTCATTTGGGTATGGATAAAACCCTTGAGTTCATACAGCGGTCCTATTGGTGGCCTTCGATGAAAAAGGACATCAGGTCTTATGTCTCATCATGCATCAAATGTGCCCAACACAAAATACCTCGGCGGGTTCCACACGGTCAACTCCAGCCTCTTGCAATTCCATTTAAGCCATGGACTCACTTCTCTATGGATTTCATCTCTGATCTTCCACCATCTCGGGGTCACAACACAATTTGGGTTATCGTGGATCGCTTTTCTAAAATGGCTCATTTTGTACCTCTTACTGGGCTTCCGTCTGCACCTCTACTCACCCAGAGTTTTATAAAAGAGATCTTCAAGCTCCACGGACTTCCTCAAGAGATCATCTCCGACAGGGGAGTACAGTTTGTAGCGAAGTTTTGGAGGTCACTCTGCTCAGCCCTTCAATTAAAACTCAAATTTTCTACCGCTTATCACCCCCAGACCAATGGTCAGACCGAAAGGGTCAATCAAGACCTGGAACAGTTCCTACGCACTTTTGTCTCCTCCTCCCAAGATGACTGGATTGAACTTCTTCCTTGGGCCGAATTTGCTCACAATAATCATTTTTTTACAGTTTTTGGTCATCATCCTCGATGCCAGATTTCCCTCTTCTTCCAACATTAGATGTGCCCGCGGCCAAGATGTCTCTTCAACGGTTCTCCAACATCTGGGAAAAGGTTCGTTCCTCTCTGACTAAAACCTCAGCTCGGTACAAGAGATTTGCTGACCGCCAAAGACGAGCGGTTCCCAATTTCCAACCTGGGGATATGGTCTGGCTCTCTACCCGAAACCTAAGACTCCGAGTTCCCTCAATGAAATTTGCCCCGCGGTACATTGGTCCATTCCCAATCGTCAAAGTTTTGAATCCTGTGGCCTACAAGCTAAAACTTCCTCCATTTCTTCGCATTCCAAGTTCTTTCCATATTTCTCTTCTTAAACCACTGGTCTTAAACCGATTTCAGAAGGTCCTTCCCAAAGCTTCTAGTGTTCAAACACAACAAGGAGAAGAGTTCGAAGTTGACAGAATCTTAGATTCCCGTTGTCGATACAATCATCTTCAATACCTCATCGACTGGAAAAATTATGGTCCGGAAGAACGAATCTGGATAAATGCCTCCGATGTCCATGCGCCCCGTCTGGTCAAACCGTTCCATATGAAATTTCCTCATAAACCAAGGAAGTGTCCGGTGGCCACTCTTGAAGAAGGGAGTACTGTCACACGCCGCTCTGGAGACCCCAGAATCAGACCCCGCCGCTTACCTTTGCGGGCGCTGACCCACGCTGTCTTCCGGCTCCCGCGCCGTACTCCTCTCTCAGGCCGGTCTTCTCTGTTCTCCTCTGGAGGGTCCCGCTGCTGTGCTGCTTCCTCGCCGGCTCCTGCTGATTGCTAGTCCCCGCTCGTTTCTTCCTAGAAGCGCTGTCCTCCGGTCCATGGGCGCGGCCATCTTGGATTGCCCATGTGACTCCACTTCCACCAATGAGGAATCTTCTCCTTCTCTCTCAGCCTGTCAGCTCTCAGCGTCCACTATAAAAGGATCCCCAATGCTGACACAAGTTGCCAGTGCAACTACTTTCTTAGTTCTACTAAGTGAGCCTTCCCACTGTGCTCTGAAGGTGTTTCCTGCTAGTATTCACCTCTCAGCTACCAACGTCTCCACACGGCTATCCAGCCACTCCACGTAGCCACCCAGCTACCAACGTCTCCACACGGCTATCCAGCCACTCCACGTAGCCACTCAGCTACCAACGCCTACCCACGGCTATCCAGCCGCTCCACATAGCCACTCAGCTACCAACGCCTACCCACGGCTATCCAGCCGCTCCACGTAGCCACACAGCTACCGATGCCTACCCACGGCTATCCAGCCGCTCCACGTTGCCACCCAGCTACCAAAGTCTCCACACGGCTATCCAGCCGCTCCACGTAGCCACTCAGCTACCAACATCTACCCACGGCTATCCAGCCGCTCCATGTAGCCACTCAGCTACCAACGTCTACCCACGGCTATCCAGCCGCTCCACGTAGCCACTCAGCTACCAACGTCTACCCACGGCTATCCAGCCGCTCCACGTAGCCACTCAGCTACCAACGTCTACCCACGGCTATCCAGCCGCTCCACGTAGACACCCAGCTACCAACATCTACCCACGGCTATCCAGCCGCTCCACGTAGCCATTCAGCTACCAACGTCTACCCACAGCTATCCAGCTGCTCCACGTAGCCACCCAGCTACCAACATCTACCCACGGCTATCCAGCCACTCCACGTAGCCACCCAGCTACCAACATCTACCCACGGCTATCCTGCCGCTCCACGTAGCTTCCAAGTTACCACGCTACTTCTACATTCCTCAAACTCCTACCAGTTCGCTGCACCCTCTCATGCGGAGAAACTTTATTAAGCCAAGTCTCCTCCAGCGAGCGTCTGTGCCAAGTAATACAGGTCCAAGGCCCAGTCCGGGAACACAGCTTCCAAATCCCATGATTGTGACATTGGCTAGGAAAAGAGTCACCAAATCAAGTTCATGTGTGATGCTACAGTCACATTTTAAACCTGGTTACTGGTGATGCAACATATTCTCCATATTCCCCCTTAGCTGCAGCATCACTCTTCTCCTTGCATAATGCAGTTGGTGCCTTTTTCAGGGAGTTATATATCCGTATGGACATACTGGAAAGCTTAATGTCTGATAAAATTGGAAACTAAGTGTGATTACAGAATATAGGCCAGACACGTTGGTGGGCTAAAGATGCGGCTTTATCCAAAATATTTGGTACCTACAAAAGCACTCTTTGTTGATGTCATACCAGCCTTGACCAATGTTGAAGAGTCAGAGAAATTTGCACCTGATCTACATGCCAAAGCCTAATCACAAAAAGAAGCCCTCTTCAAATATGAAACCATCATGATTGCGTTTATGTATTTACGAATATTTCACATAATAACACCCTTATCTAAGTATTTGCAAACCAGTGGACTTCATTTGTTGAAGGCTCAACAGATGGTTACTTCTTATCTACAGCAAATGGTAGCGATTCAGCAAGACCTTGCAAATGTAAAGCTTGAAGTTGACAACTTTATTACAGAGGTAAAAGAAGAACTAGCTAGAAGGTTACCTGAAAACATAATAGAAGTCCAAGAGGATTTCCCTGAGAAGAAAATCCGAAATTAAAAAATAATGCCTGGGGAGCAGAATCAGGATGATGTCATTACTGATCCTCTGAAAGATTTTGATGTTGGCAACAGGGTCTTAGATGCAGCAATTGAAAGTCTGAAAAGCAGGTTTGCGAAAAATAGTGCAATTTACAGGGATCTAGCTTGTTTATCTCCTACACAGTTTGATGAAGTAAAAGTGCATTTACCAGACGATGCCTTAGAGAAACTTGGAGACATTCTGACACAATATAGTGAGGAACAAACAAAGCCAATCTACAGTTTGAATTAGTCAGTTTAGCTAAAAACTGGGATCGATTAAAACTTACAATACCAGAAGAGCATCGTCTTACCAGGCTTGAGGAGCTAGATGAAATTGAAGAACTGCCATCTACACACAGTTCTGAAGAGACCTGTGAGAACACACTCATTACAAGAGATACCTAAACTGTGCTGTTTGTGTATATGACACTCTAAAATGCTACAGTTTCTACTCAATGGCAGACAAGAATATCGGCCTAGCTTATACTGTAAATACTTGCTAACACTCTCAGCAACACAGGTAGCTTGTGAGAGAACATTTTCAACATTAAAAGTAGTGAAAAACAGGTTACGTTCCACTCTTGGAGCAACACATTTAGAAGCTTTTATGCTGATGACTGTTGAGAGAGATGTTTTGATGAACAACGTGGACAGTGAAACTGTCAAAGACAATTTGGAAACCCAGAGTGCTTTGTTACGAAAATAATTATTTTTGGAATGAGCTAATGGAGACCAGGTTTGATATATATTTTTGGCTGTTTTTCATCAGTGTCTAAATGCACTGCTCAGTAAATACATGGTTCTAATTTTATACTTCTAATGATAAAACATTGCTGGTGAGCAGTTTGGGCTTCATTAAATCAATGACATGCAATCTCTCAATTACATAGCCAAAAGCAAAGCTTAGTAAATATACCCCTAGGTAATACTTGTTTCTTTAATTTGCTAATAAATGGATGAGAATGGGTTTTCATTTTTTTGCACTTTTTGTATTCAAATATTGCTGTTTTGTTTTTAATTGTTTTTTTTTGTTGATTTTTAGTTACTATGTAGTGTTGACATTTTTTCTGCACTTTATTGTTATCAATATATTGCTGCTTTGCAGTTTAACATTTTTTGTTGTTGATTTTAGTTACTATGCATAGTATTTAAATTTTTCTGCATTTTATTGTTAGTGAAATATTGCTATTTTGAAGTTTAAAATTTTTTTTTTTTTTTTATTATTATTATTATTATTATTATTATAATGCACATGCATTTTCAGTACTTTCCAATTGTTATTTACATTGTACATATGTGTTATGTTTAACCTGAATACAAATAAATTATTTTATCTGATATACACGTCTGGGCAATATTTATAAAAAAATATACTGTTGATGTAGATTAGAATAGTTATAGGTAAAGTTTGTTGTGTGCAGTTTACTCTACTGAAGCACCTTACATGGGGTAACTCATATGTATCCCATCAGATTTTAGGAAACAAACAATGGCAGTTTCACTTTTGACAAAGCTCTTGCTTCTGAGAAGAGAACATGCTGCCCTCTCACCATGCCCCACCCCTCAACAGAACCCTACCCCTCACCAGACCCCGCCCCCATTAGGGCTGCTTTCAAAAATTTCCCGGGCTGGTTTTCAGACCCAGGGGCCAAATTCATCATTACTTAAAAATCGATGGAGGTAATTAGGTTTAGAACTCGCATGGAGTTCTACCTAATTACCGGAGGAATTCATCATTCCTCCTCTCCATCAGTATCTATTCCGAAAAGCTGTAATTTTTGCGATAAAAGCTATTCAGAAAATAGATATTTTTCCCTGCTTGCCCTAACTTACTGCAGCTGTAATCAGTGCTGCACATGCACTGTTACATTCACAAAAGCGGCGCATGAGCAGCACTGATTACAGCTGCATTAATTCTGTGTTCTCCCCAACCGCCCCCTTCCCCCCTCCGCTCCCCTCTCCCACCTACCTAGCCCAGGCTTGCCTACCCTCCCGACCCCCCGGGAAAGCAGGCAAGCCTCCCGGCTGCCGCCTGCCCCCTGGACTACTACTAGCCGATGACGCAATTCGTGCTGAATCGCGTCATCGTGGCTCCGCCCCCTGCTTCACAATGCTTTTATTTCCGGCATTGTGAAGAGGGGGCGGGGCCACGGTGACGCGATCATGCGTCACGCCCCTGGAAGGAGGGAGCTGAATGTCGGCAAGTATGACCTAGCCGAGTGTCACAGGCTGCAGCCCCCGACCCCAACCTCCGGCTGAAGAAGAATTTTTTTTTAAACCTTACTGGGTTTTTTTTTTTAAACTTTACTGTGTTCTGCCGGGAGAACACAGTCAGAGCAGCAACCGGAGCCGGAAGAGGGACCAGGTAGCGACGGAGGGAGCCGAGGAGGACCTGCCCAGCTGAATGCAGGTAAGTGTAACCCGCTATATGCCACCTGAGAGTGGTGTATAGTAACACCATCAAATTCAGAAAATACATAATTTTTGGAATTTGATGAATAGCCTAATTTCTACATCCCCATACTAATGTATGGGGAGTCGGAATTTAACGCAGACGCACGTAACCAGGAGATATCAGTGATATCTCCTGTGTTAAGTGTGTCAATGAATACTAAAAATGTCCTTAAAAACTTTATTTTAGTGTTGATGAATAGGCCCCAATATCCGCCCCTGGTTGTCTATGATGTAAGACAGTCACATAATGAGCCTACTAAATTGATTATTCTCAACCTGCTTGTATTTCACCACTCTGTCTGTCTGTCTGTCTGTTTGTCTACCTATCTATCATTACACTGACATTTCTATTAAAGGTGAGTGACATCACAAAGGCTGTCGATGTACTTATCTATCTATCTATCTATCTATCTATCTATCTATCTATCTATCTATTGTCAAAGCTGGATAATTGGCTGAGACAAGATCAGTTTAAAATTGAAGCATGCGCGACGCCATCTTGCGAATGGCAGCTAGACTCCATTTTAGAAACAAGAATCTGCAAGATGCCATTTTGCGACCAGCGTCACTTTAAGTTACAACTCACGAGCTAAGAACAGATGGCAATGTTTTTGATAATCTAAATAGAATAGACAATGCACCAGAAACTGTGAGGGTTTTACATACAAATTGGGAATCCCTGTTGGCAATTGTAATATAATCCAGGCATTGATCTACACAATTGGATTTGTCTGAATCCAAACAGGTTTTAGTTTCATACCCAGACAGGATGGTTTAGGTTCACAGCTGGAGGTCACATTTGCATTACAGTCTGAAACTGTGAGTGAGGAATGATATGTATGTGTATAATATTTATTTAAATTTTGTGGTCACACTTGCTAGGGCACCCTGTTTTTCAAATGTAAGACAAACTTTTTTTCTTTTTCCAGGTGCTTAGCAACTGATAGCCCTGGGTGTGGTCCTGTCTCTTTAAGGCAGGACCCAGTTTCATGTTTAAAATGTATGTAGCTTGAGCCAAAGATGGCAGATCAAGTTCATTTATCTGAGAATCAGTGTAGGGACTGGCCAGATGGGAATGACCGTGAAGCGGTGGTCAGCTTAACAAATTATTGCAATATTTTGGAACCAACATTCCCTATGTTCAAAGAAGTTGCAGTTTGAAAAGCATGTGAGTGCCGAGTTTGTATGATATTTTTTATGTAGATGGTGTGGTCACCCCAGATGGTTGAGTGCCGTGGATTAAGCCTGTCGTTTATATATGTTAAGTCCATCATAGATGGAATCTCATGCATAAACACCGCACATTACACACAATTGAGCTGCTAACATGACGCCCAGTAGCGAATGCACAATTATTAGCATCATGCGATTGCATCTTTCACCATTTCACATACACACATTATGCTTAAGACCCGGAATGAAAATACCGTTTAGTAGCTAAATGCGCACGCATCTGTCCCCAGTTAACTAGCGTCTTCATATCAGACCTCGTACACTCACACATTACATATTCACTTACAAGGTTCCATTAGCTTTAAGATATAAGATTTAAGTTTATTTAGTTAATATAAACGCTGTGAAATAAAGATATTTGATAACTAAGGTTTTATACATGCTAAACAAGTCGTGTTTGGTTTTGTACTGATGCGTACTCTTTTTACAGTATTCCGGTGTTATCGGTGGGGAGGTCGCATCATGCATTCTCGAGTTATGGATCGCAGAGGCTACAAGCAACAAAATGTATATTTCATGAACAACTGTTAGGATGTTACAGGGGGCGGGAAGGGAAAGACACCCAGCTGTTAGAGGCAGGGAGAGTCTATTTGAACCAGCCTGTTAAATGCTTTGTAACAGATGCTTCTCCTCTGGGAACCAATGACATCAGCAGCAAACTTCTCTATTGTCCTGTCTATTCTGAGGGGGTATAAATATGTGTGCTCCAACACTGGGTCTTTAGTCTTCTTGCTGAATGCTGACTGAGGGATTTCTTGTACCAGAAGCGCTGCGTATGTATACTGTACTTGGGTCTGTATAATTCCTTTTGCGCCTAAATTGTGTCTGGATCAATTGTGTGTAACTGTCTGAACTTTTACTTGAATAACACTTGTGCTTTGGAACCACAGATTCCAGGTCTAAGTCTTTATTTACTGTATGACTGCGTACGCAAATTAGCGTCATCCTTAGAGGTTTATAGGAAGGATTTTAGAAGGTACAGGCAGGGGTATATAGAGGTTCTTTTTAATATCAGCAGATGGGGGCTCATCGAGTGAAGTCACTTACCTACTCACACGGCACATACGGCTATCGATATCTCAGCAAAGGGTGGAGTGGCCACATGCAGTGTTTTCCTGCAACCACTTTGTGCTGAAAAATTGCTATCCATTTTTGTGTGAGCAAAGGAAGCTGACTAGAATCCAGGGACAAGAAAGGAAAAAGTTTGTTTTCCTTTGTTGATAAAACCTAGCGTTTAAAGGGGTGCCGCAGTATTGAGTATGTGGCTGAGTCGCAGTTTTGCGCACAGAAAAGACGCACTTTTGCGTACGCAGTAAAAAAGTCATTATACGGTTGTGTGGTAGTCGCATTATTTTTTTTATGTGGCTGGTCACACAATAGCGGATATGCACTTCCGGTTCTGCTGCCACGTGTTTTAACAAAGCCGTTGAGGTTTACATTTTTCAATTGTTACCAATATCTGGGTTAACGTTTATTTTTCTGTGCAGGAAAAAAGTGTGTAACAGTGAATATTTGTTGAACAAAGTTAAGGGTACCGTATGACCTTTAAGGGCTAGGTGCAAGGGTTAGTCTAGCCGCTCGGTAAGTAGCTTTACCGTTCTATACACAGTAGCAGGTGTACATGTTGTCTTTGTTGTAGAGAGGTGCGTGAGAGTAGCCGACATATAAACTCTCATAGGTGTGGAAGTTGCCTTACTAAATCTTATCTGGGTGTGGAAGTTGCCTTTTTCAAATCTTATCCAGGTGTGGAAGTTGCCTTACTAAATCTTATCCAGGTGTGTGGGCGCCGTCGACTTAAATCGTCCACAGGTAAGTGAAAGTATCTTGATTGTCTTTCACCAGTATAAATCTTTATTGAAAAGCATAGGCGTTGTCTCAGAATGGGAGCCGCACAAACAGTAGAGATGTTAGACAATGATGTGCTGCTAATGGAGGCGCCGTTCGGATCGGCCCGTCGTATCATGCATACTAAGTACGGTACTTATGCAATAAGGTATTGATTTATGGTTTAATATGACGAGGAAGAGTGTTAGACCGTTTCCCAGAATTGGTAGTTTTGATAAGGATGTATTAAATAATGTCCGAGGATCACATCAGTTTGATGCGCTCCCGAGAGAAAAAGGTAAAATATTTTGAATGTTTAAAAGTGTGGCAGCATGAAGGGGATGCGTGGCTTAAGAATGTGCAAATGACGCAAACTAGCGTTATGAGCACATTGCCAGAAAAAACATCCGCGACGCTGAATTGCAATACGGGCGAGCCGCAAAATGGCGCGCCCGTGCGGCAATGTAGTGTCGTGGAGAGTATTGCCAGCAGTTCACTCTCACCTCCCCCACCTTATGTGGATGGAGGTGCAAGTACAGTTACCAAAAATACCCATAAAAATGTAACATGCAACTTGTACCCTCTCTTAAGCAACTATAAAGAAAATGTGGATGATGAGCCTATTGTAATGTCTGCCATTTCCCATGCTGTACAAATGATAGATGCTGCATCACCACAATCACGAGTGGTGCCGCCATCTCCATCGGTAACAGCAAGGGAAGTGTTAATGCCTTCTGCACCCGTAGAGGAAGTTGTTCATACCATACGCAGCAGCAGCAGACTAAACCCACAGCCAGGTAACCAGGTCAAAGGTAGCAGCGCTACCGGTCTGCATCCCATTCGGACAATAACTGTTCCAAATGGAAATGCAGATGCGAACGGTATAGTGCCCATCATAAATGATTTCCCCGATCCCAAAAAGGAATTAGCCAAATGTCAAAGATTTTTGAGAAATTTGGGTAGTTCACATGAACCCACTAATAAAGATTGGCGTGTGGTGTTAAGGGCCTGTCTACCACGCAATACCGACGTGACAAAATTTATCACGGATTGTGTATTGGATGATGACTTCCCTTAACAGACCAAGTAAACCAAGGTAACATTTCCCGCATTGTAACTCAATTGGGTATATATTATCCAGTAGTGGTTAACTGGAACAAAATTTTCACCATTAAGCAGAAGGAGAGTTTAAAAACCTGGGTTCAGACCTCACAACCTGGCTGGAGGGGAGTCACAATAGATACACTCATAGAATCTGCCATAGAGCATGATAAAAATATCACAAAGAAGAGAGAGAGACCCAGAGTGAAAAACTAATGGCTGTCAGTATCCAAGCTCTGGAGGGAATGACAATAACATCACAGCCAACAGACACACCTGCACCCACACACACACCTGCACCTGAACAGTTACACGTCCTCACCGATCCCACACCACAGCAAACACATCCTTACCCCACATATCATACACAACCACAGGCCTCATACTACCCACAAACTTCATACCTCCCACCATACCCTTATACTCCACATCCTTACCCATACCCACCACCTTTCCCTCTTGCTCAACTCCCACAACAATCCTTTCATCCAACCCGTTCAAAAACATGTTTTAACTGCAACCAAGCAGGACACATAAGTAAGTACTGCAAAGTAAAGAACACCACACAGGAACACGAGTTTCCCATGGGTTCATAGGCAACCCCAGTATCTTCTCCCAGGCCTTATATGACTGTTTACAATCTTTTCAACCTGCCGATGGATCTGTTCTAGTGTAGAATGTGGACGATTTATTGTTGTATTTAGGTCATGTTTAAATGATATTAAACTGTTGTGCTTTGTCTCCCACTCACAGGACACAAGGTTGATAAGGATCAACTGCAGCCATGCCAGGCTAAGGTCGACTACTCGGAATATTATCCAACCCAGTGGCCCAGGCATTATTTAGAGCAGTAGCTATTAATAACAAAATTTAATTGCAGGAACCTGTATGCAGATACTATATCCCTAGAATTATTAAAAATGATAGGGGGACTTATTTTACAGGTGATGTTTCCAAGAACATATGTAAGGTGATGGGTAACAACACTAAGATTATCCCAGACTGTCTTTTCCATTATTTGCCCCCCTTTGAGATACTGTTCAAACAGACAGCCTCATGTGAAAATATGATAATGAGGTTACTGTGCAGGGTCTCTCGAAGATGAATGCGAATAACAGAAATTGAAAGTGTTATTAACTAACATATTTAATGCAAACTGTCATGATGTCAAATCTGGAGAATTTGTTATGAGCCAAATTTTTTTTAGCTCAGGTTGTTTGACTGATCGGTGGAAAGGTCCGTATCTGATGATACAACATCCACAAAGGGTGGCCGAGGAAGATACGTGGGTCCATTCCACTCACTATAGGGAGGTTAACAACCGGTGGAGATACAAAGTGGAGACAAGGCCGATAACGTGGACCTGTCGATTGCGAGCTTGTGCCGGAAGGATTAAAAAGGTGATGGTGAGATATCTGAGCTAAAGAAATGTGTAGATCAGTGCTTCCAGCAATGGAGTGGTCTGCTGTGGTCATTCTAGTTCTTTTTTTTTCCAGAGTTTTTGTCATGATGATCTGTTTGGGGATACTCAGTGTCTGTGATGGAGAACCGATAAAGGAAATGTGAGCTGATGGCAGGGCTGATGGAGTGAAGTCAGGAGGAGGAGTGCAATGCCAATCAGGGGAGTGGCTGACCAATTTTAGTATTGTACTTGTTTTGTTATTTGGGAAGAATACTTCCAGAAGTTATGACCCTCGCACATGTTGAAATGCTTGGTATACGTAAAAAAAAAATACCATCACCATATCTTCACACGCTATATGAACACAGAGGCAAAAGAAACATGATACCTGGTGATGTGCATAAAGCCACTCAGTTAATTAGTGAGACAACTGGATCCCACCAGAATTGCTCGGGGTACATTAAATTTTAGATATATTCAGGAACTTGCTAAATTGATAGATAATATCACCGAGATGTATGATAACACATTCAGGTATACAGGGAGAGAATTGCAAGCGTACAAGAAAGAACTGGTGCAACACAGGCTAGTGTTGAATTATTTAACTGCTGTTACTGGAGGGTATTGCGTAACGTTAGCCACCCAATTTGGAGTAAAATGTTGCACCTATGTCACCAATGATACCAGCGACCCTAAGGAGGTGATAGACCGGAAGATGGATGAAATTCTGCAGCTAAAGTGGGAATTTCGCAAGAACCATAACGCTTCAGTGGCTGAAGAAGGGGAGAAGATAGAAGGATGGGTTTCATGGCTGAACCCAGTGAAATGGTTCTCAGGTCTAGGGGAATGGGTCCAGGAAGTGATCGCCAGCATAGGCAAATTCTTAATCCTTATACTAATTGTCATCATAGTAATTGACATATGTGTCCGGTGTGTTCCTATTGTGTTAAAGTGTGGAAAATTAAAAAATAGAGTAAAACGAAAGAATGAAATTATGATGGTGGCCAGTATGAATATCGAGGTAAATACAGAACTGCATTACAACCCTGAGCTAGGAAACACCATCATTTAATGTATTATATTTAGCCATGCATAGAATGTATTATTGAAATGTTATTTTTAAAACACCTCAGATAATGTAAAGTCTAAATTCCCCTTCAAGACTGCTTTTATAAGACTGGTGCATCCCCACACCTTTCACATGATCTTCCAAGATCCGCGGTGTGCGTATAATAGTAGTTTTATGTCCCCATCCAGAGACACATTATTGATGGATTAAGAACCACCTTGTGCCATCCCATAATAACATTAAATAATATGTAAATGTAAGCCTAAATTAAATTCTAATAGCAGATTGTGATAGCATGTTGTTCGCTATCAAGACGTCATTTTGCGACCAGTGTCACTTTAAGTTACAACTCACGAGCTAAGAACAGATGGCAATGTTTTTGATAATCTAAATAGAATAGACAATGCACCAGAAACTGTGAGTGATTTACATTCAAATTGGGAATTGTAATATAATCCAGGCATTGATCTACACAATTGGATTTGTCTGAATCCAAACAGGTTTTAGTTTCATACCCAGACAGGATGGTTTAGGTTCACAGCTGGAGGTCACATTTGCATTGCAGTCTGAAACTGTGAGTGAGGAATGATATGTGTGTGTATGTATATATAATTATATATATATATATGTTAAGTCCATCATAGATGGAATCTCATGCATAAACACTGCACAGTACGCACAATTGAGCTGCTAACATGACACCCAGTAGCAAATGCACAATTATTAGCATCATGCGATTGCATCTTTCACCATTTCAAATACACACATTATGCTTAAGACCCGGAATGAAAATACCGTTTAGTAGCTAAATGCGCACGCATCTGTCCCCAGTTAACTAGCGTCTTCATATCAAACCTCATACAATCACACATTACATATTCACTTACAAGGTTCCATTAGCTCTAAGATATAAGATTTAAGTTTATTCAGTTAATATAAACTCTGTGAAATAAAGATATTTGATAACTAAGGTTTTATACATGCTAAACAAGTCGTGTTTGGTTTTGTACTGATGCGTACTCTTTTTACAGTATTCCGGTGTTATCGGTGGGGAGGTCGCATCATGCATTCTCAAGTTATGGATCGCAGAGGCTACAAGCAACAAAATGTATATTTCATGAACCACTGTTAGGATGTTACAGGGGGCGGGAAGGGAAAGACACCCAGCTGTTAGAGGCAGGGAGAGTCTATAGAGTCTATTTGAACCAGCCTGTTAAATGCTTTGTAGCAGATGCTTCTCCCCTGGGAACCAATGACATCAGCAGCAAACTTCTCTATTGTCCTGTCTATTCTGGGGGGGTATAAATATGTGTGCTCCAACACTGGGTCTTTAGTCTTCTTGCTGAATGCTGACTGAGGGGTTTCTTGCTGATGCCTAACATCTGGTACCGGAAGTGCTGCATATGTATACTGTACTTGGGTCTGTATAATTCCTTTTGCGCCTAAATTTTTTCTGGATCTATTGTGTGTAACTGTCTGAACTTTTACTTGAATAACATTTGTGCTTTGGAACCACAGATTCCAGGTCTAAATCTTTATTTACTGTATGACTGCGTACGCAAATTAGCGTCATCCTTAGAGGTTTATAGGAAGGATTTTATAAGGTACTGGCAGGGGTATATAGAGGTTCTTTTTAATATCAGCACTATCTATCTATCTATCTATCTATCTATCTATCTATCTATCTATCTATATATCTGTCTGTCTGTCTATCATTCTATTTTGCATAACAATTACGTTACAATAAGTTTAACTTATTCTGTGAAATGTTTTATCAGCAGATACAATTGATTACTGCAGTTTTACACCAAGCACTGACATTTCTATTAAAGGTGAGTGACATCACAAACCCTATCGTTGATGTAAGCCAGTCACATAATGAGCCTACTGAAATTATCAATTTCAGCCTGCCTGGGCAAAAAAAGGGAGCATGGCCTAATCGCGGGGGGGCGTGGTCACGCCCCCTTAGGTTAAAAAATAAAAATAAGAATTGTTTTGCAGCGCCGCTGCGTGCTGGCGAGGGGGGCTCTGTGAGCCCCCTCAGCCCGGCGCGTAACCAGTGGGTGGCTTGATCGCTCCTTCCACAGGTATAGGAGACTGATGTGGCTGCTTCTTTGCAGCGACGAGCAGTCTCCAAGTGCAGCCCAGCACACAGCAGCGTGTGCTGGGCAGATGTGATGTAAGAGGGGGGGAACGGTACCGGGCCCCTCCAGCAAGTCCGGGCCAGGGTAATTAGTACCCACTCCCCCCCCTCTCTGCGCCCTTGTCTATCTATCTATCTATCTTTATTAGAAGTTAATTTTATTTATTAATTAATTAGGTTAAAAAAAAATTTTTTTAACTTATTTAACACAATTTAATAAAAAAAAATCTTCTTAATTTGTTTTTCACAGGATATATTTGAACACAGTACAATGCAAAAACTTCAACATTTTGTCACTGACTAGGTTAATAATGGTCTTAAAATTTATTTGTGAATGATTATTTCTGAGATTTGGAGAAAGTAATTTACATGAAAATTCATAACTTATTATCTATATTAATTTGTTATCATACAGTCATTTATTTATATATCACACACATATTCTGCAGCGCTTTACAGAAAGTTTAGTCATTCACATCAGTCTCTGCCCCAGCTGAGTTTACAATCTATATTCACCAAGTAAACACACATACACATATACACTAGGGTCCATTTTTTATTAGAATCTAGTTAATTTATTAGTGTGTTTTTTTTGGATTGTGCTAGGAAACCGAAGAACCCAGAGGAAACCTAGCGTTCCCGCTAGGCTGTGTCAGCGGGGCGCCGCAGGTGCAGTCACCACCAGCATGCGCCCGGCATCCATTCACAGTGACTGCAGCGCTTGGGGGCTGCCCAGCATGTCCGTAAGAGCTGGGCACGCCCCCTGGAGTGACAAAAAGTGGGTGCGTCATAAAGACACACACCCTTTTCTTTGGTCACGCCCCCTTTTTGCCCTATCTCTAGGTCCAGCGCCCTGCCTGCTGCCGGACCTAGAGAGAACACTAGAAACCCACACGTTGAGAACATACAAACTCCACACAGATAGGGCCTCGGTGGGAATAGAAACTGAGACCTCAGTGCTGTGAGGTAATAATGCAAACCACTATGCCAACTGTGTGTGTACAGTATCTGTAGGCCAATACATTATTTCACAATTGGTTCATAGGCCAAGTACATATATAGCAAAAAATCATGGGGTGCTCAAATAAGCGTCACCATACAGCTTGTTCAGGTTAAAACAAACAAAATGGTGCTTTAATATCGTCAGCATAGTTACAGAGGTAAGAAACAACCTATCCCCCACTCAGGGCACTACCTCACTTCTTTATCCCTATCAAAGGCAGATAGTCTGCGTATAACTTCACACAAAGTATCAGTCCTGCCTACTTCTAGTAGCAGGTATGGTCCACTGGTCTGGCATGGTCTCCTGGTCTGGCTAGGCTGCCACTGCCCCACATGGGCTGCAGATAGTTGTGGTCACACCCCTTTTAAATTCACCACTCTTTGGCTCAAGAACGCCACCTAGCCTCATTCTACCACACTCTAATATACTATTCACCCAGTGGTAGAAGTTAAAATTCACTGCTCCCGGGGGCAATACTCTTCTGGGTTATTTACCTACATTAGCATGATGGCACAGTGCACATATCCAGGATGAGCAGTGGAATGAGCAACTGAGCACACTAGTTAAGGTCAGAGGGTGGGCACATACAGATGATGTGCCCCTGTGTAGATACATGGGCAATTGTGAAGAGGCGGCATGGAGATGATGTCACTGGCGACCGCGGCATGCACCAATGACATGGTGTGTCTTTTCTGCGCCAGGCCAAGTTACTTAAACCTAATATAAAAATTAACAAAAACATTAGATGGCCTGCACAACTGGCTGTCACTTTGAATCCCCCCACCTCTTCCAACACAAACCTGGTGTCCAGAGTGAAGGCTTCCGTTGCCTTCGGGAGTTATATCACTGCATTCACCTCCTTGATACACCCATAATTGCCAAATCAACATATCCATTGGTGATTACCAAATCAAACCAAAAATGGTTGTTAGGCTAAATCTGTGGTGTTCATAATGTACTGTGTAAGTGTGTGTGTGTGTGTTTGTTTTTCTACCTGAAACTTGTTTTTCTATCAGGAAATCAGCGTAGCATATTATACCCAGTCTATAGTGCAATATTAGTGCTAATTATTCACATACCAACAGAACCATTAGTATCCATTTACTGCTTACAGGTTTTCTCATTTCTCGCTGGGGTTTCATTGACCGCAATAAGATGGCAGCCACAGCTAGGTGCTCCTATCAGGACTGAATCACAGAAAGTCCAGATGCTTGAAGTTCACATCTTATGCAACTGTGCTATACTAGGGTTAAATAAATGCAAGAAGCACATTTACTACATAAAATACAATTAAATACAGACACAAATACAAAATAAAAGTAATTACATTACATGAAATAGAAACATCCATTATATTCCCCTTTAAAAATCAAATGGGACTATTCTTGACTGCTGCGGGGAAAATGTGAATGTAAATTAAGTCATTTGGACAGTTGTCAACAATTTCTTATGCTATAGCAGCCACATTAGCGAGTTTATACACCATAAGAGCGAGGGTTTAAGATGCAATCATCCAATCAGAAGTAGCTACTGATTGTCATCACCATGTTTGTGTATTTTTACTTAGGGTTCCAGCAACTGCAAATAAAATGCCTCCTGAGTCCTGACAAGTGCATATATGTCTGTATTCATTTCAGACAATTATGTGAACATGCCCTATTCAATCAACATCTGCATTCCCCTTCCTTTCTCCATTCTGCCTCTGTAATACCCCTTTTACACCAAAGTCCTGGGTCTGACCCAGGATTTGGAACACAGGAACTGATTCAGACGCGCTCGCTAGGATGCATTTGCATGCAGCCAGCCAATTGTTTGAATTCTGCGCATGTGTACACGAGCGATCGCTGCGAATAGACAGATCGGCTGAATGAGTGACAAGAATATCCGTTTGTGGGTGGTGATAGGGGCTGACCGCTAGAAATGGGGTAGTGGAGGTGCGAACGCAGGCGTGCCTGAGCGTCTTAACGCCGTTTCAGAGGCGTGCATAATTAAAAGGCAGCGTCATTGTACACGTCACATAGTGGTATTCACATGGGCGCCGAGAGGGGGGGTGGCGGGTACAGTTTACCCGGCCCCGGGCTTGCTAGAGGGGCCCGGGTCTAGCGTCGCCCCCCCCCCTCCCCCACAGCTTGTGCTGGGCTGCTGTGTGAGACTGCTCGCGGCTGTGTGAGACTGATCGCACCCCCCCCCCTGCTTAGCACCGGGCTGGGGGCATACAGCACCCCCTCCCCAGCGCGCTGAAAATAGCATGATTTCTTTTTTTTTATTCAAGGGGACGTGGCCACGCCTCCCGCGATTAGGCCATGCCCCCTTCCATTACCCGGGCCCGGCCAGGCTCTCAACAGCCCTGGGCATTCACTCGCAGTGCTTGTGGCAGACAACCACAAGTGCTGCGATCGCATCCAATGTTACTGATGGTTGCATACACTTCCTGGATATGACGTGCGCAAGTGGACGTCTTGATGATTAAAAAGAACCTCTATATACCCCTGCCTGTACCTTCTAAAATCCTTCCTATAAACCTCTAATGATGACGCTAATTTGCGTACGCAGTCATACAGTAAATAAAGACTTAGGGGCCTATTCATTAAACATAAAAATTCAATGGAGATAATTAGCTTTAGAACTCTCATGGAGTTTTAGCTAATTATAGGTGGAATTCATCATTCCACCTCTCCATAAGTATCTATTCCGAAAAGCTGTCATTTTTGCGATGACAGCTTTTCGGGAAATAGATACTTTTCCCTGCCTACACTACCTTATCGCGTCTGGAAACAGTGCTGCGCATGCGCTGTTACATCTGTAAAACCAGCGCATGCGCAGCACTGCCTACAGATGCGTTAAGTTTTGTTCCCCCCCCAATCCCCCCCACCCCCCTCCGCTCACCTTCCCCCCCCTCCCCGACTTACCTGTCCGCGCAGCAGCCTCCGGCTCCGTCCTGCTGGTCTGTCATGTGGTTTCCCAGCAGACCACATGACAGAATAGAAAAAATAATATTTTTTTTTTTCTTTTTCTAAACTTTCTTATTTTAGTGTTGATGAATAGGCCCCTTAGACCTGGAATCTGTGGTTCCAAAGCACAAGTGTTATTCAAGTAAAAGTTCAGACAGTTACACGCAATTGATCCAGACACAATTTAGGCGCAAAAGGAATTATACAGACCCAAGTACAGAATACATACGCAGCGCTTCCGGTACCAGATGTTAGGCATCAGCAAGAAACCCCTCAGTCAGCATTCAGCAAGAAGACTAAAGATCCAGTGTTGGAGCACACATATTTATACCCCCCCAGAATAGACAGGACAATAGAGAAGTTTGCTGCTGATGTCATTGGTTCCCAGGGGAGAAGCATCTGCTACAAAGCATTTAACAGGCTGGTTCAAATAGACTCTCCCTGCCTCTAACAGCTGGGTGTCTTTCCCTTCCCGCCCCCTGTAACATCCTAACAGTTGTTCATGAAATATACATTTTGTTGCTTGTAGCCTCTGCGATCCATAACTTGAGAATGCATGATGCGACCTCCCCACCGATAACACCGGAATACTGTAAAAAGAGTACGCATCAGTACAAAACCAAACACGACTTGTTTAGCATGTATAAAACCTTAGTTATCAAATATCTTTATTTCACAGCGTTTATATTAACTGAATAAACTTAAATCTTATATCTTAAAGCTAATGGAACCTTGTAAGTGAATATGTAATGTGTGAGTGTACGGGGTTTGATATGAAGACGCTAGTTAACTGGGGACAGATGCGTGCGCATTTAGCTACTAAACTGTATTTTCATTCCGGGTCTTAAGCATAATGTGTGTATGTAAAATGGTGAAAGATGCAATCGCATGATGCTAATAATTGTGCATTCGCTACTGGGCGTCATGTTAGCAGCTCAATTGTGCGTAATGTGCGGTGTTTATGCATGAGATTCCATCTATGATGGACTTAACATATTTATATATATATATATATATATATATATATACATACATACACACACATATCATTCCTCACTCACAGTTTCAGACTGTAATGCAAATGTGACTTCCAGCTGTGAAACTAAACCATCCTGTCTGGGTATGAAACTAAAACCTGTTTGGATTCAGACAAATCCAATTGTGTAGATCAATGCCTGGATTATATTACAATTGCCAACAGGGATTCCCAATTTGTATGTAAATCACTCACAGTTTCTGGTGCATTGTCTATTCTATTTAGATTATCAAAAACATTGCCATTTGTTCTTAGCTCTGGAGTTGTAGCTTAAAGTGACGCTGATCGCAAAATGGCGTCTTGCAGATTCTTGTTTCTAAAATGGAGTCTAGCTGCCATTCGCAAGATGGCGTCGCGCACGCTTCAATTTTAAACTGATCTTGTCTCAGCCAATTATCCAGCTTTGACAGTCTTAAGACAGGCTGGTAGGCATCTGCATACACAATACGATCGCACGCTAAGACATACTGGGCGTCCTAAAGCCTTGCCGTGAAATCGCCTGCCTTGCAGAATTTGCATACACATCTAGCGTGCAAACGCATCTAGCGAGCAGGTCTGAATCAGGTCCACAGTTCCATCCCGGATTAGACCTGGGACAGACCTGCCATACTGCTGCACTGACACGGGTTATTACCGGTTCAGCGCTGTTCACACTGGACCTGGGTCTGCAGTGAACCAGGTCTTCCGGTGTTGCAGTGGACGCTTGAAGATGATGTAATCTCCACTCGCCACTGAAGCCAGCCAATCAGGTAACATGCAGTACGACCCGGATCATCCTGACCCGGGTTGAACCGTTTCCACTGACAAAAATCCCGGGTTGATGTGCGTTCATGTACAAAAACCTGGGAATTTCGTATCAGTGTAAAAGGGGCATAAGTGCAAGATGTAAATGAATCTGCATATGGATGCAAATTCTTTTATAAGCGCATGTGCATTATGAAATAGTATATATAAAACTGTGGCACACAACGAATTCTACTTGAGCCCCCAGAGGTCGAGGATATATCCAGCAGTACTGAAAAGTAATAAACTCCACAATAAGTAGCTTCTGTAAATATCACGCGTTCACTCTGGAATATTACCACAAATCTGCATCACAATTTGGTAATATAATGATGTGTTACCCACACTGTTTGTCTCCATGTCTTGAAACAAATTCTTCCATTTCTCAAACATCCCAGAGTAACATTCAGCAGAAACTGTAGTGGATATTAGCTAATCAGCCCCATGATTTTCTCACATTTTAGCAGTGACATCTCATATTCTGTAAACATTTCAGCTCCACAAACAATTAGCAGACACCCCTGTGAGTAATTAATGTACATGTCATGCCATCGTACTGGGAAATTTAATACGTCAAAGGTTGGATAGAAATGGCATATTAGCTGCATTGTTTCCTATTCTTTTCATAAGCAAATTTTCCTTTGACACAATTCTGGTAGAAAAATTCCACAATAACACTGATACAGTATTCAGGGGTGTGGGGTATGTCTGCTAAACATGAGTGTCATGTATGGGGACTGGGACGATTGAGGTATAAAACAATGATTTGGCTTCAAAGTCATATTTGGCAGTTTTGTAATAATTCCACATTTCTGCCGAGCTGGGATGTGTGTGGATGGGAGAATGTGTGGTGTAAGGACACATTGCAGTTACAATGCCAAGTAAACAATACAGATAAATATTGTATACTCTACTATGTTATATTTCACATTTATCCCTTTTCTATACTAAACTTTATTGATAAAATTGTAAAGACACTTCCACGTATGCGCTCTGCGTTTGTGCACACTGCGCATGCGCCACGCGTCCCCATTCCCTCTTTCAACTAAAGCTTTATTTCTCTCGGACAATCTACGACCTGTCGCACACTGCGCATGCTCAGTACACAGCCCCTTAGGTTGTCGTTTCCTGCTCATACCGGCAGCTGCCATCTTCACCGGGGCGGAAGAGTCGAGGAACCGAGTGTCGGTCTGACAGCGCCTCCTGCCCCAGGCTGAGTTGTGTCAGGCTGCTCCCTGGCTCGGTAAGTCATGTCGGACGCTGCGTTGTCCTGTTATACCTTGTAGTCATGTGTGTGTTTGTGTTACATGGTTGGTGTGTGTTTGTGTTACATGGTTGGTGTGTGTGTGTGTTTAGCGACGTGTGGCTCATAGCTTGTCATATGATTGTTGTTCAGAGTGTGTATTTTGTTACGGGTGTCTTCTAATTCTCTGTTTACCACCTGAAACTCAAAATAAAATAAAGAATATTATGTTTTTGTAGTTCTCTTTTGAGCTGCTGTTTATATCTATGCTTTCCCTGTTTATGTTTTATTATTTGTTGTCTTAGAATGGCTTTTTGTGTTTGTAATGTTTAAGAATATGTGAGATCAATTATGAACATTGCTGTGTGTGGGTGTGACCATTGTCTTGGTTCTGCTACATATAATTACTATTATTATTTATAAGTTGCCACAAGGTTCTGTAATACCCCCGTACAATGTGATTTAAACCGACAACAGGTCAACTAAGTACAGGCTAACTCAGACAGTGTATATTCCAGTTTTTTTTTTTTTTCATGTGTGTAAAATATATACAGTGTGTGTAAAATATATAACCTTGACATTTTAAGTTTCGGTTGCTTTATTTTATTGCTTTGCTTGGCACCATTTTTATCTGTACCCGAAGTTAAACTGTGTGGCTACTTGTATTAAGTCTTGCAACTTTTGACTTGATTTTCTTTATCTTTCCCTTGTCACTACAATCACAATTGACCTTATGTTTTCTGATTTGTGTGTATTTTATTCTGAAGGTGCCTACACACATAGCGATGTGCTCACGATCCCACCATGTGTACGATTTCCCCCTGAACTCTCCCCGGGAGCTCCCCAGCAGTCGTGGGCACGATTTTGTTCTGAAAACCTGCCAATTTGGCACACAATCTATTGTGCCTCCTAAACTATCCAGTGCATCGTGACTTAAATTTTCAGATCTGCCCTACAGCAGGCAGATCTGAAGATGCGATGTGCGACCTGCTGGGACGCGCACCGTGATTGTGAGAGGGGACTCTCGATTTGGGCATATTTTACACGATCTGTTGTTCCGATGCTTCGGAATTGGCCAGATCGTGTGAATTATCGCTATGTGTTTTTAAGGCACCTTAAGTTTGGATTATTGTGTATAATTATTTATAAAAAGGCAGTGCAGCTGGTCTAATACAACTGGAGACTGATATATTTGCACTGGACAGATAGCATTTTTCTCTTTCAGTACCTTACTTTAAGTTCAGAGTTGTTTTGAAAGTATTCAATTTAAAAAAAAATCGTTTTAATGTGCTGCAAAACAAAGTGATGTATTTATTTTTTCATTACACTCGTTTTTAGATCCTCTAAGGGGTCAATCCAATTGTACGCAATGTACTCTCGGGTGCAAGTCATTGAGACAATGGCCGTGCTTGACGGCAGTCCGGATTTGCCTAAAAGTGCTCGCAGCCCCATAGGGCGCTGAGGAAAAATTAAGCAAGTTCTGGCTCGGTGCGAGGTGCGGTGGCGTTTTAACAACTCGCACCCTTCGCATGGGATAGGATTGACCCCTAAGCCTATTACTACAAATCTAAAGGCGCGCATCCACTAGCAGATATTAATGGACGACTGAACGATAACGACATAGTTATCGTTCGGTCGTCCATTAATCCTGCATGAATTGGGCATTAAAATGTCAGAAACGACCAGCGAAGCGTGCTTCCGCTGGTTGTTTCCAGCATCAATCATCGTCCGAACATGCCGGTCAATCTGCCGATAACGACAGATTGACCATATTCGGGCATGACGGGGGTTGCCTACACTGAACGACTAATCGTTCAGTGTAGTCACTGCTGGGGATGGGTAATGACAGTACGATTAAGATGTCGTAATCGTTCTCTGTCCTGGGTCGCCTAGTGGATGTGCGGCATAAGACTGTAGTTCTGTTAGTAATTCTGTTGGCAGTGTATGCAATTTGACAGAAGCAGTTGTAGAGGTTGACTAGTGTTCACTCTAGGTCCGACGCCGGACCTAGAGAAATGGCACATCTGCGTGCGTCAGAAAAGGGGACGTGACTGAGGAAAAAAGGGTGTGTCTTTAAGACTCGTCCCCTTTTTCGTCACTCTTGGGGGCATGCCTGGCACTTACGGACATGCCGGGCTGCCCCCAAGCGCTGATGTCAGTGTGAATGGATGCCGGGCGCATGCGGGTGGCAACTGCACCTTGCAGGCTGTTTCAGCAGGTTGCCGCGCCGGAGGGCAGGGTGCTTTTTGCCCTTTAGAAATAGGGCAGGCACAGCATGGCGCCCCGCTAAAAACAGCCTAGCGCAAACTCTAGTTGACCGTTATATAATGTAACTTTTATTAAACACCCTCTAGAGCAGTATTGTGCATGTTTTCCAGTAGAAAGGGGTATATTAGGGGCCAACCTAGTGTAGAAGGACAATATATCATCCAGGTTTGAGAGAAATTAGAGTGCTACAAGTTACTACCCTAAAGCAGGGTTTTTGACATATTCATGTGTGATATTAAAGGGGCAATTCAATTGTTTTCACCAGTAGCTGTGAGTAATAAGTGCCTGACGGAGCAATTCAATTGCCGCTCTGTTAGGGCACGAATGCTGTGGGTGAACACACTTCTGCTTGCACCCTCCTGAGGTGGCGAGCAGAAATGTGCGAAAAGTCCTGTTTGTTTTGGGCGCCCTAACCAGGATTTTAGATGAGGTTAGCCGGTACATGTGCAAAAATGAATGGGCCCCAAAAAATAATTGAATATCGCCCCTCTCCCCGATCTCCTTTCACTTTAGACGAAAGATTGGGAGGGATAAAACTATTGAATCTCCCTCTAAATATTTACCAAGTACCACCCATTCTGAGTAAATGAGTACCAGCCAGTCCTTTTTGCATTGAAATATACATCATTTTAGATTTTATTTTGTAATGTTTTTACAAATGTTTTAGTGTTTTGAATTGGATTCAAGGAATACTTTATTAAGCTGGGTACACACTATAAGATGCTCATCATATAGGCCTATGCCCAATTCGTCTTTCCCGTTCATCGCATTGCCCCATCTGCTGACTAAACTGCCCAGTGCAATGCTGTTTCCGCTGCGCTAAGGGCAGAAAATAGCATCGCGCCAGGAGTTTTGTCAGATTTCTGCTCGCACCCCAGGAGGGATGCGAGAAGAGATCCTTAGTCAGGGTTAACAGCACACTGAATTGAATAGCACAGGGAGCTCCCTCCCAGCGCTATTCAATTCGCGTTGAATTGAATCTAGGGTTAGGCTGCAGGGGGGGGGCAGAGTTAGGCTGCAGGAAAGGTGGGTTAGGGGTTAGTAAACTTTACCTTTTAAGGCGTCTGGATTCTGACTGTTGGTATGCCGCTGGCGGTATTCTGACCGGGATCCCGTACTTAATCATTTAAGTACCGTAGGTCAAAAACCTAGACTCTAAAGCATAAGTGTGTATAAGGTAATAGTAATTTGGTATAGTGCTTTACATTTGATGATAAACACACATAATGCAGTGCAGATGAGGCAACCAACTTTGTACACTACAATAGTTACAGTGAAGAAATAGAATGTATGCATTCAATTTACACAGTTCTATCAATGAGCAAAACCCCCCCCTCCCCATAACTGATGAGGCAGCCATCTTGAGTGCACTACGTGGTTCAAGTGGCAGGTAATATATAGAAATATAAACTAGCATTTCAGCTTAAGTCTGTGAATTGAAATGGTGACAATCTTATTTTTTTTACTGGTATAATCTAAATTAGAGGTTTATTTGACATTGTGTGTAATTTATGGCATTACTATCATAATGTTGTGTAACTTGCAAAAAAAAAACCTCCCATTTGAGTGGCAACCTCCAAAATTGTAAAATGTATCACTGGTATAGTAATACAATGTGTGTAAGGAAAGTGGATAGCTACTTTTTATGTTCTGTAGTGGTCATGGGACCAGTTTACTGCAGTTTTGTAATACACAATATTACAGTGGAAGTACATAAAATTAAGGGCCGGATTCAATTGGAGGCGAAAAGTTGCGGGCAGCGAAATGTTGCCACTGCAATCTTTTCACCTCATTCGCCTGTTTGTATACGAAGTACTTTCACAATGCACGTTCCTGCTTTTCGCACTATTCAAATCCAAAACAGGTGAAAACGCAGAGGTGCGAATGTGGCGAAAGGCGAAACTAGCGAAAAGGACTGCTTATTTTGGGGAAATCAGTCTGTACCCCATAAAAAGCCTAACTGACCCTGGAAATCAATATAGAAGTTTGTTAATGGACCTAATATAAGTATTTTAGCTTCTTAAATTGAGTCATAGGGCTGTTATTTGCATAAGTGTAGATAAATGATAAAAAGCTATTTCTTTTGTGAAAAATAATTGTAGTTAAATTTGGGGGTTCTAGTATATTTTTGTGTCTATAAAGTGAATTATAAAAAAGTAAAACAAAAATACGTACTGCAGCGTAAAAACACCTCTCCCATCCATACAGCACTCCAAAATACCAGACCCAGTAATTTGTACCCATATTCAAGCACTTTAGCCTTTTTTGCCCCAAAAATGTGTTATTTAGGGTGAATTGAGATTCTTTTTTTTTTTGTTTTTTATACCTAATTAGTCATTAGGGGAAGTTTCTTAAGGGTTCTGAACCAAGTCCCCACATTTTTAGGCAAAAATAGGGATTTTGCACATCTTTTCTCCTGCCTTTGGGTGAGAAACTTTTTCGCCTGTTTTTGCATATGGAGTTTTCGCACATGTGAAAACATGCTGGAATTGAATAGGGCGATACATTGGAATGTGGTGAAAAATCTCATCGGCAATGTTGTTTTCTTCATTTTAACATTAATTTAATGTTTTATTATAGTAATAATTTTAAATTACTGTATACCTTTTTAAAATCCAAATAGGGATTTAACAGTTTCTATATGTTTCACTGTTGTTATAATGAAGGTTTTCTTTTTAACTTAAAATAGTACATTTGATTCATCTATTTTATTGAACAGGCACAAGCTTGTCAGAATCGGGGAAGAACACCTTTCCACTCCCCTGTCAGGGGCGTGATCTATTCTGTTTACCTCATGAAACCTGGATTCGGGCCATTGTACACTAGACAGCAAAGTTTCACTTCTGCAAGTTCTCATTTCTTTCTCTTGTGGGAAAAACAATTTATTTCTAAAGGCCCTCTACAGCACTGAAACAGACAAAATGTCACACTTTATATTAAGGTTATTTGTTAATTTTCAAAACGTGTGTGTGTTTTTTTTATATATATATATCACACACACACACACACACACACACACACACACACACACACACACACCTGCGGACACATTTTGAAATTTGAATGTTTTCCAACTTTGCTTATAAAAGCTGTTTCACTTCACGCAGTACAATGATTCTTATATCAAATTAAACGAAATGTAATGCTGAATTCAACACAATAAAACAGAGGTCAAATATTTGAATTACAAGGGAAGTTATTCTACTTTCAGTTAGAGTGTAGTGCAGTTACGGTTGGATGTTTGTGTGTATTGTTTAGTGCTATTGACGTTGTGAAATATAAATACAACAATGTCGTCCAGGCAAAGTGGTGACTGGTCACCCAGGAAGAGATCCAGGATTGTGGTGTTACGAGAAAATGGTCTTTCGTATGCAGCAATTGCGAGAGAAGTTGGTGGGAATGTGACAACATCAGGAGTACAAAAGTTTTGTTTACGCTATCAGGAAACCCAATCTATACAAAACAAGGTAGAAAAGGCTGGAAAAAGTGTACAACAGCTGTTGATGATAGGAGAATAAAACAAATTTGTGTCAGGGACAGATGGATGTCATCTGCGGCCATTAGCAGTGAACTGAGTGCAACTGGTGTTTTTGTCAGTGCAAGAACGGTACGGAGAAGACTAACCGAGGTTGGCCTAAAAGGTAGGATTCCCCCCAAAAAAGCCATTGCTGAGTAAAAAGCAGCGGCAGAAACGAATACAGTGGGCAAAAGAACACATTGCATGGATAGAAGGTCAGTGAAAACAAGTGATATGGAGTGACGAAACTAAGATGTCGATATTTGGTAGTGATGGTAGAAAATATGTGAGACATCGCATCGGGGAAGAGGTACATCCAGATTGCATTCAAGCAACAACAAAGAATCCTACAAGTGTTATGATCTGGGCATGTATGACAGCAGATGCTGTAGGCCGCCTTTATATCATAGATGGCACACTGAACAGCAGAAAGTACATTGACACCATCCTACAACCAAAACTTCTACCTTCTATCAGGGATCTTTTTCCAGATAATGCCCCATTTTTTTTCCAGCAGGATTCAGCTCCCTGCCACACTGAACGGATATACAAACAGTGGAGAATGACATACAGGTGCTGGGATGGCCAGGAAACAGCCCTGACCTGAACCTCATAGAACATTTGTGGTTCCGTTTGAAAAA